>JASGCC010000001.1:6135542-6865777 GCA_030067915.1 Hydractinia echinata
TTATATGCCTAAAACATAATTTGCCATTCTCTAAATATAACATATTTATGCTGCACATCCTATGAGTCACGAACACTTTATAAGGCAAATTTTATTTCAAAGCGTTAACCACGTAAAACTATTCGCTAGGCCACCGTGTGTAGGCACAGATAAAGAAAATAGGGAGTAAACTGAATTAAAGAACAATCTAAGTGCGTGGGAAAGTTCTTCTTTTAATAAATTTGTGATCGGTCCGCTAAATTATAGCCATAAAAATTTTACGTTTAAAGAGAATTTGTTAGTAACTTTTCTTCTACGGTAAAAAAAAAATTAATCGAAATAATGTTATATTTCTTTTATTGTGAAATCTTAAATCCAACTAACCGAAAAAGAGATAGTAAAAAAAGGACGCCATATTTTTTTGGTTATGGTACCGACGTAAAAGAAGAACATATGGAATTTAAAAATATTCATTTGGTCCTAGTATTTTTTTTCACAATAAAGATATTGTTAGAACAGTAATAGTCTAAAGGTGCTAAATAAAAAGATACGAAATATAATTAGAGATATCATAAGGAAAACTTATAGACGATATTTTATCGAACATGCAATAAAACAGTTGATTTTCTGAGGTTGGAAGAAAACAGTTGATAATAAATTTTTAATGAAAACAATTTCCTCCATATTAAGCCCTTGCTTTGTTACCTGTTTGTTTAAGCATGGAGGTATTTTCAAATTTACCTCCATGGTTTAAGTAATTAGTTGCTGACGTCAGCAAAGATTAGAAAATAAGATTGAGCTAATATGTTTTTCGAGGCAAGTGATTTGCATTCAAATTGCTTTTATTGAACAATGATTCATTAGCTTTTATGTTTTTCACTCACTTGTATGCTCTTTTGTATCAGTAGCTGTATCAAGTCGCCAAAACAAAGATGATTAATTATAAAATGTAACAAACTGAAATATATATATATAGTATATACAGTTTTAACCTTGAAGCTGAAATAACACCACCAAATCTTTAAAATTTATATTTAAAATTTCTGTTTGCAGCAAAAATGTTTAATTGGATAAAAATTTTATTGCCTCAAAACATTCCATCGCCGTTGGCCGATAAAGCTTTGTCTCGCTCTAGTTAAGAAAGAAATAACGAAAACAGCTGGTATATTGTTCACACTTCATCAGTGATAAGATATAAAAATTCTAGCTGCTGTCATTATTTGCGTTTTTCCCTCAAATAGAGCAAAATAACAATCCCCCCCCCTCCCGCCCCCCCCCCAAAAAAAATACACCTTTTGTATGGTGGGACATATCTCCACTTTTGAAACTTTGTCGTGCGAGTTCCTATACAATAGATCGAAAATTTATGTTTTTCAGAACATAAAGAAGATAGACATGTCGCTAAGAAATGTGGAACAACAACACTTAAAATCATTACTGTATGCTTTCTCCCAAGCTTTATGAAAATCAAATCAAAATGATTTATTTCGGGGACTAAATATCTACACGAGTTCTGTGATGTTAAGGAACAGTGGTGGAAAACAACTTTTAAAGATTGATTGTTAAATTCCTATTCATTTTGACGTCAATTTCGACTTCAGAGTTTCTCTGCCTATCAGCACACGAGGTAAATTTGTTGCCAGAGGTTCTGCACACGCGACGTAGTAGCTTCTCTTTAATTACGAAGTTGGTTATCAAAGAAATCAATGAGAATTTACTTCCCCGGAACTCTCAAACAAATATTTTAATCACTTACCTAATTCACAATATTTTTTCAGACTCTTTTTTATTTTTTATCTTTTTTATCTTTTCCAGTGACGTAGGCTTTTAGAGTTCTTGTTAATTTTTTCCTTTGTTCCTCTCGCCCCCATTAGTGTTGACGGCCATTTTTATTTTCAAACCTTTTTTTATTTCTAATTTCTCTGCGTGAAAGTAATTTTTGTATTAAAGAAACATGTGAGGAATAGAAACTAATCTCAAATTGTACAAACAAGAACAATATAAAGAAGCCAATCATTCTTTTAAAAACCTCTTTTCATCCATCGCTTTTTCGTGAGTCGAGGATTATTTGTAATTCTGCGCGAGAAGAAAGTTTCCTCGAATTGTTGATTAGTAATGTTCCAAAACATAAACTTTCGCGAGAAGAGTTAAAAATCGCGAAAATCTTACAGCAATTTTGCCTAAACCCGTTTGCGTCTCCCCTGTTTAACTTTTTATAGGCTTATCGTTCAAACAATTTTTGAGTTAAGTGGAATATTTTTGAAAATAATTTTTTAAAAGCGTTTTATGAGACTTCCAGGTAGCTATTAATTGCTACCAACTATTTTTGTCATATACACACTATACAAAGAAGCTATACATATATTTTACGAATCTCAAATTTGAGCTCATTTCTACCCATTTCTGCAAATTTGATGACATCATTAGCAAAAATGCTGACATCAGCAACTTTTGGCCCAAGTTAACTGGACGTTGTTAATAAACTTGTTTGTAACGTTAAACAGTAAATAGCTACCTTCTCACAAACAGGCACGCGGAACTACGCTTTGGCGTAGAAATAACAGGTTCTCGATGATAAGACTACTTTTGTCTTCTGCGAGTCACCTGGCTTAGTAAGGAAAGTTGCAATTAATCCGTAGTATTGTATGTATATGTTACGTATATTAAATATGTATATATGTATTATAATGTTACGTATATTATATAAGTCTATGGAAACTTTTGTAACTATACCTTTTTTATGCGAAATATACCTCCATACATACAACACTTGTGGTAAGTTTCATATTTATTGAAACAAGGACTTTAGAAATTAAAAAGCAGCCCCCACCCCCTCCTCCCCTTCGAGGAGCCCTAAATACCCTAGCAGGAGTAAGGTTAAATTACCACTCTAAATCATTAATCCAGGTAAATTTCCAAATGATTTATATCTTTGTTGTTGGCCTTTCCCCCAGATTGACTGTTGAAACCGAACTTTTTTGAAAATTGCAATTTTATCACAGTCGATAATCATGATTTCTAAGTGTTAACATCATAAATCATTAAAACGAACGTAAATATCACGTGTAAAACACATTGAGCTTAGAAAAAACCTTGCTCTAGCGTTTTGTGTGTCAGGAATTAATAATTGATGCTGGATTATTTTGTCATCTCACTGCAGGAACGTTTAGCGGAATTAATTTTCAAAGAAACGGTTTACACCATCATTGAAGATTTCGACATAACACTGCGTGGTATCATTTTCACTACTAAGATGTTTCTCTCTAAAGGATTGTTTCCATTTGTCTGCATTTTTCATTATAGGGCGAAAACTCACTAGCTTTTTTGCTAGCGCATACGCACTTAGACCAAATCTCTAATTTTGTCAGAGTGTGTGCACACTTTCAATTAATTACGACAACTCCCTCCCAATCAGTAAATTCTTGTATTATGTGTAATAGAAAAACAATAAAACAAAAATTTAGCCTCCACCTATCATCACTCTCTTATAAACAACACGTTTTTCAATATTTAGTGTGCAGGCTATTGATGCAGAAAAACAGACCATGACCCTCCCCCAAATTAGTCGCCGACCCTCCAATCTACATAAAGTAGGTAGTAAATTTTCTACCCTACTTAAATATTGCAATTCTTCTCCTCACAAACTACTAGTTTTGACTTCAATGTCTTGGGTAGGGTAAGGTAAATATTTTGCCTGTTAAAGCTTATCCTAGCACAAAAAAACTCTAAATTTTATTTACGTTTGCAAGGTAACTCTGCTTCATTTCCAAAGGTTAACTTGAGTCTCCTGGAAACAAGAATTAGGGGTAGTTTTAAGCCTTAGACAATGTCTAAGATTCTGGAAGGTATGGAAGACTAAACATTTACCAAGCTTTTGCCTTATAGGTAACTGTGAATTTTTATTAGGTATCTAAACAATAAAATTCAACAAAAACGAGTTACTAGGAAAAAAGCAACACAAAATAAGGCTTAATGTGAGCTGATAAAAGTGGCACTTAAACAATCTAATAGATTAATCATTAATCTTCGTGGGTATATTTTTCAGATGACAAATCCCTTGAGGATCGTTTCCATTTGACCGCATGTTTCGCTATGCTATAGCCGAAAAAGCTCCAAAGCTTTTTGTTAGTGCATGCGCAATTGGACAAAATCTCCTGACTATATCACAGAATTTGTCTTATAACAACGTTTTAGTTGTTGACTTGTGGTGATAATTGTTGAGTAGATAAATGTCAATGAAACGATAAAGTTCGATTTAAGTTGTTCTACAAAAATTACAGTACACCCCAAACGAAACATAACAAAAAATATAAACGGAAAACCTAAATAAACATGAATGCACCCAATTTCGTTTTCAGAACTTGTTAGGTTGTTTATATTGGGACGGAGTAGAAATACGCCGTACAAAATGTCTCTACATATCTGCCATTTATTATCCCAGAGATAAAATCTAGCTCTTGGGACGAGAATGCATATCAGCGCAAGTATGAAGTAAAGTAAAATAAAGTAATCAGTTTTTTTTCAATAGCAAAATAGAGGTGATGTATTTTCTTTGACGTATTTTAGATTTGTGGTTAAGATAACAAGAATTGTTATATTAAGCAACCAATCTCTTTCCCAGGCTTTTTTCCGTCCCAATGTAAGAAACCTAAAAAGCCCTGGAAACAAGGTTGTTAAGGAATCAACCAATAAGCAACTAATGCTGGGGTGGCCAAATTTTAATTAACTTTAAGTGCTCATCTTTGTCCGTTATAAGTGTAAAAAAATTAAATTAAAGCAACTTAATTTTTTGGAGAAATAAACAACTTCGAGTGCTGGGATAAATTGCAATAAATTTTGCAAATTTCCAAAAAGGATTATACAAACAAACAAACTTACCGCAAATATTTTTGTGTTTTTTCGGTACTTTTTATTTCTTTTTCACGACAGCGTCGATGAACCCAATCTCCTGCGTAAACGACTGCAATAAATAAGTGAATAACTTACCAAAATGAAAATTGTAAACGGTTACAAATTAACAAGGCTCTCCACCACATTGCTTTTTTCAGTTTTTTTTGTGTTCTGAAAGCGCATTAGCGCTAATTTTCTAGAAAAAGTGTTATATTAGTAAAATTAATTAAACACGTGGCGGGAATAAAAGAACGTATGTTTCAAGTAGCAATTTATTCCCAGTCTCTTTCACCTGGTAACAATTTAGATAGTATATGATTACTAGGAGAGCTGGAAACAAACTTGTTTCCATAATTTTTTAATTTATCGCACTTCCTCACACTTTCTTACATCAAAAATAGCATCCTGATAAAAAAAGGGAAATGTATGGCATAAACACGTGACTGTTATTTTACGTAAAGCGATAAAAGATATGGTACCCTCTTATGGCTCTGATAGCTGTCCATAAACCTGAAAACACTGGAATTTTTTTGTATATGACTTGAAAAAATCCATGCCTCCTTGCTCCATGTAAATGCTACCTAAGCGCACGATACGCTTTTAAAAAACTGTGATGAGCCGTTTTATTTTCCACAAATTTTTTTTGGACACAGAGACATGTAGCTACAGCCTAGCATGCTTCCAATGCGTCACATGACCTGTTCATCACAACATGTTTTGTATGTTTTGATTCGTATTTGTCTTTCTATGACGTGATTTGGCGTGATTAACTGGGTCGGTTTGATTATAAGGAATCGAATTTATCTCCCTTATTCAGTTTTTGCATCACTGAACCGGGTCGAAAACGCATTAACGTTACGTTAAATTCTTTTATTACCAATACGCCTTTTCAGAATTGGCGCAGCTATATTTAACTTTCCCGCAAGTTGGACTCTTTTGGGAGATTTATCGCCTATCTTGGCACGTCTTTGTTTACATTTAAACACCAGTATTAAATCCTAGACCCCTAGACCTCGTGGTCGTGTTATTCAGTTTCACACAATCAAGGTCGTACAGTGGAATCTCTCTATCTCGAACTCGCAAGGGACCAAAAATTTTGTTCGAGATAGAGAAAGTTCGAGATAAAGAAAGGAAAATACCTTAGGCGGACCACAAAGGGACCTAGACTTTAGTTCGAGATAGAGAGTAGTCGAGATAGAGAGATTCCACTGTACTTTCATTTCTTATTACGATAATTTTCTCAGGATAAACCATACTCGTCCCGAAGGTCTCTTGGCTCCTGAGTCGTTCGCTACTAAATCACTCAAAAAGGCAAAATGCTCTGGGAACAAGGTATACTACTAATCAAGATAATAATGTATTTGCCCTTAAAACTCAAGCATGCTGAACTTTACAAGTCATGTAACAAGAACCTAGCTCGTGGAAAGAAAACGAAAACAAACTGACAAAATAAACAAACAAACAAATAATCAAAGCATGTTTGAGTGCCTTAATGACCTAGCACAATTATTTTTTGCAACATTGGGTAATTTTTTTCAAGTAGATATGCAGGAGACAGCCTTGTTTTCAAGTTCTTCTGTTTCTTTTTACTTGACAGAATGGGAGAAAGATTCCCGGAAAAAAAAATTGAGCTAAAGACAAAATGACAGCATCGGTTTGAAGGATACTAGGGTCTTAGTATAGATTTGTTTTCCAAAAGTCTCCATGGAGAGAATAAACAAACAAATGATAAAATTAAAAAGTTTAAAATAAAATTAAAATCAAATATTATAAAATGAAAATAAACATAAAAATAAAAATTAAAATTAAAAATGGTTTGTCAAAGGAAAACTGGATATAGTAAAAGTTTATTCTCACATTTTGGCTAAATTCTCATGAGTGTGAGTGAAAATTAATTATTTTTTAAAGCAAACGAATTAATGATGAACAATATATATAAATAATGAAAAGAAAACAAATAGATGAACTAGCAAAAAACTAAATGAAATCAGTTGAAAAAAACCAACATGTTCATCCTTAGTAGTTAAAATCCAACAAGGCTCCAAATTTACAAAGAAAAAACTTCAAATATGATCTCGTCTCCAGACCTCTTCAAGATAAAACAAGGTTTATCACAAAGAGCTCTGGGGACAAGAATGTTTAAAAACTTCTGCGAATAAAGAGCACGTAACCTTCCATCACGTTCCTACCTTCGTCATGCTTGTTATTCTCTCACTCACTCACTCATTCCTGTGGCGAGATGATAATCACGAGTAAATTTGCGTACTTGCTGCAAGTTAGCTAATATTAGTTGTAACCAAATATTGGTATATAATGTTGAAATGGCGTCATATTTCATTTTTTTCGCTGTTGTATATATATATCTAGCTGTAAGCCCGTGGAAAATCCGCAAAGTTGATAAAAATATATCGCATTTGTTATTTGTAGTTGGATGATTTCGTGTGTGGTTCAGCATGACGGGTTTTGGCCGACAAAATACGGCTTTTATTATAGAGATGTGTCAAAATATTTTTTCCAAGTTTGCATCACCTTCTTACCGTTATATATATTGTTATTTAATCCTCCAATAAGCGCTCTTTCTCTTTTAAGCGCCCCTCCTTTAAGAACCCCTCCAATAGGCGCCCCCTTCAGTAACTTAAAACCTTTATAAGCGCTAATTAGAGGATCTTTCATATGTCTAGTCGAAACTTGTTTTCATATTATCGAGGGCAATTTTCGTTGGGCGAAAATCTGAGGACAGGCGAACCCGTGGATTTTTTCATGAGCTAGCAACTAGTATAATAGAATAGCTTGGCCAATTCGAGAAATGACTCAAAAAAGCAGGCTCAAAACAAACAACGCAGTGTACTGGAATCTGCTTCTGGTTAATAGCTTTTAACAGCAGCGCGAAATCACAGCAACAATCAACAAACAAAAACATGTTTACTAAAAAGCTTTTTTGCAGGTCATCGGATTTTCCATTAACAAACGCTTTAACTCATATTTTTTAATAAACTGGATTTAAAACACAGTAAAAGATACTTTACCTATGTTTGTTTCTATACTGTGTTATATCAACTTTACAACAACAACAACAACAACAAAAGCATAATGGCGGCTGTCCAACTCACATCATGTTACTTGATATTTTTACAGCGTTTTCGAAATTTACAATAAACTCGACCATGATTGTTATTTACACAGCCAACTAAATAAGAATACAATATTATTTATCGCTCAATTATCAGAACATTCACATTATAACATTCGTACTTTTTATCATAAATCTGTTTATCTTTTAGAACTGCGTGATAAACATGTGTGGAATTATACAAAGGGAAATAAAACATGCTCGCCGGCCTCTTTACTTTTCATTGTTTATTGTTTTGATACTTGTATTAAGATAATTCGGTTATACCATAAGCTTACGATTTCTTAGCAAAATCTTTACATGATCTGATTTTCACTACCGTATTACATATTCTTATCCAACTAAATTGTTTTTGATACTCGAAGAGGTTTTATGTCTAAGTACTACAAAACAACAACAACGTGAAAGAAAAAGAACTTTGCGATACAAATAGCTTGTGATATTCACGCTTATTAATTGTTTATTCTCTTTGGAAAATTGGCGCGTATTACTAAGTATTTATTTATATGCAATTGTATTGATATTCGCAAGATTTCTGGACAACTATAATATGTAGAAGAAAAATTTAAAGCAAGCAACAAAATATTTTCTATGATGCTGCAAAAAAGCCTTTTTTAACCTCTCCATAGCGGGCACTATCGAGAGAAAAAAAAGGGTTCATTCGCTTTAAAAAAGATGTCCGTTGGATGTGGTTTGGGACTTACTTAGGTTAAAAAGCGAAACAGATTTTCAATGCACACTTTTTCAAAAGAAAACAATAGTTGATAAGAGTATTCGGCCTGAAAATGAAAATTAAGAAAAATTTAGGGCAAAAAGTTTCGCGGTCAGAAAAAAGGTAAAAAATCACGAAATTTTGCGACAAAAACTTTCGCGAATGGCAACAAGTCTCTTTTTTTTCTTCTTTACTCTTATTATTAGTAATTAAAAGTCTACATTCGTTACTGTTTCCAAGAATCGGGGAATCCGATAAATTTTCGTAGCACCACAGAAGAATGAAAACACCAATGTTATTGTTTGTATCACTAACTTTGACATTTTCCTGTTTTTTGATGTTTTGTGGTGAAAAAACATTTGCGTTTTGAATTTACAATTTCAAAAGGCATAAATTTTCGTGAAAATGACCAAAAAACGCGAAAAACGCGAAATTTATGCCCGTGAAAGTTTCTGCCCTTAAAGTATCCTAAAAATATGGCAAGGGCAAGATCTGTCACGAAATCGTTATCTTTCCGATTTTTTTTTGCCTGTTCACAACCGTAATTAGAGGTAAAAATCGAGTGCCGGAATTAAACTTTACTTAAAAGGCACTTCAAGTCACGTGACAATTCCCGTTGATCAAAAATTGCGCAATTTCACGGGAAATTCTGACGGGAAATTTTCTGTGATTTAATTTTGTTATCACATTTTTAAATAAACACCTGGGCACTTTCGGCACCTCTAGAAGTATAAACCTGGGCAGATATTGAAACTAGGCACATGCGAGTTTATATAACGACCAGAGCCAATATTGGAGAAGCAGATATGTTGTTGTGGGACCGAAGAGAAGACGAAAAAAGCTGATATTCGGAGGTAAAACAAAATTTAGGGAGTTGGCTCACCTTTCAAATGTATTTTTAACTATCTGTTTACCAAGTATTTGTTATTTTGTGTACTCTAGACTTTTCTTAGTGCAGCAGTTTCGTGTTTATAAAAACTGTATATTTACTTTTTCTCCTAAAACGCATATTTAGTAAGGGCCAACCGCCATTTTAGGTTTGTTGCTTTACTTTAGGACGTATGTTACTTTAGCTAGTTTTCTTATTCTTATTTGGTAAAGCTGTTTTATATGTAGCTATAACTAGCTTAGCTAAGTGAAGCTCTCCCCAAGCACTAGCTAGAAGATTTTTTTCAAATTTCAGCTCAGAAAATATTTAGCTAGCTAGCAATAGAGCTTAACCAGTTTTATGAATAACTTTTTTTATAGACAGAATATGACAAATCATGAGTTTGACAAATAGAGATGTAATTGAGTGGTTTAAGACATTAACTGACAGGTGTGTTCAAAATGTATGTGAACAGTTTTGTAGTAATTTTCTGAAAGATCGGACAAGGTTTAATGATAAAACACTCTTTAATAAAATTAAGAGAGTCATCGACAAGGACAAATTTTTTAGAAGGAAAAATGGTAACCCCTATTCAACGTTAAGTTAACGTTGAATAGGGGTCACTGTTTATCCAGTTATAATTGAACGTTATCAATAGAGGTGCTATGTACAAGGGCGTTTCATTGGTTACATTTTGATAGGATTTTTGCGCGAGTGAAAAAGAATCGTAAAAATAGACAGGCAAATGCAATGTATACTTGAGCGAAAGAATTGCAAACTATATTTTCAAAAGATGCCTTAAATCATGTGCCTGAGAATATAAACACTATAATGATAAGATTCTGCTATTGCAGCTAAGCACATTTTTTAACATTATCTGCAGATACTGCATGTCCATTCGTTGAATATTAAGATTTATGTACTGCAAGTAAATTAACAATTGTCAAAATATAATGTTGATAAACAAAAATGGTCATGCAAGAATCGGCCGAATACACAATTAATATGTTGTTCGTTTTTAATAAAATCTGTTTTCAGAAGTAAAAAAAAAACGTGTGTTGCTATGCTTGAATAATTATATTCAACATAAAACTGACAATGCAAAACAAAATGTGAAATTAACATAAAGTTTGGGGTTGAAGATCGTACTGACTCTGCCTCTCTTGATGAACTCGCCTCTCTTGATGAACTCGCCTCTCTTGATGAACTCGCCTCTCTTGATGAACTCGCCTCTCTTGATGAACTCGCCTAAAAAGATCTATTTGTCATATTGATCTTTTAACCGGCGTATTTATTCTAAGAACCTCGTCACTATGGCTTGTAGGTTTTTGGTTTTTAGGCGGTAGAAAAACCCTAAAAAAAATAAAATAAAAGGAAAACTAATTAGCATCATAAAAGAAATAACGACAATTGAAAAAGAGAAGATAATTTGGCCAAATTTAGCAATTAAACGATGAAAAAACTATGGCACCAAAAAAGTGGAAATTCGAAAGACAAAAATATTTGAAATAAATAAAATAAGTGCAGCTACAAAAGTAATGAGAATGAGGCTGACAATAAATAATATCGGAGAACAACCAAGGGAAGGAAAGGAAGTGTAACTAAAGTATGAAGAACAAGTTGATAGTGGAGTTAAAGTAATGAAGTAGAACACCGGGGATGTAGCAAGAATGGATAGAAGAGCATCAACAGTAAAAAGAATGAGATAAACAAATAAAAGTAGAAAAAAAGGATAAAAAAATAGGAAAAAGAGAAAAAAGATTTAATAAAGAAATTAAAAAACAAGTACAAAAAACAACTACGCCAAAATGTTTGGAATAAAGAAACTAAATAAAGAATAAAGAAAAATAAAGATTAAAGATTAAAGCCATGGGGACGAGGTCTAAATCTCTGTGTAAAAATCTAGGGGTCTTGGTTCTATCTGCGCAGGGTCTGGTGATCTTTTCGCGCGGAGAAAGTCGATAATCATGGCAGATTTAGGAAGCAAGCTATACTATACTGGACTGGGTAGCTAACTAGCTAATAATTTTCGACTCTTCAATATAGTTATTTAAGAAAATAAATTCTTTAAAGATCAACATAACATCTATGTCGTGACGTGACGTGTCTTTAGTGCTGTTTTGCATATGTAGTTCTTTTGTTCTCCTTCAAATAATAGACAGGGTATATCTCCCTCGATATTTGTGAGGCTAGCCATGTAAAATATGCACATCTATCTAATCTATATATCTATCTATCTATTTTTGATGCATCTAGCTAGAGTTAACTTTCAGTATATGTAGCTAGCTATATATTAATCAATACTGGCCCTTCAATAGAATTTTCTCAGTGACTCAGTATGGCTCAGTATTTTTTACCATAGATAGATAGATAGATAGATGTGCATATTTTACATGGCTAGCCTCACAAATATCGAGGGATATACCCTGTCTATTATTTCCAGGAGGGGCCATGGCTTAGATGGAGAGTCCTAGAGTATTTAATGCTCATTTTGAGCTACGCAGACCCAATTAGGGCCCGCGCTCTACTAGACAACTCCCCCGGCAACATCCAATGGCCCACACAGTGTGCCATCTTCCCAATTTCCCTCACATGGCTTGGGTTAACCCGGGGCTATGGTAACATTCACTCGCTCATGTTGAATCGCCGTCAAGAGGAATCGAACCCCAGTCTCCCGCACAGAGTACGAGAGCTATAACCACTAATCTACCTTTTGCTATTTCTCACTGTCTTCCTTCTTGGTATACCTTGTTGTAGCTAATAAATATATATAGTTAGCTAGCTATATGTATTATATTATTAGGCTATATACCATGCTATATTATTGCCACTGTTTTCGTATCGCTATTATTAGAAAGAAAAGAAAGCGTGTGTTTCACGCCAATGCTTCGTCAATGGATTGTTGTTTTAGTATATGCACGGAACATCTAACTTTATGATTCAACTCCATCACAGGCTCTTTTTGTCTTCCCGTAGTTTATAATGTATATATATTAAAATTATTCGATTGAATGGTCTAATTTTGGGTAGCACGAGAAGCAATCAACTATTAGGGAAGACGCTTAAAACAAGACATACTAAAAACTGAGAGCTCTAAATTATTCAAATTAGAATGATATATGTTTATATGGGGTAGGTTTGTATTCTGAATATATAAAGCTTTCTTGGGGTGGCGATACAAGTACCGACTTGTAGATGATAGGACAGCCTGAAACAAGTAAATTCTGATACTTGTATGTAGTGAGATGTGGCAGAAGAGCCAGAAAACCTGTTTTCAAGTGCTGAAAAGATAGAACTTTAGGAATCCACAACACTTGATGCAGTTTGGCAGGATAACGGGTTTATTTTTATAAAACTCTTGAAAAGTGGCTATATTAGGGCGATATATACGCTATAGCTAGCTAAGGAATTGTCTCAAAATGTTTGTACGTAGTTCGTATAATTCGTATAAAAAACTTTGTATCGTTTATTAGATCTTTCGTATCATTTAAAATTACAAGTTTGTATAAAGATCGTATCATCTAAAATAAAGTTCATATGTAGTTCGTATCATTTCAAAGAAGTTCGTATAAAAATTTGCTTATACGAAGTTCGTTTATTAGCTATAATTGGACTATTATCCATAGTCTTTATATTGAAATTTTTTTCAACAATTTTAAAGTTTGTTTCGTTATACAAACTTCGTTTATTTTAATTGGACTTATTATCTAAGGTCTTTATATTTAAATATTTTTTAACAATTGCAAAATTTCAAGTTTCATTAACGAAATTCGTTTAACAAATATTATTCACATTATTGCGCGTCTTATATCATAAAAAAACTTTCAAAATAAACTTTGTTTTGTTTACAAGTTTATTGTGCTATCGTCACTACATCTTATTTTGAAAAACAACAACTTTATTTCGTTAGAATTAAATAATATGTTTTAAAATATTGCCTCCACTTGAATTAGTTAAAATAAGTTTAAATTTTTCTTAATGAAATCTGTTGTAGTACTGTATGCTGTTATGTCAAAAAAACTTACCTAACATGTTCTGCTAATAAGGCAAGGGGCAAGACAAAAAACTATATGCTTGATGCCTACTTGGGATTTGAGTGCCTATCTCTAGCTCTTTAGAGATGATTTGTAAATGTTAAAAAGTTCCATATATACACAGGCAAGAAAAGAAGGACCACAGGTCAAATTGACTTTTTATGTTTATCTATAAATTTTATAGATGTTAGGAATAATATTTTTATTTATTATAAAATCAGACAAAAATCTATATGTATTTTCAAAAAACACTTTATTTAAAAAATATAAAAATGCACGAAGCTTTTTGCAACAGTGTTACATTATCAAGGGAAAAATATTTCTAAGCTAAAAACATATATACGCTTATCTACAGTAAAATAATTAGTACTTGTCCGTATTAATCCGTACTTGCTTTAGCAATTATAGACCAGGTAAACTCATGGTCTGGATTCTGGATTCTGGACGAGATGTTTGAATGGCTCTGATTTCTCATTAAAAGAATTGTGCTCACTCCATCTGATGGTTACTTTGCGTTTGGTTTCACCGATGTATTGTAAATTACAAGAACAATTTCCTTTGTAAATCACGTTGCTTTTGTGATTAATGGTGTCTTTAAGTTTGAAAGGGGATCTTTTTTGGAAGTTTTCCAGGTGTAAATGACCTTAACTGTATCTCCAGTAAATTTTGTAATGTTGTTGATGACTTTCTTGATCGTGTTTTCATTCTTCTGGCAAAAAGGTATTTTAATAAACACTTTGGGTCTTATATCCGATTCAAAGCCACGTAGGAACAATCATATCATCGTCTCTATTGGATTCCTTGGTTGAATACAATTGAGCCTTGATGAATCTGGGAGGATAACCTGCTGCTTTATATTCGTTGCGACAGATCGTTTTTGAAGGAACTCCCAATACATTTGGCTCTGCTCAACTCTCCTTTAATGACACTACGTTTACACTGAGTGGGAACCTTGGACGTCCAGTGGAATGGTAGTTTAGTTTCTTTGTGGTGAACGGAGCAGCTTATTCTGCCATCTTGAGATCTTGCTATTGCTGTATCCAGGAACTTTGAAGGATTTTCTTCAACCATCAGTTTGATATTCGGATAAAAGCTGTTGAGTTTCTCGAACAAGTCATCCCTCACTCCCTTCTTACGTTGAATGTAAGTCTCATCTACATATCATTTGTGAAACCTTGGTCGTTTCAGAACCACAATTGCTTTCTCCATTTTATTCATGAAGCACCCCAGTAAAAATATTAGGAATATATATAAATCGGTGTTATTGTTTTTCTTAGCTTTTATCTTTTCTGCTTAAGAGCAGACTTTATATTTTTTGCATGTGCCTATATGCGTGCGCATGCCCATTGCGGTGAGTTATATAGAAAGTTTGTTAAATGCAAAAAAAATTAAATTATTTTCTATTATTACAATTTGCCATGCAAATATGTGCTAACAAAATTGTGTTAATAATATTTGTCATAAGTTAAATGTTCAGTATTTATAAATAAATAGCACTGATATGGATTATTCTAAAGGACTTTTAGAATGTTAAACTTTTGTTTTTACCCTATAGATACATATGTTTGTTTGTTTTTACCCCTGTTCTGGTCTACAAAATATCACAAGACCACCCAATCAAACTCAAAAACCATCTCAATTGGCATCTTGGATGCCAATAGCTTGAAAACACAATGAAAATTTGTACCTAAAGAGGTAACTAACTAACTGTTTTCTGTAGTTTCTGGTCTATAAAAATTTAAAAATTTTGGAAAAAACATTTTCTCAGATGGTGTCTTATTCTTATAAAACTTGGCTCTTAAAGTCCAACAAAGTTTTAATTGACCAAATTTTCCAATTTAACACTTATTTGCTGACTTTTCTCTATTACATCTTATCGGATTAGAGACAAGTCTGACATAGAAGGACCACTTTTTGTGTTTAGAGAATATATAATTTGCGAAATCATAAAAAATAATACTACCAGCTCAACAAAACAGTATAATATCATGCATCACATTTCCATAAAAGAAGCCAACATGATTAAAGGGAACCTGAGGTATAAAATGATGTTGGACTTTTATTATAGAGCTTAAAAAGTTGATTAACAAGTCTTTTTAAATTTTTTAAAAACCTCATTTCGTTCTCAAGATATTCACATTTAAAACATTTCACATTTAATTATGTTGCATAAATTATGATGTCATATTTAAGTAATAGCAAACTTTGACATTTTCTGTCATCAGTAATTTTAAACCTGTTAAGGGATCTGCATTTAAACTTTATTAATGCATAGATGTTATAAAGGTGAATTAATTACCATAAATCTTTTTGCCAAAATGACACTCGTTTGCTCTTCCCAGGCTTCTCAATTTTTTTGCTGACGACCCCATAACTTGGGATGTATCTCGGTTTGTGTCTCCGAACAGTGTTAAAAATATGAGAGGGCCAATACGTCTGCAGGATCAGAGAGTGAATTGTTGACAAAAGCTCAGTTCGGGTTTCGTTTGTGAGAAAGGACTTGATCCAATCATAGTTCTTAATAACACCTATTTTTTCATTTTTGATAATGCTATAATAAACCTTGTCAAACGCCCTAGAAAAGTCGAGGTGTATGAAGATTGTAACCATTCAAAAAAAACTTCTACAATATGGGAGGCAAATGTAATAGGTTTTTAGTTTGCTTTATCTTAATGAGCAATTAAAGTCAGGGAAGTCAAGTTCACTAGTGATTTTTAATGGTAGGGTTCTCAAGTTAGTTTGTTCCTTCAGAACATGCCAGATTGATTTTCTTAAAACTAGAGAGTACAATAGATAGATACCATATTTGCTATAGCTTTTGGATCATGGATAAGTTAGCTTTTGCTTTCACGCTCTTTTGCAATGTCTTATTATAAACTCGGTTTGAATGAGTTCTTGTGAGTGTGAGTTTGTCTTTTTTTGAAGGAGACTTTACTTAGACTAAAAGTTTGTTTATCCTACTTCTGCTACGGATAGCTTATCTCGAGGACTAGGGATTTCTTATGGGTGGCTTGATTTTCTTCCAGGACGGTCGTTGATAACAGTCTAGTTCAATCAATGGTTGAGAAGATTTCTTCAATAGTTTTCTACTGTGAGTCATGGAAGGAATTTAATCTATTAAAACCATTTTTTGTTGCATTTAATGTTAGTTGTGATTGATGCATTGGAATGTTTACTGTTGTAGGATGGCAAACCTTAAAAGATGATAGTCACTGATAGATTGAAGAGTATGGACTATTTAGAATTCATTAGTAACGTCTTTGTTTCTATGTTGACTTTAGATCATTTGAGTCAGATCAGTAGCGTGTTAAAAACACATCTGATAATAATATCTGACTTTTCTAGTTGTTCTTAATGGAATAATTCTCTCGAGAAATTTTTTATAAATAAAATTTAATTTCTCGCGAGAACTAATTCATGCGAAGTTGACAAGTCCTAATATTTCGCGAGAATTAAATTTAGTGAAAAAAGAATTTGAGACATGTTGTTTCTTAATTTATATCGTTTTTAAAGGACTTTGAAATAAAGACTGCTGAAGTTGAAATTAACATTTATATTGTATGTAGTTCAAGGTAAATCCAAAGAAAAAAAATGTAAAAACGAAAAAAAAAATCCAAATTTCGCAAGAATTAATTTCGCCAATTTCGCGATTAGTGAGTTTTCCAATAATATTCAGGGGAACTAATTTTCGCGAAATTTATTTCCTGCGAAAATTAACTTCCTCATAGTCATTTTTGTATTGTGTTTTAAAGACGACCTGAAACCATGGACAACCATCGTCTAGTTGACCGTGAAGCACAGTTAACAGCTTTAAGCATAATATTTCTATAACTCTCTTTTGGTCTGATCTTGCTTCAGAATGCAAGATTGTAATTAAATTGAGTATATTTTTTCGGATAAAAATAAAGATGAGACGCAGGGTATATTTATTAGTTTTCTCAGTGTGCTAAAATTTCCTATAAAAAGGACCAACTTGTATGTAACTTAAAAAATGTTTAAGTGATGGCCCTATTGATAAAAGAGCATACAGAAGATTATACGGAAAGTGAGTGTGATCTGAAAGGGGACTTGTCTACAGAATATTGTTGACAAAAAACTTATTGAACCTTTCAAAAATAAATTCTAAATTTGGAAAAGCATGTGCACTATTTACCTCGTGGCATTTCATGTACACGGCTGTTTTTTCTAGGTTGTTTAAAAACTTACGGATGGTGGAACGTATTGGCACTTAGTTTTCAATCTTCAATTTTATGGCTTGCATTTGTCGCGATGATTAAATCTCGCGAAGCATGGACAATAGGGATAATGTTTAAGAAGATTACAGGATTGATAATAAACAAAGCGTGGCGAAAGGTAGTACGATATATTAAATATACACGGGGAATAAATACACTTTAATTTATATGCTTAGATTTTTCCAATTTGAGCCTGAAATTATGCTTGACGTATGCTTTAATTTTAATGCTAATTTTGATGGTATGGTACTATGTTTGATATGAACATTTTGAACATTGCAATGATCTCTTAAATGTTCGATTTTCAACATTCGATTTGCTTTTTCTCATCATTAAAATCAATTACTTAAGTTTACTTATAAGCTTTATTTTTTGCGAATGAGAAATGTTCGCGTACAATTTCCGGGAAGATTTTTTTCTATAATTCTTAGTTTCGAGAAAATTTATCTCGCAAATATTTAAGTGTTTGCAATCGTCCGGAGGACCCGATTGTTTATAAAAATCATTTGACAGTTACCCTAAGTATCTGAAATAATATCATAAAGCTGATATTATAAATAGTTTTAACTGCCAACTCGCAAAATATTAATAAAATTACTAAAGTAGATTGATGTATTGACAGGAATCTTGCTGAGAAGAATTTGAAGAGTAGAAAACAGGCCGACTCTATATATTTTCAGGAAATCTTTAACGTTAATAAACATTCAAACTGCTAAAAAGTAAGTTCTGAAAATAAACGGGAAGTTTTTGTTATGTAGACATGTCACTGTCATTGTACACAATTTTGTCTTTTAGATATATAAAAAAATGGCTACAAAGTCAATTGAAGTTAGTAAAGGACCCTCATATAGCATTTCAAAACTTGTGTTAGAGTATTGCGAAAAATGGCAAGACCAGTCTTTTGTGCCTGGCGAAAAGTTTCCCTTTCCAGGGCTGGAAACCGCAGATGGTTTCACGTTTGCTGAAGCAGTTGCGCAGGAAATGCCTGAGTATGATGACCGAGATGAAGACGTTTATGACGACAAAGACCTGCAGCTTCGTATTACAGTCCATGCTGACAGCACCATGCATAAGGTTGAAACCGCAAAAGATTCTGAAACGTTAATGAAAACAATGGGCAAGTGGTTAATTGGCGAATCCGAAGATTACATGAAAATTTTGAATCATGAAATTCTGGAGAGCACAGAGCAGTATCATAAGATTTGCGTGGTTTTGATTGTCGATTCCTACGTCGTTAGTCATGTAATTGGAGAAGTTTCCGATTCTCCGTTCTATGACGTTGTATGGAACCCAGTGATGAGTAGTTTAATCCAGGAAGGAGTCTGTTACATGCACGGAAAGGTGCCTGTCGCATTGCGCGACGGATTAAGAAAGCAGATTGACAATTTAGCTAAAAACACACCAATTGATTTTCATCCTAACTCGAAGGATATTGTGCGTGATCTGGTCCATCCAGCATTGTATACCTACGTGAAGGGTGTTTCTAAATTAACTTCAAACACACCTAAAGAAGTGTCGTCTGAAGAAAAGTTTGATTTCTGGGGACGACCCTATGAAGACTCGAAATACCAGTGGTTGCCTACACCGTTTAGCATTTCAGATGTTGGAAAATGTAGCATAGCTGAGTATATTAACAACCTTAACAGAGAAAAGTTTTCAGGCCTCTACACTGAATTAGAGTCACTGTTTAATATTTTTTGCCATATTTTGAAGAAGTTTGGTCTTATGCGAAAACAATGAAATTTTTTAAAGATCCCGAGGAAAACGAGGAACAAAGCACAGAACCACCATTTGTCAAGGAGCCTGTTAGTTTCAAAGGAAATGAATTGCAAGTGATCGTGAAAATTGTAGAGTACACGTTACAGCCGGAGCAGTCATACGAGGGGGTGTGGCATGCAGAAGGAATGTCCCATGAGAATATCGTTATGACAGGTACTCTTTCAAATATTCTAAAATTCTATATTATAATACCCGTATGCGTCTGTCTGTCACGCAAAATGGTACCACAAGTAGCTAGATGCACGCCATGCGATATAAAAAGAACAGGCGAACCCGTGGATTTTTCCACCGGCTACCGACTAGTATTACCAACTTTGCTAATACGTTTTTTTATAATCAATTCTTTTTTAAGCAGAGTCCGAATATGTTTTACTAGAATTCAAAACGGAGGATGGATTATGCTAGCAATATGTTTTTCTGCACCTTCCTATGTTTATGCTTTCGTGCAAATTTTTGTGGAAATTGCCATCAAGGCTGAAATATTTTTAAAATATTATTGGAATTATTGATTTTTTTTTTAATTATATGTAGGTATTTATTTCTTGGATCGCGACATGGATATTACTGGTGGAGATTTGCGATACAAGCGTGCTTTCACAGTTTATGAACGCAATCAAATATTTTGGAATGTAGCACAAGAACGCCCCTCTGTGGTCAATACATTTGCGTCAGAAGGGTTTGTGCCACTTGGAAGATTCCCAACTGAAGAAGGATTTATGCTGGTGTTTCCAAACTGCCATATCCACAAGATAGCTAAAATGGTGAACACAGCAGCAAATAAAGCAGCTTCACGTCGTATTGTCGTGTTCTTTGTGGTGAATCCGGAGAAGAAAATCATTTCAACACGTGAAGTTCCAAAGCAACAAGATGTTATCAGTTTGACCGAGGCGAAGAGGTATCGACTGGAATCGATGGCTGAACGGAAATACGACAAGGAAAGGCTGAATGTTCGAGACATTGAACTCTGCGAACATTAATGGCGAACTTTACCATGGATATAAATTTGCTTATATAGTACGAGATATCTATGATATTATTTAATAGTGTTCTATTTATCAAAAAACATTTCTTGATGTTTAAATACAAAAAAAAACAATCCTTTTCATGCATATTAAGCCCATTCGAGTTTTATTGAGCCCATTCGAGTTTTATTAAGCTCATTCGAGTTTCTGTTTCCTTCTGTTTTCTTTCGAAATGTATTTTCTAACTTCCATGTTTGGCAAAAACGATTACATGAAGGGTGGACATTTGAGCCAACTGTCAACTTTTTTATTGGAACGAATTTCTTAATTTTTTGAATATATAGCTATAGATTTAATTTAGAGCGTTGTGTTTTGTAGAATCATTATTTAGATATTTATTCTTTTTGTATTAGATATTTTTTCTCATCAGAATTTATCAACAATATTGTGTAGCAGCTCTTGTTTAATTTCTTGGTGGTATATAGGAGAAATTTTCACCGGTAACGCCAATCGCAAAAGAAAATATATTGCCACGGGATTTATGTTCACGATTTATGTGCGCATTGATTTATCTCTACTTCAACCAGGACAAGATGTAGTGGTTTGCAGAGAATGACTCAAATCATTTGAAACGCACAGAAGCTCTTTTTAACTTGTGTTTATATGCAAAAAATTCCTCGGTCAGGCAGGTCAGGCTCTAAATAATGAACACAGTAAACAATGCAGGACCAAAAAAAAATACGTCAGCTTAACAATCCATCTCGTCTAAACGGGCGTCTGGCTTGGTAGAGAATGTGTTTACAGGGAAAAATTCATCCGGTCTTGCCGGAATCTCGGTAAATTCCGGTAAAGCGGCTGACTCGATACTTTTTAACGCGTTTTAAAAGGTTAAATTACCCGAACCAGTACGTTCAACCGGGTCAGCTCGCCTCATAAAACACTCCTTATTTTAGTATTTGTTATAAATATTATACGGTACTTACGATTCTGATGGACAAGCATCAATTTGTTTATATATGGAGGAAAAAGGCGTTAAATTGCGTGTGGAAATCAATCAGCTGTTATATTTTGAAACTTCGACTTACAGCTCTTTCTTCCCTGGTTTTATTTTAATCTTTAATTCTGTTTTAAAATGCAATGATTTCTAGATGACAAAATATATCACTTTTAGTGATAAGAATAAGGTCTAGCACGTTCTTTTTATAACACTTTCGCATAATCAGTTACTACAACCTATAGTGAAAAAACTCAATTTGTGAAAGAACTTAATATAATAAACCCAAGACTGACAGTATGATCGGTAATATTTGACCAGTATTAAGGGGCCATTTATATGAGACTCGAAAAGATTCTCACTATGGTTCGCGTTTCACTTCAGTAAAATTTCCTGAAGTGGATTTTCAAACCGGTGTAAACATTCGCCTGAACTTCACTTCAGTCTTATGGTAAATACTTATAATGTAAAAGTTCTCATGTCAACGGCCTCTAACAATTAATTCGGGCGGAATTCAAGCTCACACTGCTGTGAAAAGTGTGGCTGGTACATGATGTCTCACTTCGGGTTGAATTTAATTTAGGGGCAGGGCCGAATCTTCGTATTGTATTCTCGTCTTTTAAGCATGTGCACTGGATGAAATGTTTACATGGAAATCTTGCCCCAGATTTGAAATTTTACTTCGATCGACAAAGTGAAGTAACAAAGAATAATATCACATTGATCGAAGTCACTCAAACTGATTAGAATTCTCTCCAGGCCTCATGTGAATTATCAACCTTCACTTTATGCATACTGATGTTTATAAAGCATTTTGCATAGAACTAGTCGGTAATTACCACGAAGAAAGAAATATGCTAGATTCGTCAGTTATGTCGGACAATAGTTGTTGCGGCTAGAGAGGAGGTTTCCTTTGTGGCAGTAATATTTTATTTGGCTGATGATTTCTGGCAAGTTGTTTCTTCTTGTTGACCTAGTTGTCTATTTGGAACAAAGGTCGTTGTCATCGACGAGACAGCTTTGTTGCAAGTCAATATAATCAGCCGAGGTTAGAAGTTATTTTTACTTCATATTTAAATGACGTGACGAACTTAATAGACGTCTGGGATAAAAACAAACTCAACAAAAAACAGATACATTGAGCCATAGCCGTAAAATATCTCACAGAAATAACACGTTGAAAAATCAAAAAATATAAAAATACCTCTGATATTCTTATTAAAAATTCTTCGGAATTTGTTTGTTTATGAGAGAATCGAGTGTTTTTTGTTGGTAATGCAACTCTCTATAATTTTGTTCATAAACAATCGCCAAAATGAGTTATTTTGCAGTTATTATGGCTTGAGAGAAAATTGATTGTTGTTCTTATTTTATGGCAAACTGAAGATACGGAATGTTCTCATCCTCTCTTTAATTTCTATCCAATCGCACAATTTTTATTTTAGAAAAGTTTGTACTTAGGAAACACCACTAAAAGATATTTACTAAGGTTGCGTAACCCCATTATATGCCCGTAGTAAAGTGATTCTAAAGGTCGGTTACCATTAAAGTTTATTTGTCGCGCAACAATTGTTCTGCGACTGTTGTATCGCATACAACATTTGTTGTGCAACATCTCTTGTCTCGCTTTGCAAAACTTGTAACTGCGACTGTTGCACGATACAACCGTTGCTTAACATTCTTTATGTTGATGGAAAGCGACCTAGACTCACTTGAACTAACTCATAAAGCATTGATTATCTCAAAACGACAGACAAAAAAGCAGACATAATGCTAGACATGACATAAGCTTGACAATGTGTCAAGCTTATGTCATGCTAAATTTTGTCACACTGTCTGCCACTAATGTTTGTCATGTTGTCAATAATCATGAGGTCAACCGCTTCATAATTTCTGTGAACATTTTTTTGAAAGGTTGCTTAATCTCTTTTCTTTCTTGTCTAATTGTATAACTTTTTGCATATTAGGATTTTTTTAGAGAATGTCTTCTATGTCAACTGTTTTGATAAGAAAGTTGTATTCAAGAGCTAGAAGATGTGATCCTGAAGTCTTTCTTGATTGATTTATTGCTTTCTGTAGTTAAAGCCATTCAATGTTTTTTGCTTATACTATTAGCAGATTCGACGATCAATAGCGATATTGTTATTTTCCTGCTTCATTCTGGAGAAAAGATCTAGCTTTATCTATGCTTTTCCATAAGTAAATCATGTTGCACGTGGAAGGAACACGTTGATGCTCTTCCTTCGACTCGAAATAACCATTTTGAGGTTGCGAATTGAACGTCATGACTATGACATCTGACAATACTGTCGATAAAATAAGCACTCAGAAAATGCCATTTATTTTTCTTTTCTAATTCCTGTGTTTTCAACGGTTTTTTGTCAGTTTTTCTTTGCAAGATTCTTTTTTTAATTTCGCATATTTTTTTCTGTTCACAAATTAATTGACAAGGGAAATATTTCAATAACCAAGAAGCTGATACACGAATGATCTTGTTTGCGTCTTTAGAAGACCTTTCAGATAACCACGTTGATCCAACTAAAATTGTTGTGGTGTCTAAAGATACAGACGTGTTGGTTCTACTTGTTTACATTTATGCCGGTCAGAGAATCGTACATGAAGATCGACACAGGGAAATTTATTCAAATCATTAGATTGTTTGCCAGCTGGGAAGAGACCTGTCATTTAATCTTCCAAAAGTCCATGCATTCACAGGCTGTGCGACACGACATCGTTTCTTCATGGCGTTGGTAATGTTGAAGTGTTAAAGAAACTGATTTAAAACCCTGAAAAAATGCAGTTATTAAACAGTCAAGAAGTGAACACTGAAACAGCCATCGTAAAGGAAGATATGATAGAGGTATCCAAGTGCATTCATGGTATATGCTACCTAGAAAAAGAACAAGATTCGCTAGTTAAGACCAAAATTCCCTTGCACAAACGAATGAAAATGAAATAATCGCAAACACTTCCACCAGATCCTTAATCAATGAAACATCATTTACTTTGCGTTAAGTTTTCGAATGGTCACCTTGCAACAATTTCACTGTGCCGCTCTGGTTGGAAGGGAAGGCCCACTCCTACAAAATAGATACCTAATTGATGACTTTCATAAGTTTAAAATTACAGACTAAAGAGAAACAATGCAAGTACATTTTCTTCTTCTTGGAAGAAGCTTGTGAAATTGGAGTAGATTTTGTAGAGCATGCTGATGTCCTGAACAAAGAAGAACTCGACTTCAACATGGCATATTTTGATAACGACACCAGCAGAGTGATAGTGATAAAATTTTTTACGAACCAAATCTTGTGTTTTGATTTAATTTCCCAAGTCAGTGAAAAGCCTTTATTCAAGGGAATTCTGATATTGCTGAGTCAGCATTTTATTTTAATTAAAATCTTTAACCATTAAAACATTGAAAATCAAATTCTTCCCAAAATTGAGGCTAAAAAGTTAGAATTGACCGGAAATCAGAAAATTAAAGTCATGTTTAAGATTTTTTCGATTCATTTTGTGTGACGTTATCAGACATTTTCAGAAGCTGTAACTTCGAGGACTAAATTTTCAGGCATAAGTTTTTATATGGTTTTGGTAAGTATCGGTACACAAAAATTTCGCTGAACGTAGATCATGACGTCAACTGTTACGTGACTTTGGGGACCTAATTAAAAAGGTGCACCCTGAAAATTAAAGCTCAGGGTCATTAAGATTTTCTTCAAAGTGAAAAAAATCCCAGTTACCTTGGTCGCCAGATTGTTTGAAAAAAAAAACTGTCTATATTGCTGAGACAGAATACTTTTTTTAAACATGGTAGTTATAGCTATGATGTCTTCTCCAGTTTACACTTCACGTGTAAATAAACTCTAACTGGCGACATTTCTCTTGCTTAATAGGTTTTAACATTACTGTAGCTCACTAAAGCGGATAATGTAAATTAAGTAAAGTAAAGTAGGAGAAAGTTTAATTGCGGGTAAATCTAATCCAACGGTGCTCCTTATCCTCTTCGAATATAATCATGTTACTTTTTATGATAAACGCGTACTGCAGTAGTAGCAATACTCACGTAAAATTTCAAACAAGAACATAGCTAAATAAAGAACATTGGCATAGAAACCATGCATGTTCCAGTTTGTAAGATAAGTTAAAAGTTACACATTCTTAAGGGAGTATAAAGTGCGACAAGGTGGGATTACAAAGTGCGACAAGGTCTGGGGATTACAAAGTGCGACATGACAGAAATAAAAATTGCGGTAGGTTTGAGATTACAAAGTGCGACAAAATGGGTCTCAAATTGCGACAGAATTACAAAGTAATACAATACAGCTGATAACCCCCGTTCTTGTCTCCTGAAGGCCGTAGTATTTTTCGTTTACGGAGATTCATTCGGCCGTCGAAACGAGGTCGACAAAAATTATACCGCATTCAGCGCTCAGACATAATATGGGTATTATTAATAAAGAGATTAACTGTATCGCTTCTGGTCAACTGTGTTTATGTCTGGTTCGGTACCAACCGTGTTTAATAAAATCGAAGAACACTTACGCGCTAGGCAATACAATCTGACTAGAAAAACCTTATGTTGGAAAGAGGGGCGCGTGTGTGTGTGTGTGTGTGTTTTCACTTCAAATAAATTAACGAACCGGAGGAGAGCTAGATGCAGGGAAGGAGATATAAAACACAATCTACATTATTTATATTTAGCCTTTCTTTTGGGGCGCGTTCACTTGTGTTTTTACATAGATGTGGTCAACAAGAGAAGAACTTACTTAAACTCTTATGTACAACATAAGCGCTTATGTACATTTTCCTTATCAACAGAAATTTTTAAGATACATCAGCAAGGAGAATAAAAAAGGAAGAAAAAAATTGCACAATAGAGCTAGAGATACAATAGATTACGTTTGGGAGTATGTTATCGATTCCAAATTGTATGCTATCTTTTTCACACAAAACTAACGTATTTTATATGTGATTTAGTAAGTTCATTAAAAATGTCTTTTTGGTAAATTAATCACTACAGCAAAAACGTGTGAAATGATGCCCATGTTGTCCTATTTCTTAGGTTTGCGCAAAACGTTCAACATCCCATGTTCCCCGTGCTAGCCATATTTCTTTTCCCTTCTTGTTGAATCCCGATAACACGAACCCCCGGTAACTCGAACTTTCAATAACTCGAACCGATTTCCCTTGAACCCTTGAACCTTCACCGATACTTTCTCATAAAATACCCCCGATAACTCGAACTATTTTCTCGGCCCGTGTGGTTCGAGTTAACGGAATTCTACTGTATTTCTGAAATTCTTGATCCGCTATTTGTTTTCTTAAACGTAAAAATTTTCATACATGTGAACATTGGTAAAAATCAAATGCTATTTAGCAACCCCCCCCCCCCCCCCCCCTATCCCAAAAAAGTTATTGTTTATGTTTATTTACAAATTATATGATGTATTTAATTTATCATATTCCCTGTTTTCTTATCATATATTTTGATTAGAAAATCCAACACAATGTATTTCGTTAGGCAAAAGTAATCTATTCTATCTGGTTAAATTATGTATGTGGATATTAATATTATCTTCATGTCATCTTTATCTCCATGTCATAACAAGGTGTAGTTGAAATAAGCAGCAGGAGAGAGGAGAGAGGAGGAGAGAGTGTTTTGTTTTAGAATATCAGATTTAAATCAGCGTGGATGTGGTAATATCTGATCTAATTAATTACTTTATCTATAAAAACATAAAAAAGAAAAAAAATTGCTTTAAAATAATTAAAAAAGCAACAGGGAAGTTAGGTTGTTTTTCTCAAAACATTTCTTTTTATAAAGCAAATGCATTGTTTTAACACAATGCGGAAAAGATAAGCACGACACAGAAGATACGCTCAACTCGTACACATAAGCACTACACGGAAATATTTTTTTCAACTCGTAAACATAAGCACTGCACGAAAAAAAAACCTTCCGTAAATACTCTATACACCCCACTCCCTTCAATTAGCCCGCCCTTTAAATTAATCATTGATCTTTAAAACATTTCCGTCAAATAAACCCCTATTTTTAAAGAAGCAGCCATCCTGGTTTCCAGGATTTACAGTGCAGTTGAACTCATGTAATTCGAACTTCTATAATTCCAAAAATCATGTAAATCGAATAGATTCTTGGCTTCCCTGGTCGTATTTTTCATCACGTTATTCGAATAATTGTAAAGTTGGGATTTTTTCTCAATTCGGATCCTGAGAATCGAATGTTTTAACGTATTCGGAAAACAATTTTTTTTTACAGAAATGAAGCAATTTTAACAGTAATTTATGTAAAGTTAATTGTTAAAAAGGATAAATGATCTATTTACAAAAAAATCTCGTACTCTTACTTAAAGCTTGTTACACTGTGTAAAACATCTCCCTTTTTAAAATTGGCTAATAAAACTTGAACTCTGAAAATTCGAAAAGTCATGTAATTCGAAAAATTTTGACATCTCTAGATGATTCGAATTATATGAGTTCAACTGTACTTGCCTAAAAGAGAAAAAAACATTCCATGATAACGCTCATATATTTTCATACCAGCAACTGCTAGTGACATAGCAATTTTTTTTACTATTTACAACAATTTTGTCCTGCAAAACTTTGCATCATTTTATTGATAATCTTACTTCTAATACAATAAACAACCTCCAGTGCGTTATTGTCTTGTGACACTGAGAATATCTGATCTTATAAATATTCCGTCCTTCCTTTCAATAAGCCGCAACTTCCAATCAGCTTCACCATTAAAATTATTTCTGACAATAAGCCCCAAGTCGACACAATAATGGACGAATTAGGGCTGAAATGGTTCAGAGCATTATATTTTACAAAAGGCTTAGTCAGTCAAAAGATTGTCCATGCGGGTTTTAACGGATGTTCTTCTTATAGCGTGCAAAAAAAGCTATTTACGTTATTTCTCATTGTGCGAATAGTTCTTCCCAAATCTTTGTAAAGGACTATATAAATAAGCGGCATAATTAATGCAGATGTTTGACCAATGACTGTCATTGTCACTTCCACGTATTCGTTAGCACTTTCACCCTTGTAAACTTCATGAGCTAATATCAAGTCATAAGGTAACCACGTCAAAACAAATGTAATAGTTGTTGCAATTACTAGACGTACTTGGACTATATCCTCTGTGATGTAGTCGACTTGTGATATGTTCTTGATGGTAACTCTAGATGTACACGACACTCTGCTGTTGAAGTTTGTTCTGATATGTTTCATAATCTTAAGTGCTGTAATGCAAATTATTGAAATAGGCAACACAAAGATAAAAGCCAAAACCAGAGTCATGTATACTTTACCCAATGAATTTTTATACGGAACCAACCCACATTGAACATTCCCACTTTGTCTGTCATACCTGCCCAATCCGAATACTGGTAAAACAGACCACAGGAACGCATAACCGTAAATCAGCAATAAGCTGAGTGGAATGTATAATGTTTTTGTGTAAAGCACAAGTGCATAATTTTGTTTGATACTGCATAGATATCTATCAATTGCCAACGCAAAGATATGACAGATGGAAGAAAACTCGAAAAATCGCATGAAAAATGCTTCCAAAACACATACTGCTCGCCCGTGTGACAATTCCTGATCAGATAAACCACGAACTTCGAGTGAACCAACAAGAAGAATTCTGGTCAAATCACAAAAAGCAGCCGATATTAAAATATAATCGCGATATTTTCTTTGATGGTAGCTTCTCGTTAAAGCTGTAATGATAACCAGGTTAAAAATTGTGGCGAAGACGATCAGTAAGACGATGATTATAAGCATTGCTGTTTCAAATTTTTCGTCCTTTTCCATGACTTAACTGGTTCAGACAAGTTAACTTTCTTTAAAAATATGAGTGATTTGCCTTTACTTTCTGCCTTAGCAACGTTTTTTAAAAGACTATCAGTGCTTTTGGAATGTAAAGCAAAAACAGCTGTTTTTATAAGACTTGTGTGTGCATTGCCTTTTGTTTGCTTTATTCAATTTTGTTTTTGAAAAAGGTCAGCCTTTTTGTGATATAGATATTGTTTCAGACAACATTGTAAAATTAATAAAACTCGAAAGAGCTGTCTCTACAAAACAATCATATCAAAATAATTGGCAGAAATAATGGAATTAATTTTCCTTTTTTAGTTTTCAACAAGGAATATTTTTCATTTCAGCTTTCAAAACAAAATATTATATCAATAAGAAAATTATAATACAAAATAGATAAAAAGTAGATAAGCAACCCAACACAAACATTAACATTTGTGAATACAAAAAAATAATGATAATGCTTGAATATTAACTAGTAGCAGAACCTAACATCGGCTAAATTATGGAGGCGGTTGACAATTCTACCACTCCTCGTGGTTAAACGATGTCGAGACTTGTATTTCTGATGCATTGTGAGTAACGTGGCCGAGACAGGTTGTACCTTCCTATGAAATACAAATTGAGAACAAATATGTTCAAATACTGAAAATTTTTAAAGCTCTGAGTCAGTGTTTTGAATGTTTTGAAATTCGCTAAATTTAATTAAAATTAAATAAAATATTGCTTTGCTATGATAAGATATTTCGCTGAACTAATTTTTTGGCGTCATAACAACCAGACAGTCTCAAAACACGGGTATTCATATATTCCCTCACAAAAACAAATATGTTTCGTTGCTATATCTTGGTCCCACTTATTGGAATAGACATTGTCTTGTTTTGCGAAAAAAAACTCTTGTATCTACAGTTGTTTTGTACTATAATATGTACTTTAGAATTAAAAATTCTGTGAATGTTCGAATTCTACAAGCATTCGAAATCATTAAGAATTCTTCGCTCGTCCCAATATTCGAATTCTTCAAAAGGAAAAGATTAAATATTACGAATAACATTGAAGCAAGATAAAACGTATGCCAGAGAATACAGTAATATAGCAACAAGAAAGATGTTAAATTAATATCATTTTTGATGGGACATCGCAAGTATAAGAATATTTAATAAGACTTTGAATAATCGCATGGAACCCGAAAACAAACAGACAAATTTGCTGTTGCAATACACCTTTACGATAATTCAATTGTACATGCGTTCCTACGGCTCTCCATCGTTTTACAATATCGGAAATAAGGAGGTAAAAATCGTGTTTTTATGCTTAATGAGAGTTTGTTAGAGACGAAAGCGTGTTTTCTCCAGTTTTTTAACTTCCGTCGTATCAATTTCTTTCAAATTTTCAGGAAACGTTAATAATAATAAGATACAACTTATGTGTACTTTTCATTAAAAACAAAACGCGGCAAGAAAAGTTATCACGAAAAAACGTGTTTTCTCCTTAATAAACTCCTATAAAAGTGTGATGGTTTACATCCTCCGATCGCAAAATAAGCTGCGATGGAGTGTTAGTTTTCCCGAATTATCGTAAAGGTGTATTGTTGAAAGAAGAAGCGAAGTGATTGGTCATTTGATGAAAGAAAATATAGGACGGTTTGCAAAGACATTCAAATCTGTAAACGAAGGTGACGGCTTAGGCATGAAAATACACTGCATTAATATGTTAAAAGGACATGTAGAATTTGTAGATATACTTATTAAAGAATAAAAAAAACACATAACATTTATTCCAGTATTACAAGTGGATTTTTCCACGCTGATCAAATAAGAGTTGTGCACGTACGCTGTCTGTGTGTAACACGGTGAACACGTTCAGTTTCCTTAAAAAAAAAGCCTAATTACTACTATCTTGTTTGTCAACGACGTGACGTGATGACATGCGTTGCACTGTACTTATAACTTTAAGGTTAAATAACTGAAATTGGTGTTGGCGTCAGTTTTTTAATCTACTGTACGGGTTACTCTGGTTAGTCGGAGACCAAATTTAGACCGATTTCATATAGCTGGTTTAACCCACCTGCTTCGGGAAGATGATGTGTTTTAAAACCTCAATATACCTGTAACTGCTCTCCAAAAACCCAACATTCCATATATATTTTCTTGGTCAGCAGCAATTATTTTAAAAATAATTGCTGAATTCAAATGGTATGTATATAGGCAGCTCATTGACGCATAAAAATCTTTTTCTTTAAACATTAGCCCTTTAGTCAAGTGGACTTTTCCACAGGTCACATTTTTTTATTTTCCAATTTGTTGATATCTAACTTTCATATTTACTGGAATGTATGAAATATTGTTCTTATTATTTGTTGCAAAAACAGGTGGTGGTGTATTTTAATATTATGATTTAAATATTTATTAGCAGGTGAAAAACAGAAACAAAAACATAAATTACAAACTGGCTTTTTGAAATTCCAGTATCTTGTGAGTAATAGTCTACCAACCGATAGTCTTGTAGTGGAGCGTTCGCTTCCAGTTCGAAAGTGTAAATCGATCCTTCCTGTTCCGCGTTCAGCATGAGAATAGGATAAATATCTTAGGCGGTTGTCTAGTTGAGGGATTGCTGTGCTTACACGACTTCCGTAGCTCAACTGGGAGCTTTAAATGCACTAGGACCTCTTTAACCTTCGTTGGTAAAATAGGAATGAGAGAAGTAATCCTTGATCAATTATTAGAAATAAAATAATAAAATGATCATAAACGAATTCTCTCAACATATGCTAAAGACGGGCGCAAATGCGTCAAACTGTTCATCAAACTGTTTGATGAAAATTTTATCAAACTGCGAATGTTTGATGAAATCGAATTTTCCATTTGCGTCAACTCGTCAAACACGTTTTATCAAAACATTCGAGATGATTGAAGGCCTATTCATTTACAAAATTTCAAAATGGCGGCTGATATGGCGAAACTTCTGGTATTGAGTGAGCTTATGGATTCTGATGATGAAAAGCCACATCGAGGAAAAACACGCAGCTGGATAAAACGAAGAGATGAAAAGGGATATCTCTGTTTCACTTTCTGACGTTGCCATTTTGTCTTGTTCAACGTTCAATGAATGACCGAATGAGCATATGTTTTTTGTTTTGGAATATCAAAAGCAGTATTCGAATGTCGAAAATGTTCGAAAGACGTTCGAAACGTTCGAAAGACCCTCCACTGTTGATGTTTTTTGCACTCATCGCGGTTATTAAAAATGACTGTTTGATGAAATTCGACTCAAATGCGTCAAACAGCCATCAAACAGCAAAACTCGGTTTGATGAACCCATTTTGTTTGATGAAAAGTTTGATCGCGATCAAACGTCATCAAACTTCATCAAACTCAATTTTTTTCTTCTTTTCTCATTTTTTCGAAAAAATCGTGTTTGATGGTTCAACTCAAGTGCATCAAAATTTTCATCAACTCGCTAGTTTGATGGAGTTTGATGAAAAGTTTGACGCATTTGCGCACACCTTAATATCAAAAAAATGATTCTACAACTAATATTTTGATCGAAAAACATTTCTACTAGAAAATATTTCGAATAAGCAATTCCACACAAAACACGCTCTTTTTTATTACGAATAAAAACAAAAGAATAAGATGAATTTAAGTACACAACAACTAGTGCTCCTTTTTCTCCTTTATCTTCATTGTAAACAAATGCAACGAAGATATTTTAAATAATATAAATGCTATTGTCAACTATTGTCTATTTTCTTCCCGCTCTTAATGAAATTAACAAATTGATATTCTTTTTCCCCGCCTAAATGAAATAAACAACAACCTTTTTAACAAAAAGAGAAATAAATTTTTGTGCTTCATTTTGTTTATTCAAGTTATTAAGCTTTCTAAAATTTCTGCATCTATTGGTACGAAATGTCAACTATTGGTACGACATGTCATCTATTGGTACGATATGTCATCTATTGGTACGACATGTCAATTAATGGTACGACATGTCGTCTATTGGTACGACATGTCAACTATTGGTACGACATGTCAACTATTGGTACGACATGTCAACTATTGGTACGACATGTCGTCTATTGGTACAACATGTCGTCTATTGGTACGACATGTCGTCTATTGGTACGACATGTCATCTATTGGTACGACATGTCAACTATTGGTACGACATGTCGTCTATTAGTACGACATGTCGGTCGTCTATTGGTACGACATGTCATCTATTGGTACGACATGTCAACTATTGGTACGACATGTCAACTATTGGTACGACATGTCATCTATTGGTACAAGATGTCGTCTATTGGTACGACATGTCGTCTATTGGTACGACATGTCATTTACGACGTCGAATTGCTAGTGGAATTCGATCGAATTCAAAAGTAGGATTGCTTTCTGCTTTTTCGTCGATCGATTGAAATTTATCCAATGAGATTGATTTATACCCACGTGATGTAAACAAATCGACGAAGAAATGAACATTCCCTGAGAAGCGGGAAAAATAAAAAAATCGTTGTAAACATTTTAAGGATACGGTAACCCCCTGAGGCACATACTCAGCATATTTAAAATATCTCCTCTGCTCGCTATATTAACCCTAACAAATATATATATTCTGAAAGCCAAATAAATCATCTCTAGAGTGATGATAAAGTATTTGTATAAAAAAAAACCAAAAAGGAGAAAAAAAATTATATACAAAAATTCACCCTTCCAGTTCATTTTGTCGAACACTCCCCTCAGTAAGATTTTTGTTCGTTGAAAAAAATATGATTGCGATGCTCTTATTCAGCTCTAAAAAACTTTGCTTTTTTTACTCAAAACAACACGTGGTTCCAAAAATATAGCATATTTTGTGTTACAATAGCTGTTTTATGACTGATTTATCTATTTTTAAGCATGATAGATCAATAACTCGATATTTCCTCACTTTCTGCGTTAGAAAAAGCAAAGTTTTGTAACCAAAGATATAATTGTCGCAACAAACTTGTTTTCGTACAATTTCGACAAGATGGAGGGGAGTGTTCGACAAAAATATATACCGTTACGACTAAAAATTTTATTTCGAGAAAAAGCAAATCAAAGACCTTTGCTTTTACCTGCAAGAATCATGGTTACACCCACTTAAACGTTATGAATAATTAATAATTAATAACTCATGAATATTTTATTTGAAATTAAAGGTAAAGTGTTTTCTTAGAACTATGGGTCTAGTTATTGTTAAACAGACAACAGGATAACATAACATAACAGGATAAAAACGAAAAAAATAAAGAAATAACTTATAAAGGTATAGATGATAAATAATAATAAATTTGTATAGATTATTAAAGTGTGAATGTTTCCTATGTTATATGTAGAGATGCAATTTTTTATTCGTTCTGCAAAACTCTCTTTAATTATTATACAGATTAAATATATTTGAGGAATTTTAAACTTTGAGCACACTATTGAAAACACTAAAAGATAAAAAAGATTTTTTCTCATTTCATCCCTCTTAACAATAAATATTTTTGATTCTTTTTAAAAAAATATCAGGAAAATATGCCAAAGAATCAAAATTAAAAAAAATGACTCTGAAGGGGGTTACCGTATCCTTAAACAAATGAAAATTTAATTGCATATTTGCAACAGCAATACGCTATTTAACACCGATACGTGATTATTCGCAGATAATTGTTAAGGAATTTGAGATAGCATTTGTAGAATAAGTTCGCGGTTTTCAGTGTCTTGGGACACTTTGTCGAGAAGTTTCAAGCAAAGAGCTTGTAGACAAATGGCTGAGAAATTTTAGAAGAATATTTGAAAATATTTTTGTTTATCGTATTTATATGTCATGAAATTCTAAGTCTATATTTGTGTTGTTGTTTTGAAATAAATTTGAATGAATTGCCATCGATCGAGGCATGGTCGAATTTAAACGGAAACCAATTTTTATAAAAACGCCATCGATCGATCGATTCGATCGATGTCGATCGATTCGACCACATTCGTTTAAGGGAAAACCCGCCTTGAGATTGTTAGCGAAAAATCGCGAATCGCGAAAAAACATTTTTTTAAAAAATGTAAATACTCACCATTCTCTAAAAAACAACTTGGCTAGGAGACCGGATATCAGTTGTCTCTACATGGAATCTCTTAATAGCTATGCGATTTCTGATGTCATTGTAAAAATTTTTGGAAAAACAGTTAACCAAATCATTAGTGGGGCATCTTTAATTTTATAGAAAGTGCTTGCTTTTTTTGCACTGCTCCGTCATGGTCTAATTATAAAGCACCTCACTAGATAATTTTTCTTGAGGTCAAGAGGATAGCTTCTTTGTATATACTACGTAAGTCATAGAAAATGTTGATTTGAACACAAAAGCAGAATTTTTATTTAAATATATTCAAAAGTAAACTCTCTGCAAGAGTTGAGTTCGGCCTTGCAGCTAAAGTGTTTTTAAACCTTTTTTTATGTTTTTCGTTTGTTCTTGTATTTATTTGCTATATTGATCGTAACATTTGCATGCTATTTAGTGTGAATCAATATATAAGGAAGAAAAAAAAAAAAAAAAAAAGCAAGACAATAGCCTCCAATGGATGTCTTCAAAATCCTTTCTTGTAAAATGACGTCCGCAAAAAATAATCCTCGCAAAAAAGCAAGCGAAAAAATGTTTTTGAAATTTGAAGTTTGAAAATCCTCGTGTCATTAAGGCAGTAAAACATCAACTGTTGAGAAACATAAACTTTTATGTTTTTTTAAAAAAAACTTGAAAGCTGAATGAAGAAAACAGAATTGATTGAAATAGAACTAAAAGAAGTCTGCATTAATCAGACAATGAATAAGTTAGTAACTTTAACTTTCTTTTAATTAAATGAGACAAATTGTTGCAGTGACATTGATTGACCTATTGTGGCTGACTGAACGTTCAAGTAAAGTGTGTACTTATGGATTATGAAACGTGATTGATTCTCTTATCATTCTCATCTACAAGTATGCGAGTGAGTCAGACCTTTATGAAATAAACGTGGGTGTGGCGCGCGAAATATGTTTTAAGATGCAGTCTCAAACGTTGTTTACTAGAGATCTACGCCGATATTGCACTGTTATAACATTACTGGTTAAAAGATAAAACGTTCTAAGAATAATATTGCGAGATGATTAATGCAACAGTCTCTATCTTAAAAACACTTTATTTCTAACATTCCACAGCTTGAACAAATGTTCTGGTCTTCTGAGTGTTCAAGATAGAGAGAATTCACGCTGTTATTGTTTCCTATTTGCATATAAAAGAGTTACACTTTTTTATATGCATATGGGTAACTGGGGATAATGATACCCAAATGGACGGAGAGGATAATGATACCCAAATGGACGGAGAGCTCCGCCTCATTTCTGTTTGATATTTTGTTTTGTGCTGAGATTTGGCGACTTTCTTACTATCTAAGACTATCTGGCATATTTTTGTTAATAACATTTTGTAGCTGAATTCCGAACATTTTGGAACAGAAAGAGCAACAAAGGTATTGTAAAAAAATCAAACAAGTAATATGCCACGCCCATTTCCAAAAGATCTATCTCACATTCCTAGAATTGCTTGATTTATTAACGATTTTCTTGATTATAGTTCTTTGTTTGTGATTCGTAGATTGTAAATATTTTTATACGATTGGCGCTCTGTGAAAATCATGATCCAAAAGAGTTAAAAAAAGTATTTTTCTAACCAAAAAGGCACGAAATAACTCATTAACGATCTCGTGTCAACCTTTTTGGGCTTTGTGCCTAATGGCGCATCATTAATTATGTCTAACAAATTAAAATATCACTTAAAGTGTCAAAATAAAATTTTATGTAAATATTAATAAGTAAACATCACCAAACATATATGCCAAACGCTACATCTTTTAACAGTGAAATTTGGTTTCTGACAGTCATCATTTCGGAGCCGATTTTTTTATTTTCATGTGACAGAAATCATTCGTACTAAGTTTTATGACTTACACACTAAGACAAGAAAAGTTATAAGGGTATGGCACTTTTGCTCCCCCCCCCCATCTTGGTTTGATTTCAATGTATGTTTAAAATACTGTAAACTAAACTAATAATGTTAGTTACAGTGCTTATTAACATAGTAATGGCAACGACATTTAAACAGTTCCAAATTACATATCTTAAAATAGATGGGTAATTGAGGACATCCTCTTCACACCAATTGATGCTATGTATTATTACAAAAGATTATTTGCAGTAACATACTATCGAAAGCCAATTCATTTCCACCTCCATTTTTTTCTTAAGTACCAATTAATTCCTCATAAAATTACTGCTGTCTGCAATCCGCATTCCATTCATTGTTTTTGGTATACCACTGTATGCCCAGAAATTATTTAAATCCTTTTCACAACTGATATAGCAGTATTGCGTCAGTAACATCACGAGTGAAGGTAAGATGTCTAGCAACTATTCCATCATTTTAAGTTAATGTCGAGCTTTTTAAACATTCCCTTCATTTTGTCTAAATCATCTGTTGTTGTGCTGTTCTTCCATTAATTTTTCATGTATAAACTCATTAATACCTTTTTAGCATGAAGACTCACATGTATCGTATTCTTCTTTTTCTGGTATTCTGCTTCGAAATCCACTATATCCTAACCACGCCGGTAAGTTTGAATGAAATAAAGAGCAGAATTTTAAAAAAATCTAAAGGAAAGGTCATGGTACCTAAATCAGATCTATCAAGTACATCGTGCAGAGTGAAGACATATAACATCACATTGTCCCATAAACATTGCATAACAAAAACAATTGAGCTGAATTACTGTTATGGTCAGTGTATCTCGATATCCTTTCCAAGAGACAGATTTTATGAAGAAAATTTAAGTTTTTGCCAAAGTTGCAAACCAAAGACTTATAAATGGAAAAATGTTAAAATAAGATGTCCGCATGCTAAAAAGAGAAAGAAGAGAAAATATGTTTTGCAAATGATTGAATCATGCGCCTGCAGTTCTTGCTGAGACCAAAGTTGTTTCATTTAATACTCTTGTGGTATAAACGAGAAATATTTAGTCCTTGTATATTATGTGTAGGTAGATTGTACTTAAAAAGTTTATTAACATTATATTAAATTAAAACTTCGTTTTATATCTCAACATCAGCGTTTTGTTTGACCAATTATGTCATGTTGTTTACGGATGGTTTTTGCCCTACTTATCGCATATAATTTATACTTCTGGCTATTTTTGCAGCTACAATTATAAATTGGTCAGAGTGCTTGTCAGAAATAAATTGTCTCTAAAGGCTTTAAAACAGCGTTCAAAAAGTTTGAATTATAATTCATTGACTTTTTTAGCGAGAAGTATTGAACGTTTAAATTTTTTTCTACACCATTGCGTTTTTTTAAATACAGAAGTCCTATAAACACTTTTAGTATCTTCTTCTATGTCTTTTTCTCCATATTTTGTTTCCAAAGCTGTAGTTTTAACAATTATATTATTAAAATTCTTAAAATCGCAAAAATATAAACCGTGAAAATATTTTAAACTCAAAACTTGTATATTAAAGATTTGCGAAAATTTCTGCCTAACAAAAAACAGAATGTTAATTTTTTTCAAATAACTATGAAATTCATACACTCAGACATTTCCCACTCATTAGTCACATTCATCACATTAACTTTTCAGACATAACAGTCTGATTTTTTTTAATAATTATAGCTGAGACAAATTTAGATCAGTTTAAAAATATTAAGCAAACTCAACGCCTGTGATCCTAGCAAAATGCAATTAAAAGAGATTAACTAAGACGTAACAGACTTATTTTTGTTTTGTTTTCATGTTGACCTCTTTGCTAGACACCAAACATTCCAACCATTTGATTAAAAATACAATCATTAAAACGCAATTAGGTTCACGATGAAAATCAAATCCGAACTTTCATCAACTCAAACTTATTAGTACGATGACAGCAAAACACGAAATCAAAAAAAAAACGAATAAGGTGCTAATGTAAACAATAGATAGGTAATGCTAAATTGCACAGGTCCTTCTTATTTAAAACATACATCATACGCCAACTGCAGGGTTGTATCATTTATCTTTTAGAATGTTGTAACCTAATTATACTTAATAGGATATATTAAAGATAATGGAAGAATATATATATCCAATCAAGATCCCCTCCCTATTCCGACCTTGGCTAGACATACACGTGTTTCTACGATGAGGTATCGATAATAATAGCCGTTTTTTGTCTGTTGGTCGGCTAAAACGGGTCACGTTCAACCATGCACGAAATCTTCAACTACAAATACGATATATTCCTATCTACTTAACTGCGACGAGCAGACACCTGTGGATATTCCACGGTCTAACGACTTGTCCATAATATGATACTCGCTGTCCAGATGCAAGAGATGATAGCTGCCAGTAGCGATCAGCGAATTTTTGTGGATTATTCACAGGGCTTACGACTAGTCTATATTAATAATGTCTGTCTCTGAGTAGTTTATATTTGTGCTACGACCACACAAAATGCGATTCAGTATTATGTCTATTCAAAATGGCTATGCGCAGTTTTATTCCTGATATCCCCCAATTAAATTCATTGTTCAGACGGGCGAACACGCGGATTCCTTCCACGGGTTAATACTTCTCTTACATCATTACCTGTATTTTGTGTGGATTTTTTTTCCACGGGCTAACGACCAGTCTTTATTATAACGGTCGCTGTCTGTCTGCGACCTAAAAATAGTAGGTACAAGTAGGAACAGGCAATTTCTCTTGGAATCCTACCGGCTCACGACTATTTTTTTAGGAATTGTGTAAGCATGCATTAACAAATAAACAAAAAATAAAAATCTAATTAAAAAACATTAGTAATAAACGGGTTCACTAATTTGTTTTTTATCTGATCATCTTATCTTTTCTTTGTTTCTGATTCGTTTGCCTGCTGCTCCCATCATACTTTTTATGTTTTAAGAATATAAAGTTAAAACAATGCGAAAAAAAGCATGGGAAGTAAAGACAAAAAGAGTGGTAGGCAAGTTAGGGTAGATAAATAAAAGAAACTACGAAGTGGCTTAATGAGTTTCTCGAAATTCTAACAAAAAGTTTAATTGAGTCAACAACAAAACACTATAAACTAAAAAAAAAATAGTAAAAATGATTCAATCTTCTTTAAATATATTTACATGTATAGCTAAATTTATACGTTAGCTAAGGGGCTGTTCACATGGAGGCGGGCTGGCTCGGCTAGCCGGGGTGATTTTCATCTCGTGTTCATATGAAGTTTTTTACATCTCGGCCAGCCGGGATGGAAAAGTTGTTTACATTTCACAAAAGATTCATAAACAATGAAGACAAAAGAATATATTTCGAACTTTAAATAATTGATGAGAATTTTTATATTCTATTGTTAATTTCATCTCGCCTAGGCGGGCTGGCTCGCCTGTCATATGAACACATTTTTATTTTTCTATGCGTTTCTTAAGAACAGCGAGATCCCGCCTGACCGAGATCTCGGTACAAACAAGCGAGATCTCGGCAAGGCCGGCTGGCTCGGTTATCATATGAACACATTTTTATTTTTTCATGTGTTTCTTAATAGCAGCGAGATCCCGCTCAGCCGAGCCAGCCCGGTCAACCGAGCCAACCCGCCTCCATATGAACAGCCCCTAATTCGGACTCAAGAGCCTCGATAATTTTTACTCTTAGGTCCGAATAAGTCCTGAATAAAAAAAAGTTGTATCTGGAATGTAATTTTAGGTTTCTGAAATGAGAAGAATTGCGTTCGGGTTCAGCCTGGACGCCTCATATCATGATTTTAATCGAAATGGTTATTAGCAATATTCCTACAAATTTATCAATTTACATTATCAATTTTTCTATATTCTACAAGTTAGCAGTTAAAAGTACTCTCAACCTCGTGATAAAGGTTCGAGATAGACGTAGAAAGAATGAAGAGGCGGAGAACTGAAATATATGTTCGAAATAAGGAGATGATCAAGAGAGTCTACTGTTGTCTCAATCCTAGACAATTTTATAGTGCGTGGGACCCCATGCTTATTTTGTTGTCTAGACAAAATCTTTGAGTGATCAGACCAAACGTCTGGTTTTCGCAGTTTTTTGTCTGTGGAAAATGTAACAAGACAATGATTGACATTGTGGTAACATTAAACTTAAAATCAGGCGAACAAGAAACAAAACAGATTTCCTGCTATAAGTGGTACCAGGAAAGTATTATTTATTTTTAAAGATAATATTCCATCATATATAGCGATGTCGGTAGCAGGGAATACTCAATTAAACAGTTTTCATAATCACGTGATGTGATGGCAAGAGTTTAAGATTTAAAAATGGCGGCATGATGTAAACAAAAAACTAGGAAAACAGAGAGAATATAATGGACACAGACCTTCATTGTTTAGTCAGCGATTACACACACAATAAAAAGACATTCCATCCCAGGACATTTTCGTTGTGGTCGTTGTTGTCGTTGTAATATGCATTGTCTAGCAAAGAAATTTGTGGACATTCTCGAAAAAAAAACCAGCTGAGTCATTCTCTGATCAGACTTTATGTGATCGCATATTAACTTTAATATTCAAAAGCTATTAAAGTTTTTAAAACTCTTCTTTCCATGATTAGCCACATGAAATCATCATAGCATCACAGAATCAGTAAATCCTGAATTAACATAAGGGTTTGACGCTTTTTCAACAGAATCAGTGTTACGTTTAATATACCGTCCACCATTTTCAAACAATATTGGACTATTTTTTGATAATATTTTGTCTTTGAATATTTCTTCCAATTTTTTAACTTGGATGGGTTTTTTCATAAATTCATCGTCAAACTCGATATCGTCCTCGTCGTCGTCGTCATAAGAAGACACGTTGTAATATGTGTTATTTTCGTTAATGTCGAATGTTAGGTAGTTTCCACTTTTACACATGATATCTTCAAGATGTTCTCGTAGCTCACTAAACGACGGTCGTTCCAACGGGTTTTCTTGCCAACAATGCAGCATTATATTGTATCTGGGAAACAAAAGAAAAAAGTTACATAAAAACGAACAAACGAACGAACGAAATCAACCTAATAATAAAAAAATTCGAATGGCAAAAAATAAAACATCAATTTTAATACCGGTCGAAACGTGCCATAATAATTTTTTGCGAAAAAAAAAGAAATGACAAAATCAAGTTTACCATATTCTAGGGCGCTACAGGAGGCGTAGAATATCTTTGCAGCGTGTATTAGATACACGTATCTAAAATTAGCGTCTTGTGATGCTATTAGTAAAAAATTATGCTCAAAGAAAATTAATTGTTACGAAATTAAGAAATCTATTTTCAATGGGTGCCAATTTCCTGGCACTATTATACTATTGTAATCTATTTTATAAGGTTTTTAACTTCTTTTCAACGAATGCAATATAGTTTGTTGTAGTTTGTTAACGTGTAGTAAAATGGATAAATTGTTAGTTTCTAGCGGTTGTTTCGATAGCATCAATTTTACTTGAGGTTTCATCAAAAGATGCGTTGTGCTTAGTTTTAATTGATGTGGCTGACCTACAAAGCACACCTAGTTTTTATCTCTCTACTTGTTAAGAAGTAACCGTCTCTTTGGCTATAAATCGCCTTTTAACTCCAGGAACGAGACAAGCGCTGTTATTTCTAAAGCTAAACTCACAATAATAACCCGTTTCTTCGCGGCGCGGCACCTCGCTGCATGACCTTTGCATTTTGTCCAAATTAAATTTTGAAATACTGCATTTTATTTTTGTACACATAGAATGAAACACATGATTCCATATTAAGAATAAAAAATGTCAGCATGCGCAAAGCAAAATGCTGCGACAAGTTTAGATTTGATCCTCTTGCGCAGCATCGTGTGGTAAATCGAAAGTGAGTGTGCGTGTTTTTGCGGCTGCCATGAAATTGTGAAAATGCGCCCACGCAGAACTTAAAATTGCATTGCAGTCGAGAAAAAATAAACATCATTTTACAAGCCTACATAAAATTTGTGAGACAAACAAATTCTGATACGTCATGTTTATAAATAGCTACACCACAGGTAATATATTAAATTGTTGCCTCATTTTGTGTTTTAAAAAAATTCCTGTTAAGTGTTATGTGTGGCATTTGGTAGGAAAAATGCTGAGAGAATTAATAAATCACATTGTTACGTGTTGCTACGTGTTTTATTAAAAAGGAATTGGGTGCTAATTACCTACAGCCACCCCAATTTTGAAAAATTTAGTCTAAGTCTTTCTTTATTCAACACCTGTTCTTATGTGAACATTTAAAGTTTCATGTGATTTGTAGCATTTCTCTCTCTATTTATGTGTACAAAGCTTTTACATGACTTTTTTATGAGCTAATACTTAAGGACTCCATGTTTTCATGTTTTCTTTTCATCTCTGTCTCACCCAATCCCTGGTTAGAGTTAAAACGAACCTTAGGTCAAATGAATTTTTTAATTTGTTACGAAGGAAAAAAGTTGCGAAAGCTTGTGTTATTAGCTACTTACATTTCATCCGCACAATTGTCTGGTTTTTCCATTCTGTATCCAGATTTCAACATGGTCAATAATTCCCTGTTGTTAACTGCCGGATAAGGTGTCCCGCCTATTTCAAAAGATAAAAGAAAGATAACATTTAAAAAAAAAAAACATTTATCGACAAAGGTTTTATTAATAGGCCAGATCTGTGCTAGAAAAATATAGACAATTAATACAACTTACCCAGGGTTACCACTTCAAACAGCACAACACCGTAAGCCCATCTATAAAAATGCGTTCAAAAATTTTTAGCTGTCTCTTCAGAAAAGGAATTTTAGCGGTGTTTAATTTGGCGATAATGCTAGTGGGAGCTAGTAAACTTTTATGCATCGATCAAATAACACGATACGCTGAACTGAGGTTGTGAATAAAACTTATAAATTTTCAAAGAATCTATTTTTGCAATAAGAAGTTTAAATCGCGAAAAAAATCTCCTAGGCAGTAATTTAAAAATTTTGAATTTTAATGTATACTTAAAAAACGATACACTAAAAGAGTTTGAGAATGTCAAATATAATGTATACTTACACATCACTAAAAGTTGTAAATACTTGATCAAAAATGGCTTCCACTGACATCCATTTCACTGGTAACTTTCTGGATTTACTGGTCATGTAAATAAGATCGCTACTGACGGCCCTTGTTAATCCGAAATCAGCAACTTTAGCTACCTGATCTTCACCAACCAATACATTACGGGCAGCCAAATCACGATGTACTAGATTTTTCGAAGCAAGATATTCCTGTATTTTTCAGAAAAAAAGTTTTGAATGACTTTCTAGGAATTTTTGGATTGTAATTAAAAAATATATTACATTATTTGCGTTTATATTATTTAAAATACCACGGATACAAAATGTTACTAATCAAAATTTTATCTTAGACAAATTTTCGTTCTGCATTAGTTAAGCTGCACTCACAGAACATGTAAGGGAATTAATCTTTGTTGGAACTATTTTAATTTTCGCGGGGAGAAAAAAAGAAAAGGGGCACAAAAATCTAAAAGGAAAATGTTTGCTCCTGATTCCTTCATCACACATAATCATTAAATTGAATCTTCTTTTATTGCTTAGAGGCAGTGGTAGTGCATTGCTTTTTTTTCCTACCATAGCAACATCTTCTGTGCAATTTTTTTTTTCGGATTAACAGAAATCCTCAAAAATAATTCTCCCAAAATTTTAAAAATCAATAGTCAGCAAAAAAATTTCCCGCAAAATTTCCTATTTTTTATATCATAATTTTTTCCGAAAAATTTCTATTACTTCTTCGCTGCTCCCTTTATTTCTAGAAGCTATGTTGGGAAAAATACTGTTTTATTTCTTTTAAAGTTACTGCTTCTGAAATTACGGTTAATTGCATCAGTTCTTCAAAAATTTCTGCAAACATTTCCGCAAAATTTTTTGCAAAAAACGTTTTCTTGTGTGTCCTGTTATTTTTTTGCTATTTTGAACTTTTTTTCGCGAGTCTTATTATATAAATTAAATTATAAGGGAATTCGCTATTGGCGAAATTCGCCAAAACACAAAATCCTTTCTTCGCAAATTTTAATTCTCGCGAAATATTAGGACTTGATTAGATTAAATTTTATTTTCAAAAAAGCTCTAACAAAAATTAGTTTTCGCAAAATTAAGTCCATTAACGCTATTCGGTTCGGGTATTTCGAACATATATTATGACCAGGATAATCCTAACGAAAATTATTTTTCCCGATTTTAGGGGTAGTTTCGAGTAATAGCCAATATCTAAAGTTCTGAGAGGTCTGGCACCTGAATATTTGGCATACATGTGCCTAATAGATAAATATAAAAACTCAGCAAGTATAATAACCATGCAGGATAAAAAAGAGTTATTAAAAAAACCCGGCAGGGGAGTCGAATCTGCCCCCCCCCCCGGACCGAATAGGGTTAAGGTATTTAAAAAAGCAGTAAAACTATGGCTATAAAGACAATACTGACCATTCCAGCAGCTACTTGCCATGCAAAAGACAAAACGCGTTCAGCAGTAAGCGACCAACCATCGTCCTCTGAATACTTGCTATCGCTAAGTGACGCCTAAAAATATCGTGGATAATAATAGGGTTACTAGAGAAGATGAAAGTCACAGTTGTTAGTTATAACTCAGGCAAATTACATGTTGGCAAAAAAAAACACAACTTAATTTTAGTTGTAAAAATTTTAAATTTCAAGTGGAAAATTTAAATGAATATTTTGTGGTATTATGAAACTGAGATCTATTCATATGCCCCATGTTTTTTGAGTACCGAATCAATAGATTTTTCATCGATTAAAATTTATTACGTGCATATACCTTGGTTCTTTTTCTTCGCAAGTAACTCAAAAGATCTCCTTCTTTCATATATTCAACAACTAGCACCAACGGTTTGTTGACCGTGCTGCAACCAATCAGATTGACTATATTTTTATGGTAGCCAATCTCTTTCATGAGAGACATTTCTTCTCTAAAATCGCGTTCTTCTTCTTCAGTTGAACCTTCTAAACCAAAAGAAAGTCAGTTTGAAGATAACACATTGAAACATAACGCACATGCTTTTTTATAAGTGTGTGTGGCATAAGTTGTTTTCTCGATTTTCGTTAGCAAAGAAACAATTGTATTATTGAGTCTCAAAGTTCTGCGTAAAAGTGGAAAAAATTGTTGAAATAAACTACAGTTAGATCCCGGTAACTTGAACACCGGATAAATTTTATTATTTCAAATAATTTTCTTGGGTCCCTTGAACTGTCGTTAATACTTTCTTATAAAAAACTCCGGTTAACTCAAACCTCGGATAACTCGAACATTCGTTAACTTGACCCATTTTTCGTCCCCCATGAGGCTAATTTCTTCGGATAACTCGAACTTTTTACTCGAGTGAAGAAAATCAAAGACTAGATAAATGTCAGATTTTTTAAATTTTGTTTTAGTTTTCATCAGCTCCTGATGTAATGTAGATAGATAATGTTGTCTGTCAAGGAAAATTATAAATTTACAAGGGACTTGCATAGCTTTTTTATCGCCAAGATAACATCTTTTTTCCGGTAACTTTTACCCCATTACTTGAAAAAATTGCTTTAACTTGAACTACAATCTCATTTTAGACCAATCGAACATTCGTTAAGTCAGACAATTTTCCTCGGTCCCTTGGAGGTTCGAGTTACCGGGAGTTACCTCTATTCGCAATTTTTTTCACATCGTAGTTTCTTTGACGGGGTATAAAAAACTCATTATTTCCCTTCGATTTCGCAAAATTTGTCGTTCTAAGTATTAATATTTGTGACTTGATGTTTTTTTGTAATGTCATGCAACTATTGGTTTTGTTACAGCATAAACTAAGTAACATCGACACATAACAGCTGAATAAGTATTTTTTATTTGCAGTAATGCAACCCTATCGACAAAAGTTGCTCAAAACCATGTGTGTTTTTACATTGTTACCTAGACTTTTTTTATAACACATGACACTTTGACGTTATTTCAGAAAATCGTAATCATTTTCCTTCCTACACCATTTTTCTAACTTTATAACAACAAATTAAAAATTGTTGCAAGGAAATAAACGACTTACCTTTCAACAATTTTACTGCAACTTCTGGATCCTTTTGGGTAAGTAATGTTGCACCTCCCTTCATTTTTGCAAAATTTGTTTTCACAAAGATATCCGCATTTATAGTGGCACTAAAAACAGTTCCAAAAGCTCCCTCGCCTATCTTTTCAGTTAGCATAATGTGTGTTGGGACAATCTCCCATTCATCAAACAGTTCTTTTACTTCATCCTGTTCCATGTATAACCTGGATGAATAAAATCAAAATCAGTAATCAAAATCAGCCTGGTTATTCCAAAGGTTGAGTTTTAATTTCTCTTTAGTCGTATTTTGTCTGTGTGTTCAAAAGAGTTGCGCGGCAGCTTTATTTCGGAATCCCCGCAGTACTCGGTTTTTACGGATTTTGTCTTTGTCGTTCACGCATGGTAACTGAGTTTGCTAAATGACGTGCCAAGGTGCCAAAAATATTTGACGTGCCATAAGTTTTGCTACAAATTTTAAATGTTTTATCGTAATTTTCTTTTCAAAGACCGATGGAAACTGGGATTTTCGTTAAGTTTCGATCGACGTGCTTGTATAATCCATTATTACAAAAGCAGGTGCCAATCGCGATAATGGAGTGTGTTAGTGAAGATACTGAGAAGATCCATGCCTTTTGGAAAGATTTCAATTGTGCTTTTAAGGAAGCTAACAATTGCGAAGCGAAATTTAATCCAACTGACTGGGTGGTAGACATGGCTACAGCAAATTTTACGGGTCTGGAGAGAATATATGGCGAAGATGTTTTAGAAAAAATTAAAGGTTGTGAATTTCATTTTTTAAAATCAGTAGATGAACAATCAAGGAAAGTAGAAGCATGGAGAGATGATTTTGAAATGCATGCAAAACAGTTACTTTACGCAGCAACACCGGAAGCATACAACTCCGTATATGACAGTATCAACAGTATCATTATTGGATACAGTGAGCAATTGGATCTTCAACCGTGGCTGCAATGGTGGCACCAACGTCGTCAGTACATATTTCGCGCATTCACCAGTATTAATGCTCCAAGATCTAACTTAGCTAAATTAGTCCATGCAGGATGGGTGAACAAAGGTGATGTTGGTTTGAATCTTCTGGAAACAGCAGACTTTGATACGAGAGACTCTTTGATATTGGAGAGTCAGATAGCACAGTACAAAGACTCTGGCACCAGCTTGGGATCCGGACCATCTATAGCTGGTGTGAAAAAAAGGCATGAAGGCCGGAATGTAGCTATGGGGAAGCAGAAGGGTTTGAGTTTGTTGCAGAATGCTGATAACATTGGTAAAAGCTCTCATTAAAAATTTCAAATAGTATCTCCAGATAACGGTAAGATGTTCAAAACCCGTTACGAAAATGCGATGAAAAATGCCAGAATCATGAAGATACGCTCGCATCAAAAAATGTCATTAAAAAAAACATCTCTTCATAGTTTTAAATAGTAGTAACGGAAAATCGAAATTTTCTGTTGATGTTACATCGATGCCATCATGTACCTGCACAGAAAAAACAGTAAAATCACTCTTTGCAAACACATAATCTTCGTTTTATGTAATGTTCTAGAGTTTGACTGTGTTGAATCTATGAAGAATAGATATATTGAAAACGTAGAGCAAGTTTTACATGGGAAAGTCGTTGCAGATAGATTTAGGCAAGAAAAAACGCAGAAAAAAAACAAAGCGTTTATTCAGAGATATATTGCAAGAACACCAGAACTTTATTCAACAACAAATATGCACTCTTCTTTATAAAACAGCGAGGAGTGCTACATGCAGTTCAACGAAATGTAAAAAAAAAATTGCATGCAATCAGATGTGTCTGGTGGCGGAAGGCGCATTAACAATTACTTACAACACCGATCGCGCAGTTGAGCAAAAGTTTTACTTTTGCGCCGCTGACAGTTGCTTGCGATCACCACCTCCTTGGTCCAATGTACGAACACCATTGGAAATTTTGCACGTGAATGATGTAACGAAAGTAGATGTCGATGAATTCACCAAAAATACTAGTATTACTGTAGACTCCCGGTTATTCAAACCTGCACTTATTCGAAATTCTCGGTTATTCGAAGTGATTTTCATTCCCCTTGAATTTTCTAACTCGTTTTAGAGTAAATCTCTCTCTGGTTTTCTAACCCCCTTGGCTCAATATTCTCTCAGTTATTCAAAATTCTTGACAATAGCTGGAGTAAAAGTGAGAATTTTCAACTTCAAACACTTTTTATAAAAAAAGATAGTCTTTATTCCTAAAAATAAAACTATGTACAAAGCAATTTTTTTAAAAGTTGAATGCTATTTCACAAACACTTCATAAGAATATAGATATGAAGAATGGTTATTGTTGATATTTGTTTTAAGTAAACATTATATTTGTACATTTTAACGTTTGAAACACTCGTTGCGTTTAAAACTGTAGAGTAGAAACTTGATATGACTACTTTTTTATTCAAATCCCTCCAAAAAATCCGTCAGAGTGAAAATTGGACCAAAATAAGAAAATTTTCAGTTATTCGAAATTTCGGTTATTCGAAGTAAATTCCTATCCCCCGTGGAGCTTCGAATAACCGGGAGTCTACTGTAGTAGCATGTAAGACAATTCATATTCACCCAAGACAAAATACATTTTATATATTACGTTCTGTTATATATTTTATTAATTAATCGAGTTGCATAATACAATTATTCTGTTTTGGTGTTTTGTGTTTTTCACTCCAAATTTTATAATCATTCTGAACCAGACAAAGAATGCATATATTTTTATTTTTATCTTTCTTCAGGAATCTTTCTTCAGGAATCACAATTTACTATCTTTTTTCGATAATTCTATATAATATTTATTATAATATTTTCGATCAAAATGGAGATGATTTCTATTTCTAGAGTACTCAGTTCGTGTATTATTGTCACGTTTGTTTCGAGTTTTTAGGTTCGGTTTTGTTAAATTTATTAGAAAATAGAGCAATTCTACTAACAGGGCAATTCTGTTATACCAACATTTCCCAAGAAAACAAACTCTCGTTTACAGAAATTTTTCACACAAAAAAAATGGCACATCAAAAAATCATGGCACGTCAAAAAATCGTGACACGTCAAAATATCATGGCACGTCGAAAAATTATGGCACGTTGGCACGTCAACTTTTTTGGCACGTATGGCACGTTGGCACGTCAAATATTTTTTGGCAGGTATGGCACGTTGGCACGTTGGCACGTCATTTAGCAAACTCGTGGTAACTGGACCAATCACGAAACCCGGTTTTGTCACGAAACCCGATTGCGTTAACGAAGGCCATTTCGGTTTGGAAGTGGTGCGGCGGTGTCGAGTAAGGATTTTTAGGTAACTTTTTATTTTCTAAAAGCTTATTTTTGTAACCTTTGTTTTCTATATGTTAAGATAAATATAATGTCACGTTTTCTAGCCATATATAAATATTAAACAAACTAATTTTAAGATTTTTACTACATACGTAGATTTGGAGGGAGCATCCTAAAGCCAACCAGGTAGGTAGGTACCTAGCTAGCCTTATTTATTATGCCATTCTTTTAATGTTTTTAATCACTTAGGTATAAGGTTTTTATCCTAGTAAACGTTATTTCCTTTTGTGCTAGGCGTGTAAATACTCTTTAGATAACTTCTGGCTAAAACGTAAAAGTAGCCAAATGCAACTTGGCTGAATCAAAATTCTCATTTAATAATTCTTATGCTAAATGCAGTTGGGTAGTACTGTGATACAACGTAGTCAAAAGTCTTAGTTTATTAATACAATGAGACAATTCTGTAAAATAAGCTAATTTCGCAAAATAAAATTGCTGAATGATTGTTTTAGCTGGACGGGGTAACAACGCGTTGTTTCCTGTGTTTATATTTAAACCGAAGTTGCAATAAAGTTTTTATGGAAAAGGGGGTCACGCATGTGTGACACGGTTTAGCTTTACTAAGAGCACAACCACAGGATGTCTTCTGTGTTTTTATTTAAACCGAAGTTGCAATAAAGTTTTTTTGGAAAAGGGGGTCACGTATGTGTGACACGGTTTAGCTTTACTAAGAGCACAACCACAAGATGTCTTCTGTGTTTTTATTTAAACCGAAGTTGTGATTAATTTTTTTGAAAAAGGGTATTATTACTCATATACGGATGTACGACACAGCTTATCTGTACTAAGCGTTCAGCCCAGTTCCACGATTAATTTTTTTTGAACTTTAACAGGAACTTATTCCGCAAAATAAAAAAAAAATTGGCCGACTATATTTGCTATGACAGGGTAGCAACAGGTTATAAACGGTGTTTTTATTTCACCTACAGTTGCGGGGAAGTTATTTTTTTGAAAAATATATTACACCGGAAACACCATAATATTGTGTGCGCTTCAGTTGATTTACGGTAAACTGCATACTTGTACTAAACGCTTCACTTGCATGTGTTGCACAGTTTACAGCTCTTATTAAGTGCTCCATTGGGCGTTCAATATCGAGTCATACAATTACTTGTGGCATAAACCGTCGTTTCGACACTAGAAAAACTTCGTGCTTCGGGCACACGAAATAGTTTGCCTGAAGGGTTTTCCACGGGTTAAAAACTAGTCTTTAATAAAAGCAGTATGTTATCTGTGTGTTCAAAACGGTTGCGCGCAGCAAACTTTTTGATCTTTACGCTACGCTATTTCAAACTTTTCTTTTTATTGTCTTTGTGCATTTTTACAAAAGGCTTTGTTTAATTTAAAAAAATTCTAACGCAACAGTCATGGGTAATTAACTTTCATTGTTCTCTCGATATAGTTTCATTGTTCTACAACATTACTATGTCTATTTTGTTAAAAAAGTTATTCGCGCCTTTTTAAAAAATTAAAAAGAAACAATTTATGATCAGAAGAACAATAAATTTTACGAAGTTTTGTAAGTTTAATTTTTCATTGACTATTTTTTTCTTCCTTTCAATTGAAATTGATCAATCGAATTTTAATAATAAAAAGATTTGTTTTATATTTACTAAATATAAACTTAATTTTATTTCGTGATTTTTTTTTAGCTATTTATTTATAAGATAGACGTGCCTACTTTTTGGAAATTTTTTTCTGATTATCATTTTGACTGAACAACAACTAAGAAATTGTGAAAGTTAGCTTCTTAAGGATACGGTAACCCCCTTTAGGGTCATTTTTTTTAAAAAAATTATTTTTTTTAATTTTGATTCTTTGGCATATTTTCCTGATATTTTTAAAAAAAGAATCAAAAATATTTATTGTTAAGAGGGATAAAATGAGGAAAAATCTATTTTATCTTTTAGTGTTTGCAATAGTGTGCTCAAAGTTTAAAATTCCTTAAATATATTTAATCTGTATGATAATTAAAGAGAGTTATGCAGAACGAATAAAAAATTGCATCTCTACATATAATATAGGAAACGTTCACACTTTAATAATCTATACAAATTTATTATTAGTTATTATCTATGCCTTTTTAATTTATTTTTTTCGTTTTTATCTTGGTATGTTATGTTATCCTGTTGTCTGTTTAACAATAACAAGACCCAAAGTTCTACGAAACACTTTACCTTTAATTTTACTTTATCTTTAATAAAATATTCATGAGTTATTAATTATTCATAACGTTTAAGTGGGTGTAACATTTCTTCCTCATGATTTTTGCAGGTAAAAGCAAAGATCTTTGATTTGCTTTTTCTCGAAATAAAATTTTCAGTCGTAACGGTATATATTTTTGTCGAACACTCCCCTCCATCTTGTCGAAATTTTACGAAAACAAGTTTGTTGCGATAATTATATCTTTGGCTACAGAACTTTGCTTTTTCTAACGCAGAAAGTGAGGAAATATCGAGTTATCGATCTATCATGCTTAAAAATAGATAAATCAGTTATAAAACAGCTATTGTAACACAAAATATGCTATATTTTCGGAACCACGTGTTGTTTTGAGTAAAAAAAGCAAAGTTTTTTTAGAGCTGAATAAGAGCATCGCAATCATATTTTTTTCAACGAACAAAAATTTTACTGAGGGGAGTGTTCGACAAAATGAACTGGAAGGGTGAATTTTTGAATATAATTTTTTTTCTCCTTTTTTGATTTTTTTTATGGAAATATTTTATCATCACTCTAGAAATAATTTATTTGGCTTTCAGAATATATATATTTGTTAAGGTTAATATAGCGAGCAGAGGAGATATTTTAAATATACTGAGTATGTGTCTCAGGGGGTTACCGTATCCTTAAGAGCTATTTTACAACTTCCGTTTCTTAAGGCAGATCCAACAGTAGAAACACATTAATCATTGTTAAATATCTCACGAGTAAAAGGAGTAAAATTACTTTCATGTTTTTGTCGTAATTTTTTATCAGCTTAACAATTTTTTTGGTGCTTAGTATGATCTTGATATGTTTTTAAATTTTGGCATAATGTTGTGATTAGCTAGGTTCTAATAATAGGAAGAAATTGTGTGTTTAATACGTCAGTGGCTGGGTTGTTCTGGGAACCATTCGACTACCGCATAGTAATTTCTTAACAAGCGAACAAAGATTTTTTACAAATACTGGTTCAGAAATTATGTACGGCAGGCAAATTCCCGTAGATTTTACCACTTAAAAACGACTAGTACTCTATGATAATGCCCATATTTTTTCTGTGTGTTTAAAATGGCTGTCCCACCGCTTTATCCCACTCCCGCAAAGTAAGAGGTCATAAGGTCAAAAAACTTATGCGGGAAATATATACAATGGGCGAATTCCTGTGCATTTTTCCACATGTTGACAACTAGTCCAATAATAAATACCGCCATATTAGATACGTACTCAATATTATCTTTTGTCATCAAGGAAGGCTTTCTTTTAGCAGTCCTACGTCTTACCAATAATACCAACATAACAATTACGGCGATAAGAACTATGGGTACGACTGTTGATATAGCAATCTTTTTGTTCTTATCCATCTGTGCTAAAACATGATATAATTATAAATATAAATATTGTTCACGCAAGAAAACTTTTTTGTAACGCTTTTAACAAATATACTCTATATTTCTTAAAGACGTTTTAAATGTTGTGAACTTCTAAATAGAAACAAAGCACCAAATTCGTCCAAGCACTCAGACCAATGTTTTGATAATCAAAAAAAGACAATGGCAGGGAAAACATTTCTAATAACATGCTTTATCAATTAACTTCAACAAGGTAATATTTGTTTTCCTAGTGTTGCAGTGTTGTCGACTACCTTTATGTCCAACAAAGGAATAAAGCTTGCCAAATCAGACTAGATTAGGTAAGACTAAAAATACTTTCTTACAAAAGAATTGATTTAAAAGCAAGTGTTTATATCCATTATATTTTAGATACGAAATATCGATAGGGAGCTTTTCTATCCTTTTCAGTCATTTTAAATGTACACTATCACATTTTAATATGTTGCGCTTATTGCTCATCAACTGTTCATCGCAATGAGCTCGAATTTTGTGTAAATCACTAAAGTTGTAAATTAACAGTTTTGGACCCCTTGAAGTTGTTAGACTGTTACAACCGTGACAGCTTGATGCGTCACTGGATAAAATTACTAAAAATTATTATTAGAATTTTTATTCAAATTGTTAGGTTTATCGCGTTAAAAACAAAGGAATGAAAAAAAAAGGTCTGTATTAACTTACACTCTAAATGCTCTACCGGCATTGTGATGTTAAGTGTTTCATTTTTGCCATCAGGACCTAAATTGACGTGAATAAAATATCCTATATTAATGCGAGTCTAATTTATTTATATCTATTGTACGTTCTTTTTATTTTTAAAGAAAGGAAATTAGATGTCGAACAAAAAATTATAGTAGTGAAAATGTTTACAAACCAGGCAAGACGATGCTTGCATAACCAATATCAGGAATATTAACTGCGCGCGATGTGTTGGTTTTAACATATATCTGTGTGAAAAACATAATTACAGAAATCACAGAACTTAACTTTTCTTTAAAATTTACAGATAACTAGGAAGAAAAAAAGATCATGATTCCCATGAAAATAAAAGATTTAAACGAACGATCGCTTACATGGACGCCAAAATCTCCGTCTTTTGTGCTGGTTTTATATTTTTTGATTAGGTAAGATGTTTTGTTCTAAATAAATAATAAATTAAATTTAAAGTTTACATTTTGATTCTCTTAAAGCTGCATATGGCGACAACATGCTGGAAAGTGTCGCCGACTTACTGTCAGATACATGTTATTTAAAATTAAAAACATTAAATTCATATGGTTTGATATACATTGCATAACAAACCTTAAGGTAAACAGTCGCGTTGCCATGACTAACGTTAGCTTAGCAAGTGTCCACTTTTTTTTGTATCACAAACCTTTTAAATAAAAATCTTACCCTCTCCACGATTACTTTATTTTCCTCATTCTCAAAACCAAGCACTTTTTCTTTACCCCATCTTAACAGAAAATACTCTATGGGTGTAACTGTTACCGTTTTTCGCCACTTTACGAGAATATCGTACTCAACTTGTATGCAACTTCTACAGAGCTTTGGAGGACATTGTACTGCTGTGTAGTTGGAACAATTTCTGCTCATTGCTGTGATTTCTATCCACTCGCCTAGCAGTGGTTGGTCTGTCGGTCCTTTAAAAGAAAAACATGGTAAAATTACTATTACCACTACGAATGTCAGTCATGTCACCGATTCTTTAATAAACAAGACTACTTTTTGTTCAGATCCGTTGCCGCTCAATTCTTAAGCAAGCCCGATGTCGACAAGCGTACTGTAGTAGTCTAATAAGATTTTTTTTTTTCACTTACGTGTGGTCGTTGTTGGAGTAGTGATAGCTACTGGACAAGGGTTTTGTTGAAGTTGGTGACAACCTATGGAGTTGTTGATAAATACATCAAAATGTTTACATATTGCAAGTGGACATCCAGAAATCGATATTTAAAACGCCGGTGGAACACACTAATTGTTGTTAGAAATGTATCTTAACAAGATTTTTTGCTCAGGAGATTAACTTTTGCACTGGACTTTTCATCTTCTCAAAATTAAGTCGAAAAATTAAAAAAAGGCCACCATTAAAGGGCAAAGTTAATTACATGAATGCTTAAAGCTAGGAGGATAGCTTAAAGTGAATACTAAGATTTATTAACATAGCTTAATGCATGAAAAATATTTAATGTGACTAAATACCCCCCACCCCTCCAGACACAAATATCCCGGTATAAATACGGTTAAGATGGTTACTCAGCAGGGGGGCTTTTCCATTATTTATGGTAACTGCGAAACATCCAAAAGTTGAAATATAAAAAAGTGCAAAATTTAAATATAAAGTTAGTTTAAATAGAAATTCTAACCTTTGTACATGACTGTGTGTGTAATAGATTTACCCAATAAACATGATCCGTATTTTGTTGCTGCCTACGAATTTTGAATAAGAAGGTTATTGAAGGCCCAGAGTTTCTTTATTAGGCCTTTAATGCTCAATATTTTGCTAGCTGAAAAAGATGAAATTATCTTCAATGAAAATCATTTTAAGTTTTCTACAATCTTGGACCAAAAATATGTCGACGAAGGGGTAAATTTCAAAGTTTGTTGCCATAAGCAGTTATGAACACATTATTGATAAAACAAATAGGAATTTTGAGCTTGCCACGATCGGTGCGGATCTAGAACTTATTTGGCCAGTCTTTTTCATATTTTAAGGTCTTCCCGACCGTAATGTGGGTTGTTTGATAACGCAAAGAAATATAAAATAACTGCTTTTTATTACACGTTTTTTTTTAAAACAAAACCAAGTGGCTAAGGATCTAGTTTGACCGACAATCATCCTCGTTCTCATGATTTAACGATGTTAAAAAAGCAAGACCTCTTAAAAAAGAGGTTAATCAAAATTTAAAAAAATTGCTTAGCAATTTTTAGCCCCACATCTTCTAAGCACTAGATTGCTTGTGGAGTGTGTGGAGTTCAATACTTCCACAACAAATTGAATCAATTAAACAAAATGTATCTTTTTCGTCAAAGAATATATAAACAGAAAATTGAGTATATTATCTGGTTTTTAACTAACGCGCATTGTGTTCCAAATAGGGGCACATGAACAATACAAAGACAAATGCAGCTGTGTAGTTATTTTGAAAGAAATCTACGCTGGCTGCTTAACCCATAACGCTTTCTCGAGCTGATAAATGTGCTAAGCAACCCAGCTAAGCAACTCAAAGGCAAAAGGGCTTATTTTTTTCTTAGCAACTCAAAACGTGGATCGCTTAATTTGTTTGATGATGTAAAATATGTGAAGGGTACATGCAACTACATACACTACAGGAAAACTAGCAAAGTCAGTGTTTTACAATATCTTTAGGTTAATTCAAAGACATTTATACCGCGTTTACACTTTAGTATACTTATCCGGACCTATTTATCCGGGTCCATGGGTAAATTTAAATAGAAATTGATACGGATTGAGTGTACACTAAATTTTGCAAATTTTACCTATTCAGATTGAACACGATAAAAAAAATAAATAATGTTTTTTTCCGGATTTCTTATAAATCCGTAATTATTGCTTGAATCCGTATAAATTTTCTAATGTAAACTGACAAAAACGCATTTTCTAAATACCTTCAGTATATAGAAAGGTAATAATTTAAATACAGTCGAGTGTAAACAAATGAAAACAGAAAAATTATTTCTGTTTTTAATTTATTTCGTTATCGCATTAATCCACATAAATGCGTATAAGTGCTCAAGTGTAAATGCAGTATAAAAGACATTTTGATCACGATACATGTTGTAAAAGGTATAAAAATAGACTCACCTTAAATTCCAAGGTGCAACCTTGTAAAGGGTCGCCGTTAAATCCTGTGTCAAAAACTACAGGATAGTCTGCTTCAAGCGGCTTCTACAAACAACAAAACACTATTTAACGAAAATCTTTAAGAAAAGATTGGTGTTTGCCAAATGTTTTTAATTTTATATACGGTAATTTTTTGTTTTGAACAAGGAAAATAACAATTCTAGTTTGCTTATAAGAGAAAAGTTGGATCACTCATGGATCACTTTAATATAGAAAGTAGTAGCAAAAGAATTTGTTCAAAAGTTACATACATATGAAAACGATTGTGTTGGAGATAATACTCTAGCAATTGCTTTTTCAGAACTATCTCTGTCCTTGCATTTCGTTATTTTTCCTACTATCTCTAATTCTTGTATTAGATATTTTGATTCTTGATCTAAATAAGAATATTTTATTGGAACATCTTTTTAACCATCAGTTTTGCATTGAAATAGGAAACACATGAGAAGAACGGCAATGCGTATTTATTTTGCAAGAAAATGTTTTACCTAAAGGCGACAGCCAGTTGATTCTCCACCAAAGTTGACCCGACTTATCCAATTTTATTGGACGGGCAGTAAGACTTTGAACTGCACTTGCTCGTGGCATGTCTACAAAAATTGATTGCTATCAATCTTAAAATTGCAATTAAAAAAAAAGAGAAATATTTTTCAGGGTTAGAATAAAACCGTTCAAGTTGAAATGCATCCACATCTTTTTTTTTAACTGAAACTGAATGTGCTTATTTTCTTTACATATTTTCATCCTAACATTTTCTTATTTGTATTATTTCAGAAACAAAGAAAATTATAATGTGCGCTTTACGGATTATAATGAACGTTTTTAGGATTATAATGAACGTTTTTAGGATTATAATGAACGTTTTTAGGATTATAATGAACGTTTTACGGATTATAATGAACGTTTTTAGGATTATAATGAACGTTTTTAGGATTATAATGAACGTTTTTAGGATTAAAGGAAATAAACGATGCTGAGGTTATCTTATTTTTAAAGACACTGTACAGTAGTAGGATAAAAAGAAAAAACTGTTCTGAAACTGTTATCACAGCGACCATTGGTCCCTCATATTGGTGTTATTGTTCGAATGTTAACGGTTGCTTTAAAGCCATATATTTAAACACCATTTTAAACAGGCTACTTATTAAAGGCGTAGAAACTAGTGTTTTCTTATAGTCCTCTCACAAGAAATGTCCAATTAGTAAGTTCACATTACAAAAGTTACCTGTGAATGTCACCTCCATTGAATTATTTGATAAATAACCATTGTAGTTGATTGGAACGACGCGCAATGTGTAAGATGCATTTTCGAACCTTCCATAGAAACCATAAGTTGAACAAATTTCCATTACATCAACCAATATGTGACTGCGTGCTGTCTAAGAGTTAAAAGTTTAAAGCTTGTTTATTCTTAACACCATGGTGTTAAGAATAACACTTTTAAAACCTTAACCCTAATATGGAAAGGGGGGTGGGGGGGATTCATTCTGCCTTTTCCGGATTCTGCTCTTTTAAAGCCCCTTTATTGTTAAGCTGCATGGTTATGATATTTACTGAGCGAAGGAGAAATATGATAATTTCGTTACGATTATCCTTCAAACTTGATACTTGCAAGAAAACTTTATTTCATCAAGGGAAATCATTCTGTAAATTGTGGACACGTGAAGAGATAGAGAAATGTATGTTCTGGCGCAATGCACATCACACGCACGCACATCAAGTTCTTAGACGCACACATGCGCACACCCACGGTCAAACACAACAAATCGACGCCATGCTGTGCTTAGTCATGCATATCAAGGTAAAGTCCCTATGATGCCGTGCTTAGTCATGCATATCAAAATCAATGCTGCAAATGAGTAAAAAAAGTTCTAGCGCAAGTCCCTATGATGCTATGCATATCAAAGAATGCTGCAAATGAGTAAATTCCCCCTCCCCGCACACATCCTCTAATAATCATCAAAAATCAACGCATGCGCGGTAAAGATGTGAGCAACTGCGTTAGTTTTGAGCAGCCCTGTAATTCTCTGTAAATCAAAATTCATACAATAAAGATGAACACGCACACCGTGAAACAATTACGTGATATTGCTAAAACCCGTGGGCTAACCGGGTATTACAGGCTACGCAAGGCCGAACTTGTTTCTTTGCTGGAGGATGTACCACGGGGACCACCTAGGAGGGCTATACAACCGGTCAGACCTATAACGCCAGGGGATATGGACCACTTCGAGAGACAGGAACTGTCAAAAAAACGTTCGGTTGTGGGGGATAAAATGCGAGGATGGTACAACTGGTTAGTGGACGCTGTTCCCAAACCTATAAAAGAGGGGGTCAAGAGAACCTATACGGCCTTCAAGCGTAAGGTGATGAATCTCTATGAGGGTGCGACTAACATCATCGCGAAACCTACGCTTCATGATGAAGTGGAAAAAGAGGCCGAAGAAGACCACCTAGAAGATATTCAAAATCTCTATCAGCCGGGGCAAGATTTTACGCCTTATGAATATAAGCATGCGCTGCATAAAACATTTCGAGTTTTCAAATTTCTGGTATAGGGGGAGCCGACGTCGACGGGTATATAGGGATGGCCCGACCCAACGTGAAAACCTTGATTGAGGAGCAGGTAGAGGAAATGGGATCAACAAAGGTACAGCTGTCCCTATGGATCATGTGGAGGAAGAAAACAAACTCGGAGGAGGCTAACGATGAGTACATTGAGGTGAAGAAAGCCATTAACAGCAAGATGACGTCAATCTTCCAGGGTAGCGACGTAGATGACGTGCTGGACAAGATGTTTGCTGATATCAAGACGCACGTGGAGCATCCGGCATTACCCCAGAGTGGTTTCACGATTGGTCGAATTCTACACCTAGATGTAGATTTCCATAAGCTGAGGCTAACAAGGGGCTCCTCGTATATAGAGCTGCCTAAATGGATAGCATCAAAGAAGGCCATCATCAACCCAAAAAATGAGGATGAAGCATGTTTTAAGTGGGGCGTCATAGCATCCCTACACCATGTTGAAAAAGACATGCAAAGGATATCTAAGCTGAGGCCCTATGTAGATCTCTACAATTGGCAGGATATAGAGTTACCAACAACTATCAAGGATATATCCAAATTTGAAAAGAATAACACGGACATTGCGGTGAACGTCCTGTACATACAGGACAAGAAGATCAACATCCTGCGGAGATCTGAGCACAACATTAAGCGTAGCAAGCAGGTGAACCTGTTGCTTATTATGGATGGTAAAAAGGCCCACTACACGGCTGCCAAAAGCCTATCGCGACTATTGGGGAAAGATACATCGAAAAACACAAAATCAATGCATTTTTGCCTGAACTGCCTACAGGCCTTCAATACGGTTGAATCAAGGGACAAACATTATAGCTACTGCAAGGATCACGAGGCTGTTAAAATCACGATGCCAACAGAAGGTGAAAAATGGATAAAATATAGGGATGGTCAGATGCAATTCAAGGTACCTTTTGCAATATACGCAGACTTTGAAAGCCTACTCATCACGGTGGAGGATGCCAGGGGTATGAAGACGAAAAAGCTGAATAAGCATGTACCATCTGGCTGGTGTACCTATAGTACATTTGCATATGGAGATATACCAGACCCACTAACAGTGTACCATGGTAAGGATTGTTTAACGCGGTTCGTGAACCACCTGGAGGAGGAGGTGAAGCGTCTATATAATACCTACCCACAACAGCCAATGTTGGAACTAACTGAGGTGTTAAAAAGGGAACATAACGAGGCCTCAGAATGCCATATCTGCATGAAGCCGTTTAACGACGCGAATAACCGTAAAGTTCGGGACCATTGCCATTATACGGGGCTGTATAGAGGCGCGGCGCATGACAACTGCAACCTCAAGTAGAAGATACCCGGCCATATACCTATCATCTTCCACAACCTAAGCGTCTACGACGCACACCTGTTTATCCGGGAATTGGGGGAAAAGTATAACACACAGGACATCGGTTGCATAGCGGAGAATTCAGAAAAGTATATCAGCTTCAATGTTAAAATCAAGGTAGCTCTTGCAGGTATGGGGTATGGTGATGGTGAGGTGTATAAGGGGATAGAGATTAGGTTCATCGATAGTTGTCGATTCATGCCATCCTCATTAGATCAGTTGGCAAGCAACTTAATAGGGACAAACACCGCCGGTATGAAATGTCAACATTGTGCGGATAATTGTATGGAATTTCAGAGTATAGACGCTGGGTATATGGCAAAATTTCTATGTTCAAACTGCCATTTGAATACCACGAAGCAACTAGATCAAGAAAAACTAGGGGCTAATGTACCAGCAATGGCAAAATTCATCGACAAAGATGATATATTTCGATTAATGCTTCGAAAAGGTGTGTACCCGTATATGAATGATTGGCAACGAGTTGAAGAGTCGGAATTACCCCCAAAAGAGGTATTTTACAGCAAGCTGAACATGAAAGGGATTAGTGATGAGGATTGTGTCTATGCAAAAAAGGTATGGAATTGTATCACCCCAGAGGGTGATGAGGTCACCATGGGCGACTATCACGATGTGTATCTCACCACAGACGTCCTGCTATTAGCCGACGTTTTTGAAACGTTTCGAGACGTATGCCTGACAAACTACAAGCTTCATCCTGCCCATTTTTATTCCGCGCCCGGCCTGGCCTGGAAGGCGGCATTCAAGTTTACAGGAGTTAGGCTGGAGCTCCTCACAGATCCTAATTTGCTCTTGATGTTTGAGAAAGGGATTCGAGGTGGTATAACACAGGCGGTACATCGCTATGCCAAGGCAAACAACAAATACATGGGGGAACAGTATAACCCGGGTGAGGAATCCTCATACCTGCAGTATCTCGATGCCAACAACCTGTACGGATGGGCAATGTGTCAGGATTTCCCAACGGATGGCTTCAAATGGGTGTCGAACGTTGAGGCCCTTACCGAAAAGCGAATTGCGAAACTTGTCGAAAAGAACAAGTATCGATACTTGCTCGAGGTTGATATAGACTACCCCGAGAGGCTACACGATACACATAACGAATTACCGTTTCTACCAGAACGCATGGTGATTAATAAGGTTGAAAAACTGGTACCAAATTTAAAAAACAAGCGTGGGTATGTGGTACATATCAGGGCTCTAAATGAGGCTATAAAGCACGGGCTTGAACTAAAGAAAATAAATAGGGTCATTCAATTTAACCAAAAGCCATTGCTTAAAGGATATATAAATCACAACACGAGGTTGAGAACTGCTGCCAAAAATGACTTCGAAAAGACTTCTACAAGTTGATGAACCTCTCGGTGTTCGGCAAGACTATGGAAAATATTAGGAACCATCGGAATTTCAAACTTGTCACCAGCGGGGACAAGTATATGAAGCTCGTGATGAGGCCCAACTTTAAGGGTGGCATCAGGTTCAGTAAACACCTCCTAGGTGTAGAGATGGGCAAGACGGAGGTTAGGATGTCTAAGCCTGTATACATAGGCCAGGCGATACTGGACATGTCAAAGTTGATCATGTACGAATTCCATTACGAGTATATGCAGCCAAAATATGGTAGCAAGCTGCAGCTCTGTTACATGGATACCGACAGCTTTGTATACCATATCAAGGCACATGATTTCTATGTTGATATCGCGCAGGATGTCAAGACACGTTTTGATACGAGCGCGTATAGCAAGGACGATAACAGGCCCCTTCCCATAGGGAAAAACAAGAAGGTCGTGGGCCTGATGAAAGATAAGCTAAGTAGGAAAATCATGACGGAGTTTATAACGTTGAGAGCAAAGTTATATGCCTATAAAAGCCTTACGAAAGAGGGCGGTGACAGGAAGGCAAAGGGCGTAAAAAGATGCGTTACCAAGAAGTCTATCACTTTTGACGACTATAGGTGATGCTTGGAGGAAGGCGTTAACATCTACAAAAGCCAGGTCTTGATTCAGCATAAGAACTATCAAATATACACTCAAGAGGTTAACAAATTAGCACTGAACAGGGCAGATGACAAAAGGCTCGTGCAGCAGGACCAGGTTACCACGCTAGCCCGTGGACACTACCGCCGGTCCGGCACCCGGGAATAAATGGAAGTGTGTCTACCAATCACTGTAATTTTACCCTATGTGATAATACTGCTATTCTATCTAAAATTCCAACATACAATAAAGATAATGACGGATATCGCACAAGTGTTTGACAATGCCTCCACAGAATTTGAACATGTTGAGAAACCCACCGATAAGCGCCAGGCCTTGAAGGAGGCCCTACGCAAAGGCAAGGGACATCTCTTGCCGAAGAAATGTACAGAAGGCTTTGTCGACAAGGCCCCTGATGAAGCCATCGAAAAGGTACATACCGAGTACGTTCATCGAGAGCTCCAAGAGAAGGGAGAGAAAACGGCAAAAGCATTAACTACCCACGTAGTCAGCCTATACGCGAACATGATTGGAAATGTAGTGGATGTTGATAGTGTCGATGAGCTCCGAAAAGATATTGAAGAGGACCCCATTATACGAGATGCCATGACAGATCTCGGGATCCTTGTATACTGTACAATCGGGAGATGCCTAGTTCCCATCCTGGTGATGGATCATACAGCTAGACATATGTCTAAAAAAGAGGAGGGGGTGGAGGAGAAGGAGACTAAAGATGAGCAGCGCGTGTAGTGTTATTATCAATCAGCAACAGCCTGCGGAAAAATTTTTTGAAGTAAACAAAAAGCACCCGGGAAGAGTTGCCCAGGGGCACAAGCTAGCGGCACTGATGAGGGAGAGGAAGCTTGGAATAGCTCTACCAAAGAAAGAACCCATGACCTTTAGAGAGTTCTTGAGATACTTCGAGAGAGATCTAAACACCCCCGAAGCTATACTCAAAGGGATAAAAGAGACTATGGAGATCCTTGAAGATCAGAGCCTATCTATCCATCTTGTAGTAAAAAAGAAGTTATAAGTCTTAAGGCTTATAAGAAATGACACAGGTTATAACCAAGAAGAACGAAGGTCGTGTTGCTGCTGGCAAGAGACTTGCGGAATGGAACCGAAAGAACAAGGCCGACTTACGGAAGAACGTGGCTAAAAGTTCTTCATCAGATGATCAGGAACCTGCATTAGTTCCTCACAAGTCGATGGACAATGTCTACATGTATGGCGTAGGTACGCTTGCCGTGCTAGCGATAGGGGTTGGGGTATGGTACAAATTTGGAAGCAAAAATGGTGGAGAATCCCACAAGCCCGCGATTCATCCCGAGTCCCAACAAAAGGGTAAATCCCAGCCCCAAATCGATATATTTCGAATGCATTGAATTTTTTCAAAAAAAGGCTTAAATAAATGGCAACAAGTAAGGCAACACCTCATGAAAACATTACCCCACATGAAACCCAGGTTATTGACTCCCTCTGGGAGTCCGTCAGGCTGGTATCGTATACAATCCTTATAGCTCTGGGTGCAAAAAAGGCCCTAGGGGTTTCTAGGCCGGGGACTAAGATGGACCTGGAAGACGGTATGAAGCTCGCCGGCTATATGACCGGAGCTATCTTATTCGACGAATACGCGATCAAGCAGGGTTGGTATAAGCGTTCTCTGATAACAAATCCTAAATAAATGGATGTTGTAGACCCCGTCAAAATTGATAAAGAGATTAAGCAGGTCCAACAGGATGAGAATTTCCTACGCTTATACACCCTATTATTCCACGACATTATACCTCGGTATATTGAACTGTTGAAAACACCCATCAAGATACCCTTCTTTTACCCCGGACGACCCTGCCCTGTCTCTCGGGAGAAGGCGCGCCTTGTTGAAAGATACCGCAAGGTACTGAGGTATCTAGAGAGTAGGCTGACATTTGATCCTCTACCCCTTATCCACAAGACCCTAGACTGCCCTGTCTGTAATGGGCATCTTGTCAACAACCACGGCGGGGCGTGTATCTGTGCCGAATGCTTCTCCACCATTCCAAAAATAGATAGGAAGAAATGGTGTTATCGATAAATGTTAGACGTTGTGAAGGAACCCCACACAGCAATCTTTACAGGCCCAACAAGCTGCGGAAAAACGCAACTTGTCCTGGACCAACTTGAAAACGAATATAAAAAAAACTATTACAACATAGTGATACTATGCCCGACTATACAGTGGAATGCCACCTACCTTGAGAGGGCCTCGCTCTGGAAGGACGAATATGTGTTCCTGATTGACCCCAGGGATCAGCTCCTTAACTGGATTGAGAAATTGTCCTCGTTGCTGGCGGGTGAAGAGACGTTGTTTGTCGTCGACGACTGTATAGCCGACGAGAACCTCGACAAGCGGAGACAATCCCTACTTGAGCTTGCCATCAGTGGTAGGCATCGCAGGCATAGTTTGTGGCTCTTAACCCAGTCTTACACTGCTTTGCCCAAGAATATGAGGAGACAGAAGAAACAGCTCTTCCTCTGGTATCCCCACGAAAAGACGAGGAGACGAATATGATATCCAATTGGGAGGGGATCAAGGCTGACTTGAAAAAATCCAAACATGCGTGCCTGTATGTGAGATTAGAGCACCCTAGGGCTTGGAAAATTCTTGAGTGACCATATAGAGGGTATACTGGGTGTAGTCGGTGACTACACCCGGTCAGGTATGCTAGGAGGAGGGCGTATGTGGCACATACACCCCGGATTTGGCTGATATCTCAAGAATAGGTGATATCTTTAATTTCCCATAGAGGATCGAAAATTGGTTGATATTGATCTTAACAGTGAATCTGATGTCATAAAAGGCATCCTTTATGGGTACCCGTTTTACACCATGCATCCTTTGCTCTATGTAAGGAATGTAGCTGATGGGTATGGAGATATAGATTTAGGTATACTTATGAAGATCTATTACCAATCTTTAACATCCTCTGGAGGTACCTGAACATCCTCTGGGATTAACATCAACTCTTCCGACACGAGGCTACGATCGGGCCCGTCTTTCAAATAGTACAGCACGCGACTACCCGCCACTACCCTATCCAACCTATACAATTTCTTGCTCCAAACGGCGTCAGTTGCGCGTCTTTTTTGATCACCATGTTCTTCCCCTGGTTGTAGCAGATAGAGGTACAAGCCATCCTCAGGTAAGGGTTTTTCCTCGGGATATTCTTCGCTTTTCGCGAGCGGTACATCATCCAGCTTCATAGCCCTCGAGGGTTTCATGCCAATCATATCAGTCTTGGTATTGTTGAGATTTTTCACGATAGTATATAAGTGCTTGACCCATGTACTACTAGTTTCTGAGGAGACCAACTCCTGCGCATCTTGGGGTTTGAAGAGCCTTTCCGCGAGTACCTTGTTGTAGGACTCGACAAAGGCCGTAAACGTATGGTGATACTTGGTGGTAGCCCGTTTAATCTCCACCCCCTTGCCCTCCAACAATTTTGTCACATTTGACTTGGATTCGGAGCCATTATCACACTGGAAGGTTTTAGGGTATCGTAAAGGTCCCGCTTTACAAATGTCCTTGATCATGTCCGCCACCTCGCTGGCTTTTTTCGTGCGCATAGGTCTCGCTACCTTGTATCTCGAGGCCACATCAATACCCGTGAGGATGTACTTGTAGGTGCTACCATATACCCTATCGTGGGGCATATATAGTAAATCAAACTGGTGCATCTCGTTCGGCGTTGTAATGGTAAAATGGGGATAATTGATACGTTTCGGGCCTTTGATGTGCCTCAACCAGAGTAGTTGACGAGACAACCAGTGAGTGACTAGCTATTTGGATAGACCGCTCTCCTTCGAGAGCAATTTGATGGCTTTGCGTCCAGTCCATATATGTTCTGGGGTATAGTAGATATTGCTTAATTTTCCTCTTCCTCCTCGGTAATGAAATGTGATGCTTTTGACATGTTTATTACATATCAAACGTTCTACAAATACTTGTACGCTACAAAGCCTAGCAGAGACAAGGAGCTAACAATGAAGGTCAATTCGCCATCTTGTTGTTTCTTGGAGGGTGTATAGAAATCGGACAATTTGGGCTTACCCTCCTCTGTTGCAATGTAGTACTTGTACATTGCATCGTCCAGCTCTCTCAAGCTCTTGCCGGCCCTTATTTGCAATTTCCGTTGCTTCTGGAACCAGTCGATTTTACCTTGCCTATCCCGTACCCACTGTGCTTGAGCATTTTGTAATTTTTCGATAGCTTCATTATGCCTCCTCCGTTCCGCTTCGCCATGCCCTGAAAGCTTAGAAAACAAGAAGTTTGTGCCATTGAAGGCAAGTGCGTTGATTAGAGCTCCCCCTGCCATTATTGCGAGAGTTGCCATTTAATACAGTACTCAACGCTGTGAAACCTGCCGTCTAGGATGTTCAGTTGGGCATCTTGAAGCAGGTATACATAACACCTGAAATCCCCGGTTCCGTCAGCTTTCTTGGTCATGTGCAACGTAATACCGTCACTTAGGCGTTGTAGAGGCCTTCCGCTGCCGTGAAGACTGTGGTCTGGGGAGCTTCGGAAATCAATGAACAGGGCGTACCGTTCATTGAAAAATTGGCCAATCGTGACGTTAGAGTCGTGGCTCCCGAAGAGATTCACGATCTGTTCGAGGTGGTCTTTTGGAAGCATGGCATGCGAGTACAGCTTGTTGGGCTCACCCTCCACGGTGACGCTTATCTTCTCAATTTTTGGGTTATGAAAGACCTCGTTAACGCCTAAATAGGTCTTCACTTTTGAAGGATCTATGAAGAGTAATAGGACGCCTTTCAAACTTTTCGCTGGGGTATCTATCTGGAGATTGTAGCTGGTATCCGATTTTTTCATGGTCACCACCTTACTACGGAGTATCCTTTCGTAGGGTAGTGCTAGTCTTGCATACCTTGACATCATAGCACTCGCGAGACCCTCGTGAGTGATCTTGTCGAACTCCAGCTTGATATTAGTGATCCTGTACGCAGCATCGGCAGCCTTGGCTGCGGTAGACCCCGAGGCTGCCGTACCTCCATCTTTGATCACGTCGCCGTGCGATGCAAAATGCAAGATAAACTGTAGCCTGTCATGGAGCCCTGCCTGGTAAAATGGTAGGTCTCTCGTCAACTCAAACATCTTGCCAAGGGGGATGGAAAAGGTGTTCCCATACGCCTCAATAATGGCCTTTTCTTCATCAGTGCCAACGTGGTCAGTGGCCTTTACCTGCAGGGCCCTGATGGTACCGTCGTTGGGGTTGATCCCCTCTAGGATTAAGTTGTTTTCCCGATCGAATTTGGATAGCCATAGGTCCCGGTAGACCGCCAGGGTGCTGAAATCACTGATATTCTGCACCTTATTCAAGGTGATACGTAAATCTAGCACTAGACTTTTCCCTATGTTGTTGACTAGGGTGCGTGACGTGTTTGTCCCCGTCGGCACCAGGTCAAATAAGAGTTTGATACCTCCAGGAAATATGACATCGTTCTGTCCCATGTTGGGAATATCCACATACAAGTCTTCATTTTGATTGATCGTGGAGGGCACGTTGCCTTCTACCCTTGATACCGAAGAGCTGCTTCGTCTCTGCATATGGGTCCAATGTAGCTCCGTAACTCATTAATTATTAGAATTTTTAAAATGCAATAAATAAACGACTACTAATCCAGTATATGAACCGGATATTGAGGAGGATAGGGGTGGGACAGATGACAGGCCTGAGGATACTACGCCAAAACTTCCATCAACGCCGGGGCCTTCAACGTCAGGAAGACAACGGCATGGAGAACGGCATGCTGAGAGCACGAAGACACCCGAGGAGCAGCTTTTAGAATCGAAGGTTGATAGTCTTTATACGATCATTATCAGGAATATGAACCCGAGGATGAAGGTACCCGATGAGGCACATTACAATTATTTTAGAATGGAAAAAGGAAATCAGCTTGTTGTCAGGGAAATAGAGATTGGGATGACAACCCTAAAGGAAAAGGTGATTACTAATCAGGAGGGTACATTTCCAACTATTGGCCAGATAGAAACATTGTTAGGTAAGAAGCGTATGCACGCCCTAGGTTTTCTTGATTATGCTACAAAGGCAGTAAAGCGGTAGCCCAGAATCTCGGGAAGATTAATAATATGGAAGAGAAGGTTGAGATGGATGGCTTTGTGAGGAACGCTGAGAATATCGTGGACGACGCGCAAAGCCTTATACAAGATACTTCGTTTGGTGATGATAAAGTTCTCACCGATCGTGAAATAAGAGGGTTTAATAAAGCATCACAGACGATAAGAGGCGCTTTGGGGCTACTGGAGGCTGATATGATCAAATACGGCAGTGAGATCAAAGTGGCAAAAGAGAGTTTAAAAAAAACTCGAGGATCGGAAAGATTGAGCGCACGATGGTGAGATTGATAACCTTGATGACCTGATAGCAAGGACTAAGAAGGAGATTGGGGACCTGGAGGATCAAAAAAAGTCCGCACGGAAGGCACACGGCCTAATATCCTCCGAATTATACCCCCAGCTGAAGGTCATTAAGGAGACCCTGATGAAAATCGCCGGAGATGACACGTCTTTGCTTGAGAAGCTTAAAATCTTGTTCAAGGAGCAAGGTCTGACTATCGCGAGTATCATATCAGCTGTCGGTCTACTAATAAGCACCATCGTACTCGCCGTTACAGAGGAAGTGCCGCAACAGGTGCAGGAGGAAGTGCCGCGGCGGGTGCGGGAAAAGGGTTTGTGGAGAAGCAGTTGGAACGATTAGGAAAATTCCTCAAATACTTGGCAGGTAAGGCAGGTGCTGCCCTACCCGGCATCATTGGTACCGTAGTCTCATTCTTCTTGAGGGTAGCCGCAACTATTGTCGAATATGCAGCCAAACATCTTTATATGGCAATCGCGGCCGCCGCCGAGTTTGTTGTTGTCTACGTTGGAAAGAGGAAAAAAGCGTAATATTAGCTATTTTTTAAGCCATATGTAGGCAATGATGAGGCCTACCCCTGTCGTGATCAATGCGGCCTTGGTATCCTCGTGCTGCTGTGGGGGTTCTTTGTGTTCGGGTATAGTATGCTTAGGAGGTATAGTATGTTTGCTAGGTGTAGCAGGCCTAGGTGGTGATTTGATAGCCGCCGTATGCTTGATGACCTGCTCCATATGCTTAGGGGGTGCTTTGACAGTAGGCTTGATAGCCCTCTCTATGGGCTTCACAATAGGCTTGTTATTCACATCAACCTGGACCCCAACATTTACATTGGCGGGCGCGATCAATATGTTGTTGTTATACCCCTCAATTTTTCCAATCCGCAGGCTCATATCGGAAGTTAACATGTACACGCTGGGCATGACGGTGAAGTTTACCGGAGTTCTGGCATATTGAAGCACCTTCTGAAATTGACTTATGACATGCCCTACATTCTCCTGACGTTGTACCATACTTTCAAATTTTTGCATTAGGATTTGCCTAGCCGTATAGTTGTCCGCACCGGACCCTAATAGGGATGCCTTTGTCCCCGGCTGCGACCCGAGACCACGTAGACTCTAATACTTTCACTTAGCTTGGTAAGACCTTCCGACGTTAGGCCTTGACTTGTTGGTATGATGAATTTGGCCCAATCACCATCAACCTGGGGCCACCATCTTCCGTTGGTTTTTGAGGCACTTACTGATCCCGTCTTGTACAGGCTATTGGGGCTAGCACCATACTCGCGACACACCTGCGCAAACCCAGAGGTTGAATAGGGATTTTTGTACTGTGAAAACCCATCGTCAAAAGGCATGGGTACTTTCATCCTTGCTAGAATGCGACGCATATGGTAGTATACATGGAATTTAAAGATCGAGTTGACAAGGGGTACGGAGCCCGTCATGTGCTTAGCAGATATGCCTAAGGCCGTGGTTGAGCAATGGGTGGCGAAGTTAACCTGGATATTCCAGTAGTCCAGAGCTTGTCCCTTCCATCCCACTATGACGGGGTCATTGAGGTAGGTTGTTGGAACTTTGATGGGGTATTTGGTAAACTCAGGAAATTCAACTGAAATGTGTGACCCCGCAGACACATAGAGGTCCTGGTGTTCTAGGTTTGTTACACCAGGTGGCCATTCTCCCCTGTTGGACTTGTACCTTGCCTTAGGGTTGTATGAATACATGTTCATCCTATTCTTTAAAAAAGAAAGGGATGAAGCAACTCTACATCACTGATATTGCAAAGCCCACGATGTTTGAGGACTACCTAGGACAGGACACGAGAATTGCCCTAAAGTCCATCAGTATTAGACCCATGTGGCTGAACATTTACACAGACAATGATTTCACCATCCGTAAGACAGGGCCTGATCAAAGGGTTACCCGAATTGAGATCTTGAACGGCCTATACAAGATCGAGGATTTGGCGGCTATCGTCAACAGTCAAGCGGGGGACAAAATCAAGCTGTTTGTCCTGAAAAATGGACTCTGCAGGCTCCGTGTCAATGAGGGGTACACGTTGGTGATTAACAGACAACTGCAAGAGCTCTTGGGCCTACCTGCTCCAGCTGGTGGTAAGTATTACACAAAGGGAGACTATGATGCATACTACAAAACTGACGTTTATATTAGATTAGGCCTTGTTTGTCCTCAGCTGGATGAAGACGACTGCCTCCTTAACGGTAAAAAGTAAAAATTCTCGCTTTGCTCCCCACCAAAGAGCTAAACGCTTGGGGGGACATGCTGACCTGGAGTTTTGACACTCCGATATACCTTCCCCTAAAAGGCTCTACGGACCGTCTCCAGTTCATGCTAACAGATGAATTTCACCATGAGAAAAATGTATCCTTCACCGGAATTACAATGCATATTCTTATAGAATAAACGATGAGCGATATAAGCAAGCTGTATTCGAATTTACTAAGTGCGCCTGCGGAAAGCGCGGACATGCAGGAGGGAAGCCAAAAGTATAGACTTGACAAGATTGAGGGTATTGAAAAGTATCTGCGAAGTGAGATTAAAGAGCGGGACAGGCTCGCAAAAAAGTTCAAAATGCACGGGACCTGGGTACGCTACTGTGACCACGGACTGCTGGGTATTACTATAGTAACGTCGGGTGTCGGGATTTGGGCCTTGGCCTCGGGCCTTGGTGTTCCGGTCTGTATTGCCATGGGTGGGATTGCGATTGCCGTGGGACTTGGACAGGCAGGTCTGAGGAACGCTGGAAAAAGGCTTGGTGTTAAATCCAAAAAGCATGAGAATATAAGGCTATTGGCGGAGTCTAAATTGAACTCTATAATCGATTTAATATCAAAGGCTGTAGAAAATGAGGTTATCAGCGACTACGAGTTCACTACCATTACCCAAGAGAAGCAAAAGTATCTATTGGTAAAGGAACAGATGCGAAAACGTTTTAACCGTATTGTCAACGCCATCAATGAACAGGAGCGTGCTCAGCTAGTTGCGAAAGGTCGTGAAGAGGGGAGGCAAGACGTTTTAAAAAAACTGCAATCTGTACAGTATGCAAGCGCTACCTAGAGCCCCCGCCTGAGTATAAGCCTTAGTTTTGTATATTTTATAGGTCTTGTACGGCCTATAAAATATAGGGTTTTTTAATCCTCGCCTAGCAGCCATTTATTCAGGCTTTTATACCTACATTCTACAACATGCACGTGAGGGTAGTAGTTGCTACCCTGAACGTATATGGATGATATCGCCAGCACACCACAAAGTTTGCAGGGCTCATTATAGGGCACTGGTTGGCCATGGAAGTTGGTTGTGATTGCGTCCCTGTAGTATTTAAGCTTGGCGTTCACGTAACGGTCCTTTTTCACAAACTCCGTCGTCAATTTTTGAGATATCAACTCCTCAATCTTATTCCAAATTTGACGATATTTTTCAATCCAATCAGGGTACTCTTCAAAATCAATACTCATCGCTGGTACGGCACTGGTATTGTATTGACTCACTCCATTGGACCAGACCCCAGGTGTCTTTACCCTCAGGGCTGTATGATACCCCACGATGTACCGTTGGTCCTTTTCCTTTTTGGAAGGAATGGGGCCTGACACTGTCAGATGGTCCACGTTGATATCATTGATGTCGGTAAAAGTAGTCGCAAAGTTGTAGAATTCCCGAGGTTTCACAATTTCATTTCCAAATTTCAGCATCCTTTATTGAATTTCAAACAGGGCCCGAGGATTGCTTCTCCTCGCACATACATAGCTACCCCCGTTATATATGATATATTCATTATAACAGTACCAGCACAATATTTTACCCTTTACCACAAACCTACGTCCACATCTACACCTGTCATACTCATCGAGTACGCGTTCGCAGTCCTTACATTGTTCCATTTATATTATAGTTTAATTCACATCTTCACTGCACATGCGTTGATTTTTGATGATTATTAGAGGATGTGTGCGGGGAGGGGGAATTTACTCATTTGCAGCATTCTTTGATATGCATAGCATCATCGGGACTTGCGCTAGAACTTTTTTTACTCATTTGCAGCATTGATTTTGATATGCATGACTAAGCACGGCATCATAGGGATTTTACCTTGATATGCATGACTAAGCACAGCATGGCGTCGATTTGTTGTGTTTGACCGTGGGTGTGCGCCTGTGTGCGCCTAAAAACTTGATGTGCGCGCGCGTGATGTGCATTGCGCCAGAACATACATTTCTCTATCTCTCGTGATTAGTCCAATTCCCCGAATTTTTCCGGATTTTACCTGAAAATCGGGAAAAGACGGATTTTGGAGCAATTTTTGGCGTTATTTATGCGAATTGTGTAAAAACCGGAAAATATGTTAAATAACCTTTATTTGGTTGTCAGAAACTTTAAAAGAATGTTAAAATTCGCTCTAGAACTAAACTAGAAAAAGTGCTGATATAAATTTTATTGCCTCCATTGTGTTCCCTTTTTAGACGTACCAAGTGTACCAAGTTTGTTTTAGTCTGGACAAGCCTATCAAAGCAATATATTCGAGTACTAGAATTACAGTACATAAAGCACTAAGCCTAAATGCACTGCGTTCAGCGTTAACACTCTTAAAAAAATCAGTTTTAACGCTGCGTTCCTTAGAGATTTTTCAAAATCTCGAATGTTTTGACATTCGTTTACATTTAAATGAAAAAATGAATTTATTTTTGTAAAGTAAACATTGCTATCTTTCAAGAAAATGAGATCCTTCGCGTAAAAATAGAGTTTACCGACAACTACGCTAGACATTTTACAATGAGTTTTATTGCAGCAGCTGACGATAATCTCTTGTTGGCCATTTCGAAATTGTGGCAATCCTAATAAAAATTTGTTTTTGATGAGGAAAAATCGTGGTGTCGACAACGTTCCCACCTAATTTTTATTCGAAAAATTCGAAAAGAAGCTTTGGTCTGAGGCGCGTAGAATTGTTATTATTAAAATTGTTTACCCAGAATAGCCTCTTCAGTTCCTATTGGTACTGCTTATCAAAAGAGGGTCCTGCGAAGGGGGTCCTAGTGCTTTTAAAGCTGCCATCAGACTAAGCAGAAAGGATAGATTCACAATTTTATAGTCTCTGGCATGACTTTTTTTTAGCGGTAAGATAAGCTACGGTCTGCAAAACATATTAAAACATTAAATAACAGTAAATTCGAAGGTTGTGTGCGTGAACTATCACGAAATTTTATTTAACAAAATCAAATTGTCTGACTATTTTAGTTGGACGGGTTAACGTCAGGCTCTTGTCTGTGTTTTAGTTCAGCTGAAATTACGGAGTTTCATACCGCGCAGGTCTGGGCACTAGCGAAGCGCTTGTAGGGACAAATTTTTATATCCCCCGCAGAGCGTAAGGCATTTGCTAGGGAAAACATGCAGCACGCAGAGAATTAGTCACTTTTTCCTTTGTATTTTCACTTCTTAAACTGGTGCGATATATTGATTTTACAATTATATAAAGAAAGGATACTCAGTACTGACATAAGAGTGTATATTATGAAAGTTCAAGACCTAAACTTGGTTATTAATTGCTTCAAGTTGTGGGTACACTCATTATGAAAAGTTGGCAGTCAAAAGAGAAAGAAACCTTATTTTTGGTAGCTAGTTACATCACAAGTTTTTACTATTGTCTTACAAACATCACAGTGCTGATCAAAGAGGAATTGGTAGCATGTCATGCAAGATTTATATAGCTACTTACTAGCACAGCAAAAATAATGTAGCTCATTAAACAAATACAAATTTTTGTGAGTAAGCATATAACAGGTATATTTTGATTTATTCCCAAAATATACCCGAAACGCTGTATCGATTTGAAAGCTCCACTCCATTTACGACATACTGTATATCTGTACTAAAGCGTCCCTATAATAATACCCAGCGTTTGTGCGTGAAATAGGAAATGCGATACTATCGACTTTGTTTTAACTGACCAATTCCCATGGATTTTTTTTTAAGAATTATTAATTGTAATTCTTTAAACAACACATTCTATTATATTACCGTGATTAATTTGCAGTAAGAAATATAACGAAAAAACGAAATAACGAAAAATATAAAACACTTACAAGTCCGAGTACATTCGTTCTTTGACGAAACCGATTGTTTTTAAACTTTAAGACAAGAGTGACTAAATATACACTACTAAATGTTGGTGACGCAGCGGATGTTACTTCTTTCCATTCGAATGAAATGTTTGAGATCGCTTTGTTACTAATGATTACATTCGTATTTATAACTTTCGGGATGTTTTTTGGATCATTAACATCTAAATGTTAGTAGTGCTTTGATTAAATACCCTCTTTTTAAAACCGCCCTCCACTTGTCGATTTTGGGAAAATTAATTGTGCATTGCACTCAACTCGTAATAATTTATAATAAACGCCTCCCTCTCTAAGATAGCTTGTTCTAATAAATGCCTGTTCTAAAATGAGGCGACTGTTTGAATCCAGAGCTTTTTAGGGCATCATTACCATTCGCTGGGCGTTCCTTCAAGGGTCTTTTATCTCTGTATAGGCAGTATTGACGGGAGTCTACCAAATATTGAGATAATTAAAAACTTGCAGTTTAAGTTTAGCGAAAATTGCTTCAAAACATCTCAGCTATCATTTATTTAAAATAATACATGGATTGATTTTAAATTCAAATTTAGGTGGACTAATTTTAAGAGCATTATATAGTTACAAATCTTCAAGCCAGTGATTAATATCGTCTATATTAATCACTGACTGATTTATTGACAAAAGGTGGTGAAGCAAGGCATTCGTTCACATGTTTTCTGTGTCAAGGCAAAAACTTCACATTACTGTCTTATTGTCAAGTGTGCCGGGATAAATACTAGGGATTGCAAAATAGAAAGTCAGTAAAATCAAAATATAAGGTATTGATCTCCAGCAGTTCTTTGCAAAAAGCTAATATCCGATTTAGCACTTATTAGTGTTGAATCTTCATAATCAAGTTCTTCATAATTGTTAAGGGAAAGAACAAGGAAGAAAATACTGGAATGTTCCTTGATTTTTTCTTTTTTCTTGAATATTTATCTACAGTAATCAACCCTGGCCCTGTTTTCCTCTCAATTTCATGCACTGTGCAGTCAAAAATATTTCATAACATTCGCCAAAATAGCATGGCCAGAAGTTAATGTATGTAAAACTACATACATTCATAACTAGTTATAACTTTTTCGTGGACAATGACACAATACTTACTATTTTTTGTTACGTTCCAAAAAAATTGACACCCTGTCTCACATGCTCTCGATTTCTAGAAGTAAAACAAAGATAACATAAAATCACCATAACATTTTTGATTCGTCATGAATACCAATAAAATTTAAAAAAATTACGTAGAATAGTATTTCATTAGCTTTCCTCAAAGCTGTTAAATCTTTTTTCACAAATTTCGTCAGATTTATTCGAGTTCCTGTCTAAAACGTATTTTTGATTGAACAATAATTTAACTTCAACTTACACATTTCTTTCTGCACAAGGTTCCATTGAAAGGCAAAGGCTGCTGACATGCAAATACACACTAAAATAATGAAAAAGCATGTGAGGTATCTTTTTCTTTACTAAACATTGGACATCACTAGTGGATATCAACTATGTAAATCATTTTTATGATAGTTCAGTTACTTACATTACATAAATAAAACAAAAATAAGGACCTTGAATAGCATAAGTTGATAAAAAAAGTTAAAAGCAATTGCTTTAACGGTATTTTCAAAGTCCCATAACTTTTTAATTACTGGATGAAATTCCTTCAAATTTTGTGACTTTTCCTAACTTTTATTAGACTTTCGAAAAAGAAAATATTTTTACAAAAATTGTCCTGTCAATGTCACTTTGTCCTTTATTGACAGGACCACCATATCAACTTTTGCTGTAGTGCTAAAAATAAATGTTTTCTAAACTAACCAGTTGTATGAACATGTGATTATGCATGTGATAGTGACAAAAAGTCATCATACAATATTGACATACATACTGTGTAATTTGCAGACCGGAATATTGGTAATTTACAGACCGGAATATTTGTATTTTCCTATTTTTTATTTCTATCGTCATATGATAACGTCATAGGTCATTTCGTCACATGTCAATCCATTTTGATTGAGTAGTTACTGACATAAATGCGCACCTTGATTGAGTAGTTACTGACATAAATGCGCACCTTGATTGAGTAGTTACTGACATAAATGCGCACCTTGATTGAGTAGTTACTGACATAAATGCGCACCTTGATTGAGTAGTTACTGACATAAATGCGCACCTTGATTGAGTAGTTACTGACATAAATGCACACAAAGTTTTATTTCATGACAGCTACTAACACCAAGGTTCTCAAATATGGAGTTTTCAAAAAAAATTAAATTCTGATCAATTTCCATTTTCTCCCTAGAGAAATCCTTGTCTTCATAACACCTGTAGATGTTCCTAATAATATATTATTGTTATAATATTGTTATATTAGGTTTTTTAATGACTAGTACTGTAAATAGTTTTAAAAAAGATAAAAAAACGAGAATTTCAAAAAAGACATATTTTCTTCAACCATTGTCTCATTATGACGTCATCACTTCCTGTGATGACATGTCAACCCAAATATTTTTTAACTAATTAAGTCACAACATATTGATGCTTCTTTGTGCCAAGTTTCGTCACTTAAATCCAAACACAACAAAAGTTACAGCCCGCGGGCACTTTATGCCCCCCATACTTACAAGGGTCAAAAAAGCCCATGACAAATAGGGTTAAAATGCATAACAGCTAACATAATCACACAAATCCTTATAACGCTTTTTTAAACAGAAATCAACTACTTACATTTTTGCAAACAGTACTGCTACAACCATTGTCCAATGATGCACCTAGACCTCTACTGGTTGATTCGTACTAAAAAAATAAGAAGAATAACAGTATCTCCATTTTTAAATTATTACGCCATTGCAAGCATCTTGAGATACCAAGACGCAAAACGACGATAACTTTAAGAATGTTGGCTGCAAGTACTGGACATTAAATGCTGCTTTATTAGAGCATATGGTGAAACACGATGACTTAACGAACAACATCTGGTGACACCACCTATCCTTCTAGGTGTCACATTTAATAAAACATTTTGCGTTTGTTTAATTTTATGAAATATTAAATTAATCACTTTAGGGTCTGTTCCAAAATAGGTTGCAATTTCACCTAAAAAATATTTTTTTCTCTTTGATCATCTCTATGTTAGATGGAATCAGCTACTATTCGACTTTCAGAAAATATATAAATACATGAGTTGCAAATGTAGAAAAATGCTAATTTCTAAAATAGAACCGCAAACATAGTTTTGCAAAAATTTCTGTCACAAAAGCAAGCTTCTTTTTTAAAACCAAAGCAACTAAAGTACAGGTGCATCACAGAAAAAAGAAATTAAAAAGGTTTTTGTAGTTACTACTCTTTTATGACTTATAACTGACTCACATGTTTTTTCTCGGAACCTACCTACCTACCTACTGAGAATTTGTCAAAATTAAGAACATATTAAGAACTTACCCAACCTATTTTTAAAACTGATTAGGCAAACTTTTTTCTTACGTCATATTACTTTTGCAAAAATTGATTGATAACATTAACTTGTAATGAGGATAATATAATTATTCCACGCAAAAATGTGTTCACGAAGCAACAATCAAATAAACAAAGATCGTCCGAGCATAAAACTTTATTTGAATTTCTCATCAAATACCAAAGCAATTAATTATTAAAACACAATTATTCAAAATAAATATATAAATAAATAAAAAAATAAAAAAATAACCTACCTGAATGCAGAATGAATACAACTGACCCCACATGTGCCAGGGTCGAGTACCGGGTGTAGCCTCATTCGTATAGTTTGAACAAATACCAAGAAATGAAGAATCAACTTCACACATATATAAGCAGATAAACAAAACCCAGTACTTGTACATGATCAAATAAATTGTTCAATCAAGTAGTATCTTTTTTAAAATGTAGCGAGTGGTTTGTTGATGTCATGTTCTTGACGATGCAACATTTGCTTTACAAAGTGTTTTAATGACAACAGTTAAAAAGGTTATTAATTGGTAATTACAATTTGAAAACACGAGGAAGAACGCTTGAGGAGAGAAATAAATAAATAAATAAACTAAAACGTAGGCGAAACTAACGAAAAGTTGGAGCAAGCATGACGAACGCAAGATAATTTTTTCGTGCGGTTTGTCTTGTATGGCAAATTTAATTGGCCCCGAAATTTATAATTTGTTAACTTCTGAGAACACATATGAATGCTTTGTCTGTGACTCATGGACTTTCTTATTTTTCACTCTTAGGGGTGGGGAAGCGTTTTAATTTAATTTTTCAGCTTTAATATTATTAAAAATTTCGACCACTTCTCCCCGCCTATTAGATTTTATAGAAAATGCTATTTGGAGTTATTTTCACTGCATGAACTAAACAACAGTTTTTAAGATGTCGGCTTCGTAGCAGCTAAATCATTTTGGTACGGTAGATAGGTTTTGCAAAACATAAAACTAGTACATAATGACCTTCTCAATTTTAAGCTTTAACTCCTATTTTTTTATTCTAATTTAACAGATTCCGGTTTCTTAGGTCGCAAACAAATAACTCAGTTCCTGGTACAATTTGCTTTACACTCAGTTAAGAGTGTGATAATGTTGAAAAAAAAACAGAAGAAAGAAATAAGATTCCGGTTTCAGCCACAACCTAAAAACAGCTTTCTCAGCATGTTAACTAATTTTTAAATTTCTTCCCTACCTCCAATATCTCAGTTTTAATCTGATAAACACGTGAACATGTTAAAACAACTGGCAAGCATGCTATTTTTGCAAGAAATACAAGTGTAATTTAAATTCTACTTTGCAAATAGACAACCAGTTTTAATTAGTGATTTCTTCAGGAATTGTTGGCTTTCTGCCAAATGGTAGTCCTCGATGACAGACTTTTTTTTAATTCCGAGGGGTAATAGAACCATTCATTACAAGTATATATTAAGGGATATATTTGAATATCAGAATTATCAGGGATTAACATGTGATATTCTCTCTTTAGTAAACAATTGTGTGGTAATAGCAAAGCTTTACCACGTAACACCTAGCAATGAGAGACGTTCCAATTTCTCGTAGGATTAACTAACACAATTGTATCGATATAATTAATGATACTATAATTACAAAAAAAGATTCTGTTAAAACGTTACGTAAACGATAATAAGTTCTATTTTGTTTTTTTTCCTTAGTTTGTTTCACTTGTTTCTTTCTCAATTTCAACACGACGTCCATGAAATGTCAAAATAAATGCTGACATACTGAAAGTGAATTTCGCTGACTAATAACACTATTATCAGTTTGATGACAATAAACACGACAAAAATGGCGTCGTTCATTTTTTAATCTTAATTTGCTCTTCCCGCGTATTGAAACTGTATGATCCATCGAGGCATGATGAAATATCTCTAATTACAAGTAGCAACGGATTAGTTTCTAACCAGTTTGTTAGAAACTAAATATGGAATATTGTTGTTCCTCGTGTAATACCAATTACACTTGTGGGTGTTTATCACTTTGAGGCCATAGCAACATAATCAATACCCATGCCTAATTTACACGACGCTCTTAGAGTGTTGATTATTCTATTGGCAAACTTTTAACGGGGGGTTTTTCTTCTTTTCGACACTAGGCCTACAACGTTTTGGTATTCCAATGAAGCAACAGATTAGATAGAATTACATTTTACAATTACGTTCATGCTGGAAGAAATAAGGAAACGTTATTAAATGTTAATGTTTACATACTTAGGTTTAAAAGGATATTTTAAGGATTTTTGAAAGCTTGATGACGTTATGTGATTCAGCTAAGTTTTAAGTCTTTCTTAAGACATTTGCGGAAACACTAAACTCTATCACTCCACAAAAATACAACGTTTAAGTTCTGTATCGACGTATCATTGCTGACGTCATCAATATTTAAATGACCGATCTTCATTGTTCTTCTACCTAAGTGAATTTTTTTCACAGGCTTACCTCTTATATTAAGACGCTAAGTCTGTATTTGTACGGACAATGTTGACATGCACTTTTCTCCTCAAAATAAGCGACTTACGGACGTTCGTAGAAAAGTCGAAATTGAAGTTTCTTTTCGGTTGCGGTAACTAGACGCGGGGAAGAACCCGTTGATGTGCACTTATCGACAAGGAATTCTTCGCGATAATATAAAGAATAAGTAAAAAAAACAAACACGAAACGAACAACAAGAAATGCAACAGGTATAATAGAAATAATCCTTATCTTCGAGGATTTACGGCTTCACACTGGGTCAAATAATCCTTATCTTCGAGGATTTACGGCTTCGCACTGGGTCAAATAATCCTTATCTTCGAGGATTTACGGCTTCGCACTGGGTCAAATAATCCTTATCTTCGAGGATTTACGGCTTCGCACTGGGTCAAATAATCCTTATCTTCGAGGATTTACGGCTTCGCACTGGGTCAAATAATCCTTATCTTCGAGGATTTACGGCTTCGCACTGGGTCAAATAATCCTTATCTTCGAGGATTTACGGCTTCGCACTGGGTCAAATAATCCTTATCTTCGAGGATTTACGGCTTAACACTGGGTCAAATAATATATTTCTTCCATAAGGGTGTTTCACGCCTTCAGCATGTTGTTTTGTCGTCTTGCAGTCCATCAATTATTCATAAAGCTCAATAATTTCATTAATTGAAAATAATAAATGCATATATAAAGATTCAGCCTTGCGCAGGCAGTTACAAGAGGAAAATTTATGAATAATATACCTGCATGGGCACGATGTACGCACTTCGACAAGATCAACTTCAACATGACCAAATAGAAATATACTCCAAATACTTGTCGTTATAATATTAAAGTATTTTGATTTTGTAATTTAATTTCTCAACAACAAACTAGTTACTTTTACATTACGTACATCACAACGTCAATATTTTAGAAATGACGTCAATGTTTTAAATTAAATTTATAAAGTCGTGAAGCGCACTAATAACTTTGAGGCTTTCGCGGGTGCGAATAACTGACATCAGCTCCTGCGTGGGTAACTAGGGACAACCTGGGACCAATATAAGACCAATTTCTAGATGCTGGACACACCATGTCGGAACAGATGAATTGATAATGTCATCAAAAAAACATTTTTTACCTCAGTATGTCTGTAACCGTTCAGGTGCCACCGCTGACGTCATGAAAATCTTCTATATTTTCATTGTTTTTCTGTATGATTTTTACAACAGTTTTTCAGAGGATTTGTTCGTTACGACTTTATTTCTTAAAGATATAGGCAAAGCAAAAAATGACTCAGCTATTTTTCCGCTTACAATTTTCTTTATTAAACAATGAGCGTTACCTACGACAACAACAATTCCCCTTCTGGAAAAGATGGTAGACACAGGTGGGCTGACCGCGAGGCAGGCTAGCTTTATTTATATGTAAATTAAAAACACCGTCTATATAACCTTTTTAAATTATTTTTATATTCAGCATAACCTTCTATATCAACAGTAACTACCTAACAAAATATTTCGAAACATTGAAGCTGGAATTTTATCGTAAATATATTCCAAATGCAAAGTTATACTACGTTGATAATGCGATGCATCCAAGTTCTCTGTGTCATAGCTTATCAAATAAATAAAGCTTCGTAATGATGTTTTTTCTCACTGTTCCGTCTCGTGTTTTTTTAAAATGTGCTGCTATGTTTAAATTTCTAATGCCTGCCCTAGGCCACGTGAATATATGCATTGTTTTTGTTTTTGTTTCGCATTTTGAGATCTTCATTGCTATATATCATCGCATATTATCTTAAATTCAATTTTTGTAGATGGAATGCTTTGCATCTCATCACTTAGAAGCATGCTCCAAAGTTTTGAACCTCTGATAGATATGATTTCTGGCTGAACAAAATTGCCATCGGAAAATCTAGTTGGATATTTATGTTCAATTCTTTTGAGCACTTTTCTGTATGAACACAAAAAAGAAGTCGTAGCGTTGCGTTTTTTATGACGATAGGGTCAAAACGAAAAATGTGTCCATCCCTGCAGGACATTCGTTTCATACATTACCTTTTTTCTCACTAAGTAATACGAAATAGTGAAATAATTATAAATAAACGACTCGCTAAAGTTTATTTTGCCCCAACTTTCTAATTTCAGATATCGCGAAAGCTTTTCTCGCGAACGACTAATGTAATGAAAGTATCAGCGCTTTAACTGCGATAAATTCCAAACTTTTCCGAACTTGCCCGAATTATTTCTGAAATGTTTTTAGAGACTTTTTAAGTTTCCGTAGGATTCGTAGATAAAACATTGATGCATTACTCCAACCAAAAAAGTATGGTCATTAATTTTTAAACGGATGTGGTCTTTTTCAGCCGAAATTTCGAGTTTTTTCAGAAAGACGAACTCTCTTGAAAGCCTCCATGGTTTTTGCGGTGTTTGCGGTGTTTCTGGCGAATCAGCGCCTTTGTGTAATTTAATATCCGGTTAGGGAGAACTGCCAACTAAGCAAAAACTGCTATTTGGCGTACTGCTGCTAATTAACAAAGTTTTTAAGCCTACTTTGGATGAGGAATGCCTAATTTAACCAAGTCAAGTCCAAACCAAATGCTCCTCAACTATTGTATACGGAAAACTTGATGAAAAGATATTCGTATAAAGTCGAAAATTTCTATCGGAGCAGACTTAGCAAGCAACCATTCTTATAGTTTTTTTTTAGAATTTTAATTTAAAATCAAATACATATTTTCATTTTTACACATATCAACCTAAATATTGATTTAACAGTCAGTGAACGTTTTTTTTTTTTTGTTTTTTTTTACTAATTGCTGTTCAATTGACTCCCGATTGCGGCTAGTGCGATGTCTGTCTCAAGAATCGGCGCGGCATCAGATTTCCTAGCTTTTGTACCTCGAACACAAAGCAAGCTGGATTGAAGTAACGAAAAGTTTAATCTTGTTCTCATCCATTTGACGATGATGCTTCTTGGTTGTTTCCTCTTTTCTGCAAGAAGATCAGCGGCATTCGAGTAAAACCTGCTGCACTCTCGGCTCATACCTCCAAAACACGAAAAAACGAGAGGCGTGAACGTGCCATGGTCGACTTGGTTTATCCTTTTGTTGTAGCATCTTTTATTTTCGTTCTTTTTGTGTACTGGTGAGACACTCTGGCTTAAGTGGCATTTGGCTAATGGGTTGAAAACCCTTATATGACAAAACGCTGTTTGCCCCTTTGTCCAGAAACCTTTTGCTGATACGTCAGCACGTGCGTCATTAGAGGTGATAGCAGTTAAGTTGTTCAACGTTTCACCAGAAAGCGGAGTTAACATTGGTTTGATGGTGACGTTAGTACAAACTTCATCTAAAATTTCTGCAGTGATGTTACGGATCTCATTGTGTCGTTGAATGATGAAACCCCCTTTCGCACAAGATAGGGAGTGCTGAAGGTCATTGCTGCTTCCACATGGACAATAAACTGGTAACCGTTGAAGCGGGATGTTATATCGAATGTGCAAGCTGTGCCAGAAGGACTGTTTGTTCAGGAAAAGTCCATAATCTTTTAAAGGTAGAGCCGTTAACCATATTGAAGATCCTTGTTCCGTTGCTGCTTCGAGGGCCTTCAATTTCAAGTGATCGAGCATCTTGGTCTTCAACTCTTCCAGTTTATCTTTATGTAATCTTTATTTCGTGGTTTTTATTTGAACCTTAATTTTTCTTATTTCTTTTTCGTTGCTTTGATAAAGTTCTTCAGTTTTGATGTGTTCGATAGATGTGCTGGTCACTAATCTGGAGTTCCGGTATTCCTGGTTGGATATTTTCGATGGTATGATGAATCCCAAACCACCGTATTTTGCTGGAAGGGAAAAGAGAAGTCTTTCTTCTTCGTTTAAATGGTACCCGTTTAAAAGTTCAATTAATAGATTATCGATCTCATCATCCAACGGCTTTAAATTCGTCGAAATGTTAGGATTTGTTCTCATTATATATGTATAACAATGTTTCAGTCCGTGAGTAAAAGCACAGAATGCTGCGTGTGGTTGAGTTTTAGCAACGGATGTTGATGCTCGTTAATCCATCGTTTTACTAATTTTTCGATGTTGCTTTGAACAGTTACTTCATCTCCAATGACTGCACCCAGGTGGCGATGTCCTTTATTTGAGATTTTGATGTCAAAATCACCAAAAATCTCCGTTGCAAGTTGTAAATGTTTGTCTTTTGTTATCAACCATGACTTAGACTCGTTTACGTAATAGCCTAAGTATGGACCTATTTGTAGCACAGAGTCCCACCACTTTCTAAGCATGTTTAAATCACCGATACCGGTAAAGTCATCTGCGAAAGCGAGTTGCAAGCGAGTGTGGCGCAGAATGATTTACGGCTGCTAGAAGAGGCATAAGTCCAACCGCATACATAGCCATCGCGATTGGGTCTCCTTGAGTCGTTCCTTCTTGTGATTCGACCTCTCCACCACTGGTAATGAAGAGTTTCGACGGACGACAGTAGCAGTTGATGACGTAATTGGCTAACTCTGGACAAATTTTTTCTATGTTGTAGAGAAGCATTGCACGGTTGATGGAATTAAATGCGTTCCATGCATCGATTTGTATAAATCCTTGACAGTCATCTGAATCGAATATATCCCTAATAGCATGCACTGCGATTTCGCTTCCTGCTTCCTGTCCTGCGCACAATTGTTCGTATCCAGCAACTTTTAATACATCTGCTTTAAGAACTGTCTAATTGCTGCTTTACCAATCAAACGTCAAAGAACCTCGCCGATTCCGATGGATGAGGCGACAGATAAGGAGCGCTGAAATGCTTTCTGGGTCTTGAAGTCTTTCGCTGCAGAGTTGTCGAGTCATGAGGGAAATGGCATGACATAGGTCATCTGCTGCTGTTCCGTAAAGATGGTTACTTAAGATTTTTCTCCAAGAATCTGAGTCTAATCCAGATGGTCCTGCTGCACCTTTCATTCTAGTTGCACACCTTCTTATAAGGTCCGCGTTTATGTTATCATATATATTCGGGCTGATGTAACGAACAGGACCGTGTAAGCGCATAACATCATTTACGGGTTGAGCAATGGGATGCTTCTGGAGAAGACATTGCATTGTATCGTCGGTTAAATAAATGCAACACGTGGTGTGTTGCATTTATTTGTTATTTTTTACTTTGTTATTTTGGTCGAGTAATCTTAATGCTGAATTCACTTTCCCTTGAATCATAAGATTCGCAAATTTTCTTGATAGCTCGTCAGGGTCATTTGAGTACGACTAGGAATCAGGTGGACGTTCCTGGATTGTTCTACACTCAAACAACGGTTCCTCGAATTCGTTTTTGCTCCACATTTCGAGCCGTCTCTTGAGGTGCTCTTTGATTTCTGAGGATTTCATCTTTTTTGAAGTTTGTTGCAGAAGTAAGGACGGCATCAACATTAGTAAACATAAAGCTGAATGTCTATTTGGTGATTTACTATTCCAAGAATTTATTTGTCGGGTCATTTCCTGGATGAATGATTTACCTGACGAGCCTTTCGGAAGGTCGAAGAGGTTTTTCCTCCAATGAGCAATTTCGTTCAGGAAACTTTGCAGATTTATTGTATGCAAAGGAATGTTTCCAATCGCTTCGTCAGGTTTATTTGACTGTTGTACAAAGCTTGGCAAGATTGGTATTGTTTTGCAAGCTCTTTGATGTTGCTTCAATCCACGATCAGTCTTGAAAGTTCGATGGCAGCCGGAGCAAATTGACGAACTTTGAGATGAAGATAAATGATCATTTTCTTGAACATAAACATGTTGCAGTTCAGTTCTAACAGGTTGCAATGAAGAATATTGATTTTCGTCTTCCAAGGAAGCATGGTTAGCCATGGTCGTGCACAACTAAGTTTAGGTTGTCATAACTCTCAATCGCTTCTCAGATTGTGTTAAGTTGAACAACGATGGAGACGCCAAGAACCAAAAAATTCAGAGTCGTGTAAGTGTAAATAATTGGTGATCCAGTGAGAATGGAACTTCTCGTATCCCTTTTTGCGTTTAGACACAGAGTTTTGACAAGTTTCTTCACAGGTTGCAAGTTTATTTCACTTTCGGTTTCCTTTGTTTTGATTTGCATCTTGATTGTCGTTAAAAACATATAGTACATGTGATTTTGTCCAAAGGAATTCTAATTTAGCGAAGTACGTCATTATTTTTTACCCCACAACCGATATCAGCAGGTCAGCCAGAGGCAGGTCTGCCTATTCTGTGTTTATAGGTTATACATGGACTTTCTTTTTTTTATGCTTGAACTTTCACATTTTAGCTACCTATAGCTAGCCAACATAGAAAGCCAATGAGATAGCTACGTAGGTAAGTAGCCTAGTTAGCTTCTAGTCAAATATATTTATTTGGTAACTATAACAAATAGAGCATATCCTCGCCTTAACTCGCAGATCGTTAAGGTTTTCTGCCTTATAACTACCTAAAAGTAGGCCTACCTAAAAAAATTCTTTCTGCTTTCAAAAAGTCACTAGCTACGTTCCAAAATTACTAGGTGTAGTTTGAGTCGACGAAACTTCAGGACAAGATTTCGATAAAATAAAAATTTAGTCGTTTTCTTCATTGATTCTCTATGAATTTTGGATCTTTTTAAGCAAAAAAATTAACTTGTGTTAACTCTATTATACCTGGCCTTTTTTTGCCCGTGTAACGCTGAGGGAGGAGGGGCATGAATTGCCCGATGGGTAAAAAATTAGTTTATTGACTTCAGAGGGATAGAGAATAAATGTACCAAAAAGTGGGTTTATACTAATCATTCCTTGAAGTTCCCAGGTCCTTGCTTATAAGAATCAAACTTGAGAGCGAGGCTAAGGGTTTTCTATTTCTCTACCTTTTCTAGACGATTTTAAAGAAGTTGCACTTTGGAAGATATGTGTTACACATCGTACGTCAGACATGAACGGGTAAAACAATCATGGACCAAACTTTGATCAAGATTTATAAATTTTACTGCACCATACTTTCGTGGATTGCAGACTCATATAAACACTCTTGCAATATTTACTTCAAAACTACCTTTATTAAAATTTTGTAGATAACAACCTTAGCAGACGTTCCCACTTTGGAAATTGTTTGTAATTAAACTGCTTCTAATTTTTAGGGATCTTGGACAATAAAGCAGCAGCGCTATAATCGCAAAACTGCGACAATTTTACCAAAAATGTTATTGTGTATATCCCCCAAAAAAACTTGAAACTAACCGTAAATATAAACCCGAAATACGCGCATAAAACCGGCCTCAAAAACTAATATTGAAAAGGTATTCCGAAGGCCTTACTCAGGATTATAGACAAGTAATTTTCTCTCTTTGATTGCTGAACCGAAAAAAAATTCTTTATTCTGCTCAAATAGCAAACGAAATCTCCTGAATTAAGGTGTTTACTTGGTTTTTGCTTTTTACTTTCTTTAACTTTTATCGCATTGAGATTTAAATTGTTTTTCATGCTGTAACAAAACAAAAACCAATACAAAACTAATGGTATGGTTTTTAATACGATTGATTTGCAGCTGGTGTCTTTCAGTTTTAAGTTGTCTAACTTGAAGATTTAGGAACAAAAAAATAACTGATAAATCAGAAAGATAAAACACAAAGAAAAGAAAAACATGTCAGTTTCGTTCACGGAATGTTTTTTGTTTCATGAATAGACAGATGGTTTTCATAGTTTTACATGCGAAAATAAATGATAGCTTTATATTATTTGTGCACGCGTCGTAGAAGGTCCAAGAACATTTACATTGTTTCGAGGAAGGTACTTCAACCAGTTTAGCTATGGAAAAAGACGAGGAATTTGAAACAGCAATGCTTATAGTCATCGTGGTACTGATCGTCTTCTCCACGATTTTTAACCTGGTTATCATTACAGCTTTAACGAGAAGCTACCATCGAAGAAAATATCGTGATTATATTTTAATATCGGCCGCTTTTTGTGATTTGACCAGAATTCTTCTTGTTGGTTCACTCGAAGTTCGTGGTTTATCTGATCATGAATTTTTACAGGGACGAGGACTGTGCATTTCAGAAGCATTTTTTATGTATTTTTTTGAGTTTTCTTCCATCTGTCATATCTTTGCGTTGGCAATTGTTAGATATCTATGCAGTATCAAACAAAATTATGCACTTGTGCTTTACACAAAAACATTATACATTCCACTCAGCTTATTGCTGATTTACGGTTATGCGTTCCTGTGGTCTGTTTTACCAGTATTCGGATTGGGCAGGTATGACAGACAAAGTGGGAATGGAATGTTCAATGTGGGTTGGTTCCGTATAAAAATTCATTGGGTAAAGTATACATGACTCTGGTTTTAGCTTTCGTCTTTGTGTTGCCTATTTCAATAATCTGCATCACAGCACTTAAGATTATGAAACATATTAGAACAAACTTCAACAGCAGAGTGTCGTGTACATCTAGAGCTACCACCAATAATATATCACAAGTCGACTACATCACAGAGGATATAGTCCAAGTACGTCTAGTAATTGCAACAACAATTACATTTGTTTTGACGTGGTTACCTTATGACTTGACATTAGCTCATGAAGTTTACAAGGGTGAAAGTGCTAACGAATACGTGGAAGTGACAATGACAGTCATTGGTCAAACATCTGCATTAATTATGCCGGTTATTTATATAGTCCTTTACAAAGATTTGAGAAGAACTATTCGCACAATGAAGAGAAAAGCAAGCAACTTTTTTGGCGACCATGAATAATGCTTATAAAATGCAAAACTACAATTTTGACCGAAGTGTGTAGTCAGTTTTAAATTTCGTGATGTTTTGACAAAACATTTCTGAAACACTGCCACTGTATAAGTTCGTAATTAAATGATAGCACAATAATATTTTATTCTTTGGATAGGAAGACTACACATCATCATTCGTATATTTAAGCATGTGAATGTGTATATCCTTTTTAAATTAACACCAATGCAAATAACGTTATTCTCATGCAAAAATTCTTGTACAAGATATTCCAGAAATGAAAATATGCGAAAAGATGTGTTCACCGCAAATAAGATACTCATGCTTAAGAAAAAAATCTTTACTTTTTTATTTCGCGATGCGTCCTCAAATTTTTTTAGCACTGCTTTTAGTATGTATTCTTTTGGTGAGTAATGACCTGCAAGTTGAAAATGTCGGGAAAAATCAAGTGTCTCTAAAATAATCTCCTTTATACTAATAATAACCGTTGATTGTCTGTCTTTAACCGATTTGATAGTTGTGCTACAGACAAACGAAATAAAAAAAGCCAATACGATATATAGAGTAGATGTATCCACGGGCTGCTGACTAGTCTGCTATATTAATACACATGTTTTGTTTAGAATAATAGCCGAATGGCTATTTTGTGCTAAGGATGCCCAGGATACGTATGATGGGTGAGAATTTGATATGTATAGCAGGTGGAATTTCGATTTTTGAAAAGGCTTACGACTAATCTCTATATTATTAATACTCGCATCCTGTCTGTTTGTCGGCCAAACGTGGCTTCTGCTAATACGCACGAAATTTTTAAGCTACAAATAACAAATGCGATATATTCATACTGACTTTGTTGTGATCGCGTAGTAAACCAATCACGAGCCCTTTTTTGATTTTTATGAATAATCAATTATCAATTTTTTGCGGCCTCAACATGCTGACAAAGGAAGATGAAGATGGGTTGCAACGACCATTTTGGATGTTGTGGTGTTGAGATTTGCTGGTCTCTTTTTGTCGACCTTTTTTGTCTTCTAAAAGTTTTCTTTAATATATATAATAATTAGCCATTTATGAATGTTAAACAAATCAAATATTAGGATTATGTCTACAAAGATCTCCTAAAACGTTGCCTACTTTTTATTAAACCTCCTTGTTTTTATTGAAAAATAATAATTTTTGAATAATATTAAAAATCTTTGCTCCTAAAGGCGTGCAGTGATCAATGAAATAAGGATCGCCTTATACAATGCAATAGAGTGTCGTATATTTAGTGATATCTGGGGTTAATAAATAACTATTTTAACTGCATCTTATATTTAAGCAATTCCAAGCCTTGATGTTAAGATAATCATAGCTTTCGGTTGCTATGGCGTAGTAGAATGTAGCAAAATACGATGAAATCCGGCTAAGATGGTCACCTCTATAAGACGGACAGCTGTACTTGGAACGGATAGATCTTAGGCTAAACTCTTATAATAAAGTCTTAGTAAAACAGACACTCATAAATCCGACACTCAATAAGACGGACAATTTTTTTGCGCTGAATGAAACTTTCCACTATAACGACAAAAAATATTCTTCAATATTTTTAAATTTTCTATTTCAGACATTATTATTATCATTATAATAAACCGGACATCTCTCTAAAGCGCAACCTCGTTCCCAGGGCATTTTGCCTTGTTGATGAAGTTGATAGCAGCGAAAAGTTGGCCACTCCGTAATAACGGCTCAGGTGCCACAATACCCTGGGGACGAGGTTGTCTAAAGCGGACATCTCTATAAAGCGAACAATTTTTTTTGCAATGATCGTGTCCGCTTTATTGAAATTCCACTGTACGTTAACTAATGACAATAGTTCAAACACAAGTGGCGTTTTCATGAAAATTATTCACAACCATGGAAGTAGCTAACTACTTAACGTCACTTATAAAATTGCAACAAAATCTCAACTCTTCTTGCAGATAAAGTAGAATTTTGTGTTACATGAATTATCATTCCATTTGCCACTTTGATCAATAGAAACGCAATCTTCGTCATTTAAGTTGTTCGGTTCGCCACGTGCCCAGTTAAGATAATCTGTTTTTGTTCCATCAACCCAGCTAAAATGACTTTCAGAGTGAAGGTCGTGAAGGCCGATGCTGGCCCCATGATAGCCTGAAGATATATTTCTAAACATAGTGATATAGCAATAGATGTTCTCTTTAATATTGCCAGGTATAGAAATTTAAGTAAGTAACTTCTTTACCCATATAAATTATGCAATTTGTTGGTGATGAATGTATTTTCTTCTTTAGAGTGAATACTTGTCAGTGTCGCTCCTGATAAGTCGCAAAAATTTGCGGCGTCATTCCAACTTTTGCGTTCACGTGAAAAGTAATACGAAGTGCCGTTTTCGTAGTGTGTCCAAAAATAACCTAAATTTAAGAAGCTTTTTCACAATTTACGAAAAATATGGGTATGGTATGGTACATTTTAATTGACTTACTATTTCCCGTTTTTTTTTCACAAAAGTTGCAACACCAACCTTTTTACGTACCTGATAAGTTTTTATGTTCTTCAAATGTCTTTTTTATTGAATGGATCTATAAACACAGCGTGAAGCAATTAATTGTAGCTTGTTAATTTTAATCAATTGGCAAATATGCTTCACTTTTTACAAGGGATACGTTTGTTATAAATTATAAGTTTGCTAATCCATATAGATGGTTGTATTTGGCAGAACTTTGGCAAGATGTTTTCGAATAATCAATGAAAAATATATGATTTCCAACCCTGGAAAAAATATATTGAGAATTTCATTTCCCCCAGGTCAATGTTGAAGTTGGAAAATGCTTAGCTGATGCTAACAGAAGTACTCGTGAAATCGTTGAGATAAGTAAAGTTGACTTTGGGTTAAAGCAGGGGAAAATAACAAGAGATTATGACATCGAGAATAATGAGAAATTCTCATTTTGGCCTTCTCATCGCATGTTACCAGATATGTTTTCCAGGTTGTAAAAAGAAAAAAGGGTGTAGATAAAAATAAGCCTGCTTTCAGAATTTTTTATGTCAATGTAATATCATTTTCTTCAACCATCCAAGCACCAAGTTCCAATGCCACACCCTCAATTATTTATAATTTTTTTGATAAAGCTAAAATGAGACTACCAAATTAATTTGAAGTACTGTTCTTACTTTGTGAATAGTGGTACCCTTCAAGGCTTTTCAGAAAAATTTAAAATTTCTAATTGAATTGTTTATATTTTCTTTTAATGTAAAATTATTTATAATGAGCACGCTTGCTTACAGTCTAAAATTAAAATGGATGCCCCGAGCGCATATACTGTATGCCCGCAATAAGGCAGAGACAAGACATTTGTACCTCATAATTTTGAAGGTGCAATTCATTCATCTGTACTTGTAATACTGCTTCTGAATCTTCTTGCTAAAACAAGAAGTACTTTAGTTAAATAAGTCTGTGTCGCCAAAAAGTAATAATAATACAGTGTCACTCACACCAAAAAATATAAAATACATTGTTGATAAAACATGTTCACTCACAATTTGAACAGGGATTAAGCAAACAAAGTATAGATGAAGTAAATTGTTATTAAGTCCAATAAACTTTGACCTATTCCTAACTCACAGTGGAGATTTTGTGCACCACATTGTGTTTTATAAGCAGTAAAAATGAAAGCAATAGAAAAATCAACAAAAACAAATACAACATCAGTTTGATACATATACTTACTTTGGTAAATAATTTCTCTAAGTCCATAGTGAAATTTTCTAAACATTATTGGTACAAAATTTATCAAATAAGTTTACTTAAACTATTTATTCTACGTACGTGATACACTTATGTACATATATATCCCACTGTAGAAATTTATGCTTGTACTTATGTGTATGTAGAACTTGTATCTGTAATTTTGAAATAGTTGTATGTAAATTTCTTTTGGCGAAAAAAAAAAAAAAAGAAAAAAACGGTTAATTTATTGACATTGCATTTTCTGGTCTGTTAAATCCAAAGACGAAAGATCTCTGATCAATCTGCAACAGATCTTGGTGGTGCTTTAAAGGATCATTGACCTCTCATTCTCAATAAAAAAACACTTATGAAATTATGTGGCTTACTTTTGATTTGTTCAGTTTGGTTCTGCATTTCATTAATCTAAATGAAATTATGAGTATCATATCGAATTAGTTAATTGTTATCAAAATATTCTTAAAAAAAAGACCCATTGTGAACTAAACAAATCAAGTCTGATCATGATATTTGCAGCTTGCATCCGTAAAAATAAACGAGGCGTTGTACCGGTAGTAATATTTTGTTTCTAGAATAACCATTAAGGCTAGTTTTCCATCATGCAGTTTTATTGAATAGAAAGTGACCAAAAAGATTTCTGGTTACTGACTTGTTTAAGGCTCACAGTAGTGTTGTTAGATCGCCAAAACGATTTATTTTTATTTTATTTTTTTTATACGCAAAACCAACGCAAACAGCACAGATCTGAGTCAGAACTGCAAAAACATAAAAAAAACTATAAAAATCAACCACAGAAATATAAAGAACACACATAGTGTGCCTCTATTCTGCGAAATTGTGAGTATGGAAGTTAAAAAGCTGTAAAAGTTGGTACATATGATTAGCGACAACGCAAATAAAGACTGCATATTTTTATTCGGTAAGAACAGTCACGTGTCGATGGTATATTATAAAACTATGCCAAATGAAGAAAACTTTATATGGATGAAAATTTTGTCGCACAAAAGAAAAGCGCACGATAAAGTTATTTTCTTCACATTCTTAACTCGAATTGGATTAAAACTTAAAACAAGGCCTTACCTTTTTGTTTTGCAAATGTGTTTCATTTAGTTGTATTTTAAGATTCGAAGTAATTTCACTTATCTAGAAAAAGAAATCTAGTTCTTTGAACAAACCTAATAACATTAAAATTTATTAAATATATAAAACACTAGAATTATATATTTTATATTTTTGTTGTTGATACTTGATATCAAATATATTTTATGTTCAAGTTTTATCATTTCCTCGTCCTGTGCATAAAAGATATGTCCAAACCTGACTTTAAGGAAAAATATTCTTAAAATTTAATACCCAAATTATATTACAAAACTTATTATTTAAAGATACGTACAGTGTCCTTGAATTTCTTTTCAGCTTTCGAAAAGTTACCTAAAAATGGCAAACGTAGTTACTCTGTAAGATATGGGAAAATCTAACCATTCACAACAATTTGCTTTCTGTTATTAGTTCAAAAAAAAGGAGGAACTCCCAAAATTGTAATAAAAAGTGGAATTTACTGACAATGTTAGTTACGAAGTTAGAACTTCCTCAAAACTTAGCTACTTAAATCGAATTAACTCAACCTCGTTCCCAGGGCTTGTTAGGCTATTTAGTTCCGTCTAAATATAAAAAGCCTAACAAGCCCTGTGCATGAGGTTGGAATTAACTTACAATTACGATTACGAAGTCAGGTTTTACTACCACTTTTCATTACAAAGCTGAAACTTACTCCAAAATTCCGTTGCATTAGTTAGAACTCACTAACAATTTTAGTTTTTAAAATAAAAATTAAGCAATATTTTAGTTACAAACTTACATTTTTACTCATAATTTCAGTAATTAAAGTAATTTGCTATTCCAGTTAGAAGATTGGTACTTACTGACAATTTCGAACTGCAATTTCTTCACATTTTCTATCTGCACAGTAAAAAAAAAGTATTAACACAATTGTTTTTAATCTTAAAAAATCTTGAAATAAAATCATAGATGGAACAAGTCACGCAAATACAAATATAAATGTGGTCGCACCAAATACAATGCAAGAAAATTCTACCCAGAAAGGCATAACATTAACACCTTAAGTAACTTAGGTTAACATTCCCGTTAAAAAAAAAGAATCCTCTTACCATAAATCTGAGCCCATTTATGTCAAGTGCAGTATCTTCGAATTTCTTATGTAAAATTTTAATCTAAGTCAAAGAAGAAAAGAAACACTTCTTAATACATGTCTTACTAAGTAAATAAAAAGTATATGTGGAATATTATGTCACCTCTGCATCGTGTTTGTCGACTTTCTTCTTTATGAGTTCTATAATTTGATAGTTAAATTTCAAATTATATTCTTAAATAACAAATAATTTCAACAGCAAAAAAGAAATTCGGAAAAGCCGTCAAATGAATAAATCTTGATTAAAATAAATGGCGCAAAAGAAAATTGGAAACCTTTTCTACTGAGTTTTTTACTTAACGTTCCATAGCCTCTGTTCAAACTGTAAGCACATTCAAGCATTTTTCGTTTTTATCTGGTTTATCGCTCTATCATCTGAAGTTGAACTCTCAAGAATTACAATTACAGATTAACTTGCACTCCATAAAAGACTCCTTCAAAAAAAAAGACACAAAACAATTCTTTAAACTCCTTTTGGATTGATATATTATACAATAACAATATGTATGTGAAAAAAAATTATGTCGATATAAGACCATCTTGTTTTCAGCGTTACGTCTTTGTGGCGACTGATAAAAATCTTCTTTTCAAAACAATTCCAGTTAAGGGTTGTGAAAAGTCGCCACATTTCAGCCGAAATAAGAGATATTTTTAAAATTTTTAAAACCCCTTCCCGCCCAAATGAAAGTTAATAGAGGAATACTGTGCATATATTATGATGATTTGCTTTCTGTTATTTGATATTTACCAATACTCGACTTAAGCTAAAGTTGTATAGGAACATTCACAGGTATTTCTGATGAAAATCATCGAATGAATGAATCCTCCATCTCTGTAACGAAAACCTTGTACGAATGTAATTGAAATAAGTAAGTAAATAAATAAAAATAAAACCTGTCTGGTTTATCATTTTTGTCAAATTCTTTAGCTGCGATAAAGAAAAAGAAGAAAAATAAAAAAAAATGTACGGCCATCATTCTCCTGTTTTTTTAAAAAAACAAAGTTTTAGCATTACAATGAGTCATAAATACTTTTTTTTGGAAATTATTATTTCACATTTCAAAATTAAGGTATTCATCATAAAAAGACGACGCGTTTCGATCTGTGATGATCTTTCTTATGAAATAAGAAGCCCCATATATATTAAATAAATACAAACGTGTTTCCACACTCACCTCAGTTTTCAGTAACTCCGTTTTCTTCACATATTCTTCCAATTTAGATGTCAAGTTTGAATCCTAATTAAATTAAAATACCAGTGACCAGAAAAGTAACGACACTATCATATTATAGCTCGTTCACACGGAAAATCTTCTAATAGCACGTTACATAAGTGAAAAATCTCTTTACGGACCGAAACAAGTCAATGAGAAAAAATTGCTGATATAAACCGAATATAGATAGTAAAAAACAATTACATTACAAACTGAAGATTTCTGTTGCTGGCGATCAACTTTAGCTGAATAATGAATGTCGCTGGAGTTGTCTTTTAACACGCTGTAGGTTGCCATTGCAAATGCTGTCACGGAGAAAAGAAAACCAACCACGATGATAAAATACCAACAACTTGAAGGATTTGTAAAGAAGATAATAGACTTTTTGGAAGCTAAAGTTTCTTCGTGAGAAATACATCTTTTGACAGTTGCATATTCCTCCATCTGAAAATAAAGTACACGAAAAAAACAAATGTTTGTTCGGATGCTGTTGGACACGCAAGTAAGAAACGAAAAAATAAAAAAAACTTGATTTGAATTTTGGTATTATTTTTTTTGAAAAGAAAAGTAGAACGTGGACTTAACTCAAAAGTGATGTTGACAATGACTAAATTAGCTAGCATATGTGGTGACGCATGGCAGCAGGGTCAGGATGGTTAACTTACTTCGCCTCATTTCATTTTATTCTTACTTGTAACTAACCTCCGATCTTTCGTGTTCTTCTTCGTTACTATCTGGGAGATTATCAAAAAACAATTTGTTTGAAACAGCCATATGTTTAACTTCTTATGCTACGTCACCTACAACATTCGTAAAACAAAATTTTAACAGAAATTGTTTTTTTGCTACCTTAAAAGTTCATATTATTTGCCAAGACATTTTTGCGAAACTTTTCCTTGCGGAACTTTTTTTTGCTGATTTGGTCTCAGTTCGCAAAAACAAGTTCGCAAAAACAAGTTCGCAAAATTAAGTTCCGCAAAAATTTTTAAAATCGGTCAGCCGCAAATATTTCTTTTCACACATATTCCATTTTTTGTATCCGCCAATTGAGTTCTTTGTTGATCTTCTTCCTCCTCCAATGTTGATCATTTAAAAATACTCACTTTATGTTCGTCAAAATACTGATTTTGCACCTACTAAAATTACTGAATCTTGAATTATTCCGCAGATTCTGAGAAAATCTAGCCATCTGCAAAAATATATCCTGCAAAATAGAGCATTTTGGGACCACTCATTCGTGCCTTTAATAAGATACGTCCAATTTTGGAAGGTCCTAATGCCCGATTGGTTAAGATTGATGTCTTAGAAAACCACATGCACAATGTCCTAATCCTAATGTAACAACTAGATTCTGAGAGTAACAGAAATGTTTCAAAATTAGTGTTAACGTAATGTAGTTGTAATGCATTGATCAACCACACATTTCCAGCATAACATAAAACCACTATTTTTTAGTAGCTACATTACCTTTTTGCTCTCTTGTACCTTGTTCTTGAAGTCTTGGTGCAAGCTGATTTCTTCTGTCCTTGCTCCTAACTTTAAGGCACCACTTGCTCTAGTTTATTTTCGTTTCATTAAGGACCTCTTCAATCCAATTTAAATGTTTCGAATTTTAAGCACAACGCTTTTTAAGTGACATGACAATTTTTCCCACGATAATACCACACTATATCCGTGTATTTGAATTTACTTCAATTTATTATTTTCTTCAAGGTCTGGAGTTTTAATTCTGGTCAAATTTTGAATTTTCGCGTAATCTTCTTCTTTCTACTGTTGACACGGCCAATTTGCAGTTTGTTCTCCAAAAGCAAATTTAACCCTTATTAGCCAATTAGAATGCGTAGCGATCGACTGCCATGATTACATTCAACAAGAGATGTCAAATCACACGTTACACTTCTATTTCCACCTAAAATGATTAAATCGATGTGAAAAAGGGAAAATTAATCCTATTTCTGCAATCGATATACATCCTCGCCCCGCTTCGTATGCAAGAAATTTTCTGCTTTGGATAATCAAGAAAATCAGTCACTCAAAGTTTGTCCTGCTGCGGAAACAGAATGCTGACTTACCATACGGCGCATGCAGTTAATCTTTTCTTTACATAGCGATCTAATAAAAAACTGCCTAATCTTCAGCGTGTCATGTTTGCGAAGATTTTTATAAATATAATAATATCGTTTCATCATATTCTCTCTACATATAAAGAACATACGAGACAAAAACTAATTGCTAGGATTTTTCTAACAACTATACTTTCACAAAGGAGTTTTATAAGAGTGGACGCTTAAAGAGGGATTGTATTTAGCGCCTTGTGCAAAAACATCGCGTTCAGCTTATGCACGTGTACATATAGTTTGATTGCACGTAAAGCTGAAACATTTCGAAAGTAAACAGACAGTCTAAGAAGGACACTTCATAACACTGCTGTCAGCATTGATACAATATTTAATTGTGAAGTGAGTAGTATTGATCATCAAGTTAAGTGTGATGATTTCCGTTTTCTTGTCCTTGCAAGACTGACACTTCATGCGCTAATAGCATTAGTATAAATGCTTTCTTTTATACATTTTGGGAATGTTTCCTAATGTTCTTAATTTTCCAGTAAGCATCGATTTCGATGTTTTTGACTTTGACATGTATTTTCGTTTTTATTTTTTTTAATTTTTACTTCTTTTAATAATTTTCTTTCCTTTTTGTTCTCTTTGTTCGTTGTTCATTTGTTTTTTGGTTTCAAACAACAACACAACTGTTTACAAGAACTCGGAAAGTCATTGCATTTTATAAAATTTTATTAACATTTTTAATTGGCTGGAACAAATCACGTGATAAAATGACTTTTGCTATTGTATTTTAATTTAAATTTGCCGTGGATAATTAGGGACTACCTGGGACCAAAATTGGACCAATTTATCTTAAGACTTATATCTTATATATTTTCTTGATCAGCATTCAAGCTCTACACATTAGAGGCAAAATTTCTCAAAAAATATTTTTCTGCATCGACGGGTCAACAAAATTTAAATGACGGATATTTTGCATTGTTATTCTGCCTAAGTGGATTTTTCCTCAGCCTTGTCGACTAGTCTCTTATACTAGTTCTCTACTCTCGTTTGTCTGTCTGTCTGTGACACGCGAAGTAGATGTTCCCATTTCCTTTTAAAGTCTCCAAATAGGTTATATCTAATTTGTTAAACTTTATTACGGCACAGTATAAATGCCTTTCAGAAGGCTAAATAACTTGGAAACGAATGGAAATAACTGACGTAATTTCCTGCGTGGGTAAATAGAGATCACACGGTACCAAAATCGGAATAATTTTTAGAAGCAGGGTCAATTCACTCGTTTACAAAATAGAGGCAGAGGGTTAAAATATTTCTTAAAAAAAAATTTGTTTATTTTCGTGTCTTTGCTGATGTCAGCAGAATCTTTATACCCTCATATTTCCTTAACTGTTTGTTAAAAGCACATGATCCTATAAATTTTCTTCATCCAGGTTTTAAGCTCTTCACAAAAATTGACTTAAAAAAATTGACTAACCCTTTGGTTTTAGTTTGGTTATTAGTACCTCGTTACAAATTTGTCATAGGTGAAGTATATTTAATGGTTTCCCACAGATCGAAAATGGACGCTTTAGTCTCCTACTGTGACTATGTTATATTACTGTCAGAGATACGTATAGCACTGCTCTAACTAGTTTGCCTGCCACACAAGCCGGTTCGCGGTAAGTAAATAGCTTAAATGGGCAGACATTACATAAAGTTCGCCAGAGTGGCGACCTAAAGCCTAAACACCTGATGATTACAAGCCGACTCTGCTACAGTACATCATCTTCGCATGGCCATAGCAGCACAATACATACGCGAATATAAGAAATAGCGATCAATATAACATCATATTGCTGATACATTTGTATTGATATGTCAGCCGTTTTCGTTAAAATATTGAACACATCCCGTCCAAAAAGAACGTGCAATTTCAAATCACATATACAAAAAAATGATACTACATTAAACAGGCAGACGCATAATTTCCTTTAACTCAAGTTAATACGGTTATGGTCGTTGACAACGCGTTTAAAGGTTTGTCAACATAAAAATGCACATTTGAGATCAGCACATATAGGTTATGATGAGAGTGGGAGAGTTTCGCAATATTACACCAGCATAATATTCTTTTTAATAAATCAAAAATGAATTTTCTTAAAGCTGCCTGTTTCTCAGTCATTTCAATTATTTAATTCTCTGAAATCAGATGAGTGTACAGGTCAAACTAAGCTTGTCAATACTTTTCATAATTTTTACATGAGCATGTGAAATTACACGTTTCATGAATAAAAAGAAGCAGTAAGATTTTGTGTTATACTTTATACATTTTTGATAAGGTGAGACCGGATTATAAAAAAAATATAGTAGATACGAAATGTACTATTTTTAAACAAAAGAACAAGCAAACGAGTCGAAAATACAAAAGGCTAAACACCTAATATGAAAACCTAGAGTAAATGGAAAGTAGAATAAATCTAAAATATCTTTATAAACCAGAGCTGCACCAGTCATCTGATTTGATCTTCTTCTGATAAAAAAGGTGTTTTTTCTCACGAGTTCATTAAAGTCTTCTAATTGCAAGATTTTCTCGTACTTCGTCGATTTTCCTGTGTAAAAAGACAAACTTTTAACTCCACCCTCAGGGCTTGTTAGGTTTTTCCATCATGTCAAAGTTGGCGAAAGTTACACGGCTAATTAAATTGTGATGTATTAACACATTGTCAACCCACTGACATAATTTGACCTGAACATTTGAAATCATCGCAATGTCACTACATGCTTATTCGTGAGGTTATTCGCGAGGTTAGAGTGAGGTTAGAGTGAGGTTAATTAGCACTTTATATGTTTGCTTTCCACCCTCCCCTTTTTTGAAAACTGATATTGGGTAAACATATGCAGACTTGAAAGACGCTTTTACCCGCGACAAATTATTATTATTATTAAATAATATTTCCACAGGATAGACATTACACTAAAATCTTTCCGGTAAGATGTCAAGAACACGAGGCTTAAAAGTCAAGGAAAGGCACTAGAAAAACTCTCTGCTCATGAGATAAATGACAAGGAGTAAATTGTTAAAAATATTTTCCTAAGGATGACTTATATAAACTAAGTAAGTAAGTAAGTTCCGCAATTTCTAATGTCCAAAGGCAGCTCGTTATAACATTTTGAATTCAACTTTAATGAAACAGACCGGAAGTTAATTAAGTTCTCTAATTTTTAATTACAATTATGTATAAAGAACTTGAAGTGTAAGCAACTTTTTGCCAGGAAAATAAAACAATTGTTAATACGTCAAGTCATTTTATTCCCAAAGTGATTAGAATGTGCTAGATGATAACACACAAAAACGTCCACGTGAAATTTCCCCTCACTTGTCATTTCGGGTTTTTTTTGCAGAGTAGTCTGTATTTTACTTATAATGTGATTATCTCAACTCGAGCAGGTAGTAAAGTCATCCTTTTGCGTCACTTAAACGTGAAAGATATTTCAAAATTACTGAGGTTTGGTGACAATGTTATCATTTCGATGACGTCGGTATTCGTATTTAAAAAGCGTCGGCAGTATTATCCAACATCGCAGAGTATCATAATTATCCATAAAAGCTGGGATTTCTATCTTTTTCTTCCTCCTAGATGAAAGCAATATTTCAGTTTTTCTTGTGTGAATCATAGTCGCCAGAAAAAAGTATGAATCGCTGAATAAATAGTTTTCTTCTAAACCCTTTTCTTCTTGGAAGTTTTAGTTTAAAATTAAGCCCCAACTTCGAGAGAAAATCAGTTAGAACTTTGATCTCAATGTCATGTGATTGTGTGACATAGACAACAAAAATCGCGTTTTGGTTAAAATCATTTAGGCGCCTCGTAGACATCGCGTCTTTTCATTACCCTCGTTATCAAGCTTTTTTGCGTTATTTCGCCATTTTCTTCGACAAGGTAATAAACCTTAGGAGCGAGAATGATCTTTCCACGTTACCTATATTAATAAAAATTAAAAAAATTGTACTTTTGGGAAATATTTAATTATTTTAAAACAAATTGTGTATATAAATTGTATTTAACTAACTGTTGTTAGTTTATCTAATATCATTTTGTTAGTATTGATTAGCATGTGTATAATTCATATAAAAAATTGTACTTTTGGGAAATATTTAAATAACTTTTTGAAAAATTGTGTATAAAGATTGTATGGATCTAACTTTTGTATAATATTCTGAAGATGACTTTGGTAAAGTCGAAACATGTTAATAAAAATAAAACGTGTCGTAATGTTTATGAAAATTCGTTACCTATTTCCAAACCAGTCTCTCAATCATATAGTGAAATGAAATTTTAATAAACATCAGGCACTCGAATTCTTTCATCGCAAAGACAGATTATTCTAAACGACCCAAATAATTTAACGCAAATAATTTTCTTTCCTCTTTTGTTCTCTTTGTTCGTTGTTCATTTGTTTTTTGGTTTCAAACAACAACACAACTGTTTACAAGAACTCGGAAAGTCATTTACATTATTACGCCAAACTAGAGGAAATTATCAAATAAGTACTTTGATTATTTAATCATCTTGATTGAAATAGTATGTTTCCCGCTTCCTCTTCCTCAACACTTTGAAATGTCTTTTTTTTACTTCCAACTTTAGAATTAATAAAAATATACGTTAAGATATCATTTTATATAACTTTAACACTTCTTACTGTTACATAATTTAATGACAAAATGTGTGAATGTTTTTGCCCAAAAAATAACGTCTTGAGGCTCTAATCTTATTAAAGATTTTGGTATAATCTGATAAAATTTTGGTACAATCTGATAAAATTACAGTATCTCCAATTTAATATTTAACGAAAGCAAATTGTCTTGAAAAACATGATTTCAAGAAAGTGGAGTTTCAGGTCTTTTTAAAGTGTCCCACGGAATTTAAGCACAAATATGCCATTCAGTACAGCATATGCCTTATAAACCATTCCTCATCAAAATATCAAAAGTTATGCAAGCAGTAAAAAAAACAATACGAGCAAACATTACTACCTACAAATATTTTAACAGTTCCTCTAACTCATAAATAACATTTTTTTACAACACCCTTGAGTCAGAACTAAATTTGTAGTTAACAACAAAGTTCTACACGTTACAAAATAACCTCCAGGTCGCGCCTAATTGAACATCTTATGTAAGCTAGTACAAAAGGATGTATTTTTAATTAATGTATCCGGAATTTTTCTTTTAACAATCCCGACCATAAATCTGGATAAGCTTAGTACCTTAAGACATGTGGTTTATGTTATATTTTTCCCATGAATACAGCCTTGTTCTCAGGCCTTTAAATCAACTCTTAAATCCATTTTCTAACGTTTTAAAGCATATAAACAATTCTACGGATCCCTCGTGCTGCCCCGCGTGAATCCCCATCGCCCACTCATATTTTGATACTTTGAATCTTCATTTGAAATACATGGAAAAGCTGACAGAGCCATGTGTTTCGTTAGAGCTACCATTAGTTACAAGTCATTAGCTTTTGTTTTTTAAAGCAATTAGCAAAACATACTTTATGTTAAATACACCACGCATTTTAGCACTAATGCGATAACAATATTTTGCGGTTTTTATGAGCATGCTTTAAAGAGATCACACCATATGTTCGTTTATTCCATATCAACATATTAACAAGACGGTCGTAAGAGTAGTTATTGAATAGTTTTTTAAAATAAACTCACAAAGTGCCTCTTGTTGCTTGTTTGGTTAGTAACAGGTGAATATGAATTTAAATTTTTGTTTATTTTATTTTGATTATTGTTTACGAATACATAAAAGGTCTTTTTACCTGTGAGTTTTATTGCGAAATTATGGGATTCCTAGAGTTGTGAAATAGTTTTAAAATATACACATTGAACTTTTTGTGTTTTTATTTCAAGGTTGAAGCTTTAAATATGGCGGTTACAACCCCAGAAGATGGACAAAATAAGCTCGAAGGTAAAGTTTTCGTCTTGGGCGACGAGAATTGTGGGAAGTCAACATTAATAGAAGAACTCACTGGTAGAGGACATAACAATAACAATCCTGTTAAAACTGGCGCGAAAAAATGCAATGAAATTGACGTGATGTACGAAATGCAAAAGAAACGAAGAAAGCGGAGATGTTGTTGTGCTTGTTGTTGTTTCAAAAGAAGAAAACCAAAACTGGAAAGCGAGACAAAACCTATGACCCTAACATTTACATTATGCAAGGAAGACGAGCCACGTATGAGAGCGGTGAACTATTTAGACGCCGATGTATTATTGCTATGTTTTGATGTCAGCTCTGAACAATCATTCATCAATTTAAAAGACAAATGGCTTCCAGAAGCGCAGAAGTACTCTCCTCCAGAGGTGCCTTTATTGATTGCTTGCTTGAAAGCTGACGAACGTAAAAAGGAGAGTTCAATCAAGAGAAAAACATCTAAGCTATTAAGAATATCAAGACCATTAATGTTACCTGCGGTTCAGGTGAAGAGCTAGCAAAGTCTGCGCATGCGTATGCTTATATTGAATGTTCAGTAAAGAATAAGGAAGGTTTGGAAAATTTGAAAGAGAAAATTACGAACGCTTTAACTATGACGTAAAAAGTTAAAGATTTTCTATTGCTTCCTCTAACTAACTTGTATATAATAAAATTATAAATATTGTGAAAAGAAATGTTTTGATGGAAATTGCTTGCTTATTTTTGTAAATCCTTGTACCACCAATCCTCCGCCCTAATTTCGTCTGTCTTTTGTTTAAAGTTTAATATCACCAAAAAAATGACGTTTATAAACCATGGGTAGTTTTCTTGTTTTCAATCTACTAATGAGAGCCTTGGAATCTAAGTTGCTCCATAGTGATTTGCGGGTCAATTTAATGGTTAAAGAGAAATAACCGTTGTCTATAAATAATTGACCAAAACAACCACAAAATATAACTTTTGGGATGGAAATAAGAAAACGGAATTGTTGTTAAAATGTATGTTTTCATATGTTATTAAAATGTTTATGCTCAAAAATTTCAAAACCCTTACTGGTTTATTCTGTTCATTAGAAAATATCAAAAACATTTTATTTATTTATTTATTTATTTTTACCAAAAGGAACATACAACTATCAAAATTACAGAAAAAATTCTACAGACACACAAGTAGCTATAAACAATAATTTTCATGTATACACGGTAGAATAAAATAATATTACAGGAGTAAGTAGAAGACTATACAGTTTTATCATCCTACACTTGTTTCTTTTACAATGTTGTCTTTTGTTAACTAGAAGCCTGGTAGGTAACGTATTCTAGTGCAGAGTACCAAGGTCCTATTTGGATAATATTTATGAGAAAACTATTTATTTATTACAGAGGTCAGACTAACATTTTAAAAGAACGTTTTAAATCGAGGGGAAAACATCAATAGATATGAAATTACCAAAGGTGATTTACATATTGTCTACCAATCATGCTTACTGTACGGCCATGCGGCTAATAGCTATAGTGTTATTAAGTTAATAACTTGCCCAAAATAAAGAATGTCTAAAGACAACAACAAGATCGCGATGCCAAAATTAGTTTAGGCATCCTTGTTCACGATAATTAGTTGCTAGAGGGAGCAACAGCCAGTAATTACAAATAAAATTCGCCCATTACCATATTTAAAATCTAATTAGCTTGTATACACCTTTAATTACAGTTTCGATACAACTGTTGACGACAAACTCATTGCTTTTAACTGTTAAAGAGTTTCTTGCACAAGATGGGTGCATGAGAGGACTTTACCATACTTAAGTTAAGTACGAAAGTGTCACAAATGGATGCTGATATTATGTCAAAAATACCATGAAAATACCTAGTCATTTGTGATGAAACATTGACAAAAATATCATTTAAAATGTATATATAACCAAAAAAAACTACAAAAGTTGCATATAATAATCGCAAAACAGATACTCAGTTGCATTGCGACATAACGTAGACAATCTTCTTTGTTTAGGATGGCTCTTTTAAGCGCAGAAGGCGGAGAACGTGAAGTAGTCGATATGCTATACGAATATCTGTTTACTTTATATACTGAAAGTGAAACATAGAGATGAGCATTAGTAAGACGAGTGGATGGCAAGAGAGGTCGGTGGGAACGACTTGTTTTAGTTTAATGAAATTGTTCAGTAAGTATTCTCATTGCAAAAAAGTAGCTGCAAAGTTGTTGAACACAGTAAAGTAATTTCGATATTATGGTTAAAAGTTGAATAGATGAATGTTAAAGACAGTGCCAGACCCAACAACACGGTGCTAGTGATAAAGGAAAAAATAAATTTAGTTTAGACACTTGTTTTAGTAGGTGGATATTATATTGGACATGTAGGGAATTAGTCTGAACCTATGTTGATAATGCATAATGTTTTTCGGTGTGGACGGGAAAGCAAGAAAGTTAAACAGTTATGAAAACATTTCCGGGCAGAAACAAACTTTTGGAATTTAATTTAGACAACATAAATTTCCCCATATTGATTATTGTATTCTATCTGCCTGACACACGAAATTTATAATGATTGGAGAAATGTTGGAAAAACGGGGTTTTGTTCTTCGCCAAGACACGGTCCTTAGCCTCGCGGTTTTCTTATGTCAACCCCCGTTAAACTTTCAAAACAAAATGATGATTTATGGCGGTTGTTGTCATAATATTGCTAAAATTTCGCGGCGCGAATATATTTTATTTAATCACCGTGCCTTAGCCGTTCCCTGGCATCGTCGTTGTTACCGAAGATAAGATAAGATTAGATATATTTATTTATTTAACGTCAATTTCTGAACACGTGGTAAAAATATAAAATAGGTGAATACCAGTTCTCCAATGAATTCTGTTTGAACACAATATACGTAAACTAGCTCGCAAAACAACATGAGTTTAAATGAATTTTACCTTACTGTAATAGCATACGAGCTAGCCAAGGTTCTTAAACCTATTTATTTTCGCAACAAGAATATGGTAAAATAGTTAAAACCCTGCCCGGGCATGCCCTGAGCTCGAAGAGAGACTGATTTACAGACTACATACTTTGCGAAAAATTTAAGTGCATATTCATTCATATTCCTTCACCAAAATACACAACAACAAAATTACGTGCACGATCGGCATCGCGCACCAATCGTGTGCGTGTGCAAATACTTTTAAGTGGAGTAAAAAAGCACTGGGAAGGAATTTGTTGACAATTTATGTGTTCTTGTAAAGAAACCATCAAGGGACCTAGTGCTGAACATCAACCATATATCTGTCATATATCTTATCGTGTAAATATTAACTCCCCAGTTTATTTTAATCTAGTGAAATCAGTGGAGTTTGACTTCTCTTTCAGATCATAAATACTTAAGGATTAAAACATAGCTACTAAACATAACAAAATATGAACTTTTCTCATTTTTTATAAGCATAGCCTGAATAAAAATATATATATATAGGCTGAATAGTACAAAAGAGTGTATTATAACAATTATATAATCTTTCAAACGGTTTTCAATTCTCTCATATTTAATTGCTACTTTAATCTTTCCATCTTGTGTTTGCTAAATCTTTTTCTTTGGAGGAGTGCATTGAATCTGGAACATGTTTAAGACAGTTGGTTATAAATCGATACAAGTTCATCTGAATTTTGTAGCTACTGCCTTTGCAAGAATGATTTCTGGGATTTCATCCAGTAATTTACTCAATTGAAGTGTTACAATCGTGATCAACATTTAAAGGCTTTTTATCAGGTGGTGGATCATCAGTTTCATCTTTATCTGCATCATGGTCAAAGTTTGGCATATTCGGAGGCTCCTCGTCAGTTGGAACATCAGTTTTATCTGGATGACTTACAGGATCAAGATATGGTTTAGTAGGCCGACATTGTATTTCTTTTTCAGTACAACACCACGTTCTTTCTCAAAGACCTTTTTTGAAATGCTTTCCATAACATATGTCTGGAAATTTTCCATTTTTTCTGTCTATTTTCTTGTGCCTTGGTTATGTTATTACTAGCTTCTTGGTGCGCTATTTCACATAGGGATGGTGTCGTGGAAAGAATGGCATTGAATGTTTCCGTGTTTAAAGGATTTTCTTTCTCATCAGCATCATGAGCAGAATGTGACTTAACATCGATAGGAAGAGTAGGTCTTCGATTGTACATCAAAAAGAATGGTGAAAACAAAACACCTTCGATAACGTAAGGCCAATAATATGGCTTTGCATTCAACACTTTCACAAGAGAATCCTTTATTGTTCGGTTCACAAAGACCATTTGCTTGCGGCAGATAAGCAGAAATTACACGTTGATTGACGCCAGCTATTTCATGGAGTTTTGTAATGACGTCGTTACTCTGCCTTGATCGTTTATCTGCGTGAGTGAGTGAGTGAGTGAGTGAGTGAGTGAGTGAGTGAGTGAGTGAGTGAGTGAGTGAGTGAGTGAGTGAGTGAGTGAGTGAGTGAGTGAGTGAGTGAGTGAGTGAGTGAGTGAGTGAGTGAGTGAGTGAGTGAGTGAGTGAGTGAGTGAGTGAGTGAGTGAGTGAGTGAGTGAGTGAGTGAGTGAGTGAGTGAGTGAGTGAGTGAGTGAGTGAGTGAGTGAGTGAGTGAGTGAGTGAGTGAGTGAGTGAGTGAGTGAGTGAGTGAGTGAGTGAGTGAGTGAGTGAGTGAGTGAGTGAGTGAGTGAGTGAGTGAGTGAGTGAGTGAGTGAGTGAGTGAGTGAGTGAGTGAGTGAGTGAGTGAGTGAGTGAGTGAGTGTGAGTGAGTGAGTGAGTGAGTGAGTGAGTGAGTGAGTGAGTGAGTGATGAGTGAGTGAAGTGAGTGAGTGAGTGAGTGAGTGAGTGAGTGAGTGAGTGAGTGAGTGAGTGAGTGAGTGAGTGAGTGAGTGAGTGAGTGAGTGAGTGAGTGAGTGAGTGAGTGAGTGAGTGAGTGAGTGAGTGAGTGAGTGAGTGAGTGAGTGAGTGAGTGAGTGAGTATGAGTGAGTGATGAGTGAGTGAGTGAGTGAGTGAAGTGAGTGGTGAGTGAGTGAGTGAGTGAGTGAGTGAGTGAGTGAGTGAGTGAGTGAGTGAGTGAGTGAGTGAGTGAGTGAGTGAGTGAGTGAGTGAGTGAGTGAGTGAGTGATGTGAGTGAGTGAGTGAGTGAGTGAGTGAGTGAGTGAGTGAGTGAGTGAGTGGAGTGAGTGAGTGAGTGAGTGAGTGAGTGAGTGAGTGAGTGAGTGAGTGAGTGAGTGAGTGAGTGAGTGAGTGAAGTGAGTGAGTGAGTGAGTGAGTGAGTGAGTGAGTGAGTGATGAGTGAGTGAGTGAGTGAGTGAGTGAGTGAGTGAGTGAGTGAGTGAGTGAGTGAGTGAGTGAGTGAGTGAGTGAGTGAGTGAGTGAGTGAGTGAGTGAGTGAGTGAGTGAGTGAGTGAGTGAGTGAGTGAGTGAGTGAGTGAGTGAGCACAATTCTCATCGCTTTACAAATTCACTAATATCTCCAAGCATGTTGTGCCAAAAAAACAAATCTTTAAACAAGTTTTTCTATTACTTCAATTTCCACGTGACGTGCAATCTCTCTCAATTGCGAATAAAACTGCAATGACAATCGAATGTTCCGTAATTGATTTTCATTGCATCATGGGAGATTTTATCCACTAGTTTATAATAACTTCTTCTGATTTGTTACGACCGAGTCCTTTTTAACTAAATAGTGGAGTCACTAGGGGAGTATTTTCTAGTTTATTGTGACTCTAGGGGAGTTACTTTTCTCTGATTTATAATGACTGGGGGAGGCACTATTATCAGGGAGTCAATATAATCTGCGACACCGGCCTTGTCAACTCCAGTTTCATTTGCTTCAGCTTCATTAATCCCAGCAGCGACCCTAGGAAAAACAACAGCACATCCAACTCCCACATCGAAACCTTCGCCAACTTTCAAACACAAATCAACAAGGGGGTCAGAAGTTTAAAACGTGCAGAAGACGCTTTACCTAAAAGCCCCAGCAAGAGACAAGAAGTTGTGCTAAAGCTCGTTTAAGATGTATTTAAGGTTAAAAAACTTGTTTGTTTCAGACAAAAAGAGACGCCGTTCTCCGAAAGAATGTATAGCAGAAGAAGGGGAGTGGCTAATAGAGTTTTTCCAACGACCGGAGATCACGAAACATTCCCCTCAACGAAAAGACCTTTTGTGGAGGATCAGGAAGGTCTTAAACATAGCAAATGGATCAGATGTCTTGGAAGTTTCAGAAACATTTTAGCCAAATTCAATAAAGAATTGACTTTTAGACAGGCATATGATTTCCTTAACCCTATTCAGGTTGGGTGGGGGGAGGGGGGGGGCAAAAATGCCCTACCCTTTCCGTTTTTTACGTGTAACTTTTGTTTGCCTGGCTTATTTACTTGAAAGTTTTAGTAGCTGAGTTTCTATCTATAGGAAGTTGATTTGGCAAAAAAAAATTAAAATTGCGCCCTCAACAGGTGGCCAGCTACGCCCATATTTCTAAGGTCCCTTATGCAAAAATTAAACAAGAAATTTTTTTTTAGAATATTAACGGCATTTTACGATATGTGATCAATATATTAAATTTATATTTTGTTGTGTAGTGTTTACTCCTTTATTACGCCCTCACATATTATTTTGCGCCCGTATTTTCCGTATATTTCCGTATATGCCCGTATATTCAAAATACGGGCGTAATTTACGCCCGTATTTTGCGGTAAATCACTTTTTATCGGTTTGGCACCCCATTTTTGGTTTAATTAACAGTTTTAGCACAACAGGCACCCTATTACATAAGTGTTGCCCTAAATAACATTGAGATACGAATGTGCTAAGTATTATATAGAAACTGTTTTGAAATTTCCATAGTCAACATAAGATAATAAGATAATAATAAATATAGTAATTTTAGCGCCTCAATAAAATAATAGGTAGCCTGTAATGAAAACAAAAGACTAAAAACCGAATATTCTAGGCTCAGAAGAAAAAAAGGTTGTGCAATTTGATCTTTTAGAGCATATTTGCATATTATATACTCCAAAAAATAAAAAACAAGCAATTTTTAAAATTTTGCTGACGTCAGCAATTTATCACGTGACCAAAACTAAAAATTTCCCGCCATTTTAATTATTTTATGTCAGTTAACATTTGTGCCAAATATTTTTCAAAATAAGCAAGTAGTTCAGAAAATATAGGGGTAGGGCATTTTTGCCCCCCCCCCCCCCCTCAACCTTTGACCGGGTCACTCAGACCCCAACCTGAATAAGGTTAAAAAACACAAAGAGATTAAATAGAACCAAACCATTCCTCGCGAATCTCGCACCTTGAAGTAATTTTTCTATTATGCTTTTCTCTCAGCCAACCAAATAAAACTTATATCTTATTTAATGCTGTATTTTAGGGAAAACCTTAACCTTGTTTATGTCAATCATTTTCCCACGTAGCCTTCATGACTCGACCAATCAATTTCGATGTTAACTAAGTAGTGAGAACTCACAAAAACTTTCTCTGTGCATTTAAAACAGTTAACTAACTAAGAAAAGTCTGCAGCTTCCTTGTTTCCTGTTTCTGTAAATTCTTGTAGGTTGTCCTGATTCATATAAAATTACTTCTTTAAGCTGACGTTTGTCTCTTCGTTAGCCATGCTTGTTGAGTTTTTGTTTCTAAAACACATGCACTATGCATGCTGGCTAGGATATCTTAAACCATTTGTCTTGTCCACTTGAGGTCTGACTTAACGGTTTTGTATACTGTACTATACACTGATAAATATTATGAATTCAAAAATGTTTTTAAGAACAAATACAGAAGACTTAGCTTTTGGCTGCTAATTCATATAATAAGTTTATTTTGGCCATCTGATGATGCAAAAATTCAAAAAGGTCTAGAAATGAAGTTATATTTAGGCAAAATTTTAATTGAATAGGTCCACCGAAATGTTGATACGGGAGATTTAAAATATATAATCTTCATGAAGCACTTTGAACTACTATAAATGAACGATGTTTAGATTCCTATCAATCATAGAAAAACAAAGTGATGGTGTATCTTACTAAACTATGCTTGTCTATCCAGTAATTAACTTTCACAGGGTACAATAAGTAACTGCTAAACAAGTTCTGAAGCAACTTTGTTATTAGAATCCATCATTACAGGAGAGTGTTGGTTAAGGACTTTTCAGAAGATGAATACTGACATTTTGGAATGGCTAAAATAGCAAGACTTTTAGAATGCCGGAATTTGTGGAACAACGAGGCTTTTGACAACAATTAGACTGCATCAATGCTTTCCAGAAACAAAGTTAATTCTTTTTCTAAGTGTATTGTTATGCACCTTATTGCACACACAAAAGGGATATGTCAGAGCTTTCTTTACACAAAACTATCCCTGAGGAGGTCTGATCGCCACCACTAAAAACATCGGTTATAAAGGAAAATATCTTCGGATCAAGTTTACCTACTTTCAAAGTGGTACGGGAATTTTGTATTATCAGAATCGGTATTTTATGTGCCGCTTATGTTCCACACCCTGAATCGTTCCAATATCTGCTGGATGTACTTGGACTGATAATATCAAACAGAATGTGCGTTTACGGAAGTCATTTCTGTTTTCGAAAGGTTTTGTTTCATTATGTTACCATTCACCTTTTTTATCTCTTGCCACTTTATACCATTTCGTTGAGTTTTAGGATGCTTGTGCAAGTTTTACCTTAACCCTTTCATTCATAGCGACCCGCAGGGCGGTTGATTTGGTTACCATTTTGATATTTTCACCCGGTTTTGCTGAAAGTAGACAGGGTTTCCTACAGCGACTTCGGGGCCGCTCTATCCAATTGTCACGCCTTGAAACTTGTAAATTACTTTTTCTTGAAAATGCACGATTTTCCGGACAAAAAGGGTTGAGCTCTTGCTCTAGGTTTTGTGTTCATATATAGCTACTTGTATGAAACATTTTTTCATCAACAAAGGAATTTGTTTTGTTGTGTATTTGTATCTAAAGTATAGTTTAATTCACTGAACTACCGAAAAAAGGTTATGAAAGTCGTAGGAAATCGATGCCGCAATGATTCGAGTGAGTGTCAATAATGCTGTAATAAAAACATGCTAGAAAAAAGCGATAAAAAAGTTTAAAATACTGTTTATCTGAGGGATATTGTTGCTGCCTCAACGATTTTGTTCAAGATTGTTATCTGGATTATGTTTTAATGAAAGCTTCGACATATCCTTTCTAACCTGCGGTAGAAGAAAATTAGACAAGTGAATTGGAGCAGTTGTATTACATACAACGCCGCACGAAAATATTGAGATAATGGCACTGTTCCGGCAATTTTACAAACTGGCAAAAACCATCAACTTATGAATTCTCTGCCTGTATGCTGCATATACGTAGGTTAGGTAAGTAGCGATTAAATTGCGCCTTTAGGACTTCTTAAACGCCCGTTTTACGAAATAATGCATGTACGAAATTTCGAGAAAAATGGTCACGCTGACCTCAGCAACAATAAGCACGTTTTGAAAGTTGAGATCTAACCGAATAACAAATCCTAAGATTGGCTGTGAACATTGATAGGTGAACTTTGACAAGTTGAAATTGCGTCTATTTATCATAGAAATGGCTTGTATGATTACTTGTGGGAACGAACTACAAAATTTGCTGTCTTGTCTTAATATATTTTGTGGATGCTTGTGGCTACTGTAAATATTGCATATGTGAAATTTTAGTCGAGGTTACTTTATGTGGACTCTAAATTGGATACATTTTTAAAAAATATTATACCAAAAGTGCCTCTTGATGACGATAAGGCTGTAAAGAAATTTGAAAAAAAAACAAAGTAAACAGCTGAGCAGCTAAGAGCTTAATGCAGGAATTATATAGGCATTGATCCGTGACAAAATAAGGTCGTTGGAGTGCATTTCTTCAGTGTTTTGCCTTGTTTCAAAAATTATTTATAACTATGTTTTAAATTAATTTACAATACGTCTATAAATATTTCTTTTCTAAAGATTTTCTAAACTAAAATAAATTATTAAGGTTCATATCCAAAGTTTTTTAAATTTGACAATGACTGTTACAAAAAGAATGAAATTGAATACTGCTAGAGTGGTGCCACTAACAGTCAAATTCATGTGCACTGCGGCGGTTAATAATGCGCCAATCAGGTACGATATCTCCAGTAGGCATGCGCGAAATGCATCTGAAAACTGACGAAATTTCTTTTCTACGCATTGCATTAGAACTAATCGGGACGATAAACCGATGAAGCATGACATCAAAACATTCAGTATGGACATCGAGCAAAAAATAACAGTAAACGGTGTCTCTTGTTGGTTGAATGAAGGTAATGATGAAAATAAAGAGAGCGACATAACGCAAGCAAGCATACCAGTAAACATGGCAATATAATGACTTGTTTTTTCAATACACCATGTCAGAAACATCGATGCTATTGTCCCAACTAAACAATTTGCTATTGAAATTGCTGCTACACGTTTGGCACCCCACTCTAGACGAAGAGAAGATTCCACTGGTATTAAAGTATTGATAATTTTAAAAACCATTCCGTATGATATTACCACAAGCAAAATCAAACTGGTATCTATAGTTAGCATTTCCTGAGCAGCTGTTGTTATGGAAACTACATTCCTACTCCTTGTAGGTTCTAATGTTTCGTTCAGTTCTCTTCCGCTGTCTTCACTTTCTGTGAACGTGCATTGGGCAAACAATCCTTGACATGCACTCTCATCTTTGTCCCGCGTTTCGGAAGAGTGACAAAACAATTGCGTAAAACGTTTTTTTGAATGTATAAAATGTTCTTGGTCGTTTTCTCCAGGAATATCATTGAGAAGAAAAAATGCCAAAATAAATAAAATTAATTTGAAAATAGCTAAATAAAATCCAGGAGCATTTTCGTAAGACAGATATAAGACGTGAAGATTGGTGTCGATTAGCACAAATATATATGTAAAAAATGGTCCCAGTATGGATCCAATCGTGACGAAATTTGTTAGGACAATCATCTTTAATTCCAGCTCCTCGTTTGAGTATAATCGCTGCAGGTAAACAGACGATACAATATTCGTTGACTTTCCGAATCCAGCAAAAGATTTACCGAGAATGACCAAATATGGTGCTTTTGCTGTGCAGTATATTACATAACCGAGTATTGAAACTAACATTAGCATCAATGACGTTCCACTGTATAACTCGTGTCGACGTATCAAATAACTCACAATGAATGAGGATATCAAAGCAGTCAACACAGAACAAGCAAGGGACAAGCTGTAACACAATAAAGCTGCTTGAATGTTGCTGAATCTTCTAAAGTAAAAGTATTCGCTTGGTTCGAATATAGTTAGCTCAATACCAAAGAGCAATGCTTCGTAGCATAACACCATGAATATATTTCGACGTTCGTTTTTCCATTTGGTTTTACTGTCCTTACCATCAACAATTTTTCTATACCTTTCCATATTTTCTGAAAACCTGTGCCGCTGGGTGATCTATAACTCGTAACTGATATCGAAAATAAAACTTCTGTTTAAAAGAAAACATCTTCTTTAGCTTGCTAACAACATTTCTTAGGTTTTAAAAAAATAAAACTTTAATTCCCTATAGCCATATATAAAAAGCACACTCAATTTTTTTTAACTTTATTGTCTTTTTAATTAACATACCACTGTCGCATGCCATTTTCAAAACATTAGAGATTTTTATAATAGAACGAATATGTAACGAAGGCATGTTATTAAAATCTCGTTAAAATGGATTATAATAGAGATCTTTTGAGACGCATTTCCACTATAAATGATCCATCTTTTGTGAGTAAGATTCACGGGAAACAATTACCTCTTTGAACATGAACTTTATATATATTGCATATATGGAGATGGTTGTGAAGTTTATCAGTTTTATAAGTAGTCTTGGAAACTCATAAAGTACAATAGATAGCTTTCAACGCAAGCCAATTAAAAAACTACGTTGAGTAATTTTCTTTCGATTAGACACTTAAACTCTCTTTCAGCAAGCTGTGTGGTTGTTTACTTTGTACTTATATCAATATTGACATTTATTATTCAAAAGTCTGGTTTTCTTTGATTTTAAAAGCACGAAAAAAATAATATTATTTTGCACGATTGTAATCACAGAACCTCGCAAACGTTAAAAACAACAGATATCGAGAAGTATATTCCTTCTTTTAAGACTGCTTTCCCTCCGGATAAATTTACTTTTATATATATATATACGCGATGACAATTTTAGTAGCTACGCAAAGAAACACTGTACTGAAGAAATAGAAATAATTTCTCAAGGTGAAGAAAGCTATATGTCCCAAAATGTTATGTTCAACAGAAAATGTTTGTCCAAACATGGGGAAAGAGCCTAGAGTATGGATGCCTAAGATGTCGCTTTATACTCATTCATGTTCTTTATAAACAACTCTATTTTTCATTTCAGTCTCAGTTGCTATGGCCAAAATTCTGAGTTCAGCATATAAACTGTTAAAAAGTTGACTGGTAGCCCGTCCAAGTCATGCCAGAGACTATAAAAGTGTGAATCTGGACTTTCTGCTTAGCGCTCAGCATGAGAATAGGATTGATATCTTAGGCGGTTGCCTAGTTGAGCGATTGCTGTGCTTGCACGACTTTCGTAGCTTAAATGGGAGCTTTAAATGCGTTAGGACCCCCTTCGCATGACCCTCTTGGAAAGCAGTACCAATAGGAACTGAAGAGGATATCCTGGGTAAAGAATTTCAATAATAATAATAATAAAAAGTGTAATATCCAAATTGTAAAAGGTTCCAGCTTTACACTTGTTGTTATTGAGCTTTAATGTTATTTTTTGGGAAAAAAGACTTAAAAAAACTTTTTTTTGCATATTGCAGTACGCAGATCCAGATTCCGGCCTCAGTTGCTTAACGTTTTTAGCGCGACAAGCAATTGCTCAGAAGTTACTTAGTTTTTTAGTCAAATTTCAGCCCTTGGATGCTCAGGTGTACGCTAAAAAATCTATACTGATAAATAAATGAACACATTTATTGATCAGCATGAAAAATCATGTTAAAACCAAAATAATTTAAGCTGATGTACCCCTGTACTATCGTCTTGTAATCTCTTATCTGCTTTGGCGCGTACCACTAGGCAGCCACTACCAAGCGGGGAAGAAACCTAATAAGGCAGAGTTTACAAAGACATAGAAAGATAGTCGTTGGCAATGAACCTATTTCTATTATTCCTTCTCCCACTACCTGTTGATCTTCCAGCATATGGACTTCAAAGTAATGACCTCTGTCTGTGTTTATTTCACTGACAAATGAACTAAAACCGGTTGTGGATAAGTTAATTAGTGATGATGAAGTCGGTGTTCGTGAAATTACTATTGGTGGTGGTGGTGGTGGTGGTGTTGCTGTTGCTTTCTTTTGTTGCTGCTGTTGTCCTTGAACTCGTCGACATGCTTCTCTTAAACGATACCGATCTCCAAGTGCCTTTACCCCAACATTCACCAGTTGTTTATCTGATAATAGTAATACAATGCTACATTCACACTTTCTTAAATTCATCAACACAACTTTGTAAGTCCACAATTCCAAATATATTCTCCTTCTCCGCCATTTTAGAATACTCCGCTCTTTGCACTACAACCAAAATAACTATTTAGTGCTCTTCATATTTGCGAATGCAAACAATGGTATTGAGATAAATTTAAAATATATACGAATTTAAAATGTGCAAATGACAATTTTGTAAATTTGAAATGAGCAAATTTAAAATGCGCGAAGAAAGAATTATAATGACCAAATGATGACGATCGCATGATCAATTATTACGACCAATTATAAATGATCACGGCTGAATGATGAATTTGCGCAACCAAATAATGAATTTTAACGATCAAAGTATGATTTATGAATTTATGGCAGCTATAACGTTCCATAGAACTTAAAAGATTAAAGATCATTATTCAATCAAGTAACTAGAGAGTTTTTTACAACCCTGCGACCAGCAAATGCTCCAGCCTCAAATTTCCAGACATTGGTGAATGTATATAAAAAAAGTATATAAAGTATACTTTTATGCAAACTTAAAAGACATGTAAACAAGAGTCGATGTAAACATTCTAATAGAATTGGTTTGTAAAAAAATGTGTAAATATGTATATGAGATATACAGAATCTACGCATATTAGAAAACAGATACAAGGAGAGGCATCCTGAAGTGACTCACAATCATTTCTCATCCCACTCAATGCCAGGATTATACTCAAACTCAGTAAAGATTTCCACCTCATCCAAAATCTTAGTTGTGTTCTCTAAGAAATCAGCAGTAGTGGGGGATTGGTGTTCATATCCGGCTTCACCACCACTGTGCGCGCAACATCTGCACCAAAGGAGCCCAAAACTGTGTGACATGCTTTACCTACCTCTTTAAGAAAATTATTAGTTTGTCTTCCTATGATCCAGGATTGTCCCAATGTTTTTATGAAAATACCATTTCTAGAAATATTGCGAGCAAAGTCTTAGCCCGCTGGATGCCAGTATGGTATCACGTTTTTGGGTTACTACACCAGTCCAAAGTCAATACTTAGCGCGAAACATTAAATTAACTTTAAACTTTATCTAGGTTCACCAAGACATCTTGTTATACCTTACTGATCAGTGTTGACCATCTTCCCTCGAAATATTGAACCATGGTCTCAAAAGAAACGCGTTAGTATGACTTTTATTCGACATCTAATTTTCTTCTTTTAAACATTCTTCTTGCTGATAAAAAATTTGTCTAGTTGTGGTAAAGCTTCCCGACTGCGAGTAAAAAATAAAACTGGAAGTAACTGCATACATACTTGACGAAAATTGCGTAGCTGGATTATCGTCCCATGAACGCCCGACGGAAGAATACATGCCGTGAAATTCTAGGGAAATTGCTGGTTCACATTGAAACATGAAAAATTAAGGGTAATGTTTTCTTTACAATAATTATTTTTCATAGGCAATAAAATGCATGGTAATCTGTAGAAAAAAATAATAATAAAGAAATAAGCCAAAAAATAAATAATCAATCTTGTGGTACGAGCCCCTGATAAGGAGCTGACTCCATAATAAGTTTTTGAATATTTCGAAATTGCTTGTGCTTGGCATCCTTAAGTAGCATAAACAACAACGATTCACTGGTTGTGATAAACCCACCGCATTGTCTTATACGTTCAAGTGCAAGCAACCTTTCCGTCATAGTTCGTGAAGAAGTTGCGTCAGCTATAACATGAACATCATAATCTTCTTCCAGGAAGTCCAAGGCTGTTTGCAAGATGCACATCTGTGTCTACAATGTAACACAACATACATCCAACTACATGGTTTCTTATTCTTTTAAGTTTTGGACATTTTTTAAAATAAAAAATAATTAACCATTATGTAACTGTATAATGAAAATTACAAAACGAATGTATATAATAATTTTTTTAATTTGTTATTCAATGTTTAACTAGCTATAGCGTTCCTCACTTTAAAATTTGAGAACAATATATTTTCTTACCTCAATTCCATACAGCACAACAGATTTGAGATTAGGTCGCACAGTAAATAAATGTTCACGGAATCCAGGTGCTCCCATCATAGAAAATGAGGTTTTAGGAAAGATCTTCGCCTCTGAAACATCTATTTCTGGAACAATATTACCTAATGCTTTTGGATAATGTTCCGTAGCAATTAAAGGAACTTCCAAGTGCTTTGAAGCTAGGGAGAGGCGTTGTGCAACCAGGCATATCTGAGGAAAGTACTTGATGAGAGAGGAAAATTTTTCTTGTACATCACACAATAAAAAAGCACTCGTTTCGACTGCAACCTTTCCAACTTTTGCTGCCATTTTGTTTGTTTACAAAGTGCCAATTGACTCGATTACTAAGTGATTGTGGTAACAAAAACTTAATAAACTTTTGGATATCTGAGAAAAATGTTCGAAAAACATGGCTGCCATGTGAGGAAGCATGCGTTTGTGGTAGAAACGAATACCTTATATATACCTTGGGATAATTTTCTACCTAGAATCTTTATGCCTCAGTGTCGTAAGGGCACTAATTTTACACCAGGGTTACTCGAAAGTATGACCCTGTTCTAGAATTATCACTGTCTCCTGTTTGGTTTCTGGAGATAAAGAAACACTTTGTTTTATTGGCAACTAGGCTATAGCACTAACAGGATTTTTTTACTTGATAGTATTGGTTTACCTACATGTAGAGTTAGCATTATTAGCTCGGAATGTCACTTGGAACAACTTTCAGTTGAGGGGGAGTACAATTGTTTCACAGTCAAACTCTCACAGAAGAAGCTTTGAATAAACAAGAACTAGCTACAAGTACCTAAATTAAACTAAAGCTAAATTAGCAAAAACTCTCCTAAAACTACACAACATGACAGGTTTGAAGTAAGAACACAAAGATTCTACAAAAAATTCAGCCCCTATTCATAAAGAGGTGACTGCGTGAACAGCATGTTTTCCCTCAAATCAGCTACCAGGGTGTAATCCAGAAATGTAAAACAAGGGCCGCTAAATCCCAAATGAGAATTTCATCAAAGTAGTCTTAGGTATTATTGAAATCTTAGTTCTTCACAAATTGCATAAAATAGGCTATAAGTTCCATATTTTGTAGTATATATAATTAGCTCCTCTAATAAATTGGGAAATTTTGGATAAATTTCAATTGAGAAATAGCTGTTTAACGGGTACTGAGAATGCTAGATTACAGCCTGGCTAGCCTGAAAAATACGGACCTGTAATTGGTTTAAAAGTGTCACGTAATAATTGTTTTGGAATAGATGACTTGTGAATGTTTGCAAAAGTTTAAAAGTTCGCATTTCTGTATAGGTAAAAAATATAAGTAACAGACCACAGTACTGTAATCAAAGAAATCCATCCAAAAAAAGAAATATTCGCCTAAAATTAGTGAAATTTTTTAAGAAGAATTAGAAGAATATAGTTAAAATTTAATTCCAGTTCCTTTTGGATGTTATCCTACCCAAACATTAATAGCCATTTTACCCTGTGAGAGTCCTGCTTTTTTACATACACGGAAGTGTCCATTGTTATCAAAATAAAGTCAAAGCAACTGTGTCACGCGAAAAGTGTTCTATAAGCCACATCATTAGCCAGGGGACTCGAATTTTTCTTGCCACCCTGGGAATCGGAATAATTGAGATGGGAAAATTGCGCTGTTGCAAACAAATTTTTTGCGGTCAGAATACTGTTAAACGGTATGGGCGCCCAAACTAATCCGCCCAAACTAAGCTTCAGTGAACCGAAATTTTTAAAAATATAAATAAAGATTGCTGTTTTTGCACTCACGAATTCCCTTGATCACTACGTCATGCGCCATGTTTAATTTTGAACCAAAGTCGATAGCTTGATTGATATATTCGTACGCACAACCTCGTTCCCAACCAATCGAATATTTGTGCGTACATGGTTTCATTGATCCATTGATCATGTAAATATCAGAGTAACAAAAAAACAGGTGTTGCTTTACGTTGCTTTCTATTCTATTGTTAACAAATGTTTTGTTTATTCGGAAAAAAAGGTTTGTTAGTTTTATTCTCAACAAATTTCTGATGTTTCTGCTGGGTTTTTTATTTAGATTATTCGTATTCGATCAACTGTTTTATGTTAGAAAGGTAAATTTATTTAATATATCAATAGTTCTTCTAACTTCTTTGTAGGTTTTGTATTTTCACTATTTTTCAACTTTCAGTATGCTGAGACCACGATCAACTGGGATCAACATATACAAGTCTAAACGTTCGCAAAGTAGTGATGATTCAAAGTCGCAAAAATCATTAGTTGATATGTGGCGAAAAAAACAAAAAATTAACGACAAGGAAAAGAAAAAAAATGAGATCAGTGAAAGTTCAAGAGCTAGAGACTTAGTGAAGAGTCAGAGGTGGAATCAGAAGTTCAAGGCGAATTAGACGTTGAAGCTGCAGCTTTCCACAACAGTCGCCCGTACTAGGCTGCTCAACAAGCCCAAGCACGTTGAGAAGAACAATATGACTTCACGATTTACTCAGCATCTAAACAGGGTTGGCTGTGTAAAATCTGTTCCGAGTATGGAGATTCCTATGAGGAGTATTGGAAATCTAAATATGTTAAGCTATGGCAGCATCCTAAGAGAACATTTGAATGTCATCTAACATCTGCCAAACACAAAGCTGCACTTACAAAACGACTCAAGGTCAGGAGAATCGTGTCGAAATGGAATGTTTACCAGCAGGCTGTCAGCGGTACTAAAGTTGTTAAAGCAAAACGTAGATTTCAAAATCGTTCGGTGATAAAAAAGTTCTTGAAACCAATGCTATTTATCGCTAGGAAAAAATGGGCAGTTCGAGAAAATTTTGGAGACGTCATTGACCTTATATGTGATCTTGGTGACAAAGATATTAATACTCATCTATGCGAGGCGTCTGCAAGAGCAACATATACTTCTGTACGTTCTGTGGATAGTTTTGTCAAAACTCTGAGTGATTTTTTAGAGACTGTTTTTTTAACAAGACCTAGCAAACGCTGTTAATTTCAACTTGCTGGCTGACGAGACCACAGATATGGCAGATCGATCAGATTTATTGATATTCGCTCGCTATGTGGATGACAGAAATGCTGTGAAAGACGAATTTGTTGGATTGGTCGAAATTGTTGAGAGTAAAGGTGCGGAGGAACTTTGTAAGAAAATTGAAGAAACATTGCGAGAAAAAAACATTGACATCAACAACCTACGATTCCATGGAATGGATGGCACCAATACAATGAGCGGTGAACAGTTTGTTAAAAATTTGATCTATTTCCACTCTCCCTCCCATCCTTCCCTTTTTAGGGCTCATCAGCTGCCCATAGCCGTCTTCTACATAGTCTTAAGTCTAAGAGAAGTTTATCATAACACATTATCCCAGTCCGATACGAGATCTGGGAATGGGAAATGAATAACGACAGAGCAGGACGCATTTCACCGACTTTCTGCAGCGGTTGTTGTAATAAAAAAAACAAATATCCCTGGGAATAGGTTTGATTTTTTGAATGATTAATTCCAACTCCTTCTCTGGCCTGCAAAGAAGACTTCGTCACGTGTCTCCCCATTCGAAATACATCAATTGTCGTAATCATAGGCTCGCATTAGTATTTGTTCACCTTATTCCAAATTATGAGCCTTTGTTTAACAACGATGCATCTATCCTTGCGTTATGGAAAATGATGAAATACTCCACGGTCAAATCCACAATATTTGGAGAAGCCCAGGATGCATCAGGTCTAAACAAGTTGGAACTCCTGAAAGCTGCGACAACTTGTTGGGTTTCACACGGGGAGGCCTCAAAACGAGTGATATTCAGATTTGAAGCTATCATAGATGCATTGGATGCAATTATCACCAGAAATAAGGATCCAGTAGATGATGGCATAAGGCAGCAGTTGTTGTAGCCTGACAACATATTGTTTCTATTGTTACTGGCCGATGTGCTCTATCATGTAAATAGGTTGTCACATTTCCTCCAAACACGCAACCTTGTTTACACTGACGTTAATAGAAAAATTGATCAGTTACAGGAAGCTTTGAAAGTTATCCAAGAAGATGATGGACCGCTATTTAAAGAACATGCTGAATCATTTTTACGCATTGCTATGGAAAGAAATGAGAAGGGACGAAGGCTTTGCGGTAACAATTTAATCAACTCAAACGAAGATGTAGGTGACCGTATCCGCATGTTCGGATAGGTCAAATTCAAGGATCCGTTCCTGCGAGATCTGAAGGAAGAAGTCAATCAAGCCCTCAGAATTGATGACGAAGTGTTGTTAGCTTTTGATGTATTTAATGTACGTCAGAATTTATCACTTCACGATACGAAAGAAAAAACGGATACTCTCGGAGAGTTTTATGGGAACTCACAACAATCTCTATTTCAAGGAGATCGGAGAGAGGCAGAAGCTATTGTGGAATGTCATGATAAGTTTCATGCATGTGTAGAATATTTCATGGTAGACTTCAAGAGCTGTGCTAAACGTCTACAAGACAAGCGTGATGAAGAAATTGCACTCATGGTTCGAAAGAAGGAAATAGCTACAAAAGATATAGAGGATTACAAGGAGGACTACGCTGTGTCGGCTTCGGAAATTTATGCAGTGATGCACGAAGACCGGCATCAATACCCGACCATCATGAAAATCTTCAAATTATCTTTTCTCGTCACACCAAGTACTGCCAACGTTGAACAAGGTTTCTCAGTTCTGAGTTTGTTGCACACAAAACAGAGATATTCTTTAAGCGTTCAATCGTTGGATTACTTGATGCACTTGGTGTTGTTGGGCAGAGATAAATACGATGACGAGACGTGGGAGGTAATTGTAGACAAGTACCATGATGGTGCAGAAAGACGAATGGATCTTTAACAATTTGTGAAGTTATATATTGTTAGAATAAACAAGTCAAAAAAAAAATGCGTATTTTTTTTCAGGTCGGGTGGTTGAGCCTAGATGAATTCGTGTGGTTGTTCTCACGAGCTCATAATTTCGAGCGCCATAGAACCATGTTTATTCGTGCAAGAAGACTTCGCTCATACACTGGGAAATGCATTTTCCGACAATCTGGAATGCTTATTTATCAAAATTTTCCCTTCACCGCCAACAAAGGTGTACCACCTCACGGAGACTCTAATTTAAGAAAATTTAGCAGCATGTGAACGGTATCCCCCAAATAAACTCTGGGTACGGCGCTGACTGACCACTCTCTTTGATTGATTATATAGATAGATTGATATATTTTTGTGTAATAACATCTATTGTTCTTTACTCATGTGAGCATTATTGGAAAATCCTTTGTTTTAAGGGCTCACCTTAAAAAATGTAACCAATTCTCATACTATTGTACTTGTTGGTTGATTTTAATTTGGGGTTTGGTCTGAGGAATTGTTTGTTAAGTGAGGGATTTACTCTGACACATCCGTTTGTGTCTAAGCTTTCTTCTGAGAGAAACTGAGTTTTGATGTCCTTGAGGATAAAAAATGTCAATACACCTCTTTACAGTTGTTTGCTCATTTTCGGTATTAAAAAAAGGAAGAAAAGCAGAGTGAATTTAATCATGCTTTGACCTTAGGTAATACAAATATTTCTCATTTTCTTAAAGGCGCGCAATCACCCTGCTGGCAAATTTTTTTGAGGTGCCTATTTTATTGTAAAAATTGAAAGATATACATACATAAGAAAACATTATCCTGAAAATTTTATTGAAAACTGACAACCAGATCATGTTCAAATGTTTCATAGAAATAACAAACTCACCCCAATTTCTCTTCACCTACAGAACCGCCATTGCATCCCATTGCACGAATCATGCGATAATAAACGCACAACAAAATCGATCACATGGTTGCTGGATTCATGCCATTACAGAGAAAATAATGAATTAGGGAGAGCATCTGTAGCTGTGTTTCCATCGTAATGCTTTTATAAATGTACCAACAAAATTCCGAACATGATAAATCAATCGAAGTTTCTGTGTTATTTCTGTGTTAAATGTTTTAACTCACTGAAATCAGACTTCTTAGCAAAACCAACCTCTTGTTGTTGTTGCTTCTGAAGACAGCTTCACCTCGCTAGCTGTCTTACTTTTTGATTATTTTCCTTTGTTTAAACAGTTAGTCGTTTCCTTATGGAGACAGTATCAGAGCTAGACAATTAGAATACCTAAATTTTCAGAATTTCCCCTTTTATGCTCTAAATTTAATTATCATTATCAACATTTTGCGACGGCCCGCTTATTAGACGGGATTAAGAGTTCAACAAGATCGTTAAATATGGCGGCTGGAAAAAAACAATAAATTCAAGATATTAAAGTATCATTATTTCCATTTCTAGTAAGTTTTTTATCCTCAAATTTTCAGGAAAGTCATAACTCCATCTGAACTTTGAAATAAATAAAAAAAATGTATATGTTAGTTTTTTTGATAAGGGTGATTACGCGCCTTTAAGAAATAATAAGTTATGGCATGAATATTTAGAGTTATGTTTTTTTTTAAAAAATTATCACAAAAAATATTTCACTTTTTTTCATAGTCAGAGCCTTTTCAATTTTCAATAACAGCTTTGTAACAAAAGAATAATTGATTTAAATAATGATAACTATGAATTGTGTTCTTATTTGGAGACTGTATTTCTTGGTCAAAATATGACCTATATGACAATTAAAAAAAATTGGTGTTTCAACTATGTATATATATATAAATTAATTCAAAATGTTTAGACGCTCCAATCTCTTTCAATTTTTCTAAATCCATTTTGGGGAGCACAAGATTATTACGTATACCTTGTTCCTTTTTCGTTTAATTGCTGTAACTTATCAGTGTAGTGCAGTTACCTGCAAAAACGTTGCTTTCATTCACATAATGAATCTTTATGTATAAACAACCACAGATGTGCCTAACAGTTTATCACAGTGCAAAGACAAGAAGGTACACACAGAAGTTGGAGCTGTTGTCATTATCTTCATTGGCATGATGTTGATAGTCAAGTGCTATTGCTAAATTTATTTTACAATATAGATTTATATTTATTATGTGAGACTCACTCAGCTTACAGCCTTTTTTTAGATCAGACAACACATGTTTTTGTTGTTGTTGTTTTTGTTGTTTTTGTTGTTGTTGTTTTTGTTGTTGTTGTTTTTGTGTTTTTTTGTTTTTTTGTTTTGTTCTTTTATTTTTTACTTACATTTTTAAAGAGGCCTTATGCTTCTTCAAATGTAGTCTGTATATATTTACCAGATGATGCCTAAGAATGAGATAATTAGTATATGTTGGGGTGTGTAAATTTAGACATTTGATTGATGTTGTTTCTGTGTTTTCAGGTGAAAAATATATATACCATAAAAATGTCAAGTATCATTAGTGAAAGTATGTTGCTTGGTGAAGTTAATAATAATGGTAAGATAATAATTTGAAGCATTTTTTGTGTTTCTAAAACAGATTTTGCAGAACAGTTTTTTTTAAACAAATTATAATCGTTAATAAAAATAATATATACACAACGAAAAGAAAAAGAAGGCAAGAGGGGAGAAAAAGGCAAGTCAAATCTGGAAAAATTAAGCAATCTGGGACAACTCTGTAGTTTAAAGATTCTACTATAGTTTGAGGGTTCTGATTTTGTCCCCACACTTGACACGCATAAAGTATTGTGGGAAGAGAACAAAGCATAGTAAATTGACATCAGAGTAGATTTAGGATGTAGGTATTGAAATCTAGAGATAACGCCATTAGCCCTGCATAGATTTGAAGATATGACTTATACTGTGTTTGCCAAGACAGAAAAAAGTCATTATACCTAAATATTTAACAGAATAGATATATAAAGAGATTCAGATTTAACCTAACATCATTGGTGATTCTCTTGTGAGATCTAAATCATGCAATTGAGATTCGTCTTATGCCATAAAGCTCTATAATTTCCTTAAAAGAATGCAGCGGTCTAATGTGTCAAAAGCTTTCTGTAGATCTATGAATACTCCACATCCACATGCAAATTGTCTGTGTGAGATAAAAAAAGAAATTAATCGAGCATGTACAAATTCAACATTAGAGAGTAATGAGATTGGGTGATAAATTGTGGTATCTTGATTAGAGTCTTAATTTTTAAAAACAGGAATGACTTTACCCTTAGACTTGGAGAAAGTTCCAGATTTGAAGATCATATTAATAATTTTAGTTAGAATATTAGATAGTCCAACAGGAATGGCTTTAAAATTTGAGAAGGAATGTTAAAGAACCTTTAGAGTGATCAAGAGATAGATTGGTATCCAGCATTTCTGAAGATGTGACTGAGTGAAAGAAGAAAGAATCAGAAGAATTTTTTTTTTTCACATAATCTTCAAAATTACCAAATTCTGGTATCTATATATTTCTAATTTTACTACCAATTGAGCTAAAAAAATCATTAAAAGTACTGGAGACGTCAGCAGGCTCCGATAAGGATATTATTAATGGAGAGAGTTATGTTAGGATTACTATTTGATTTAGATTTATTTAGCCATTCCTTTATGCAAACCCACTTTTTTTACAATTTTTTAAATTAGTATCACAATAATACGTATTTTTACTTAATCTAATCAAAAGTTACAATTTTATTTCTATATATAGTTATATTTAGAATTAGGTTCGGATTTTATAGATTCATTACGTGATCTTTTTTTTTAGTAGTTTATCTCTCACCATATGATTTACGAATACCCTTATTTTTGCTTGTTTAGTGGACAATTTATTTCCTAGTGGGCACGGATAGATCTACTAATTCAGAAATATTTTGAAAAAAGGAATCAAAGGATTCAGTAACATCTCCCTTAATAAAGTTCTAGGACTTGATTCCAATTAATTAGATCAAATAATTGATAAATTTGTCCTCATGCTGATTTATATAAATTGGAGAGATTTAAAATTTGAGGAAGATGGTCAAATCCCAGTTGAAAAATTGCTTGAGATACATTCATAATTGGTTGGGGAAAACAAAAATGTATCTATTAAAAGTTTTGGAAATTGTACTTTCCCTGGTTGATAACATTGGATAACTGAGTATTGGGGAAACTAGTCACTGCTGTGTCTTGATCAGCAGAAATAAGATTAGCGTTAAAATTTTCAAGCAGAATAAGAAGTTTTCCTTCTTTACTGATTTATCAAGGACAGAGCCAAGTTGGTGTATGTTGAAATCAGAGATTGACATAGAGCTGTGTTTATAAATTGAACCAACTATGATGCCAGGCTGACCCTGAATAGTTATCTCAGCGTACTTTGACTTGAGAAGTTTTAAGGTATACATTATATTATCAAGGTCGTTCTACTAAAATTTTTTTGTTTGAAACAAAGGGGTTTACCTTATTGAACAAAAAGAAGTGTCCCACCTGCAGACTTAAAGGATTGGTATCCTTGGAGCGACGGGAATGAAGAGGTGGGAAAGATTCTAGTTTCAGAAAGAGATATAACCTTGAACTTGTGGTTTAAGGAATTGAGACTAAGAGAGCTTATGTTAAGACGAAGGAAAGAAAGGCTGCACTGTGTGAGGGTATCGAGTTAAAAGAAGAGATGTCATAGTATATTTACAAGTTTCCAAAATCATCATCATAATTATCATTTTGAGTAAAGTTACCATTGGGGAGAGGAACACTTGCATGTCTGAAATTATGATGATTCAGAATCAGAACAAATAGCCCCCCAGTTGTTGTTATCAAAAATATTTCCCATTGGTAATAGAGTGCTATTACACCCCAAACAGGATGGATCATCCTTCATATTCATCAGAATTGACCAGTTTTTGAAAATCTGATTACATTTACGATGTACGCAGAGATTACAAAAATCACAGAAAATTGCATCAGTCCTAACCTGTTTACTGCAAATTAAGCAAGGACAGCTTAGTCATAGAGACAAAAGAAAAGCTAATAAGTTATAAATTAAGTGACATAAATGAACATAGCGTACAAGTCATTAAAGAATCTCACCTGGCTACGACAAAAAGCACAGCATTCCACAACGGAAGGTACTATTATGAAAAACATTAAAACAACACAACAAAGTTAGCACTTAGCTAAAACTAGCAGACATGAGATACAAACCAAATCACGCAGGAAAAAAGGGGGTGTTCAATTGAAAAATTAAACAGTTACCTTTTCAAGAAATATAAACCTTTCACTTAGTTTAATGGTGATGTGTCCATTTGAAATTTGATAAAGGCTTATATCATGTTAGCGTCCCTTAATTTCCTTGCTTTGTATCATAGGTCTCTATGTTGTTTACATAGATTTTTGTTGATGTATAACTTTTGATAATTGAATCCCATGGAGTTTGGCTTCACATCTTTTAGTTTTTTGCTGTTTAGCCGCAGTAACAGCAATTTTTTCTGTTAACAAATCAGACAATGGTCTTTTGGGGAGGCAGAAGTCATACCTTAATATCATTTTTGTTGAGTACTACTCCTAAAGATGTGGATACTTTATTCACAACAGACTTAAGGTCCTCATCATTCACACTTTCTTCAATACCAGCAATTTACAAATTAGTCCTCTGGTTATATTGGAGAGATTTGGTCAAATCCATTTTTAGGCCAGTAATAATATCTTTTTGACACAAGACTTCATTCTGAAGATCGATATTCTGTGCTGAAATTTGTTTTGATTTGATTTTTAAGATCGTTTATAAATTGTTGCAACTGACTTTGCATTTCTTCTTTGAAAAATTGTATAGCAGCTTCCATTTCGGTTTTGAAGAAGGTCTTAGGTCTATTTCTGTTCCTGAATATAAGAGATGACTTGCTTAGTGTTCTCTTCGCTATGCTGTTCACTTTGCGCGTTAAGTTATTGTCACAAGGAACTGGATCTTGCTGCCATTCTATGAGAAGGCATTGTCAGTAAGTTCGGTTTTCAGAGCTTTTATTTTTATTTTTTTTGAAGATATTAGTGGTCCTCAGACACGTTCGTACTCTATGGCAGTCTGATCACAGAATGACCTCATGCTGCCATGTTTGTTATTTATAGCAATTGTGATAATTTTACACAACCAAGACTAATAGTGTGATACAGATCATAACATCCTCGTCCTCAACCAGGGACCATAAGTAGAACTTGGATTACCCTTAAACTTGTTCTCAGCTCTCTTAGCTTCTATCAATTAAAAAAAATAATGTATGCTAGAGACAAGTTTTTAAAACTTTCACAAGCACAATGAAGGATGTTAGCAGTAGAACAGAAAGTCAACACGAACCTAGTGGCCAGGCAGTGATGCAACATTTGCATAATATATTTACAGTCATAAAGAGTTACAATGAAATTTTCATTTTTGTTGTCAGTATTTTCAGTAATTGTTCCCTATCGATACCCTGACAATAAAAAGGGGGCAACGAAAAATTGTTCAGTTACCCTGTAGGTAAAATTGGGGTGAACAAAGATCCATTTTCATCAAAGCATTATGGCCATGTGGCAACTTGATAAGTTTCTCATCTCACTAATAATATTTTGTTGATAATGGTTGTGCTGCAGCTTTAATTTTGACCTGCAAATGGGTTCCGCCTTTTTTTATTATATTATTATCATTGCATGCCATAAACTATTGACATTGTTCACCACAAGATTTGCAGAGACACCAATTGCCTTGTTATAATTAAAACATTGCCACATTAGGATCTAAATTTAACATAGGTTTTCTTAAAATAATAAAATTACAAAATATTTCACCACATAAAAAGTGCCTGGCAAAATAAAATTGTTGTCTGTTAATTTATCTGTACCAGCATACTTCGATTAAATTTTAGGTGGGAATTAAAATTAAATATGACATATATGTTTGTTATTTCAGCACAAAAATTAGCATTATTTTGTGTTGACTTGTACAGGCTTTAATGCAAATTTACGTCAACAATATGCCTTGAATAAACAAAGGCATTGCTGTGAAAGCAATAAAGTGAGATTCTAATTTTTTAATTTGCTGCAAACACTTTTTTTCTTAATATCAATCTAATCATGTCACTACAAGGTTTTTTGAATCTTTTATGGAAATATTTTTTTTTTGTTGTCGTTTAAACCCTAGATTGATTATTTGCAGGACTGAACATTGACCCTGTCTTCAAGTGCATAATTGACGAGAACTGGAAAGATTTTTTCATCATGGATGATGTACAAAGCATAATAGATGTGATTTTATCAGAAGCAAAACAAAACTCAGGTGTGCAACTCGTTTTACCCTTTGTTTCAATATTACTTCTAATATCCCTAAGGAACGTTTTGGATTTTTAACATATACTTTTCACTAGAAAACCTTTATATACTTACATTTCTTATTAAACTATAGTCCTGTTTCTATTACTTTGTTTGGTCTTCTTTAGATTTTGCTCAAAAACTTTTAACTTATATAAAACAGAATATAGAAGACACATTTCGGAGGTAGGATGATTTGTTTGATTTCAATGCTTGATATATAATTTCACTCTATATAATATAGATACCAGTCCAAGATACCAAAACGTGACCAAATTACCACATCAATCTTCATTTATTTTAGCCATAGTACTATTGCCCTGTTTGGTATCATGTGTTTAAAGGTGTTCATTCAGGCAAATTGGACTGGTCCTGAAGTAAAAATTGATGATCTTGGATTGCTAGGTGACATAGTAACATCAAAGGCAAGTTTTGTCTATTACTTTATTGCCAAGCATAAGGGTAAAAGTGGCAACTCTAAAATCTGGTTTTGCTGATCTTAATAGTATGTTTTTAATTGATATGAGTGAGCTCTTATGCTATGTACAGTATTGATAATGAAGACCATTAGACTTTTGGGTATCCATTTTGGCCTGTATTGTTGATGTTTTATCAAAACAGATATATTTCAATTTCAATTTTTTTTAGGATTTTAACTCACGTTCATTAAAATTGCTCGAATCGAATGGTGAAGAAGTTTATCAGTTAATTTCATACCCCACTCTTCTTGTAATTGCAAAAGTAATTTTACTTGAATGTCAATCAATGTTGAATCTGTTTGCGACAACTCCTCTTTGGTCTGTAAAATGCATTGCAACATATTTCACTATACTTGGAGAAACTAATGGCAACCATTTTGAAATGTTTAAAGATATTTTAAAAAAGGGTATGTTACATAGTGTAGTGTGTAATGTGCGTACACATGACAACATTTTTACTAAGTTAATGTTCTTCACTTCACGTAACTAAACTAAACTAGTTTGAAATTGCTAGATAAAACCGATGTTATTTGAGCTGTAAGCTCCCCCAATTTTAAATAGTGAAAATGTAGGCATTCCAAACCCAATTTTTAAAATCTCACAGTTTTGAAGTACACTGGAAAGGGAATCCTGGAAAATTCTGGTACAACCCAGATAAACGCTGACAAAAAGCTGAATTCCTTGTAATTGGATGTATCACTGGATGTCTCGTTTATTTTTTAGCATGTAAGCTTTTATTTTTACGTTTTTGTTATTTTTATTTTTTAGTTAAATGTGATGAAGCTGGATTTTCAAATTTACCGATGTAAGTAACCCATCAGTGTTGTGTGTGCTATTTCAAAAAAAATTGTTTTAAAAGTACTCTACCAGTATTATACCTTTATGCAGGTTTTTAGCAGAAGGGTGGAAACACCTGCTTTTAGACACTATGAATTCTATTGATCCGTTTCTATTATAAACATCTCCTTAATTATTTTTCTTTTTTTACATTGGACTTCAGTCTGAGCATTCAGTAGCAGTATGCATCGAGTAATAAGTCACTTTTTTTTTAATTATAGAGAATTGCAAGCAGAATTTTACCTGGACTGTTCACATGTGTACCTGCGTTTCTATGAATACAATGAAGTAGAGGTAAATTGTTCTATTCACTCAACAAAACACTTACAAAAACATTGCAATCTGTACCTCCCATTCTCTAAACAATATAGGATATCATTTAAAACGTGATTGCAGGACATTTTAATGTGCTAGTAAAAATGCTTACCTTATTCGAGTGTGGTTAGATGTTTAAGTAAATGTTCATTATTTAAATGACATAAAGGAAAAGTTTAATTCCCAAAGCAACCTTCTTAATAGTCAGGATACATTTTGGTGAAAATGGTTTTATTAAAGATGGATAGGAAAAGAAAAATCATATTTAATTTGCACATTTAAGGTACGATTGCACAAGTTGTACATTTTTTATTCATTCTGTCCTTTAGTTATATGCTGTAAATATTAAAATTTGTTTTCCTTTTTTTTCGTTTTTCTGGTGATAGAAATGTCATAAAAAGGTCAAACAATTGTTAAAAATAGAAGTATCATTAACAGGTATTTTTCTATTTTTAATTATTAGTGCATGTACATACATTTTGTAATTGATTTAATTTGTTTCAATAACCCAAGGCACCATGATGTAATATTTTTTCATGCAGCAACAACATGACACCGTTTATATGAATAGTTTCCTGACACCATTGTTTTGGTTGTTGATGTCAGTTTTGTGACACATTGCGGGAAGATTGTGTGTGCTCAATATTTCTCTCCATGATCGCTGAAATTTATTTTCAAAAGAAAACCATAATTTTCGTCTACTAAACACTTAATTTACTGCAGCATGGTTTTCTGTTTTGCGTACTTAACCGGTTTACTAGGTATCAATAAAAATAGGCTTCTTCTCAAAATGGCCTATTCCTGAATGCTTTATCTCACATATAAAAAAATTTACTATTTGCGTTAAAGTTTATTCCTCAGATTTCAAAATTTTCTTTAAGTGAAACTGTCCTCCTTTGATGTAAAACTTTCATGCAACGTTCAAAAACTATTCAATCACAAAAATACAAATAACTAAGTCATTGACAAATTTTTTGTTATTTTCCAAACACGGACAAAAGCGTGAAATGGTGACTACAAAGTCGCTACTTTTGCACACACCTAGACTACGTAAAGAGCAAGTGCAATTCGCTAGTAGCGTTCGTTAGCGCGCAGTTTTTTTGTCACATAAACAAATCAAACGGTGACACAACAGAATAGTCTTGTGCCTTTGTTGCTACTGTATAAAAATGTTGCATTGTGTCACCTTCCGTCAAAGGGGTAATGCAGTGTGTATAATGAGGAGGAGTGCAGTGTAGCGTACGAGGAGGAGTGCAGTGTAGCATACGAGGAGGAGGCATCTCTATTTCGTGTTTCATTTTAGCGGCACTTGGTAAAAGAACCAAGTTTCAGGAGAAGAATCTGCCACAAATGAAATTAGATGTTGTTTTAAATGAGGAACGAGGTAAGATCTGCTTCACGATGAATTTTGCTGATTATATGTTTTTTACATAGTTCACTGAATGTTGTTTTGTCTTTTGTCATATATATTTTTGGTCACACGCGATAGCGAAGTGACTTATAAATTAGGGTTCGTCTGGTATGTCCGCCCGTCCGTCATAGCTTTTTCTGGAGCCGCTCGTCTGGTATGTCCGCCCCTCCGTCATAGCTTTTTCTGGAGCCGCTCGTCTGGTATGTCCGCCCCGTCCGTCATAGCTTTTTCTGGAGCTGCTCGTCTGGTATGTCCGCCCCTCCGTCATAGCTTTTTCTGGAGCCGCTCGTCTGGTATGTCCGCCCCTCCGTCATATAGTTTTTTCTGGAGCCGCTCGTCTGGTATGTCCGCCCCTCCGTCATAGCTTTTTTTCGCTGATTTTTTCTTATTTTTTGCGCAAAGTTTAATTATGAAAAATGATAAAAATTAATAATAAGTAAATGAGAATAAGTAAATGAGAATAAGTAAATGAGAATAAGTAAATGAGAATAAGTAAATGCTGGAATTTTTTGGATTTTTGAAAAAAACATAATGGTGCCATTTTGACTAAAAACAAAATTTGGCCCAAAAATAGATTTTTTGAATTTTTTCTAACAATTATCATTACATTTTTCAATATAGTCTAAAATGTTGGTAGAGATCATTATCTACAAATTTCATTTGGTCTTGTATACGGGAAAAATCTGGTTGCTTGGCCCGAAATTAGCTAAAATTGTTTTTTGTCCTCATCTACGTTCGTAACAGCTTTTCTCCGGATTTCAGTTGATTTCATGTTTGAGAAAAATTATGCTGCTAGGCAACAGGCCTTAACTACCCCCAAATTAACCATAATAAGGTTTTCATGTTTGTCTAAAAATTTCTTTATTGTGTTTGCTCATGCTTGATATCGCGTGTGACCATTAAAGATGTAAACTTGTTTTGTAGTCATCCTGAAAACACAGGAAACATTTATAAGATATACTTTGAAATAAAAAATATGTATTATTTTTGTCAAAATAACCTTTTTTATAATAATAATAAATATTGAATATACTTCCCATTTGATTTGCTTTTAAAAACGTAGTATTCTACTTCTTCGCATATCACATTACTATACATGTTCATTTTTTGTGTGTATGGTTATAGAGAATGGTATTTTACATTTTTATATCGAAATCTCTTTGATATTTAACAGGGCAGCAAGTTTAACAGTAGATAGATTCACAGGAAATCACATCCTCTAAAAAACAATCTTTTTTTTTACAGCTCCAACGAAAACAAATGCAGAGATCACCAAAGACTTGCCCACAGTAACTATACCTTCATTTTTTAATCATGCGCTGTTCGTACATGGTTCGCAGCCAACCTGGAAATCAGAGAATTCAGGGATTTTTTTAAATATTTTCCAAAAACTTGAGACATGCAACAACAAAAAAATTCGAGAAAATAAGGAAAATTCAGTGCTACTATGTAGATTCATGATTGAATACCAGTGGATAAATGTTATATTTATGATTTATCAGGGAAGCAGAGGTCAGGGATTTTGTTTCTGAATTTTTGGCTGTGAACGCTGTTGTATTTTTTATTCCCCATTTGTTCACTCGCTTAAATGATTTTTTTGTCAGGACGTCACATTGGACAATGATACGTTGCTTCCAGAAATTCGATTTATTGACGCTGCGAGCATGAACAATCCTGAACTAACGTCGCTTGATCAAGCTTATGCAATATCTTCATGGTGAGTGCATTGTGAAGTTTCCGCAATATTAGAATATTAGTTGAACGGCGTAGTAATGGGACGCATTGAAGTGTATTATCAGAGTATCCCAGCTGTATAGCTTTCTGTTGTTTTTTTCTTGTGCACCTGTTCTGCTTTCCATTGCATCATGGAGTTGTTTAGTAAACGCCCTGTTTGCATCTATCATGTTTAGTAAACGCCCTGTTTGCATCTATCATGTTTAGTAAACGCCCTGTTTGCATCTATCATGTTTAGTAAACGCCCTGTTTGCATCTATCATGTTTAGTAAACGCCCTGTTTGCATCTATCATGTTTAGTAAACGCCCTGTTTGCATCTATCTATCATGTTTAGTAAACGCCCTGTTTGCATCTATCTATCATGTTTAGTAAACGCCCTGTTTGCATCTATCTATCATGTTTAGTAAACGCCCTGTTTGCATCTATCATGTTTAGTAAACGCCCTGTTTGCATCTATCTATCATGTTTAGTAAACGCCCTGTTTGCATCTATCATGTTTAGTAAACGCCCTGTTTGCATCTATCATGTTTAGTAAACGCCCTGTTTGCATCTATCATGTTTAGTAAACGCCCTGTTTGCATCCATCATGTTTAGTAAACGCCCTGTTTGCATCTATCATGTTTAGTAAACGCCCTGTTTGCATCTATCTATCATGTTTAGTAAACGCCCTGTTTGCATCTATCTATCATGTTTAGTAAACGCCCTGTTTGCATCTATCATGTTTAGTAAACGCCCTGTTTGCATCTATCATGTTTAGTAAACGCCCTGTTTGCATCTATCTATCATGTTTAGTAAACGCCCTGTTTGCATCTATCATGTTTAGTAAACGCCCTGTTTGCATCTATCATGTTTAGTAAACGCCCTGTTTGCATCTATCTGTTTTTCTTCTAAATTTTCGTTATTTGCTACAATTTTGTATTTTGCTACAATGTGCTAAAAATATTCTCTTCGTTACTTTTTAACATTTTTATATGAATGTTCTTAGTATTTACTTGCAGAAGACAAGACCACGCGATAAACTATCGCATGAGGAAGTCCTGCCGTTTGTGGAAGTAAGTTACTTATTTTACTTCCACCGAATGAGGGGAGAAATACTTAACGTGCATGCTGTATTTATGCTTTTTTAGAACGTGCTAAAATCGCCACAGTGTTGGTCTATTCAATACAAAAGCTTGTTTTTACGATGCGTCACAGAATTTTCAAATTCGCGGAAAGCTGAAAGAGCTTTGTTGCAGTTCGAAAGTTTGAGAGATAACATTGCAAAACAGACACCCAAGGTATATAATAGTGAAACTTCCATTACGGATGGCCTCTTAACTTCTTACACTCTATTCTCTGATGCTGGCGATACACGATCCATATTGTCCAATCTGATTCATTTGCGGACAATTTACATCAAAAAATGGTATACACAATGAAATATTTTTTGTCTCGCTTAAAACTGGCTAACACCATTCAACGGCCCGTAAAATGGTCGCCATGGAGATGCAAAGCGTTGTGCGAAAGAAACAGTCAATATCTCTGTTTATGATGCTATACCTGTAATGTTTCAAAGCACTGCAATAAAAAATTCCATCAAAAACCTCACTTTTATACTGTCCCATCAAGTGAACATAACAGATTTTTAAATTTATATTGCCCTTTCGCTTAGCATGTTGTTAATGTGAAGGTATTTTTAGGCCAGCCAAAGGTGTGTACTTCTGCAAAGTGTCAACCTGGAACCTTCGTGGGCGTGTGAGGTATGTATAGAAGCTATAAAGATAGTGCAACTTATACACTGTAAAAAGCTGTGAACATTACGAAATGCATTACCATTAACTTGCCGAACATTATGGACTTCTTCTCAGACGTTAGATCTTGATACTTTCTCTAGAGAGTTCACGCCCAACTTCTTTTCTCCATTGGTCTCACAGACAGTGCGTTGGAGATTTTTCTGCGATTGCATTTATGGGACGACGTTATCGCGTGTTATCAACGACTTGGGAAACATGGAAAGGTATAGTTTTTTAGCTTTTTAAACTACAATAAAATTCTGGTTGTTCTAATCTCTTTATTTGAATCCGAAGTTTACATTTACCTCTTCATCCCTCCCTGGCGTCAGATTCAGTTTAACATACACCTTTCGATTTGTAAGTCGCCCATTGTTTTTCTTTTCTCTTTTTCCAAACAAAAAATTTGGGAACATTTTGGTTGCCCTGCAGATTAAATAATTTAGAAAATAAGTATTTTATTTCTTGAAAACTTTTACCATTTTACCCTCTTGCGCAGAGGATATTCATTCTCTTTTTTTTAAAAAAAAAGAATATTGCTTTTCCTGTAACTTTGACGGACAAAATGTTCAGAATAAAAGATTGTTATAGGAATATAGTTTTTCTATTTTCCGCTTTTTTCAGTTTTTCTTCGAAATTCTTCACTGCATATATACATTATATATCTATAAGTTTAGAAATAAGCTTTTGTATGACTCCTTTTGAGTGAACTAGAGTTTATATAATTTTTCTAAGTTACACATATCATTTCCACAAATGATTGGAGTATAATTTATTTACAGAGTGAATTTCTGAGCAGTCCTGCAATATAATTGGCTTTTTATAATATAATATCGATACGTAGTTTTTTTAGCAGGTGATAATCAATAGACAATGTTATTATCCATAGGCTGAAGCTGTTATTCGCGAAGAATTGACGAAACGCGAGTCTGCAACTTTATGGAATCTACTAGGCGATGCAACATTAGTAAGTCTTTTTAAACTCTGTCATGTCCGACATTATTTTTAATGTTTTAGTGTTAACGTGCCTTCTTTGTTTTGTTTAGGACAAGCAATATTACGAGAAAGCATGGGAGGTTTCCAAATACCGCAATGCTAGATCTCAGAGGTCGATTGGTTTGCATCACTTGCGAAAGCGAGAGGTAAATTATTCTTACGCTATTGGCGTAATAACTGATTTGAAAGCATAAATTTGAATTGCACCTGTGCTAGCTAAGATAGCGAGGTCCCCGTCATCTTTTATAGCGAGAAAAGAATAAGAATCTTGAACTTTCAATTTGTTTCAACTCTTATGCTACAATTATTGGTTTCACGGCGAAAATCTCAATATACTCAGCCACAACTCGCATTGATCAGGTTGTCGAAACGGTTTACTGTTTTACCTGATTATATTTCCTTTTATAGTTTAACGAAGCGATTCCATACTTTGAAAAATCTTTGGAACTCAACTATTTACAAGTAAGTTTTGAGTTTTACACAACTCCATCAAGCCTTAGTTGCTAAGGGCATAATTTTAAGAAGTTGCATAATATTCACCTTTTCCAAGATTTTTTCCAAGATTTTCTCCCATCGCTATCGGCGATGGGAGAAAAAAAAACCTTTTAGAATATTCAGCTGCATAGCTGAATAGTTGGTTAGATTTTTCTCTCAGTTCTGACCAATTCTGTTGTAAAAGTAAAAACAACTTTCTTATATTGATTTTTGTTTTGTTTTGTCTCTCTTTCAGCCATCTATTGCATTTTCACTTGGTTGCGCATGTATGACGACCAATAAACTTGAACCTGCTGCGAAAGCTTTTCAACATTGTGTATCTCTAGATTGTGACGTAAGTAACTATTTATGTTCACGTGACCGGCATTTTTTTTCTCTTCTGAGCCTCATCTGTACTGGTTTATTGGAACTTTGCTATACATTTTTTGTTCCTTAAGACCAAACCCTTTTTTTCTTTGTTTTAGAACCACGAAGCTTGGAACAATCTGGCGTCTAGTTTTATCAGACTAAACAGACTGTAGGGAGTTTATTTTAAGACAAATAAATTTTAAAGGACTTATTTTAGCGCATAATCCAGTGTTCACTTCAGTACTCTAGGCGGGTCAAAATGGGCTCTATCTCTATTCTCTGTGTGTCTCTCTCGCCGCTATTCTCACACTTCTCGTTTTTACCGTAGGAATGATGTAAAATCTGCGCATATAGCGGATATGTAACTTTTTGGAGAATAAAATTAATTTTATCTAGCTGGTGATTTATGGAGATTTATGTTCTAAAAAAAATTCCAAATACTCTCGCGTAAATTCCACATTATTGTAGGCGTGTGTACATCTTGAAAATTCTTACCTGTGGAAGAAACTTTTTAACCCATGTTTAAGGGAGGCGTAAATTTGAAAGTGAGTATTGTCCTATTTTTTTTTGTTTTGTTCACGTGTATGTTCTCTATTTTCTTTCAGTCCAAAAGCATACAGAGCCTTGCAAGAAGCGACTCGTTTGTCTTATGACAACTGGAAAATATGGGAAAATTTTTTGCTCGTAAATATTTTCTTCATCTTTTTGAGATTATGTTCTAAAGGACTGAATGATTGAATAGTGTAGCTAAAAATTTACTTTATTGTTTTAGGTGTGTACCGATATCGGTGCATTTGACGAAACGATACATTGTTGTCATCGATTGGTCGATTTAGATCGAAGAGAGATTGACATCGAGGTCGTTTAAAAATTGCACTTATATATTGTTAGCATCAAATCTCTTGCTATATTTTATTGAATATGAAAGTCAGCACATTATTTTCAACGCTTTGTAATAAAAAAAACGCGTCAATTTTATGCGTATTTTATTCCAATACATTTTAGGTGCTTCATATAATAGTGAAAGCTGTTCTCGATGACGAAAAAGACATGAAGGATATACCAGGTAGCTTAACGGAATAAATTTTTCGCGATTTTTGTCGTGTTTTGTAAAATAAAGTCGTCGTTGAAAATGACGATGGCAGCATTCGTAAAAATAAATATCCGCGAAAATTTTACAGAAACTTTACCTCATCGCGAAATTTCGCGAATATAAGAAGAAGTATATGTTCCTTTTTAAATTCTTTGAACATTGATCTTGTTTGCTTTTTTTTGTATTGATTCGAAAAATTGATGTGGTACCCCGATATGCTTGCTTCTTTGTTCAGGGTCATTTAGGAACAATGTAGCATTCCTGAAAAGTATTAAAAAAATATTATTTTGGCCAATTTTGCGAAATTGAATGTAGCAAAAATATGAGACATAGCAAAAATTGAATGCAGCGAAATTGTGACTTTATTAATGTCCTTTTTAATACTTTATATTTTAATAAACTAAGCATTTACTACAACAACGAGAAGAGAAGAACACAGTTGTATAATTTCTTGTTTCTTCTTTTTGTAGCCGGGAGGTTAAAACCAAAACTTTACAAAATGTTTGCACATGTAACATCCAAGGTAGGTTTTCTTTCACTTGTGGTTTTGTTTCGTTAAAAACATTTTCATGTTGTCGACATGCAAAAGTACGCGAGAACTCTAAATTCCTTTTTGCGCGAAAGTTTAGGTGCAATTTTTTAAAATGCAATGTTTTCGGTATTTTTTTAAATTTACCTATCAAAAATTTTGATTAAATTGAGTGAGATGTCTATCGGGAGCGTTGTTATGTTGAGCATTCATTCTTTAAAGAATATTGTTTTAAAAATCCTTTAACGTTAAAAATGTTAAAATTCTCCTTAGTTTTTACTTCTCTGCCATTTAATTTTGTGCGAAGAGATTCGTGGTGTACAAGCCTACTGTGGAGAGTTATGATATTTTCTGTTGGCTTCAAATCCTATATTTCGTTAAGTTAAAAATTGTTTGTTCGCAAGAAATCTTAATTCTTTTTTATTTTTTACATCTCGTTCGAAAAAAGATGTCCTTGAAATAGACAGAATTTCCCTTGATACTGCTTAAATCTTACCTCCCATGTTAATCTTAAAAAGGCTCATAAAATATTACTATTAAATAAAAAAAAGTTTTCGCTTTGAAAATACGTATCATAAAAACCAGAAATTTACCCTTAAATATTGAGATTTTGACCACTTCTGTCACGGGAGTGCTCTATATTTTGAAAGGAACGAGCTATAGTTATTTTTTCCGACGCCCCCCTTCCCCCATTACCCGTATATGATTTCAGTGACTTAATTTCGGATAGAGCAACCTCTCCATGTCTCAGAATAAAATTTCGATCATCCAGCCAATGAACAACGTAACGACGTCAAAGATACTTTGATGTTTGGCGCTTTCCGTGGGCGCTCTTGTTTAGGATGGCGGACTTACCGAATTGAATTTTTTATGAAAGTAACTTGTTCTTAATCTGAGTACTCTCTTGTGAGTGCATATCATACCAAACGAAATATATATTTATTTTTTATATCAGTGTTTTGAGATTCGGAGGTCAGCTTTAATATCCTTACATTATCCTGTATGTCAACTTGGAAGAGAATGCTACCATGGTTATTTGACCTGTTTTCTATACAGAAGGGACGTGTGCAAATAAGAGATGATTACTGCGCCAACAGGATATCCTTACTATGTTTTATCAAATTTAAGAATTTCATTATTATGTAAGCACGGATTAACGGAGGAAACTACACATAGGCCATTTCTGCTGCAGACGTTATAACTTTACGGTAACTTATTAACACGTCAAAGGGTCATAATGTCAAGTTTGTACGTAACAGCTGTTGTTTTCTTACTGTCGGCTTTTCTTTGATGTTTACCAGCTTGCCAGGCTAGTGACGTGCGGTGGCAATGCAACCCAATGTTTGTTTCTGGCTGGTTGTAATGCTATTATACTCTATAATTTGGGTTGTGTTTTTTTTACTCCACATAAGATTAACAGCAGTGACCCTAATACTTAAGGTGAAGCTGAAACACGTGGAAAATTTTTACGGGTTTTGAACTTAATAAGAGGAACATAAATATTTTTACGGGTTTTGAACTTAATAAGAGGAACATAAATATTTTTTTTTAAATAAAAGGTTCTTATGTTTTGAATTTAAGTTAAGATTGCTGAAAGAGTAGGAGTGAAATTTTTATCAGTTATCACATTTGTTTATATCCTGTGCTGAGTTATGTCCACTTTGCTCGAGGGTGTTCCGTTGTTTATCTCAACTATCTTAATAATTATGTCATTCTGCTGATTATCAAACATTATTCATTTTTTTATTGACTTGTATTTGAGGATATAATTTTCCTTTGTATTTTTCCGATCGCTTGTGTTGAGTGCGGCTCGTGCAGCTTGCGAAATGTATGGCGAGACATGAAGCTTGTTTCAGATGGTGTTTCATCGCTTCATCTCTTTTTAATGATGTCTGCGTCTACATGTGACATTGTAATAACGTCTTCTAATCATCGCCATGCTGAATTATGAGTTTATGCAGTAGGAACGGATATAATTTGAGTGGACAACCACGCAAAATGTCGCTGCGCTAACATCACTTGCTCAACTTCTATCTTATCTGTCCAAAAAGTCAGTAAATAGTAACCAAATTTTTAAGACCATTTTAGCCTTGCAGAATGGCGTTGCAAAGAAAACTCGAAAGTATTCTGTGAAGTTGTTAGCAAATTAATTTATTATCGTTAATTTCCTCTAATAAGTTAAATTAATTCCGCTAAAAAATGCAGAAATTTCGCGAGGTTTTTTTTTTGCAACGATTTCTTTCAGCGAAATTTTCTGACAATATGTAAGTTCTTTGCTAGCTTCTTTTTGGTATTTTTTTTAACCCGCAATTCAAAACAAACTCTAGTCTTTATGTGAATATTTTTTATGGTTACAATACTCTCCTTATTTTTAATTCGCAAATTTCACCACATTTGAGACAGCTACTTATAACACCAGTTCCAGAGTCTGAATTAAATTTTTATTGCAACTCGATACATGGGATATTTCATACCTGATATGATTCCTTTCTTCTGTGATATTTTTTCTCTTTCTCTATAATAATAGCCGTATTTTGTCTGTCTGTCCGCAATAAAAGTGTCGTGCAACGGGTACACGAAATAGGGTTAACGACTTGTTTTATATAAGAACAGAGAACTTTAGCTTTAACTCAGTGTATTTATAACATGTTTAATTTGAATTTGTTTCTATGTTTTGATCGTCATTTATTTTTACAGTTGCAAATATCGACTATGTAATATCTAAAGTTATGCAAAATCGCAACGATTGATGCTGCGAGAACTTCTGCCTTGAAAGATTTAGTTCGCGTGATTTGTTTGTTTTGCCTCACCAGTAAAATTTCAGCCATTCCCATTCTTATCGGTCTAATGAAATTGTACTGAAAAGATTGCATCGTATTTAGATAACGAATTCTCCAGCAGTCTGGGAGTTGTACGCCAAGTTGCATTTAAGCGAAAACGAAGCCACGCACAAAGAGAAGGTAAGTTTATTTCATTAAAATATTTTTGTGTTTGGTTTTTGTACAAACAGTTTAGATGGTACAGTGTGTCTCGACCACTTTGATTATGAAAGTTGTTCTTAACCTCGAAATTTCTTTCAGGCATTACAGTATTTGTATAAATCGCATCGCTGTTTTACTCAAAACACAGAGTGGGAGAAATGTGAAAAACGGCTACCAGCTGTCAAGAGAGTTACTCACTTGTTGATGGACGGTAAGAAACTTCATGTAGGATGTGATTTAAGGGGTGCAAATTTTCGTTCTTCTCGCATTAAAAGGTCACTTTATGCAGTTTCCGTGGTATATAGAAACGGTATTTAGGGTGTCCACTCTGTCCAAAATTATCAAAATGTCGGAAAAAAGTCCAGAATAGCAGCACTTTCTTCGATATGTCAGAAGATTTCAGAAATGTTAGGTTTAACAAGTCAAACAGAATCAATTATTTTCGTGTTTAATAATTTTAACAAGGACTGGAATTCAGATCTGATTCTAAAAAGAATTAGTTGTGATTCTTTACAGTCTGTCCTATTCATGTGATTTAACCTACTTTGTCAGTATAAAGGTTCCGATAAGTACAAAATTGTGACCAAAATGGCTGGGAAATGTCAGCAATGTTAGTCAAAATATGTCAGGAAAGGAATAAGAAATAAATATTGAGTGAACACATGAATTGACATGAATAATTTAATATGAAAGTTATAAAACTTTTTTCTAGTATAGTGTTGTGACATTTACTATGCTATTTAGTGACGAAAGATGTCTGTTCTCAAGCAGAATTCGAAGCAAGGACTGTTTCACTTTATTCGACAACAAAAATGGCCGTTACGAATTTGATTCTACGACTAGAGGTAACAACCAATCAGGGTTTTTTGTCTTCCAATTGTGTTACGAAACAACATTGGGAAGTTGTGTATTTTGTTTCAGGAAGCTTCAAAAATGTGTTCGTAAATGACCGCTCATACCTTTCATTTCTATGCCCATTTTTTCTCTTGTTTAAAACCGAAACAAATACTATTATTACTCGCGTAGTTGGTATTTGCTTGCCGCTTAGCTTGGTACAAAATTTTACGGAATTGAATTTCTGCAATCCTGTTGAGTTACTCAAGTTCGCAAAAAAAATTACTAGTAATATTCAATGAACATATTAGCACATCATTTCATAGGATCGTTATAAATTTTTGTGGTCTTCCTCGGTCAAGAAAATCAAATCGAATAAAAAAACAAATATCGATGGAAATTTGTGTTTGTTTGTTTTTCTTTATTAGCCATGCACTCCTGCATAAAGTTGCGGAAAGCAGGCATCCTGTGCGGGTCATGCAATTAAAAACCGAACACAATTATATGCCGGATAATAACATAACAGTACAATTTGAAGCGGAAGTTGGAAATTGTTGTAACTGCCCATCATCGCCTACTCCTACATCGAAAAAAAATCCATAATTTGAAAACTACATTTGTTTGTTTCCGTGTTTATTTGTTCGAAGTTGTTTATTTGTTGCGTTTGTTATACTATATTTTCTGTTCTTTGCATTTGGAAAGTTTTGATCCTAGACGTTAACTATACAGCGTTCGTGTTTGTTTGGGAAATCAGAGCAGCCTATTTTACTTATCTGTTCGTATACTGTACGCAAGCGTACAAAGTTTCAAAAACATTAGAGTACATTGATTTCTGATATCCTGTTCTTGCCATGTTTTCAATTAAATCCACCTACTGTTCATTATCACTTTAATCGCAAACGAGTTTTTCTCCACCTCAGCTTAATCCGTAATTACAACGGTTCTCCGCACCTTGTGATTTAAGGTTTCGGTCTTCTCTGTTTTGGTAATTCTATGGTTTTGACATAATCATTTACACATCCGTATGTTAATCGCCCCAAAAAAGAAAATTTTTTTTAAATTCTAAAAAGGAAGTGCATATATTAAACTCTTATATTATGAGATCCTTTTGTGATAATTTTAAAATTCACTTCTTTACAGTATTGAGAATTTGCTAAATAATGAACCAGATGAGTACTGTGTTATCCAGTAATGGTTCAAAACAACGAGAACACGTGTTTCCCATGATCCATACTAAACTTCAAAAAATCCTGTAAATCTCCGTTGTCGGGAATACATGAAGAAAAGTTTAAATTTTATTCTATTTTGCTAAAACTTATGAATTTAAGACTTGTGTGAACAAACGATTTATGGCGTGTTAAGGTTTTAACGTTCATAACGTATTTCAGCCAAAGGACACCAGGTGTTTTTTTTAATAAACGATGCGCCTATCAGTAAAGCATTGCAAAAAGCACCTTAAAATGCGATGTTTATCGCGTGTAGTTAGCGCTTGTTAAACTTCGGGTGATGCTTTGATATAATGTTATTATCTACGTTGATGTGTAAGCACCACTGTAAAACATTTTTCCCCGACATTTGTTCAGTCAGTAATAATGGAATATTACGTATAGAACGACTACGCCTTTACATGCTTATGAACCAAAATTACTGCTAAAGATTGAATAAACGCCCTGTTTTTACCTGGGCGTTCAGTTAACGGGGTGTTATTCAAAATTAAAATTAACAACTTTTCTCTTCTTTTATAGAAAGCCTACGCAAGCGTAGACAACGAACCACTACCTTCTGTTCAGCCAATCATAGAAGAGTTAAAGAGTCACGTGAACGAACTTCAGACTCTTCTTACGTCATCACAATAACCACATGGTCCGTCCTTTGTGTACTATGCTATAAAATAAATGCAACGGTGTAAAAGGAAATATATATAATACTAGCAATATTTCGTTTCCTTAATTTTGCTTCTTAATTTTGTAGTTCTTAACTCGATATTGTTTGTTGTGTATTTATTAACAGTGAAACCACCTCGCATCGGACACCTTTCCACATCTACAGTTTTCTTAGGAACGGATGTTCATAAAAAAAATTTATATTTTCCCCGAGAATCGACTTCGCTATAGCGGACACCAAAAATGGATCATAAAAACAATTTTGAGACAATTTTTTGCACTGATCATCAGTGCATGGCAAAATCCACGGGTTCGCTGGTCCTCAGATATTCGGCCTTCGTACATACCCCATATATTACTAGAAAGTATCCTCTTCTTTGGTCTGAATTACGTGCATCTGTTTTTTGTCTGTGAACAAAAGATGGCAGCTGCTAGCATCCACGAGCGAATTTCCGCGGATTTTTCCACAAGCTAGTGTCTATTTTGTGTCAATTTTTTTTGATGTTTTTTTGCAAATTTGCGGTACAACAAAGAAAATAAATTCGAAGTATTAGCGTTCGTCGAATTATTTCGGGATTTATTACATATATAATCCTGTGCGCAAAACTCTATTTTCAGAGCGTAATTCGTGACCTGTTCTTAAACTGACTCATAAATTTGTTTTCATATTTAGCGCAAGGAAACACTTTATTTTTAAACCTCCTAATAAAAAATATCTTCTTTGATCCTGCTCTAATAGAAGATTTCTTGTGCGTCAACTGACTCATCTTTTAAAATATTTCTGCTGCATCATGATCCTCGATTTTATTAGTTTGTCACGAATTATTAATGTTTGGTTATTGTAATAGTTACAATTCACCGTTGACATTGTCACTTGCAAAAAATGACCTTTTTACCTTGTCTCTGAAAGAATTTATTATAATTAATGACTTAATTTTGGAACCAGCTAAATGAGGTCATTGATGAGGCATTCGATAAGATCGATTTCAAGGACGAGTTTGACATGCTTCTTGAAGGAGTCATAAATTTTATCTCCCGTCAAATTTGATCAATTTAATATGTTATTAATCGTCAGACAAATGTCTAATTGCTTCAATGAAATCTAATTAGTAACTTTAATGAGCCTCTGCAGCTCTGGGTGTCTCACTTTGACGTCATTAAAATTCTTTCCTATTTTAAATCTTTTGACTTCAGCCCCTACACTGCATCTCTTCATCCACTTGTTTTTTAATATATTTTTCTTTGTCTCTACTAATGTTAAATGTTGCAGCTATCCAACTATCGAAATTATTCAGACATTTTGCAAGAATTGTTATTAGTTTTAACGAGGAGTCATTACAAGTTATTTATTAGTAACATTCCAATTGCTTCTAGTAGAAGAACTAGATGAACAGGGCATTTTGCCAGCACTGGTGCGGTTGAAATAAAACAAACATCACTCTATTAAATTCATCTAAAATCTTCGTTAATGAACTTTTAATTCGAACATTTAAATATTTTTATTACCATTTCAGTATCTGTCTGATTCACTGTAAAAACCACGCTTTAGTGTAAGATGCCAATATCGAACCAATTTTAAGTTGCCAAATACCAGACATACTTCATTCGTACTAATTTTCGTTCATTCGCATAAAAAAGTTCGTTATTTCGCGAAATTTGCGATAAAAATTACGCGCAAAAGTTATTAGGCGTGAAAATATAGAAACAAAACTGATTGTAGAAGGGTATTCTAAATTTTGTTTAAAATCCTAACCTTGTTATTTGTGAGGAAATTTGAACTTGCACGAAAATTAACACGCGCGAAACACGTTTATATTGCTATTGCGCGAAAATTAATACGCGCGAACCACGTTCATCTGGCTATTGCGCAAATATCAATACTAATAAGGAATCACATATCGGACATATTGAATATCTCGCATTTTTTTAAATAAATTTCTTCTGTTGTGATTTCATATCATCAGGCATGCAGTTCAAGCAGATAATAGGTATTTTCCCATACCTAAAGGAACTAACTTTCACGGGAATCAATTTTCACAAGTCAAAAATTTTGTATTTTGCAGGAATTAATTTTCGCAAATTGAACAGATTTTAATCTTTCCGTTGATTATTTTTCGCGGTTGATTGATTTGCTGTTTGTACGAACTGAATGGCAAAATAAACAAAAAAACGCGAAATTTGCGAATACCAATATCACATACATCATACCTGGTTTTAATGTTGATTAATAAGCCCAGGTACTCATTTCTTGTATGGTCCCTTATTTCAATTTATGGGACTGTTGTTAAACATGCCTTCCCTGAGGTAAAAATCCCTAAACTTATTTTTGGAAAAACAATCCTATGTTCCTCTCTTAGCAAATAGGGTGTGCTGTTGAATTCTGTCATCACTACTACATCCCTATTCTGTTATGGAAACTAACAGACTCTAAACTGGAAGGAATTTTGATCTCATTTTTTCTGCCCACAACAAATTGTGCTTTTACAGCGGCTGTCCTGCGTACTGTTCTATTGACACCGACCTAACAAGAATATGACGTCTCACTAAGTTTATTAATTCGACACTTTTGCTCTGAACTACTCCACGTTAGTACGGGTTATATTTCAAAACTAGGATTGTATAAACATTAAACACAAGTTGTTTTATTTTGATTCAATTAAATGTGAGGCTATTAGTTATATAAGAAGAATTTTCTTTCACAAAATCTGATTATTCTAAAAATTTTCTAATGTGGACGTTTTTGAGTGAATAAACGACGCCATTAAAACAACCTGAAAAGAAAAAGAAGAAGAAGGTTTTTGCAATCCACGTAATTCCTGTGGCAACACAACTCATCGCTATTTCGCAATTATTTTTCCGCATCAGTGCAATGTGCAATTTGTATCATTCTGTGGTCTAAACTTTAATGAATCACCAGATCGTTCAATTTTTGGTGAAAATTTTAATAAGCATAATGAGATTAAGATCCTTTTAAAACTTTTCTAGCGGATACAACTTGGCGATCATCCAAATTCAATAAACTCAATAAAAATTTTATTTTATCGTATCCTATTGAAGCCAGACCACTAGCTGGTTTTCTTGTAAGCATAAAACAGATAAGTTAGTCACCGTTTATACAAGCATCGTGCCAAATTTTTCAAAATTTCCTATGTCTTGTCTGACTTAGGCAAGTAAAATAAAATGTGACCAGAATGGAAAAATGAATAGTGAATAAAGGCTTACAACAGTTAACGTGAGTATGCTGCAAACTTGGAGAAAGAATCAAAAATTTTACCATGGATTTGACAAATGTCCATTTTTATGAATTTTATGATGAAAATTATTTTCTAACTTAACATATTAGAAAAACATTAAATTTTATTTTAATTTTTAAGGAAGGCGTAAGATGGGGGCGTAGGGAAGGAAAAATGTGTTCGCAATTCCAACATTTTTTTGGTTGATAGAACATATAACATACGTTAAAAACGCACAAAATAATATCAATTATTATAAAATATCAAACGATAATTATATTACCATAGCATACAAACTATTTTGTGCGCATGCGTAAGAATGCGGCATAACTTTAGCAATCCAGTCCTCTATCCTGTCAGTTTCATAATTGATGCAATTTTCTTCCGGATATGATACGTGGGTAGAAAGTCAGACAAATGAGCTCTTTTAAAACAAACAGGTATATATCAATCAAACAATTTCAAGACGGTCTAGTACGAAAACATATGCCACCTTTGAGCGTACTAAATTTCGTTTGAAGGCCTTGTCTTCCCTGGTATTGTTTTTTTGAACTGCAGCCAACATAGTCATGTGAAAATGGTTAACGAATATTAATTAATCCATTAACTCTAATAAGTTTGTTTCTAATTTAATAGATAATTTTAACTACTGCTCCAAATAGTTGTTTCAAAATAACAAACACACATATACAAAGTAATCTAGATAGTCTAGCTTTTTAAAAACAAGGAAAAAGGTTGGCATTGCTAATTTTGCTTGTGGTTTTAGATAACGAGAGAGGATTGGCTTTGGACCATTCCTTAGATAGAAGTAAAGGATAGGCAACAGATTGTATTCAATGTGATTGTTTCAAACAAATTTTGCGGTTGTAGTACATGTAATTTACCAATGTGTGAGCAATGTCCATTCTTATTGTTAAGTATAATAGCGTATTAGTAACTTGTTAGCGCTGGTAAACAAATAAAGTTTTTGTGTTTTTTTGTTCCGGCGTAAACACAAGTAAGTTTATGCATTTTTAAAGACCATTTTTACCATTTACCATTAAGGACAAGATTATTGGTCCGCTTTGCTATAACTGTTTAACTTGGGAGTTATAGAAACTTTTGTCAAAAAAGGTTTCTTATGGATTTAAGAAACCGTCAAAAAATATTAACAGTGAAAAATATTAAGATACAAAAAATGATTGATTCAATCTGATAGTTCTTTAGAGTTTATTTCAGACAGGGTGACAAAATTTTTACTTTTACTCGAGTTGTTGGGCAAAATATTTTTTGGCTCTTTTGAACACTAAATGCACCATCATTTGTTAGCTATGTTTCTCTTAGAAGAAAATTGTGGAAAATGCCTAAAAATAACACAGAAGCATTTTCATAATGGCAGACCAAAGGCTTACTTTCACTGTAGAAGGAATGTTTTAAAAATAATTGCTTTGTCCTTCTCATGCCCAACTTCATAGTACCCATTTCTGCCAGACTTTCTTTTATCTTCCACCATAGGCCTGAAAAAGCTAGAATTAAAAAGCTGATCCTAATTTTCCACACTGGCATTTAAATAACGACTAAATTTTCATATCTTTAAACTACTTCGTAATAGCTGCTGTCAATAAGCCGTTTTCTTCATATTCGATATTTCCATATTTTCTGCGCGTAAAAAACAAATTCATGCATCAAGGAGTTTGTCTGCCTACGTTGATCCTATGGCTTTCTTCTCCTTCACCAAGAAGATAATCTACACGCGCTTTTAAATTTAGCTTAGTTTTAGAGTCAGGTTTAGTAATAACCATGCCTGTGCTCAATCAGTAATAAGAAAAGGTAGCAATTCTAAAAAAAATAGAAAATACGTAAAAACCGCAACGTAATCAAATCTATCGCTATAACATGGATCACTCATCGCGCCATTTTAAAGAAAACATGTTTTTAAGTCACGGCCTACGCCCAAAATTTAAAAAGCCGTCTCAGCAAATATTTAACTGTTCATAAAAAGTGTAATTTGAAAAACGCCTATATACAATTTTAATTACGATTCGCGTCACACATATGTTTTCTATCTTCATCTTAACGAGCAAATTGCCATCTAACTGTAGAGGAGGCGTGAAGGGCGGGATCAAAAAACGCAAACACTTAGAAACAAATAACTTCAGACAATCCCAGATACTAATCTTACCCAATCAACTTCATACTATGTTATCAAAAACGCACGACAATTTGTTATTTTTAGCACGTAAGGACGATAAACAATGATAAAAATCGCAGCAAGCATGCACTGTTTTATTACACGAGATAAGAGTGTTATTTATTGTTATAGGCCATTTAAAACAAACAAACAAAATAATTGCAGAAACGTTATTCCATTGTTATTTCATTCATTAGCTTTCCAATTCAAAAAATGAGAAAAACAACACAATTCTGCGATACACATCGCAATGGTATTGACTAAGTTTTATATCTCATTGACATTGAAGATTCCTGTATCATTACGTTTTGTATATTGTGCGGAACTTGACATAAACTTGACCAATATTGATAAACAGTGTTTCAATCACTGAAGGGGTTATTTCGTATAAATTTTCGAATATAAATGAAAATATAAATCTTGGCGGAAGAAATACGATGTCTTTCTTCCTCCAAGTATAAATCAATCAATTTTTCACCATAAGACACAAACCCTTGTTTGCACAAGCCTTTTGCATCACAGTGAACCTGCATTCGAGGTGCTTATACTATTTCAGTCTCAGTTAAAAATAGTATCAAGCTCAAAATGTAGAATTTGCGAGAATGTTTAAAAGAAGAATGTTTCTCATGAGAAAATTGTGAACTCGTAATAAAATAGAATGAACTGTGTATTATGTGCTAAGTAAGTCTGCACATTAGCGTGCACCTCATGTGATGAAAGGATAATAGATTGTTGAAAAACGTAGATCCAAAAAAGGTCTGGTGAATGTCAGGAGGATGTAAAACAGCTTAACAAGTCCGTCAACATTAGTTGTCATCATTCGACGATATCACATTGACACGTGTTAATAGAAAGGTATTTCGCAAAGGGGATAGTATCGCAGCCTCGTCTACTGCATTTGTTAGAGAGGTAGCATCGTCATGCAAGCGACAGGTTTTGTGTTCAAGTCCTACTTGATGATGAATCATCTCTGCAACACCAATGCGCATGTTTATTTAGCCACAAAATGATTTTAATAGAAAATATATCATATCTCCTAAGGTTATAACAGGAGCACAAATTTAATGAAATATGTGATTTTTTGTTATATTTCGTTTTTAATGTTTTTAACAACAACAAAATTTGAATAGGTTATTTTTGATTTTTATCTCCAAAACTTAATCTTTGGCATTTTCAGATTTTTGTTCGTCAGAGAGGAGCTCATATACACGAACTAACTAGGAAAAAAGCAGTTCGTCTATAAAATTTAAAAGCATTAAAAACCAAAAAAACCTTTCACTGCAGTTGTTCGTCGATATTTTGCTTAATTATTATTATGTCTAATGATGGAAACAGAGATATTTTGGTTGGAGCAACGACCCCTTTCAAAACCACAAAAATTAAATTTAATATATACTCATCGATCATTTAGCAGTGGAAATATTTTTAGCACATATGTCAGTCAAAAATGATAGGTTATACTATTATAGGTTAAAAAGTAAGCTTAAAGGTCGAGAATACACTTTGTGATAATCTAAATTTAAATATTGAAGAAAACATATTGAAAAAACAACAACATAAAAACAACTTCCATGTTTATACAGTATGCTGTCCTTATGACTTTTCTTCTTTGGGCTGGAGCGCGTAGGTTCTTCTGTATCGCGTGTTGTATTTAAAAATTGTTTTCAATTTTTTTAATTTGGCTAGTGGATATAAAATATTTGCGCTTAAAACATTCCACATATGATTTTGCAGGCTTTTTAGCTGTCCTTCTTTTTGTTATTAAGTGTACTATTATTCATTTTTATTATTATTCAAGTGACATGAAAAATAATTTCGAAGATAAAACTAGAAAGTTCATCATAACAAGTTAGCCTTCATAATTGAGAATGATTATATCCCCATGTCACTGGAATTAGGTCAATGTGCGTTTTTTCCACTTCTTCAAGCATAGATTTGTGAGGTCAAAAGGATAAAAGGTCTCGCTTTTATTAAAGATGATTAGATATCCTACAATTTTAATTGTACAACCACATACGACCGAATACCCAAACGCGTAAACAATTTTACATATTTTTTGTTTATTTTTAGCTGTAATTATTTGCATCGTCTTTAGCTTATTTTTTTTATATATATTTTAATATTGATACTATTTTGTCTTTTAATTTCTCAACAAAATATTTACATTTCAGCCTTTCTTTCGTACAGAAGATTTCCAAGAACAAGAAACACAAGAATAAAAAAAGGCTTTTAAGGTCTTTTCAATTTTTTGTCTGTAAAGAAATTCCCTTAATCCTTTCAAAGAAATAAACGATCGTGTTGAATCTTTAAATAAAATAAATCTCTTTGGTAAAAGTATGTGTATACTTAAAAAAGAAATATTGAAAGAAATACGAACAAAAAATACAATACATAGAAATACCTCTTTTCTTCATTCTTGGTACAATGTTAATCATCTCAGATGAGAATGTGTAACATGTTCTAATCGTCTTCAAGGACCAAAACGGTTTTGTGGTCAAATTTATTTAACAAACACTGACAAATATGAATGCATTCACGTTTAAAGAGTTAGTCATTGATTGGAGAATTGTTTTTTGTGGGTAACCTTAATTGCGGAGCAGAGGAAAGGGATTTTTTTCTTCTTCCTGACTTATGAATCAGAAAATAAACTTATACAGAGATTTATGATGTGTTTTCTTTGCCTTGCTGTCATGTATAATTATTTCAATAAAGGGGGCACTTTTACATTATCGGTTATAATAAAAATATATGACTTTGAGGTTTAGGGACGCGTTGTAATTAATTTAAAATGATTTTGTTTCTTATTTTATCTTTTTTTATTATAAAGGAGTCCAAATATTTCACTAAATGTTTAATTGCATTCGTTTGCTAAATAAACAAATATTTTATTATTATACTTTTTGAACAAGCAGTACCAAGTTCAGAATTTTATTTGAAATGGTTTGCGAAGATGTCACTTCTGAATCATACACCAGCCTAATTCGTTTCAGCTCACTTAAACAATTCATTCGTGAATCATGCCATAAAATATCTTTCATATGTGGACACTGTAAAATATTTCATAAAGATTAGGTAATGTAACCGATGAGTCAACCGCTAAGTGAAAACGGATGCAGAACCGTTTCAAACGGTATCAAATTCATTTATTGTATTTAGAAGAACGGAATAGCAGGGATAATATGCTAATTAATGGAAGAACACTCGTGTCAAATACAATGGGAAATTTTAATTCCACTTTGTGCTCATTTAAAGGCTTTCCTGTTGCGGCCAGAAGGTGTTGTAATTATCTCTGTGTAACTAAAATGCTGCATCACTAAATTACAGACCTTATATGAACATAATAATTGGTGAGGTATTTACATGAATTTATATCCGTGACGAACTACTGAAGTGTCACGTCTCACTGCTAGAATTTGACGGCGATTAGGCGGCGTACTAAAGGTGCTTAATTTGGCACGCGTTTCTTGTTCACAGGATGGAGAAACATCAATATTTTATAGATGAGCTTCGACTCCGCAGTTAATACAAAAGAATTTTAATTTCTTTAATGTATGCATAAATTAAAAAGGACGCATAATTAATTGTTTGATTGATTGTATTTAACCAATGCGTAGAAACTATTATTTAATCTAAATTGCAATTTCGGATATCGCTTGCTCTTTTTGTAAACATAGTTATTGTGTTCTGTTTTTGTTTTTAATCTCTAGTCTGCCATCTTTAAATGACGTCAGCTGGTTGGATACGCACTAGCGTGACTTATCATTGACAGGAAGAGACAGGGTATATAAACCTGAGTGTGACATTTACCGACTTGTAGAATGATGAATAAAGAGGGTTAGTCTGAGCAAGTGGCGACCTCATAGTGTCTATCAAAAAGACGTTAATTCTTCACTTAAACTTACTATACATAACATCACGTTGAACATTTACATACTTGTGAAGACAAATAAATTTTTACTGGATTTAGCAGTTCAAGAAAAGAGAAGTTATATTTGGATGTGGCTGGTTATATATTTTTTTGCTGTGTTAAGTGAATATTTTGAAGAGTTTTACTAGACTACAAACTTAAACAAGCATTATGCCTCGACCGCGTAAAACTTCGTACACTGGGGACAAGCCTCCATACAGTTACGTTGCATTGTGCGCCATGGCTATCCACAGTTCACCAGTCAAGATGATGACTTTAAGTCAAATATATAAATTTATCATGGATAATTTCCCATTCTATCGAAGAAACAGTACACGTTGGCAAAATTCTTTACGACATAATCTATCGTTTAACGATTGTTTCGTAAAAGTATCGAAAACCTCGGAGCATGGTGGAAAAGGGAATTATTGGAAATTGCATAAAAACAGTGCTCAGATGTTCGAAGAGGGTAGTTTGTTACGAAGAAAAAGAAGATTTCATTCTGATTCCAGCATCGAGGATACACACCAAGAAACTGAGGATGAATGTTATAGCCCTAAAAAAACACGCACGGGCGATCCGTACCAAGAAAAAAACTTATCCAAAAATTGCTCTTCGTTTACCATAGACAATATACTAAAAAAGGATGATACACAGAGAATACACAGAGAAATAAAAATAACGAACACAAAAGAACAATGTTATCTTATCCGCTCGGATAACTATATCAGTGATGAAAATGTTTTCAGAACGGACAGGAACAACGAACCGTATGATATGAAAGAAGTAATATCACTTCCTTGCTATGATGTTAGTAAAAGCGCGTTCAAACCAATACTGCCAAACCGTTGTTGCACGAATTTTTCCTCCTATACTCGCATTTCTCAAAGATATTGCGAACTGTGATAGAGAATGTGAATTTTTTTATGAATGTTAGTCTTGTTTTTATGTTATGTTATGTTGGTTAATTTTGATAAATTATTTTTATTAGATACACCTTTTTTATAAGTGCACCAAATTGCAAAGATGTTTGAACGTTCCTACTTTTAAATTCGAAGTTTTCCTTCAACCAGCCTTTTGTTTTCCAGCATGAATGCTAGCGCAGCATTTAACACGCCAATTCTTTTATAATCTGACCTTCAACTTAAAAGCGGGAAATATATTTCTAAAAGTATGAGTCGAATATATTTCAGAACGTCTGCTAAATGTTAGGCCTATATATATAAAGAAAGTTTACGTTCTTATAAAAAAACGTGTTTGTTTGTTATACATGTATATTTTGTTTATATGAAAAGAAAGAGAGTGGAATATTTTAATTTGTCGCATTGTTCTGGCTTAAAATTACAGCAATTTTTTTCATTTAATTTGCAATTACAAGACACATCGACCAACCACGCATTTTTTCTTACTTTGTTTTATGGCATCGCATTTTCTTGTCATAGGCCGCAAACATTTGATGCATCATTCCATGCTTTGTCAAAACAAAACAAAAAAATATTCCCCAGCGGTTTTCTATACCTGGTTATCACAATGTGATGTGTTGAAAACATTTTTTTAACTCGATGAAAAAAAAGCAATTAATAATGAAATTACATTACATTGTGTCTGTCTGACCTGTGTTTTTATGATCTAGATGCTACGTAGAGAATCGTTTAACTAAATAGCTACATGTCATGCTATTTCGACATTGCTTCTTCTTTTTTTTTTGCAGTCTTTTAAGGTTGAAAATTGCATAAACAGAACAGAAAACATCTCTAAAAATTATGTGACCAAATTGACTTAGAATGAAGACTAGTTTATTTCTTTTGGGAATGGAGCCTGCCAATTGTTTACCGAAAAAAATAAATTTGAAATGTATATGTAGCTACATATAAAGTTGATTTCAAATTAAATTTTTGCATTTTCTGTAACTATATATAGTTATAATAAAAACATTTTTAAAAACAAATTTAAATGTATCGTGATAGTGAGTCCGTAGTCCAAAACATGTTTCTTTATGTAAAATCATTTCCTAAAATTGTTAAGTTTGATAATCTTTTTTTTTTTCAATATCACGCGCCTTTTTTATATTTTATTTTAACCAACGATGAAGAATGGGTTAAGGACTGACGACTTTAACACAGGTCAAATATTAGGAACAAGAAAAGAATATTGTAGGCTTTGCATGACTTTACATTTCTAGAGATTTTTTTTATATTTGTTATTTTATTCTTTAAAGTTAAGGTAGCTTTAAAAAAACTACACTGGCAAAGCACATGGTTTTATTATTTCTAGAGGACATTTTGGGGAAGGCTTTCAAGCTTCGGAGTAATACAACTAGAAGTGTGAAAAGATTTGCACGCAACTCAGAGAATCCTTATGAAAAAAATCACATCTCCTACTCGCAAATCCTTGAAATATAGTATCATCAGCATGGCGATAATAATCATTTATCGAACAGCATATTAAAAAAACTGTTTGAATTCTTAAGCATAAACGCTAAAAGTAGAAGATCTTTGTAAAAAAAAATTTAAGGCCACAAAAAAAAACAAATCTATAAGGTCAAAAAAAAGCTTTAGACCAGCCTTTGACTTCGCTGCACTGGTAATAAAGCAAGCATATTTAAAAACACCTTTTTTCCTGCAGCTCTTTTACAAAATTTATACTCAGTACTCAGCAGACGTGGCTAGTTGAATTGTATTATGTTTTTTGAAGTAATCAGGATTCTTACTTTTTCATGATTCTGTTCTTCCAACACAACAGTGATGTGTTGAAAGAACAGAGGTAGAGAAATATATCTAACAACATAAGCACATCCATATACCAGCTACTAAGTTCTTGACATAACAGCTAGTGACTTGCTAAGTAGCATTTGGTGTTACAACTTCCATTCAAAACCTGGTTTGTGAGCAGTCAATAGCGCAAAATCCCACCCCAAAAGAAGCCCCTTATGTCACGGTGGTGTTGGAAATCACATTCTTACAGGGCCGTGCTAAACTACACGTTTTAATATGAACTTTAAAAACAAAAACAAAAATGTAATGAACTAAAAAAAGAGTAATTATCACCACCAGTACTGTGGTATTTATGTGGTAGGACTGTTTAGACACATGATTAATTTATTTTTACAATATTTTGTATCGATTATGGATGATCATCGTTTGTTTGATAGAAAAAAAAACACGTGGTTTCTCCCAGACATGGAGAAAAAAATTGGTTTATCCATACAATAAATTATCGAAAGAATCAATTCGTAATTTCCGAGATTCGTATGTTTCTGCAATGCAGTTGCATTGGTTTGATAATTCGGCCTTATTTTGCCTAAATTTGGTCCAAACAACACGTACTTATTATTTGTAGGATTTTTTAATACGTCATACATCTGCTTTAACGTACAATGCAAAACTTTAGTCATTTGTGAGACTTAGGGGCAGTTCATATGGAGGCGGGCTGGCTCGGTTGACCGGGCTGGCTCGGCTGAGCGGGATCTCGCTGCTATTAAGAAACACATGAAAAAATAAAAATGTGTTCCGAGATCTCGGTCAGGCGGGATCTCGCTGTTCTTAAGAAACGCATAGAAAAATAAAAATGTGTTCATATGACAGGCGAGCCAGCCCGCCTAGGCGAGGTGAAATTAACAATAGAATATAAAAATTCTCATCAATTATTTAAAGTTCGAAATATATTCTTTTGTCTTCATTGTTTATGAATCTTTTGTGAAATGTAAACAACTTTTCCATCCCGGCTGGCCGAGATGTAAAAAAATTCATATGAACACGAGATGAAAATCACCCCGGCTAGCCGAGCCAGCCCCTTAGATGTCTCCTGTGTTATTCTTCTGCATCTGTCTATTCATAATCGCATTTCAGAAAATCCTTGTCTAACAATTACTTATACAGCAAAGGTTGGACAGGTCATAAACACGTGCCTTGGTAATATCTCAGTGTATTTGCTCTGTGGGAAAATACCATGATTTTGACGTTTTTTTAGGGTCAAGAGATGAGATCAATTACAACTGTCCTTATAGAAATTTCGCTACGAAGTATTTCATTACATATATTATTTATGATATGAAGGTTAGACAGAAGGGTTAAAAGGGAAGTAATTTTTGAAGTGTCCAGACACAAGAAGCAAGCAAACAAAACAAAACAGTTGCAAGACATTTTAGATGTTTTTGTTTCTATTTCATTTGCAAAACTATACAAGCCCTTTTCATAAGAATACCATAAATGTTTCCCAGCCTTTACATTTTATTGTTTTGAGTTTTAAAATATTCTTAGAACATTCTTACCTTACAGAAGCGAATGCCATTATCAGGAATTGGTTGAGCGGAAAAAATATTTGTGCAACATCACTAAAAGCTTTTTAAGACGCTCTGGGATGCATATAAAAAGATAAAGCCATCATGTGAAAGTTACTTAATCAACATATTGTCGACCCCATTTCGACCTAAAAAATGTGAGTTGGGGCTGAACATAATTTTTTACAATTTTTGTGAGTCTAAGCCTGAATATTCTTTAAAGTTTATTTGTTAGCCAGAATATTTAGTTTTCTGCTGGCGTTGTTATGACGAAACAACATTAGTCTAATAGTATTGGATAAGATCACTTGTGAAAGATGGATAAACAACCTATACTTAATTCCCCCCTTGTTTCACCTTTTTTTTTCTCGAGGGAAACCATTCGGGAAACCGCCAGTACTTTATGGTCAACCTTAAGGTAGCGATAACAGGCACATGTGATAAATTGCGAATCAATTTTAATGTTGTTATAGCATGCAATGATCTATTTCCGTTATAGTAATTACGCTCGATTGATCATGATATGATTTTAAAACGATAAAATTAGTCAACAAATTTCTTATACGACAGAGTATAAGAGAAAATTGTGAAGTTAAAAGAAGTTTATGCCTCCATTTTGTTGTATCATTTCCGGCAAACAAAACGATAAGGACCAATATTTAAGAACACGGTTCATTGGTTTTCTGTGAAAGAGTTTAAGTTATCGACTCTGTACATTATTGACAAAAAAATGGGAAATAGTTTGATGTGACTTAGTTCGCTGAAATTCTAAAATTTATTACGGAATTTTTTTCAAATACACTAAAATAGCTTCGATTTTGCGAATGTTCGAGATTAGGGATTTGACTTATCGAGTGATTTTTGAAAAAGGATTAGTTTAAGAGGAATTCGAAAGTAGTTCAATTTGATGAAAATTCGAGTTATCCATCGGAATCGTCGCAAAGCCAAAAATGAAAAAATAAACCAGATGTTTTCGTATCACTGGACTTCATTAGTTTCAATTTCGGCCTCTTTGTTGTAGTCGCCAGCTTAAAAAAAGGGTCATGTGCAAGGAAAAACGTTCGAAGATCAGTTAAACAGGTGAATAAAAATATTATTTTTTAAGAGGGAAATTTTCTCCGGCCTAAAAGTGCCACACTTACTACGTCTGTTTTAAAACACTTTTGAATTACAAAAATTACAGTAGACTCACCAGCCAGCTACTTTATGTTTATAATTTAAGAAAAAAAAAAGGTATATACTTTTTTTGGACAAATTTTCGGATTTCAGTGTTTAGTAGGTACATGAAACTGAAACGGGGGACAGAGCTTTTCAACTTTAATGATAACGTCAGTTTTTTTTCTCTAGTCAGACAGGAGGAGGGAAAAGCGTTTAGTCAATAAAATAGAAGTAATAAGAAAGATCAACTTGAAGATAACCTTGTTGATTCCTGACTTTTCTCGCAGCGTTAAAAGTGGTCAGGTGGTGGGTTAAAATTCTGTTAGAAGTAAAAAAATATAATAATGAAAATACGTATAATTGCCCAAATATTTCATTTCATTTAAAAATTTATTTTATTTAAAAAATTAGTGAAAAAAATTACTCATTTTTAATCTTCCTAATCACATAAAAACTGGTGGGTGCAAACGTTGGAAACAAACCCACTTTTCGGAAATTTCGGATTAAATTTTTTTTCTTTTCCTTCCTTCCAAATTTCGAAGCCTGTACTAAAAGTTTAAACAACAAAATAATATTTTTTGTCCTAATATACCCTTCAACATTGCCAAAAATGTCTAAGTTTCGCTGCGACGGTCAAATTTCCGTGGAACTTTAAGGGAGTAACTACTAGTCTATAATGGTAAGTGGCTTTGAGCAAAATGGTAGCTGTAAGTAGCGGCGGATGATTTCATGTGGAATTTTCACGGGATAACGACTTGTTTATTGATATTCACGAGTTGTACATAACAAAACTATATTTTTGCAAAAAGGAAAAAAATAAATAATAAAACACAAGAAGATTTTGTAAAATATTCTTTAAGACTTTTATTAGCAATTGAATGGGCCTGTATATCCAATTTGCCAGACAACTCGTCATGATGGAAAAACAAAACAAACAATTTTATGATAATCTTCACATCGGATATCCTGCTATCGTAACAAGGAGAAATTTCGACCATTAATGGCGATTAGTGAGATGACAATGCATAATTTATCAAGGTTCATTCTCGTTCCAGATAATAAATGCTAATTTATTGTTAATTAAGAATTATTTAACATAATTGGAACCCTGCTGCTTTCCGATCATAGTCTGGACATCCTTATCTAATTGCATTTTTATGTAAACAACCGGATGCGCTGATATGGTCTATCTTAATAGTACCTTTGTTTATTATACAGTTTGTTTTTCGTGGGTTGGACATGTACAGGAAAGGTATAACTCCATTGAAACAAAATTTAAAACAGGTCACTTAATAAGCAGTTCAATAATAAGTGTTTTAAACTACAATCCGTCTACAGCTAATACTACCACTAGAAAATAACGAGACAACGATAGTTTTTCCGCTATTTTTCAAAGTTTGGGAAAAGCATTTACTGCCACTACTCAATGCCCGGAAGGCTGCGAAAGTGCTTCTTTTGCAGATAAGCAGGTTAAGTAAACTATAAGTCGCACATGTTCGTCTGCGAGACCATACACGAGACCCAGGGTCCACAAATGTTTGGACATTTGGAAAAGGGAACATGCTGACGTCAGCAACAACTAAAGACTTTGAATATTTTTTAGTTTAAAATGCGCGATCGATTAGATAAACGTGCGTCGTCGTAGGGACGAGCTTAAAAATTTGCCACAGACTAATTTGAACCAAAAGTTGTACTATGAAAGCATTTGAATGTCTCCATAATGTGTTCGACATGTTTAATTCTGTTTTTTACCAATGTACCAATGTTTATCAATAATACAGCCTTGTATCAAAAGTGACCAGAGGTAAAGGAGCCTTCTATCCACCTCTCTTGACCCATATACTGGTACAATGGTACAAGACCATCTATGTGTATACACTGATGACAGAATTGGAATAAAGAACGTGAAGAACTTTAACTTTAGAAAAGGTGGGGACTCAATTAATTTAACAGTTAATTTTTTATTATTATTATTTATGATTTTTTTTTTTGAAAAAACGTTAAAATGTTTCAGCGAACTGTAGAGTTTAAGAATTTGAGGAAATAGGTAAAACACAAAAAATATTGTCCTGTATCAAAGTGGTTGTTAATGGTTTGAAAATACAGACATATTGTTTTTTTAAGGGGTGGTGCTATTACTTATACAAAAACAAATTAATAAGGGGCTAAATTTCAAATTAGATGTTTGTTGTTATATTGTAATTACATTGATTTACCGCGGCGCGTTAAAAGAGCTGACGGTACGTGTTTATTCATAAGAGCTGCGCAGTAAAAACTGACAAGCTGAAAAAGCGAGACTTGTCCCACTCCTCGTCGCAAAAATGGTCAGAAGTGCGAAAAATACATTCGCATTTGCGTTACAAACTCGATTCATATAATCTGCAATAAGTATGCGTTGATGCTACAAGAAAGTTGTTTTGTTATCAATACCCCTCCGTTTATGCATTCCTACCAGCAGAGCGTTGATATAAAAACATGTTACTTAATTCTCACTGTTACTTTTAATAATGCGTATTTATTTAGAGGTGAAGGACTATTCCTGATATTGCACCAAACTCGTCATATTTGTGCATGAATAAGCAATTAAAAAAATCAGACAGACAAGTAAACAAACAAACCAATGTCGCATTAAGTTGCTTTAAACTTAAACAAACTGATTTTTAAGAAACTACCACCGAGAATTTAAGAAAACTTTACAAGAAGGAAAAAGAAAGGTTTTACTGATTAATGACTGAACATCTATAATCTTTTCATATTTAAAAAGGCAGCACGAAGCGATAGCATCACATAATGTGCAGAAAAGATTTTATCCCGACTCCAAGTGTTCAAACACATTCAATCAGACAGCAAAACTTTGACTCGGATAAGTGATTCCTCGGATAAGCACCCCGTCTTAAATCAGCTCACAGATGGTTATTGCAGCATTAAATTAAGTGAAATTGAGTAAAATTGAGTAAAAAAACTTAAATATATTTTGTGAAGACGAAACCGTTGCAATAATTTTGTTATAGGAGGTATCAAAGGTTTTTGAAAATCTTTAACATTCCCTTTATGTTATTGTCTTGTCAAACAAAAAATATTTTCTGATTTTATAGGAAATTGAGATCTAAAATAATTGAGTAGTTTAGGTTATATTGCAATTTCCAGTTACCAAGACGAAGCTTATGTGTGTACAACAATCGACTGGATATTTTCTTCAGGAAAGTATTACATATTTTGATTGCTGTTAAATCTATATTGATGAGGTCTCCAGTGAAAGAAGGAAAGCTCAGTTAACTCCTTAATTTGTAAGCTGTCGCGGAAAAATTGTGTCCACGTAGCTAACACTACCAATGCAGAGATCGTGGAAAGAAATATTTAAAAGAAGAACTTAATCAAAGTTGATTGCACTGTTTTGGAAATACTTGCTGAATGAAACTCGGCATTATGAAAGTTATAACATGCAGAAATTCCTCCATATTCTTTACTTTTACTATCCATGACACTGAAAACTTATCCCGTACTTATCCCACGTTTTTTCCCATCGAATTTTTCAAACATCTGGTCAACATTTCCTCTGAACAATGAGTTTGCAAAGGATTGATATGTAAGGAATGGCATTAAATCGTATATTTTAATGGTTGTAGCCATTAACGTAATTCCAACACAGACCTGTATGACGCCAAGTACTAAGATGTTTTTTTCGTCACGAACATATCATTCACCATGATGATATCTGCTGAGTCATTCCAATACCTTGCCTGATAAAACAGTTACCCCAAATTAAATGTGTTAAAGTCGACAGTAAGCTCGATTGACCCGAACAGACAAAGAGGACTTAGTGAAATCTTCCGGTACTTTAAGTAAGCGTTTTCTTGAACATCACTACTGTTTTTGCTTTTAACAATGACTATGGGGTCAAGGATTGGAAAAAAGACGTTAGTCCAGAGGAATTTATGTCCATTATGGTGGGCGTCTAAAATTTTGTTGATTATCAGCGCATTAACACTGGATGCTGACTCATTCACTATCACGAATGTTCAATGTTTCTGGTATTAGGCTTTTTACAGGTATTAATAACAGAGCAAATATGGAATGTGAGAGTTAAAATAAAATAAAAAAAGTAATGAAGGTATAAAAATTATCCATAGTGATTAAAGTTTTCAGCAAACTACCTCAAGAATGCAAGACAGACACCAAAAAACAGTAGGAATTGCTTAATTTGTAAACCTCTAGAAAATAAATCAAAGGAATATGGACAAATATAGCAATGATTTTCTTCTTTTACTTTGAAATAGATAGTTTATTCATTCTCGTCCCCAGAGTTCTTTAAGATCAAAACCTTGAAAGTCGAAATTTACTTCAAAGAGCTCTGGGGTCGAGAATGTAGTTTATTTTTATTATGCTTTACTTTATGATTAATATTGCACTTTGTTATTAAAGGAGAAAGAACGTCAAAAAATATTTATTTTGAATATGGTACCTTTAAAAAAAAACAAATTAAGTCCTGGAATACCCTATTGCCGTATTGCCGTATTTTGCATTGTCTTGTGACGTCACCATTGCGAGAGATAAATAGATCGACATAACATTGAAAGTTGGTGTGACGTCTTTGCATTAGGTTCTTGCAAGTTAAGTCCAATTCTAATAACGTTTTTGTAGTTATAAAAATGTAAGCAATTTATATTGATTTGTATTGTATGAAATAAACTATAAAACTTAGCCACGTCCTAACATGACCTATGAAGAATCAATTGGGGCTGTTCTAAGAAAAGGGAAAATTACTTCTGTGCGTTTTGTGTACGACTTTTAATGGCGACATATGTATTATTTGTCGTACCTTGTTTCCTTCCTAGTTTCCCTCTTTCAGAAATTTTATTTTAATGTAAATTTTATTTGTATTTTTTAATCAAATTTAAAAAATCATTAAAATGTTGATAGAGTAAAGTTAACCGCTATCTAACTTTGAGGTTTTATTTGTTTTTAATATGTACTAGTTATCGCAAGATACAGAGTACATTATGGCATATATTTCTTGAGTTCTAATATTTTTGTCTGGTTGTTTTCCAAGCCTTTAGGCGAGAAAAATAAAAATAAACATATCATAACGAGCAAAATATATGTCATATTGTACGAGGCTTCAGTGCGATAACTAGTTTATCATTAGTTCGAAAAATTTCAAAACATAAACCACGCCATAATTTCATGTTTTTTCCATCAAAATGTTTGTTGTAAAATTCAATCAAAAGGCGGGAATAATAAATTCTTGGTGTTAATTTATAACCTAGGAGGATAACTAGCTGGGTGACCTGACGGCGGACGCTAGGTTGTGCACTACTTACCCATGCCAAACATCTGGGTGGAGCGCATAGTACAGATATATATCTCCATATATTGTTCAGTTATTATTAGAAACAGAACTTTCTCGCAGCAGCGGTTCAAGTAAACACAGCGTGCAACCTATCGTTCCCCGTCGTAACGAAAACAGTCACCCAGTAATGTTATTTTGGAATAAGAAAACAAAGCCTGTTGTTACAAAACCATAATGTAATTGAAATTGTTGTTAAAATGTATACAGAAAACCTCATTGAACCAATAAATTTACGACTTTTGGAGCTTATATTATCACGGTAAAAGTGTAGCTACCTAACTGCATTTGACATAAACAAGAAAGACTATTTGAAAATTTTGTTGCAGACAACTGTATTTGGCTACTTTTATTTTTCAGCTAGAGGTATATAGCTAGCCCCAAATCTAAAATAACACAAAAGAAAAATAACGTTGGCTAAGATAAAAATGATTTATACAAAACTGAATAAAAACCTTTAAAGGACAGTGTGAATGCTCCTTACGATGTACGAAAACATGTAAAAATCGCATACTCTTAAATTAAACGGTATTTAGATAAAAAGAGAGTCAACAAGGGACCTCCATAATGACCACTACATTAAATCGTTCTTTAAGCCTTTAGCAATCGCTAAGCTATCACTACTGCCCAGACATAGACAAACAACGGATATCATTGATATAGAGATCAGACAAATCAACTTCAACTGCGAGAGAAATATCTCAACTGCAAACAGCACATAAACAAAGCCCCTTTACAACTATATAAGGACTCGTAATAACTTTTGCACCAATTGGGTGATTATATCACCCATAATCCAACGTTTAACCAAATGACATAGCTGCTTTTTCGATTGAAATAAAAGCACCCTCTCATTTTGGAAGCAATCTTGGGAAGATATTTGTGGACAGAGATGCAGATTTTAAATATGAGTTCCCACAAATAGTTAGTTAATAACGTACTTTTGATATAAAACACTCTCCTTTTGTTGAACTGATCAATGTTTACAGCGACCTTATGATTTACGATCTTGATTTACAGTTTAAATCTTCACCAGCCGTCACGTAGATTGTTCCGAAATAAGTGCTTGTTAGAATACGCGACACGCGACACCTGTTTATCTGGTCTATGTACCTGCAAAAAAATGGAACGCCTGCATTCTATTTAATCCTAATTGAATAGACAAAAAACTAACCATATATTTTTGTTAAAGATTGTGGTTTTAATAGGTAAACAAATCTTGCATTACGGCTGCCAAAATATAGCACCTCCATGCTTTTGCTATGTTGTACTGCACGGAAGTATATTTATTATCAGGCCATCAAAAGGAAGGTAAAGAACCATGCACATTTGCTGGTGTGTTTTTTTTCGTTATCGTTAAAGTATTTTACAATCTTAAAAACACTTGTATGTAACAACAGCTGATTGAAATTACCAGGGTTAAAAGTAGAATTTATAACCTTACTTGGTCAAATGTTGATATGGGGAAAATATAGTGAAATTAGTCGATTTTTTCTAAATTTTTAAAATTAAATGCAAACTTAAATATAGGATCAGATAAGTGGTCGTTCCTGAAATACGCCTAACTTGAAAAACGTAAGTAGTTTACAAATTACATTAACAGACAATGCACTTCTCTTTTGACTATTTTCCCCTGGAATTTTCTTCGCTCTTCTTTCTTATTTACCGACAGTGCGCATGCGTATAAATGTTGAGCAGGATGTCGATACAGTTTTTTGCATTTTTCCAAGCTTTTTGCAACGCATGTTTTTTTGACTCAGTCACCACAGTCAAACCTGTTAAAACGACCACCTGTGTCAGACGACCACATATGATCTCTCTCGGACGACCACATTTGGTCTCTCTCAGACGACCACATTTGATCTCTCTCAGACGACCACATTTGGTCTCTCTCAGACGACCACATCACCTCTCTCAGACGACCACATCACCGAAAATGATGATGTTCTTGGATGGGAGGGGGGCGGGGGGTTGCTGCCTTCTTGGACGTCCATCGTATATTCTTTTTCTGAAAACAATTTTACTGACACTGATAAATTACTATGTACACATTCATTCATGTACTTATTCATGTGCACATTCATTATAGTTCTGTTGGTAAAAATGGCTATTAACAAATCACTTCATCTTCGAAGTTTTTTCTTTATACCACCTTTTGCATGAATACTGCAGGTGTCAATAATTTCGGGGGTAGGGGTAGGTATGCTCAAAATTGGACGTCCAAAGAGGGGAGAGGGGGGTTACAGTTGATTTGGACGTTACTGGATTAGGGGGGGCGGGGGGTCCAAAAATTGGCCAAAATCAATGGACGTCATATGTTTATGGTCCCTAACTTGAAGCTCACGGCACTTGCGTAATTTCAAATATTTTGAAAACCTGTCAGGTACGGTCACGCCAGAGGCTGGTTGTCTACAGAGGTGTTCTATAAGGCATCCACCTGCCTAAGACGACCACAGTTATTGGTCTCCAAAGTAGCCGTTAGGCATTTTGCAGTTATATTTAATACCAGTTTAAATAAAAAACCATTTTGATGAAAACAGAGTTACTGATGCACACCAAAAATCAATACATATAATCATTTTGAATTTGTTGCTTCTAATGGTCAAGGATGTAAAAATTGAAGATTTTTATGGTGTCAAAACCCATCGGTTATGAAACGGGTAGTTCGACCAAGCTTTAAGGAATGGAACCAATTTTGGTCGTAAGTGACCCCTGGTTGCCCATGCACAAAACGGCGCCATTTTTCCCTCCATCAGTTGGAAATGTGGTTCGTCCATATGCAAGAAGAAATATTTTATTTGTTGTCATCCTGTTTGTCTACCTGTTGCCTGTTTTGTGTAAAACTTCAAAAAGCTGATAGAAATGTTGTATAGGATCATGTACTAAAAGATATATTAGGAATGACAAATCGAAGTGTACGCTAAACGTGAAATCGAAGTTTAGATTTTACACCCTTTTCCTATTCCCTATTACTCGAAATCAAAAATGTAATATTTAACCCTATTATACCTGGGGGGGGGCACAAAGTGCCCGCGGCCTCTTTGACTAGGCATAACATTGGATACACATGTGATTATGTGCTAAAATGTTGTGACTATTCCTAACTTTTATTAGGGCTTCTGATGAAAAAGAAAACTTTTTGGAAAATTTTGTACTTTGCTGGGGGTATTGCATTTTTATTATATGTATGTTGGTTACTAAGTGGTAACCAAGGTGTTGCTAAGGTGATATATGGTTACTAGGGACAAAAAGCAGACCAGATTAGAAGGAAATATCGATCCAGCAAATTGACGTCATTTCGGATCCCAATGACGTCATTATATTGTTTTCCTTACCTCGATTATCTTTAAATGCCCTGTTCTACATATATGCCAAGTTTAATGACATGAGCCTCAATATTTCTGGTAGAACGGATCGTTAAAATAAGAAATTTTCTTGCCGAAATGACGTCATTTTTTTTCCCAATGACGTCATTAAAATTACTTTTTTCAAGTGAAACACATATTTTGGTATTCATTCCACAAATCTACCAAGAATCAAGGCCGTATCATTAGTAACACAAGAGAAATGAAAACGTACTGAAAAATTGGGAAAATGACCATTTTTCAGATGTGTGACGTCATTTCTAATCCCTATGACGTCATCAAATTATTTTTTACCTGGATTGAGTTTGTATTAAGACATTCTCCAACTGAGCTAAGTTTCATCACTTAAGCACAAGTGGTTCAGGAGATATGGCCCGCGGGCACCCCCCCCCATCAGGGTTACAAGGGCCAAAAAAGCTCAGGTATAATAGGGTTAAGTGCCATCAATCTCTCAAACCCAAGCACCACAAATGCGCTCATTTAAGCTTGGTTCACATTTGCGACGCAAGCGCTATTGCAAGCAACATAAAAATACCTAAGTGAGGAAACAATGTTCATTCCACAACCAGTTAAAGTTATCTGTATTCTTCGAATGTATAGTAATGAGTTTATATGCAACAAATGCAAACGACCGTTCTCATGGGAAGCCTGTATCAAAATCACTCAACAAACACGAAGAAGACTGTTCATCAATATGGACTTGACGAAACAAGAATGAGCACTATTTGCAACGACTTTGTTAATAAAAAACGCGCCAAAATTTGATTACGAAAAATTAAACGAAAGCGACAACGTGAAATAAAATAAAATCAAATACTTTAAGGGCAGAAATTTTCGCGTTTTGGGCGCTTTTCGCGTTTTTGGCCCTTATTCGCGAAAGTTTTTGCCTTTGGAAATTTCAAAACAACAAAACGCAAAAGTTTTTTCACGCAAAAAAATCTTTCTTTTTCCAAGCAAATTTAAGGGCCCTCCCTGAAATTCGTTGTTATTAAAAAAATGAATTAAACATGAATGGATATTATTAATACGTATACAATCATTAACTTTTATCTCTTTCTTCCTTTTTGCCATGCTAAACATTTCTCTAATATCTTTATTTCCTCAAGTTGGGTTGCAGCTGACAAAACTCAAACCCATTCATGCCGGTTGGTTGGTCGAGTTCTACAATCACATGATTACTACAAAAGGAAATAACATTATCGATGGTTGTTGGAAAGGTTCCAGAGTCTTTGATGCTATTAAGCTCGGCTCAGAGAAGATGCCATCCATCGATCCTTTCCGTGACATCAACCCAATGTTGGGTGATGATGATAGGCAAGTGGATGATAATAGTCATCTACTAGCCGTTTGTAATGTCACGGTAGAAGAATTTGAATTGTTATGTGGTAGCAAAATTTAGTGGTACATTGGTGAAGATGAAGAAACTGATGACATAAAAATATTAAACGGCACAACGACAAAAGCAAAACTAAGATCAATAAAAGCGTATACATTTTGCGCGAAATAATATTCCACACTGTACTAAACCACGTGCGTCCCTTCAATGCACAGTGTAACTTAACGTGTTGAAACATTTGGTTGAAATAATATGTCTTAACAAGATAAATAGATTAAAGTTATTCTTTCATCTAATTAAGACATTTTTCACACATAACTTACACCGCATTTTTGTTTTTGTTTTAATTTTTTTGACCGAACACAAGAAAATATCAAGCAAGATCACTCTTTTTATATTCTCTTTATGAAAATGTTGCATCAGTTGGAGTTCCGATGAGATACTGCAAAGATACAAGATGCATATTTTTATATTCGAGTTTAAGTTTGACGGATACAAAGGCTCGTAAAGGCGCAAACTTTGACTTCAATCGAGACTATTTTAAATCAGCTCTCATACTCACGCTTTTGTTACCAGTAGTGGGCTTGAACCACCGAATCAGAGTTTCACTTGTGCAACGCGCTAACCAACTGCTCCACAAATCCGTAGAAATTAAAGTAAGAAAGTTCATACCTTGGCAGGTATTGCATTGCGTAAAGCAAAAATTAGGCGTCGATGTGGTCAAATCGTTTCAAACCACAGCGTTTGGAGCCAGTTGTTGCATTGCATCAACGCGCTAACCAGCTGGGCTACTGGTACATATAACTTCTAATTAAACATTAAATATACCGTTTCGCGAGACGTTTCTAGATGAGATGCTATGGAAAAGATTTGGGGTGCATAAATTTTGGCAAATGGTTAAATTGTGATATATAGTTAAAATAGCCATGCACATCATTTTTGGATCTTTTGTTAAGTGTCTCTGCGAAAGTTATTTTTTACTTGCGTTTCAATTGAAGAAGACCCGTCCATTCCAAAACGGATTCGGGGACCCAGGTTTGGGAAACTTACCCAATTTGGTCCCAGGTGGTCCCTAGTTACCCACGCGGTAAAAAATGACTGATGTCACCACCTCGTTTCCAAGTTATTTGGCCCCAAAGTTTTAAGTGCATTGTAATGGCTTCATTAATTTAATATAAGATATTGACGTTAGAAAAAAAAAAAAAATTGACGTTAAAGTAGTGTTATTAACGTCGCGTCGTAGCGTCAGAAAATTTAACATTTGAGACATAACTTTTTCGACGACATCAAAGAAAGATAAACACATCCACCTTGCCTGTTACAGACATACACACACAAACAGACAGACACACTCTCCGTATTATTATAAGAGACTAGTTGATAAGGCCCGTGGAAAAATCCACTTAGGCAGAAGGACAATGGAAAAATACGTTGTTTTAGATGTTTTGCTAACGTTGCATTGCATGTACAAAATAAAATAGGCGAAATTTAGTTTGTCCGTTGCCTGTAATGAGTAGAGATTGAAACGCTGATTAAAATAATGTATAGGATCATATGTTTCGACGAACGCATAAGGAGATATAAGGGTTTTAAAATATTGCTGACGTCAGCATCACCAACGGAAAATGAAGACATCCACTTTGCCTATTACAGACTTTTTTCCTAACTGCACTAAACATTTTAATCACAAAAAGGGCAATCCCTAACATAATATGTGCAATTAGTGCAGACAGATATTCCGTCCAAAATGCGGGCAATATAGTGTTGTTTTTACACTTAAATTCACCCCACAAACAAAACTAGAAAGTACTAAAATATTAATAAAAAAACCTGTAGGTCAATTGAAAAGAGAACAAATTTTTTTCACATCGTATCTTATTTTCATAATAGGAACTGAGTAGTAAAAAGAAAAACCTAACTTAATGTAAAAAGTAGACTGCTCTCCACCGCTGCATACATGTTCGTATCGAGTTAAGAGTCAAGACTCTCCAAATTTGTGATTCTTACCCACTTGGTAATAACGCAGCAGCTTTTTTCAGGGTAATACAGTACTAGCGTATTTTTAATAAAACCATTATTGTTCGGTGGAACCAATAGGCCAGTTATCTTAAGGGAAATACTTTTGCAGACCATATTTTCGCGATTTGAAGGCCTTTTGTGAAAAATACGGAACTTATTTTTGTGAACGAAGCGTTTTTTTACATAAGAGATACTTTAGGAGCAGAAACTTTCGTGGGCAGAAACTTTCGCGTTTTTTGCGTTTTTAGTTTTTTTGCGAAAGTTTATTCCTCAAAATTTATTTTATTGAAAAAACGCGAAAGTTTTTACCGCGAAATTAAGGAATTTTTTCAAAACGCGAAAGTTTTTTCAGTTCAAAAAATTTATTTTTTTAACCGCAAGAAACAGATTTTAAGACAATTAAAATTAGTTGGAGCATATTAAAGTACAATTTTTTATGTATTTTCTTTAATCATTCATCAATTACAATAACTTTTGAACTTGGGAAGATAATGTGCAGGATTACTTATACAAATAACTTTTGGTGTCTTCTTTTTCTTTCCCGAGTTGAACATTTCCCTGATGTCACGATTTTCTCTCCCTTCTGCTGTTTTTATCTTTCTCTTTTTGGTAACTGCTTCAGGTGTTTTTACTATCGGTGGTAAAGTCATCAAAAATTTAAATAAGCTACCAACTGCCCTATCTTCCACAGGCTCAGTGTAAAGATCTTTTACTAAATGTAAATAACGGGTTGACAGCTTTGACTGGAGGATGGTCGATCTAAATGTGAAGGTGACTTCACATTTAATCTCTAAACCTCCTTATATCAGAGGTGAACGTCTATAATGGTCCGAAGTTAGTTTGCAGCTCATTGTAATACCGCGATCTAAGAAGTATTTTCTTACTCTTGAAATTTCCTTTGGTAAATGCCCTACAATATCTCCATTTTCGGTCACTGTTTTTATGGCAAAACGATCAAAGGGATTATCAGGCTCATGTAAGCAAACAAGCTTTTCGTTTTCTTTCGGTTCCCAATATCTTCGATAGTAATGGTAACCTCTGACAGCAGCAACAAATTTGGTTAGTTGGATGGTTGGATAGTTGAGTTCTACAACCATATGACAACTTCCAAAGGAAGAGAAATTATCGGTAACGGGTGGAAAGCTTCGGGGATTTCTGACGCAATCGAGCTCGGCTCAGAAAAGATGCCATCGATCGATCCTTTTAAAGACATCGATCCGATGCTAAGCGAAAACACCGAACCGGATAAAAACAGGCAGTCTGTGATGTGACTGTTGAAGAATTCGAGTTGCTGTGTGGGGGTAAAATTCAAAGAAACGATGCAGAAAGTGGCGAAGACACTGACTCTGAATGGGAGGTGGAAGAGGCGTGATTCCTTTTGTAACATTTTCAAGATATGACAATTCGCGAAAGTTTTTCCCCCCCCTAAAAAACTTTTTTTGGTTTCCGCGAAAGATCTTTCCGCGAAATATGTCCCAAAGACCACGATTCGCGAAAGTTTTTGTAAAAAATTTCGCGTTTTCTTGGACACGCGAAACTTTCTGCCCGCGAAACTTTCTGCTCCTACTAAAGTAAGCACTTTAATTTTTGTATGTTGAATATTAAAATTATTTTTGAATATTTTGAATATTTAAGTTGAATCTAGTTTCTAGTTTAAAAAAAATATGCTAATTTTACATGGGCGTTATTGATGTCATATTTCAAATTTTTGCAGCCAAATTCTCAACCAACCATGTGCAGTTATTCACAGTGAGTTTGCATTTTTTTAAAAGGTATCTGTAGAGGGATACGGTGCAAGCTGAAACGAGTAGGCTGCGTACCGCGTCTAAAATGCTGATCTAGCCTCGTTAAAGAAATACATCGGATGACGGTCGCTTCCGCTTTTAGTGTAGATACTATCTAAATTGATGAATAAATAATTTTCTTCAAACAAAGAAAACAAGGAAATCATATTATTTCCAAATAATGTGTTGTCATCCTTTGAAACAAACCAATATATTCTTTAGCGCGGACATGTAAATTTTAAGCTTGCTATTGTGAAGTAACCTCATTCCATAGACAATTCTTCGTTTTTGATACACTATGTTCCGGTGGTAAGGGATAAGAAATCTACACACTCGTTTCACTGTGGTATGGAAGAGCAACGGGACGCAATCTTAAAGAGTTAACATGCATACTTATCAAATAAAATTGTGATTTAACTATCTCCTACGTCTTAATGTTCCTAGTGTTATAAGAAGTCAGTTTTTATACGTGATCGTTTTATGACCAATCTATAACTTAATATATTGTTTTAAATTTGATTTTCTTTTCTTAACCCTATTCGGTCCGGGGTTTTTCAAACATACTATGACCAGGGGGGGGGCGGATTCTGCCCCCCCCCCTCAATAACTTTTCATGGGGTTGTTCAAATTGAATCAAACTTGGCACACTTATAGTACGTCATAAAAGGAACAAAATGGTAGCAATGAATTTTGCTTGCGTCAGCACATTTTCTGTGACGTCATCAGAAGCTTAAAATTTGTTAAAAATGTCACCTTTCTGCTTAAAATTTAATTACTCTTGTTCTCGAGCGAATTTTTACATTCTGTTTTAAGTTTATGAAAGTTAAATAAAAGTTAATTAACATATATTCCGGTTTTTACATGGATCGCATCAAAAATTGCCAAAAATTGCCAAAAAATCCGGTTTTTTCCGATTTTCGTGTAAAACCCGACAAAATCGGGAAATCGGATTGGTCACGTGTCCGAATTATGCAAAATGATTCTTCTTGATGAAACAAAGTTGTGTTGCAAGTTTCAAGTTCTAAGGATAATCCTAACAGGAGTTATTATATTTTCCCCATTATAAGGATTTCATAGAGATTTTTAGGGGTAGTTTCGAGTAAAGGCCAATATTAAAGCCTCTGAAGGGTATGGGACCTAAAAATTTGGCATGCAGGTGTCTAATATATAAATATTAAAACTCAGTAAGTTTCAAAGCCATATAACATAGCAATAAGAACTTATTAAAAAAAAACCGTCAAGGGGGGGGGGAATCCCCCCCCCCGGACCGAATAGGGTTAACCTAGGAAGAGTTACCTGTGGTTACTTTCAGAAAATAGAAAAATATTGAAATCAAAACTATATGTGTATGCATATATCGTATCCAGACACGTAAGATGCCTCTACCTAGGCGACGCCTTCATCATAGAGTAATTATCAAACCTACCGATCAATTAGTGCAGACAAATATTCCGCCCACAATACGGGCGCCAACTTGTAATATCATGTGGTTTTTACACTTAAATTCACACCACAGACAGAACTAGAAAGTACTAAAAATTCAGGCTGGATTGGTTTTAGTTTGTGCGCCAGGCAGAAGAACAATGACAACCAAATATTGCCAATTCAGATGACCACGGTTTTCGTGAGCATTCGATCAAAATCTTTATTTTCTGGACAGCTGAGTGAAAAATCAATACTTCAAAAAATGTGTATTCCGTTGTATTCCTTAGAATTACAGCTCTACATCTCCAACGTATTGGACGCAAAAAAAAATTTACTGCCAAATCATGGTTAGCGATATTTTAAGGCCCCATACTTTAAAATTCGTGTCGTCTACACTCGTGCAAAATAACGAATGTTTCATAGAATTTACAAGATCATATAGAACCATTAAATTGCTTCTATTTAAAAAGCATAATACCGAAATATAATATTTAAAGTAGTTTGTATTGATGATATAAATCCACACATATTTAGATCAAATAGTAGTTATTTCATTTCATTTTTCGATGTGAGAGGTATATGAGAACTGTCAGAAAAAATGACTATTAACCACACCTGACCTATGAAAACCTGCTGCTGTGGAAAAGTTTTAGTGAAGCAAGTCAAAAAAAAATTTCGGTAAAAATTGTTTACGCGCTGCTTTCATAGCTCTATTAACCGGGTTGGACTTATAAAACCAAATTTTAAACACCTTCAAATTGCACTGTCATGTAAAAACACAGCTTAATTGATTAATTTCGTTGTGCTGTACTTGTGGGTAGAAACAGGAATTGAGATTAATTAGTAATAAAATCAAAATTACAAATTGGGTCGTATGGGTTTCCCATGTGTCTTGTGTTTAGTTAGAAGCCACATCATGGAGGCGACTTGAACAGTCACATGAAGACCGGTCAGTTTTACAGTGTTAGTGTCATCGCAAAACAATTGCAGCAATAAAGATTTCTGACATTTATATTGGATCATTTTGCAAACTATAAAATTAGTAAGTACTTTTTATACACGCCTTTTTAGTACGCATGACTGCATTTTTCTGTGACGCTTAATTCTTCATGCACTGATTAAATGATGACTCAGAGGTATATGACGTATACCAAGTTGGATATTTGAAAACAATATATTTTAATGACGTAGAAAAATAAGATATTAAAAAAAATGATATGTTTAAGGATTAGAGGGAGAAATCCTAATACCGGTTTTTAATTGTCGATATAGCCTAGGAGACATTTGCAACTAATTGTCACGTGACTCGAACCATGCTCGATCGTAATTCATTGAGAAAAAATCCATTATTCATTTTCCGTGGTTTTAATTAAACTGAGATATGGTATTCGGCATTATTTTTTTAATCTCAACAAACCTTACTTGTAACAAGATAATAAAAATATTTATTCTTTAGTATTAACCAGTCCAGACCATTAATCCTAAAATACATTTTCTTAGAAAAAAAAACGGTGTAGGAAATTCTTGTTACTTTCCCTACCTTCCCAACACACGATCAGTTGGGTGTACAAACAGTTGGGTGTACAACTGGAAACTGAAAGTAAATGACATTATAAAACAGGTAAAAATAGTGAAGATAAACATTGAAGAGCTAAAACTACATGCGCACATCATAGTAACAGAAAACGAGTACCTTAATATTTTATGAGTATATATTTTGTTTTTCTCCATCCACAATCCACAATCCGCGTGTTTTTTTGGGGAATTTACGCGCTATGTGAAAGTAGCTTGGTGAAATAAGCAACCTTGTCCCCCGGGCTTGTTAGGCTTTTTATAGTTCGACGTCCAAATATAAAAAGCCTAATAAGTCCTGGTAACGAGGTTGTGAAACAAGGTGAAAATTAACAAAATTAATGTATGGTCATCAGTGTAAAAAAAAAATCAGTTAAATTGGCTTTTTATTTTTGTTACTTTTCGCACGGCTGAAAAGTTGAATTTAGGTCCTGCAGAAACCATCGGTAGCCGTAATCTGTGACATAATCAGTATATTTTGTCGTGCTTGCAAAAATTCACATTCTATATTAAAAAAAAATGATACACGCAATCGCCCTTTTCGCACATAATCAACTTTTTGCCCAATTTTCCCGCGCTTGTTATTCTTTGAATACGCACTGCATTGCATTACTGATCATTATGGCGATATTGGACTGCACGCTTTTAAGAGTTCAAGAGCATTCCAATAATTCCTAAGTGAAGAAATTGTGAGGAAAGGCATTTTTGCAGAACTTATTTTTGCGATTGAGAGGTCTTAAATGAAAGATTTTTGCGATTGAGAGGTCGTAAATGAAAGATTTTTGCGGAACATATTGAAGGTTGTTTTACGCAAAATATAAATTTTTGCGATAAAAAGATCACGATAAAAAGAAAATGCGGAATTAATGTTTGCGAATGGAACGGTTTGTTTTATGAAAGATAAGCACCTTATTTTTGTGTTTTGATATCCTATAAAGGAAATAATAACAGTGTTTTCTTCAAGAGCACATTATATTACTGCACAACATAAACGCATTTTTTAAAAATCTTTGTCTTCAAGAATTTTATTTCTTTATTCTTTTACAAAAATTGCGGAAATTCCTTTATTCCTTCAACTTTAGCCTACTTTGGTGAATTTTTTTTTTATTAGCACTAAAAAACGCAAAAAATAATTTCATAACTAAATTTTACGGATAGGGTCTAAAATTGAATGTTCGACAAAAATAATCTTCGCAACATATTTTTCTTTCAATGCAGTGAAGCTTGAAAACGACAATGGTTGACAAGTACTAGTAGTTTTCTTTGTAACAGGAATACTCTCTTATTTGTTGCATTGTTGTGTTCTTTTTATTGATAACAAAATCAACTATGAAGTCTTCATGGTACTAACCATTCTCGTCCCCAAAGCTCTTTGAGATCAAAACCCTTAAAACTTTCGACGTTTATCTCAAAGAGCTCTAGTACCGACAACTTTTTTAACAACTTCATTAATGCTTCGTTCTGTTTCATAATTTTCTTTTCTTGTCGTATTAAACCAGTGTCGTATGCACCCATATTGCCATAACGTTAAACCTGCTTGTACTGACTTATCAAATTTTCAAGGTCTATTGCTTTTTTTCGTATATTGTAGCTAGCTATATCAGATGTTTTTATCAAATAGATTTACATCATAAAAAATTCTTCATCTACTATTTTACATCCTACCAAATTATATTAACTAGTTGTTGACAGTAATTTTCGGCCGTTGGACATATTACATGAATGCTTTACCATAAAATAGTGTTTTTATAGCCAGCTTGATGAAACATGCAAAATACGCACAGAAAATTTAATTTCGATTTAGGCGTCATTTATCAACGTTATTAACCATTGGTCATAATGAAATTTTGGGCTAATGTTGAGATATATTTAAGAAAATATAGAATTTTTGTTACTTAAACTATCGAAATTACAAATCACAGACGAAGCTTAGTAAACAAATAAAATATGAGGATCCCTGCGGAGAATTAATTTTATTTCATTTAACGATTCTCTCTTCTGGATACATCCACTCATTGCTGCTGTTTAATAGACTGTTTTTTTTTCATTTGCTCAATTTTTCGTTAGCCGTAAGTATCGCCTTTGCAACATTCCAGGTTAAGGAAATAAACCTGCTCAGAAACTTACATTGCATCATCAAACACGAAGGAAAAAGAAAAAGAGGAGGAATGATTTCATATTGTTATTGTTTTGGTTGATTTGATTAATGATGTTGTTGGACTTGTTATGACTCGCTGATTGTTTTGTTTTTTAAAAAAAATTAGCTATATGTTTCTCTTTTTGTAAGTTTATTTTTGGTTTTGTTTAATAAACATATGGGCGTAACGGTCTAAGGGCGTGACTTACCAACATTTAACTCTGCAATGTGGAATAGCCAGGCGCCTTGCATTACCTCATTACTGCTTAATTTTTAAGACAACAGGATGGAGGAGGGTTTATTCATGCGCTAAAATTAGCCGTAGGCTAATGAAGCCTGAGTCAAGCTCGTTGCAGCTTCCTCTTTGTTTCTGATGGCATTTATCGGGTAAATAAACCACGTGAGAAGCTATTTTTAACTGAAAGAAATTATTAAGAGGTTTGAGAAGGAAATATGCTGTGGTAGTTCTCCAATTATGAATTGATTTAAGAAAACCGAAAAAACCCCTCTTCATCTCCGCTGAATTGTTTAATCTTTATGCCTACATGCTAACATCTTTTCAATGTGGTCTCAACGTCGGAGAGCGTTTGTAGATTAGAAATGACAACAGCAACTAAAATGCATGACAACATTAATTTTGTTTCGTAGAGACAAGGTAAGTTATAACTTAAAAAAGGAAACACGTTTTAACCAGATGTTTTAACTTGATGTATCCTGGGTTGAAGATATAGCTACCTTAGCCTGCTGCAGCATCCGGTTGCATTGTTGATGTAAACAGTTGAAACTCCCCAGCGGTTTATTATCTCAACAATAATAAACTTGCATTGCTAAAAATGTGTTCCATGGTCTTACCAAAAAAAAGGATTTGCATAATTTAGATTCAGTTCAAACATATTTATGCATCTTGATGGTCCTAAACTATTTTTAGGCATGACTACGAATATTTGAACAAAAAAATATTAGAAGATATTAACTCAATCTAGTTGCATCAAACTTTTCAGCCATAAGAAAAACTAGGCGCGGTGTTTGAGCAAGTGCGTATAAGCTACACACTTATAATAAGCAACAAAAAAACGGGTTCATGTTGTTGACAGGTATTGATAAGGAGACAATACATTTAAACCTAGATTTAAACAATAAAAATTACTAACTACTATTACCCTCCTACGAAACTCTTTTCATTAATTCCATACTTAAAAACTTATTTCTCGCTTACTTGGACAACTACATATTTATCTAAACAAAACGAGTGACGTAATTATCAACCAATTGAGAAGCGCATCGCAACATGCCAATAAATTTAAAACATTTTTTGGCGCTCGAAAAACACTAAGCTCCGTGAGATACGCGACTTGTTTTAATAAATTTGCTTAAGATTTTGTGAACAGAAAATAAACATGGGCTACAAAATTTCGCTAAATTGCGTTAATCTGATGACTTAGCGTGTTCTTTCCTGAATATGAAAGTGATAAACAAAGGCGAGCTCGCGTCACCAGGTTAAACTTTCAGCTCTAATATTTACATTCAAACCTTTTGAAGCGGAGTTTGCTTACGTATTTACGTGTTACTGTTACATAGAGTCAAAAAATGTCTCATGGCACGGATCATGTTAAGTCTTATGTAACTTGTAACCTAACAGCTAGACAAAGAACTAAACAAATTTAAGAAAATCTTTTATCGAACACTTCAAATCGGAAACCGTGGATCAACTTGCCAATTAAATGCCCTCATGGTTGCTATGGTCACTTAATTTGCTGTTCCCAGACTATGGTTGGAAGATAATTTAGACGATTTGCTTATTTATTTTGGATAATTAGAGGTTGGTATTTATAGAGGCGTTTAGGTAGAATATATTTTAAATATTGCGTTACCCTGTTACAGTTCAGACATATTTCTTGTGGCGATCACGTGCTGTACAAATATACTGGTTAGTAGTGCATATTGTTATATTTGTTTATCTATTTTATTTGTTTATTTGTCATATTTGTTTCTTTATGTTTAATTTGTTTTGGAGTATCTACGTAATATTTTTATGTTGATTCCATGGTCCATGGTTTATTCTTCTAGCTGTTTTCAAGGTTTTAAGCTTTAGCACCCGTTTTTCGTTTCCAATTATCGTTTTATACTTTGTTTTTCAGTTACGTCTCCCACAAACCTTTTACTGTTTATCTCGACTGTTATTTTTACAATAAGCAAATTTTTGGGATGACCAGCTTGTTAAGATTATCATACTATTTTGTATCCTTATCTCATGTATGCTAAGTTTGGAGTTTATGTTATAGCTATGTAAGTTTGAAAACACTATCGCTTTCATTGTTTTATTTTTTCTGACCACACCAAAGTAATATTTTACTTGCAAGTAGTATTCCACTTGCATAATCTTTTAAAAGCAATTTTTTGCTACACATTTTACAAGATTACAAACACTATTTTCCTTCTCAACCTCATCACTAAATTTTAGCGTAATTAAAACTAAGTTTGGTCGACGACGACAAATAAAAACGTTGGGAGGAAAGGAAAAACAAATTTTCGTTAGCTAACATCCGTATGTAAAGTCAGATTGTTTCGTTTTCATTAGTCTACACGTCCCTTTAACTAATATTTGTTTTCAGTTGGTTTTCTAGAACAACTAGCAAATAAGAAACATTGGACATTTCTTATTAAAATGGTTCATAATTTTTGAATGTTAATGTTTAGTTATTTCACCCAGTCTTAAAAATGTATATAACATAAAAAAGGCGTTGAAGAACAATAAAAAAACGAGCAGCATATTTTATCATTTTTTCCAACTGATTTTGTGAGACGAAGTCAAAGCAGGAGATTTCCTGTGTCACAGCATCTTCCATAATATTTTGTCTTCATAAGACAAAACAATATTCCAGACAGTTGTTTCAACATATTTAACGAACTTCGAACTCTAAGTAACATATATTTTGCCATGAGAAAGGTGTTAGCGGGTGTTAACGAGGGTGTTAGCGGGTGTTAACGGGGTACAATTTTTTTCCTTTGTATTGTTTGTTCCCATGTTGCAACAAACTCTCTCTTTTTGCACTCACAAACAATTTTGAAAAAAGTCTATCGCCAAATCAAATTTCATAACTAACAGTTTTCTTTCTTTAGAAAACGAATCCTCACATTTTTGAAGAGTTAATAAGTTAGTGCTTTATAAAACCTTATTTTTTAAAATCTATTTCATTGTACTTAATGCTATAATGCTTTTTTTTCGCCTTTGACATTCACCAAAGTTTAAAATCGCAAAATGGAGTCGTCCATAGAGGATTTCCGCACAGTTTTGAGATCTCTGAGCCCCATCTCTAGACGCGGTGCTTGAGCAAGTGCGTATAGGCTACACACTTATAATAACAATAAGCAACAAAAAAACGGGTTCGTGTTGTTGACAGGTATTGATAAGGAGACAATACATTTAAACGTAGATTTAAACATTGAAATTTTTATGGCGTTCTCTATCCAAACGTCTCTCCCATCTCTCCCCCGTGGGGAACGAATACTTGTACTAGTGAATTTTGAAACATACAATTATATCCCTAAAGACGCTTAAATCAACTCCTTTCCTCCTCCACGTTCGCCAACACACGTACACACAAAAAACTTAAGCATACCAATCAAGAACAATAAAAAATTAAGCCTATTTTTCACAGTATTATTTATTAAGTCCTTCAACCTTTACTCTGAAAAAACCGGAATAAAAAATAAAATATAGAAGTATACGCATCCTAATATTCATTGTGAAATAGCTGTCCACATTTGTCAAAGTATGGCTAACCTCCACCACCCACTAAGGTGCAGGCATTCTTCATCAATGATTCCGACACAAAGATTTCGCAATTTTTCTTCATAACAAAAGTATACTTGTATACAGAAATGTTAAAGTAAAAGTTTCTGACGTTGAAGAAGTGTAAACGGTGTTTAATTAAAAAAAGCCTCTTGTAATCTCTAACATTCTACACGCTTTCAATCAGGCTGGTTATTATTCTTGTTTCTTTGTTCTTCTAAACAATATACCTATTGTTTTAACCTAAGATCCCAGCCTGCTGATATTCTTATAAAGAATATTCTTATAAAAGAAAAAGCGTGTATCTCATTAGTTTTCATACATCATTTTTTTACTCCATTTTCTATCTTGGAGTTTCTATATAGACAAAAGAACAATGCGTTTTTCTTTCTCAGTGGACTCGAGTAAAATTATTTATAAAAATTTAACAATTTGAGCTATTACGAGCTATTTTTAAAAAATAGGGGGGCTGCATAAAACGAATCTAAATTTTTCGGTGGGAAGCATCTAGTCAAAGGAATTCATGAAACATTTAGCACAATGTACCAAATTCAAGGAGTTTAAAAAATATATTATTATAGATTTGTGTCTAATAACCATTGAAAGTAAGCTAACACAGTTTTTAACCATTGTTTGTTTTTAAAACATGCTGAATGATGATTACAATGTAAATTTGCTTCTTCGAAATGCACGTACTATGTTTCTAGAAAGAAGGAAGTTGATGCACAATCAGCTGCAGTTAAGCATGTAGGTGGACTATATATCTTTCTGTGCTTAGAGTACGCTACGTTATATTATTAAGTCGGACGAGAGATGCAGTTTCTTACATTTTCTTAACTTCTACCACAAGTTGTGCTAAATTTTTAAAACTTTCAAGATCTCTGGCAAAAAATAAATAAACCCATGAATATTTTTTGCATACATTAGCCATAAAAAATAAATTTAAAAAAATATATATTCTAGTCTTAAATCACGGAACCTCTGCTCCTCTCATCTGCAAACTTTTCAATTCTTATCTAGTTCCAAAAGCTCTCAAATTAGTAAAAAAATATGTATTCAGGCAATAATATAATGTTTATTGAATGTACTAGAAATGCGCGGGTTTGTGATGGACTTAGGATATAGTATAGTTGGCAGTAAGCACAAAAATACAACAGTTGAGAACTATGCTGCATCTATCAATTTTTGTTAACGTTTGCAAATCAGGGAAGAGCGACATTAGAATCAATTACAATGCACGCCTGAAGAGACATTTTTTTGTTTACAAATGCCATGTCCTATTTGTCTGCTATTTGACAACTAAGTAATCACTTGATTGAGCAATCAAAATTGATTAGAAAATCTCCTCCTCTTATTAAAATGTTATACGTTCGGTTTTAGGCAATTAATTCTATTTTTAGCAACAGTTAAAGAAACAATTCCATGACACAGATTAAATTTAAAATAACAAATAAAACAGTAAAATTGAAAGTTCACCATGAAAAGTTTGTGCTTCCCGTAAGTAGTTTTATTTAGACAAATTCTAAACTTTGCACTAACTTCTTTTAGTCACTAGTTAGTTAGAGAGTTTGAAGACATTTTTGGCGGCTGGGGAAAATGGTATTTTTTTTGTATTTAACAAAATCACCATTTTTCTTTGTTATAATAAGTTTTAGTGCTTATATTTTTGTTCTCAGTATATGACTTGTATTTATCTATATGGCTTATTTGTTTCTGCCGATAATAATAAACATCAATCCTTGCGTTTGATATTTATTTAATTCGTTGCCAAGTAACAAGAAATGCCTTCATGTTTCGCAATGAGAAGGTGGTCCTTCAAAAAACACCTTTCCTCTGATCAATATTGTATTCTTGGAGATATTAAAATATATTTTGTGTTTTATGTAATTATGAAATTGTATTCTCCGATGTGCCACTCCTTGTGGTGATAATGGTAATATTTTATAATTTCTAATAATTTTTTTGACAATTTGTGGCAGCGGAAAAACATCATTTATTTACTTAACACGTTATAAGACCTTCGTTCTCGAGACAACTGCCAAAATGTTAATTTTATGTTAGTAAAACTACTGAAAACAATTGTAACAAATATCACTGCACGTGATATGAACTTTACTTTCTCTTTTCGCAGACCCATTGAATCCTCCCCCCAGAAATGTTATTTATCTAAAAAACAGGATTTATATTGAAAAATCACCTGCTTGAAGACTTACTGTTATCGGTATAACTTAAATGTCTGCAAATTTTTTGTCAGCTTTCACAGTGCTTGAACCTTTTTTTTGTTTTCATTTGTTCTAATAAAAATATACCTTCTATATTTTTAAATCATTATGAAGGGTAGTACTCAAGTGTTACATATCATTTCTTTTACTACCATCAAAAGGTGTGTTAAAGTCTTTTTCTCTCCGTAATAGAGAAAGCATTTACCCACACTAGACTAACCTCACTTTTATAATACTTACTGCTGATCAAGATTTTGGAAAGAATATAAAAAATAATTACTTGAAGGGCTAACCGAAAAATGGTGGTATTATGAATATTTATATATATTTCTAATTTGCATTCACATATACTTTGAATTTATGAGTTTAACTCAATTCAGAGAGCAAGCTCAATATGTATGAAAGAAAAAATGTGTGTTTTAACTGAACTTCGTGATGATATCTCGTGTCTAAGTACATTTCGGCCTTGTCTAAAGCGCTAATTAGGAAACTTAATATTTACATCTGACCAATACTGAAATCTTACCCACACTGAAACGTATTTGGATGACGTCATAACTTGTTTGGTTATGCTTTCTGCACGGTTAAGATCGACCTTTAACGACAGGAAAAAACGGAATTTTATTTTATGATTATAAAGACGTGATGCATAACGTGTAATATATATAAATATAAAATATATATAAAAGAATAAAAAGATTTGTAAAAGATTTTTTAGTTCTCTTGTGACAAGAAGGGACCAGCATATTGAGAAAAATATATTTATAGGTCAAGATCATGCTTATCATTGGGACAAGGTTGGTCGTACTAAATTCTTGTGAAATTAGATTCTTCTAATTTTCTCGCCTGGTGCGCATCAGGGTGATTATTGTACCTCTAAAGCTATTAAATTTCACGGCTACAATATTCGCGAATTAATTAATGTAGTGTATTATAAATGTAAGTTAACTTAATTGTGCTTCGCGAAATGTCTAAATATTTAGTGTAATCACATTTGGAATTTGAGAAATTATTAGCCAGTTCAACTCCATATATAACATTGTCACCAAATTAACCTTTAAAATGTAGTTTTAGGATTCTTTAATTTTTTAACGATTTGAAACGTCGTGCAAATATATATATTTTTATTCTCACTGTTTTTTAGTTCTTGAAGTTTTTAAATATATAAATATTTTTTTTTTAAATATAAAATATTTTAAATATTTTTCAACCAAAAAATAGAGAAAGGAACATTTTTAGTGTTAAAAAGGGTTAAAGCATATAATACACCTCCTAAACTAAACCATAATGTAGACAGTAACTGCCATATAAGAAATTTTATTTTACCACGAATTTCAACATCGTTAGTAGTTTTTTGGCAACGTTAAGTTTTTCAGCAATTACTTCCATTATGAGTACCGCTACCACTAGCAGAATTTTTTTATTAATGTTGCAATCATGAAATTAACGTAATACTTGTCATTAGTTAAATGGCATGGCGCGTCTAATTACGTCTTGCTGTTAATTCTTTTAACAAGATTTTTTTTAAACATTCTTTTAACAGGTCAAAATTGTTCCGCATTTCTATACTAAAATATAGATCTTTTAATTTTTTTAAAGAACAGGAACACCTGGGTTCACCAACAACAAACACTTTTCTGAATGAATGAGCAGATTTTGTGAAATCTATTACTAGTGATATAAATTACACCTTTTTCTTCCCTTCTCTATATCGCTTTTAAAGAAAAATTAAAAAATTTATTGCAAAAAGCTTCTGTTACATTCAGTTGTTTAAAAAAAGTCAACGTTTTTGTGCTAACTGAATTAGTGGCAGTTAAACCTACTTCGACAGGTCCTTCCCCATGCAGTAGATATGTGATTATATTTAAAGAATATAGAAGGTTAAACATATTTTTGTAACGACCAAAGTTGAAGAATTCAGCGAGATCAAAATAGAAATATTGCTTATAAATAAAAGAGTTTTCTTTAAAAATAAACAGCATTTTAGGAATATTTTGTGAAAACAAAATCAAAAATGTGTCTTTTTTTGAAAGAATGCTCAAGCTTGCGTCAGTGCTACTTTAATACAAACACCCACCTAGTTTCCAGGCCATTTTTATTCACATGAGTACCATGTATTTTATTCTGGATATTCTTTGTTATTTATTGATAACAGAAATAGTTTAAAAAGTATAAGCTGTAACACGTTCCTGTTCCTAGCATGTTCTAAGCATACAAGCTTTTAAAAAACCTAGGTAAAGAGGTATGGAAACGAGGTTGATCACGTGTTATTTTAACATGGCTTTCATGAGTGTACTGGTACCCAGAACGCGTTAAAAACAGTCTGTAATCATTCACAGCTTTTAACAAATATCTTCACTCATTCATGGTCTCAAAGTTGTCTCTATTGCTGTTTGTATTACTTTCACTGCCTTAACATTTAAAGATTCAGCTTTGGGATGATTACAAAGGTATGGTTTTCTTACGCAAGTAAATAAACAAATTACTACTATATAGAAACAAACAAACAAGTAAATAAATAAATAAACAAGTACGGTAGCAAAAGACTTTCTGGTCGTTTTAAAATTTCATAGAGCAAAGACATTTAAATGGTAAAGTGGTATTTTTAGTTTTGAAAGCTTCTTCAGCAATAAGGCTTGTTCAGTAGTATAGTCTATTTGAGTCAGTCATCATTTCTTTATTGTTTTTGTTGTTGTTGTTGTTATTGTTGTTTTGATTGCTGTTATTTTTCCTCTATACACTCTGATTTGGTTAGGGACACTAAAACTTGTTTTTAAAGTTATTTTGGCTATTGGGGAAGAATTTAGATTGGTCCATCTTTATTTTTGGTCATATTACCAACCGTTAGTCCAGTTTTTGACGCAGAAGGAATTTTTGAAGTTTATTTTATCACTTTTTTTCTTTGGAATTGTCATGGCGACTGCACGGGGCGTCAATTGTTTTTCGGTTTTACACAATTCCATGTTTAACAAACAAGTTTAATAGCTTTAAAGAAAGCAATAAAAAGGAACAAAAAAGGTGCTTATTTTTAAGTGAAAAGAAATACAAAGTTTTTGTGACATAGCTAATATCGTTTTTAACGAAAAGGTTCATGCTATGTATGATGTTAGACCAATGATGTGATTTGACTGATTATATTGGTAGCCACTTTAGATAAGGATTTGCGTATTGTTTTGAAATAACCGATTGTTTAACTAAAGTCACATTTAAACAATTTTTTTTACTGCAATATTTTCAATAAATTGTCTTCAGAATAAAATACTTTGTTTCAAAAATAAAAAAGAGGAACATTCAAATATACTCAAAATCTAAGATATAATTTTTTTACTGAAAATTATAGCATTCCTTGTATAGCTAGGGCGTGCACATTTGTATTCAACCATTTCAAATATTTTAAAATAGGTAGCGTGCCAATATCTTGCGTTCTTTGAACAACTGACAATTTCATGATTACTAAGCATTTTCAAGAGCATCTCTGTTTCGACTTCGACATGTGTTGACCATTCTTCCAGATTGTTTTGGCTTTTGCCGATAAAATCATTATTTCCAAAATTTCAGTAATGAATTTTAAATTCACCTGACAACTTTTTGGCATACTAACTGTTTTTAAACAGCATAATTTTCAATTAATACTTCGCGGACCTTGTTTTCTTTTTCAAGATGAGTGAAGCTTTCCTCTAAGGTAAAGTATTTGTATTTCTGTGATTAAACGTAGCCGGTTAAGAGAAGGAAAGGTTATGAACAAGAATTTAATATTATTACATTTTACAGAGGATTGTTTTACGTTGTTGAATACTATTCTTTCAAAGAATATAACCTATAAGAAATTCGACGTTGAAAAAAATTTAAAGATAGAGGAAGAAAAATAATCAAGCTCAAAGTTCAATAAACGTTTATAGTATAAATATGCGGAAGCGTGTCTGTTGGCAAATGAGGATGTGTTTATTTTCCTTTTAACTTTAGTAATTGCTTTTAGCTGCTAATTGAAACCGAATGTAACTTTCATTCTGCACTTGCTTACACAGCCAATAGTTCTGAAGGTTTGGGACTTCTAAATCTTTACAAAATATATACAAGCTTTACAAAATCACGACAATTGATTTCATGTAAATTTCCGTCTGAAAAGATATCCTCCATTTTCGTTTTTTAGGAAAAAAATTAGTAAGGGTCCATCCTAGCCATTGCTTTTATTTTATTTTTACGTTTCAGTCATTATCAGCCTCACTATTCTGATTAAAAAAGTGTATTTGGTATTTTTTTTTACTTCCTGAAGATTTTATTTTGTTTACAAATTCAATTTCAAAGGTTAACCCTGGGTAAAAGATTTGTCTATTTCCCTTAAGGAAGTGAAAGTACGACACCCGTAGCAAATTTATCTTTACCAAAGAATAAAACAACTGTGGGTTTAGTTCGTTACAAGGAAAATATAGTGGTTCAGAAAGACACCCTATTTTTTTACAGGCTAAGGTTAGTAACCTAGTATTTAATCTTTCATTCTTTCTTCGTAGTAGACTAGGTAGTTATCTTATTTTTTATTTGGCAATGATGTAACATAGACGTTGTCAGAATGAAAGCGCGTTTTATTTACTCACGGCTTTCTAAAGGGACAGCTTTTGAATAAACGGTGATCTAACTACACAGGGAATAGGCGGGAGAAACAAAAGTATCATATAGAACATTTTTTTTAGTATACATGTAGGTGTTGACGACGGGCTTTAACAAACAGAAAGTTTAATCGGTTACAGAATGTTGATTTTTTCTTTTATGTTTAATTGTTAGTGTAGTTGAGTTTTTTTATGATGGATTCCGCCATTAAAAGCATAGTCGACATTGACACGTTTATACAGACATAAGTGAGAAAGTGTAATCTATTCACGCTTTTACTTATTTACGTCGCCTTCGCAACTTTTCATTCAAACCGATGCATACTAGTGGAACGTTCAACGTTACTATTGGATATATATATCTCTGACGCATGCGCATCGATATAATTTATTAATAGATTTAAATACAAATCAAGTAATTTCGTTCGTGTGAACAACATTCTAAAGAATGAAATGAAAGATGGTGCGCACACAATTTAAATTAGATTCATTAACAAGTTTACAACTATACATTCAGTTAAACCATTGTCACCTAAAAACTTACACATTTTTATGTTGTTAAATCAACCGAAAAACTTTCAAATATCATATTCGACAAAATTCTTTTTCTTCTTCCTTTGAAGTTAAGAACATTCGGCATTTTTTTAAGAAGCGTTACATTTCCCTGTTTAAAAACAAAGTATTATTCGCTTGTTCCTCATTGTAGTAACAGCACTTTCAGAGGAAACACAAAAAGAAACCGTTTCCTTGTATCTACAAAACTAAGAAATCGCGGAAGAGATATAGCTATATAAATTGAATACTATTTAATTTATTTTATAATTTATTAGTAATGGGATAAGATTACACTGTTTAAAAAACCCGGTACACGAGAGTTAAAAATATATATTCAAGAGAATTAATAATGTTAGTTGTTTGTCTGTGGTGTTTATTAAAAAAAGATTATAGATTGATACGGAGCCCAACAGAGCCCATATTGACGAAAAAATACATTATGTATAGTTTTACATATTAGGACACAACTAAACGGACAATATTACATCTTTTTTCTAAAAAAACTTTGTTTGTTTTTTATTTATTTGTATATTTATTTATTTGTATATTTTAACCATTTTTGTAATAACAACAGTAATTTTTTTATATTTTCTAGATAACAACAAAAAGTGATTACATAGAGAACTCATTGATTCGACACATCGACGACTTCTAATTGTTCACAGGATTAGCCTGCTCAACAAAACTTAAAAACAAACACTGCTTTTACACATTAGTTGAAGTCTTGTGGAGACGAAAGACACACTCTCCTGCTTCCATTTTATATTAAAGTAGTCTAGTTTAAATATTGAAAGTTTACATTGTGAAAAATTAACAATTTTTTTGTTAGTGAAATTTGGTGTTTAGCAAGTGCTTGGGTAAAAAAGTGACAGCTCTAAGTAATAGTTATTTTACTTAAACAAGAGGATGCCACGCCCAAGAAAGAGCACCTATGGGGATGATAAACCTCCATACAGTTACGTTGCATTGTGCGCCATGGCTATCCACAGTTCACCAGTCAAGATGATGACTTTAAGTCAAATATATAAATTTATCATGGATAATTTCCCATTCTATCGAAGAAACAGTACACGTTGGCAAAATTCTTTACGACATAATCTATCGTTTAACGATTGTTTCGTAAAAGTATCGAAAACCTCGGAGCATGGTGGAAAAGGAAATTACTGGACATTGCATGCTGATTGCGAAAAGATGTTTCAAGATGGTAGCTTTTTGAGAAGAAAACGACGATTTTTATCCAAAGAGGACGAAAAGGACTTCGATAAGAATGCATTTGAGGAGAAAAGTTGTAACTGGACACGCGAAACTAATTCCAGATTCTTGTTTCCGACAACATATTTTCCACAAACATTGAAGCAAAAAGAAACATTTACAGACAAACCAAACAATTCTACCTTTCATAAAAAAGAACTGTCTCCACCGAAAACAAAATCATTTAATATTGTTGATATTTTAGACAATAAATCTGAAGACATTCCCCCTGCTAAAAAAGTTAGTCCGTATCAACACGTTTCATTCTCAAATTTTCCATGCAATCAATATCACCAAACGATGCGTTCACCCGTACGAAGTATCCCGTATCACACATACTCTGAAACATACGAACGAGCACGCATGAGTAGCTACGAATGGCAATCGTCTTACGAACAAAGAAACGCGACTAAATGCTCATGTTGTGCTCATCAAACAAGAAACACACCTGTGCGATATATGAGTAAAATATTTGACGATAGAACACCTGTCCCCCCTCTCGCCCCTGTTGCAAGATACAGCGATAGTTATCGACACGTTGTAACGGCGCACAAATACACTCCTTACTGCCCGTGTTAAATTTTTTTTTTTTTGTATGTATTTAATGGAATATGACAAACGATAACTTTTTAAAAAAAAGTACATTCGTTCTTAAAATGAAACAACATTTTATCACTTTCTCCTTTGAAATTGAAACAAAAACATTGTTTTTTCTCGTGATTCAAAAAACAAAATCTCACTATATCGTCATTAAGTTCTATTATAAGTATATAATAAAATATTTTTGTTCGGTTGTATTCACAAATAATTACGTCATAATTAAATCACTTATTGTATAATAGCTGTTAAATATATTTATTTATCTCTGCTGTATATTATTTGTGTTTCAGTTTATAGACATGCATCCTTTTTGGGTTGATTTTATTAATATTTTATTAAAGCGCTAAAAGGATAAATAAAACAAAACGTTTTCTGTCGATTTCTTATTACGAATTTTGTACTTTTGATATTCACCCGAAGATTTTGCCCAAAGATTAACTTAATTTTAACAAGAATTTTTCATATTCTTTCTTCAAAAAATGGGCGAACCAAACCAAAGAGGAGTGGAAACGTGTTGTGTGAATTCAAATGAATTTCTTTTGCAACTCTTTCACTACTGTGCATGTTGTTATGACAAAATGGAGAACGGCCCCAGCAGGCGAACCCTCTTAGAAACAAAAACCTAAAAATTTCCGCAATTTCGGAAGTTCTAAGCTTTTTTTAACTAAAACTTAATATGGTTTATAAAGAATGAAGAATGAAGAATAATAACACGAAAAGTAAAATTTGGAATAGAGCTACACATCTTCTTATAAGAAACTAGTTTTTAAGAACATTAAGCCTCAAAAGCAGCACAATTAAAAACATCTTTGGAACATGTTCTCAGCCTCACCAAATAACTAAAAACGTATATTGTTAACAAAAATATTAGCAAATATAAGGGAAAAATCGAGATAACGTTATCGAATTCGTCTTTGAAAAGACGTGGTATAAGTCAGGTCGACGAATGTTGACATTAAAACTGAAATTTATTGAAAAATGATCCATGAACCGACATTCTTATGAAAAACGTGTACAATAAGTGTTCTTCTGCTTCACTGACCTGGACAGTACTTTATCAACCAAGAATAATAATATTCTTAACCTGCTAAAGAATTTGTTGCTTAAAAATTACTGTTCATATCTTATAACGACACACTTTACGAACCACCCACATCACCCACCCACCCTCTTTTTATCCAAAACAACAACAATTTTGAAAGAGACGACATTTTGTTGACGTTTAGTGAGTAGAAGAAAACAAACAGAAATAACAGTTGTTTAAAGAAAAAGATGAATCGGCGTGCGGCTTACAGAGTAAAAAAGTTACCCTATATTGTAATTGAAATTCTACTGCACTTTGCAGTCTTTACAAATTTGTTAAAATTATTTTTTTTGGTGTTTGTTATACTTGAGGATATTATTTCAGAAGAATTAATGTTTGATTGTTATTCGCTCAGTCACTAGGCTACATATAGCTAATTAAAGCTATATTTTAGGAACACATAAGCACCTAGTCTCGTTCTGTCTGTCTAACAACGAACTTTTTGTTTTTCTATCACCACAAAATTAACAACATTGTTTTTTAACCTAGGTAGATTGTCTCTCGAAGGATCTATTTTCATCAAGTGAATTTGTTTTGTGTGTTTATGAAACTGCCAAATGTCTTCACCCCCAACCTCGCTTGATCGTACACAGTTGATGACTTTTTCATCCATGGATTAAGAAAAACTCATACATGGATAATATGAAAGAACTTCGTACTCATATCTCTATGTGTTTTAAGGAAAGGTACACTTCAGGGGATATGGTATTAAGTTGCGAGTTCTTATTATTCTACTTCAGCGCAGGGTAAATAAGTAACTTTTTTGTTCGCATACTAATCTATCGATAAAATTATTGTTTTTCTGCTAACAACTTCGTGATTGTAACTTAATCTGTTGCTAAATTTCAATCCTAAAACCTTGGTCTTAAAAACCTTTGATAGCCCGGATCGAATTAATGCAAATATTAGTGTTTAAGTTTGTTTAAAAACTTTCTTTTTTTCTATTCTTTAATTATAAAAATAACTGATTTCTGATAAGAAATAATCTATCTACCATTTCCGCTTTATTCGGGCTGACATATATGTTAACTGCGGGGATGGAGACACTTTTCTCGAGACATCAGATAGAATCAATCTCACAACCAAGTGTAATGTTCTGTTTGACGGAGTTAACAGACAGGAAATAATTGATTAGTTTTAATTTGTCTGCAAAAAGAAAGCTTTTTTATTAAAATTACAAAACAAACTAAACTTTTGACTAAATTTATAAAGCAGTTAATCAACTTAGTTCACAAGACTCATTTTTTTTCTCTAACAGTCTCGGGACGAGGTTGGTAGCAACTGATTTTATCGTTCCTTTTTACGCTTATAGTAAGGTACGCGACGGCGGGTCTGATATCAAACGATATTGTATGGAGTTAAACACTTGTATTGTCTTATCAGGCCTCGTTCACACGGAGGTTTGCAAGTTTATTTATTTTCAGTATGATTTCAAAAATTTCAAAGTTTTTGTGGTAGTCAATATTTTACCCTTTTTTCTAAATCATCTTCTCTAAAACAATAGCCGCATTCTTTTCAAAATGGCTGCGCGTAGTTTTGTTCCGGCCCATTGCAGGGTAATACGTTACGTTGACGGGTGTACCAGTGGATTTTTCCACGGATTAACGACTACTCTCCAAATTAATAATGCCCGTAGTCCGTCTGTCTGTTTGTAAGTTGGATCGTGTTAAACTACGCACGAAACAGCGACCCACTATCACATAGACAAGGACCAATCAGAAGCGGGTTTTTAAATAAAAGACCAATCAGGAATTAAAGCTATTTGGATTCGTTGTTAACATTTCCAACGTTCCGACATTAGTAATTCAACCATTTTAGATGTTGTGGTGTTGAAGTTTAAAGATCTCATTGCGTTTTCTAGTCATGTATAAATCTCAGAAAAAACAAATTTTAAGATTTTGGCCACAAACGTAGCCACATCGTCAGGAGCAGCCTATGCAGCTAGCAGTATCTATGTTGTTCTATTACCTGAAGTTTTTATTCAGTTTAGTATTAAGTGCTTTTTTTCTTAGCCAACATTAATGCTTTATGTGTTATATTCACCAACCTCCTGATTCTTACTAAGGTGGAGTTTGTAGCTACCTATCTATGAAGTGAAAGTAGCCACATAGCAAGAAAACAAAAATGTTCAGATTGTTAGCTTGATGTCTTGATGAGTGTACTTAGGTAGTTACACCTTTGATGGTGTTATAAACTTGGATGGAAAGCTAAATTGTTTATTGATGCAATGACAGCTACACGACAGATGTTCTGGATACAGATGCCAAAACAGTCTCAGTAGCTTGCAATATTTTTACAGTAGGTTAAATTTTTTTCAAACTTTCACGACAACTTAGCTACTTCACAAAATAAAAATGGTGGCTGTTTAGTTAACCAGCGGTAGCTAACGACCTGTGTTATTTAATCCGAACACTAGAACTAGGCTTCAGATGTTCTTATTTTTTTCACATGTTTAGCCTGAAATTGTTTTTATTTTGTTTGTATATTTTGTGCATTTATTAATTTATTTCACAGTACATTACAATATTTCAGAAAAAAGAGAAAATCAATAAAATTTTCTCCTGTGTCGTTGTTTCTATTTTGACTAGCTACGTTGTTCTTAAAAATTGCATTTAAGAATTATGTGTTAAATTGTGCAAAGGGGTGAATGGGTCAAAATTATTTGCGTGATGTCGTTACGAAAGTTTGTGTATCACCCGCGTCAATTTAGTTAAAAGCCATGCTGTAAAATACCATCAATCGATGACGTGGGTTTCATGATTGAGGGGATGTACTAAATATCCAAACAGTCGGTGGCATTTCTGCTACTAAGAAACACGAGCTAATCTGGACTCGTTAGATAACATACATTACATATTTATGGGAAGAAACCGTTTCAGGACCAAAACCATCGCTAAATTTTTAAATTTAATTTCCGCAAAACAGACCTAACCGTGAAAGATTATCAGAGTGTCAAATTTTTATTTTTATTGTTAAAATCGCAAATCGCTTGAATCCGTGAGTTCATTCTAGTGAAAACTTCTACCCTTGAAATGAAAGTTCAAAACAGAAGCACCCTTTTAATGTGAATTATATCCTAATATTTGGCGAGAATTAACTTTCGCGAATTTCGTAAAAAAAGGACTTTATGACTTTTTTCGATGGCTTTCCTGTAAGAGACGTTAAAATAAAGATTCATAAACTATTATATATGCGCTAGGTAAATCAGAAAGCAAAAATAGTATACATCTTTTTTCAAATAAGGAATAATGAAAAATAACGAAAATTCAACCTTGTCCCCAGGGTCTAGTTACCCCTGAGCAACCAACAAATTAATCAAGAAGACAAATTGCCCTGGGAACGAGGTTGACAAAGCTTATTTCCGTATGGAAAACGTGCTTTTTAGTTGGAGTAAGCCAGGGGGAAATTATCAAAGGAGAACTATACTGGGGTGGGGATTGCCCATTGAACCAATTATCTTGGGGTAAATTAGGTCGATTGTCTGCGAGATAATCAGGGGTGGGCATTTGTCCCGGTAACTGGAAAAGACATCTCCCTCTCTCTAATGACAAAGCAGAACGGGATGAAACAAAAATAAAACTGCATTTTTGAATCCTTTTTCTAATAATATATCCCTGTCCAGAAGGAGACTTAAAAACTTCAAAGTTAAATGAAAAAAATTATCAGCCAATCAGATTTCAGAAAAAATACCCTAATAATCTAATTTGTTCACATTACCCGTCTGCCGCAACAAGCAGTACTACACACGTATATGATTGCCATGTCTCAAAATAAAATCTCTTATGTGTATTCCAGGAAAAAATAAGAATACCTGCGGAATTAAAAAACCAAACTTGAAATCAAAACAAAAACTTTTCTTCCATACTTTTTCCACAGTTTCGTAAAATACAAGGCACTGCTCGTTTGTGTATTTTATTAAATGTTTGTGCGTGTCGCGTTTTCAATTTCGAGCGTTATGAAACTGACATGTCATTCAATAGAACTCGTGCGTTACAAGGTAGTCTTGAAGGAAATTAAGATTGGTACTCAAGTTAATTATAAAACACGTGTAACGTGCTTTGTGGTTTCGAACAATAGCAGAACACTGAATTGTGGAATCATGTTGTTTTATGTCAGATGGGAAAAACGGATGGACGATGTATCAGTCAAAAATACATAAGAAAAATCTAAGAACAGTTTGGAAAAGGCTAGAACAACCTGAGAAAAAGCTAGAACAAACAGCCTGACAATCCGAAAACCGATTCTGTAAATGAAACAGGGATTAAAAGAAGACAATTGTGCTCCGCAGTGCCATGCTTGTCGGGCACCAGAGCAGAATTCTAATTTACGCGATCTGATAATTATACAACTATAAAATCTTAGCGATTTGTATTCCCTATGTCTATGTGTGTCCCTCGATGAAAATACATCGCATACTGTACGCACAGTCGTTGTGGTGCGTGCATGTATCATTCCGATAACGGTACATTTCTGACTATTATGATTATTCTTAGTCATTAGTGACTTGTCATGCTGCCATCTGGCTTCCCGAAAGTTAAACGATCGTTTGAAAAAACCTTTTCAAATGGAGAGCAGCTTTTGTTGAAGAAACACACTAAAACCTATTAACAAGGGCTCGGGGCGAATAGTAATTTATTTCGCAGAGGTAAAAAAATAATCTACCTTCATGCTCCAACTTATTATTTTATCGTTATTCAGCAGATGTTACAACCACGGCGCTTCTTAAGATGGTGGTTTGTTATTGTACACGTAGTCTCATGACTTAAATCAATGACAAAACACGTAAGGGAAATGGCCCAAATCTAACATGACATGCCTCAGAATGGGCTAGTATCTTTCTTTTCCGATAGATTACGCTTGTCCTTTGTTTTGTCCTCAGGTTATTCTTGCCTGTTCAAAGTTGTTCTTTACTGTTCAACGTTGTTCTTTACTGTTCTGAAGTTGTTCTTAGGGTTTTTACAGCTTCTTCCAGGTTGTTCTAGCTTGTTTTAGGCTGTAACGTTTTTTAATATGTAAGATAGCGTAACATCAAAATTACATATGATTCAAATTTCAGATTCAAAATCGTAAAAATCTAGGAAAACTAAAAACAGTTAGCAAAATTTGGCATAAAGTTACAATATGTCATTTTCATATACGCATTGCATTCACTGAGCAGACTTTTGATATCGTATATCCAAATATATTCATACACTTTTCCCTTAAAGTTTTGAGACTACTCCCCAGTTCCTATGGCTCTATGACGTGCGAGCAGGTGTGCAAATGTTTTTGTTTCTTCATACAAACAAATGGTGAAAAATGGGCATAATAAATTTTAAAATGAATGAAAAAAATACTATTTTTAAACAAACATTAACAAATAAAACAAACACGAGAAACATTACGAACGTTAGGATTTAAAACAATAGTAGAGTATGTTTTACACGAAAATGTAATAAGCCAAACATTGAGCAGATATGTCAAGATCTAAGTGCTGCAACGATTTATATCATAGGAAGCCGACTTCCTAACCAAAGAAGAAAAAAAAAACAGTGAATCCGCAAGATGTGAATCCGCAAGTCTCAAAAATGTTAATAATTTCTTTTCCCTAAATTATAAACATATAATCCATTTTAGCGGTACTACATTCCGAGTTGACTGTTTCTAAATTGTAAAAATAGAGTAAATTCAAGAGTAAAACATATCTTTCTTAATACGAAGTGGCTGCAAAAAAAGTATGATCCGGCCACCCTATCCCCCCTTCCGTTACTGAGTAACGGCTGTATGCAACAAAATCATTTTACACACCCACCCTTTGAAGCTTTTGTACTTTATGAATGGCCTGAATTGGTACGTTGTATATTTAAATTTTGGAAGTCGTCTAATGCATAACCAGAAGCTCGTATAGACTTTACAATTGAGAACCCTGAGCCCTTAAAAAAAAATTGTTATAAAGAAACCCAACGCGGATCGAATACTTTGGGACATTACGTAGCAACAACCCCGGTGTTTTTGTGAGACTTGCTTTAATTTTTTTTCTCCACCCAGTAGAGAATGTCTCCGTTTCTTTTCTTTTCTAAAAAATTTGAAGACATTGTTTTGACACAAACAGTAAACAAACAGGTTATCTTAAACATTGATGGTAATCCCTTATTTACCAGTATATAAAAGAAGTGGCGAAATATTTTCTTTTTGTCCAGTGGACTTCAAAATGGAAAAAAGAAAATTGTTTCCGGATATCCTGAAGAGTTGGTGTCAGAAAAATAGTAGATATTAAATTCGTTTATGAAATCACATGACTCGTGGCAAGGCAGACTGACTCAAATTCGTGACTGTGTTTATTTCGATGAGAAATTCTAGTTGAGTTAAAAAAATAAAAAATAAAAATATTGTTTATGCAGAGCACGTTCGAGTCAGTTTAATTTTTCTACAAAAATGTAACCCAGTCTAAGTAAAAGCAAATCGACGAGAAAAATTTTGAATTTGTAATTGAGGTCATTTTGCCGAGAACTCCCTAACAACATTAACTCGCCTAACCGGAACAACTCGCCCCATGTGTCCCGGTCCTTATTTAGATATCACTAGTTAATATCCGTTTTTATTTTTCCGACGACGCCTAAACTGATAGATACTCCTTCGATTACTTTTAAATAATACATTCGGTGTAAGATGTACTTTTCCTCACAACCTTTTTGCAAGAACACTAGTTATGTATTTTTGACTTTTTTCAAACGAAATTTAATTACAGGGCTTCACCAACTAAGATAATAGATAAAACGACCAATAGGAATCCACTAAAATAAGTAGTAAGTTAAATCTATGCACCTTACGATTTGGTTAACAAGTGACGAAAAATCTGTGCGTCAAAAACTTTTGTCCAACAACAAATTTGTCAAGTTATAACTTTTAAGAAGAAACAAAATTCTTCGTAAAGAAAACCTACTTAACATATTTTTTTTTCAAGAGTCGTAGAATTTCGCGAAATTAAATGAAAACAAGATAGCTGCACAGCTATGAAGCTGTGGAATCAATGTTATAACGAAGCTCGTTTTTTTTTGTTACTCTAGGATATACGAAGCCTATTTCTAATCATCGACGATCGCAAAAAACTCAAGCCTGGCTTGCCCAGCATTTGCAACAGGTGATGCTAGACTAATTACTAAAAATCGTTTTTTTATTACTTTTCACAAACGCAAGACTGAAATATAATGAAATAAAAAGTTACATCATTTTTTTTGACCACTTAGTCCAGTTAAACCATTTCGCACAACCAGTATGGAGTGCTTCCAGTGAAACTCTTACAGAGGTCTGTTATATTAAAAACTGTCAGACAACATATTTTATTTTACTTAATCTGTATCCCTATAAAGGTTGCAAAACTAATGTTAAACAATGACCGGTCAAGCGGTCAATGCAATAAACCACATTGACCATCAGGATACAGGTACGTGTGTTACACATCCAATGAGAAGCTCTTTTAGAAATGCTATTTAAAAAAAACACCCATGTAACTTCAGATCAAATAAAATAATAAACAGGCTACAGTCTGTCGTTTACCATGCCAATTAATTACCTCTCTCGGTTAAGCGCACAAGATTGAATATATATACTGTATCACAAAAACAGGCTCTATTTGAGCTTGCATTGTAAATACTTTATTCATAGCATAACTAATAAAAATGAGCTTTTGGTGCTTGTTTTACAGAGGAAAAATTAAACAGGCTGGCAAAATTGTAGAACCCTTCCTGTTTAGTCAATGAGCAGCAAGCTCAATAAAAATATGCATATTTATTCAAAGGTAGCCGAATTGCCATTTTGTGCCGAGGACGCCTGAAAAAGGATGACAGGAGATATATCATGAGTGAAGATCTAAAAATATCTGTCATAGTCAACCCTTGTTTTATGGGTTGAAGGCTAGTCCAATAGCACACCCTTTCAGACATGGTCTATGCAGAAAAGTTCTACAAATCTGAGCAATTTCAAACTAGTTTCATTGTGATGTGGTGTTGTATATATTCCCAAGATATTTTACGCAAACCGACTAGGCAAAATAAACATGCGATAACCCGTAGACCAACCAGTCTATTACAAACTTTAATTTTGAGTGAAGGCATCTTTTGATCTTGAAATTAAAATCTAGTTTTTGCATGCAGATTAATTTACAACATGCATCAGTGAAAAAATTGCTACTAGCCTAACAATTTTTATAACCATAACTTAACCAGTCAGGCTGATAATTAGCCTGTAAAGATAGTTAGCCATCCTGCCACCCATCGGCCCACTACCCCCAGGTTACTCAGACTCGATAGCCCAATGGGTTTTTTCTTTGTATCCTCAGCTGTAACAACTATCTTGTAATATTATTATTTTCAGACCACAGTATGTAATTTCTTTTTCAGCCGATCTACTGTATATATCCTAGTTATTTAGCTGGAAATATATTTCATTCATTTATTCTTTCAGGATAATTATACGGTACATACAGTAAAATGAGCTGCTTGTGCGGCTAATTATACGGTAGAGATCTGATTTGCTTAAATTTCTGTACTTTTCTTCGATATCGATATTCCGATAGTCATCTACCTTTCCATAGCATGTTATGCTTCAATAAAAAACAAAAAAAGAACAAGAAACGACTGCGCATGAGAGATATTCATTTTTAAACTGATACCGGCTAATTAACCGTATAAATACCTACTTTGCTAGCACTGCATGGTCTCATCATAACAAATATGGCGGCTGTTACTGTATAATTAGCCGTATATATATAGTGTATATATAATTAGCTGATTCAATTTATGAATGCTCTTGAAACGACAACGCTGAGTTGATGGAAAAACATTGAAAAGATGTATTCAAGCGTGAAAAACATGGGGAAGTCATACATACATTACAATATTGACATATTAAAGAAAATTATGGAAATTTAAGCAAAAAAGATCTCCACCATATTATAGCCGTATAAGCGTCAACTAACTATCCTGTTATTAATTATCAGTTCTCCATGACTGTTAACTTTCTTCTTCTATAGTCTGCATCTTATTATCTGTCGATAAGCGTGAAAATCCCGTCAAAACGTAAACATCGAAACTTGTTTATACGACTAGGATAAAGTATTTTATTCTGTTGCTGTGAAGCTAACGAGCTAACACAATAAATTATGATGTATGGAAAGATACTTTGTTAAGCAGAGGTTTGCAGGGTTATTATTACAAGATTTATATATGCCTCCTTACTACTTTGTGGCTAGCTTGAGATTGGTAAAAGATAACACAAGAAGTAATAACGATGGCTAGCACAAAATGCACTCATACCAAACTAAATGTAAAACTTGGAAGAAAAGCACAAAATAGCTAGCTAGCTGTCTGTCTGTCTATTACTATCTGGCCTGCTAAAATTATTATTACAAGATATACGTCAAAGAAAATAATAAAAATGATTTTTCTAAGATTTACACGGATGTGATGGTATTTTTATTAGCATATAGAAGTATAGAAAACATACAAAGTATTTACAAGACAAAAAGATCAAAAAGAGACCTCTGTCAAACCTGAGCAACTTTTAAAATGGCAGATTAAACGTCAATTTTACTAACCGCGTCCGAGATACGCATATCTTCACTTAAATCCCAGAAGATCAGGATTTTGTGCGAGCTTTAAGCCGAAAATAGAAGCTGTGTGTTCCACAGCTAATAATAATAAAAAAAATAATCATAGGTAACACTTTTTCGGGGGAATTAATTTCGCGAATCAGCTAATAAAAATATGGAATTTGAAAAATGTCTTTGAGACAAGCCAAGGTCTCGTAAAACCAACCAACAGACAAACAAGCAAGCAAGCAAAAGAAGTGAAAAGAAATAAACAAGAGAAATAAAAACATCGTCTCTGCAAATTCAATTTTTATCTTACCCAGATTGTTGTAGTATTAATCATACAATTAGCTATTATTAAATCAAGGCGTAGAAATCCGTTAAAAACCATTGTGGGAGACACGAAAAAAGTTGAATGAAGATTGAGTACCAGCGTTAATTGGTTTAAAAAAAATGGGTCCTAAAAAGAAATTTATCTCATGTAATCTACCGTCATTTTACCGCCATGTCACGTGTTTGATAAAAACTTTGAAATACTATTATTTACACGGCTGCAGTTGGCTTCTCCTTTCGTTTAGACTGTCCGAGCATATCGTTGCCATTCGAACACAATTTAATTTATTGACTTCTTAGTTAAAAATTTTAGCCAGAACTTCTCTCGAAATTAAGTAAAATAACTTTCGTGAATGGTCCCTCCAAAAACACTCAGCGAGAAATAACTTTAGCGCATGACAATTTCAATGATTTTTAGCGAGAATTAACTTTTGCGACAGAGATACTTAATTATTATATGTTCAAGGAGGCCCTGAACTAGCGCGTAAAGTTATTATAAAATGCCGTTGTAGTTTTGAATTCAGAGTTGGTTAACAATTATTACGCGAAACCTTGAACAATAAGGATAAAAGTAATAAATTCCAGAATAAATAAAAATTGCGAGAATTAAGCGTTTTTAAACTTTTTTATTTGTTAATCTCATATAATTAGGGGGGAGGTGGATTTTTCAGTTTTTTTAAAATGGGAAGGTGTATTAGTAAATTGAAATTGGTGGTGAAATTTTCCGAAGTTTAGTGTTGTCCCCGCCTCAACCATTTTACAGCTTAAAACTGAAACTGAAAAGAACCTAAACAGTAAGTTTCATATAAACAAACCGTTTTACTTTTTACCACTGACAAAATATTGACGCTGTGACTCATAAGGATGCTTTAAAATCTTCCAAACATCACTTTTTTAAAAAAAGGGCTTTAACTTAAGTGTTGTAAACATGATTGGAACTAACTTAATTATTTAAAGCAGCTGATGTCACAAATGCCAGCGAAAACATGCAAAAATATAATCATTTCTTTTTATTTTCCTATAATTAATATTTGCTTACTCTCTTTTTTTATTGCATTAATATCTTTCCGCAAACAATATATTTATTTTCTTACCTTTCTAATTTTTTGTGCTAGAAGCTCTGATATTCAAAAGTGAAGACATTCAACGTGTAAAGAACTAACAAAAAGATGGCTAAATTGTCGTTAATTCTATTGTTTATTGGTTGTGCTCTAGCTGGTCCACGAGGCAGACCCTGGACAGGTGGAAGAGTTCCATACAAAATAGAGCATGTCGGTAGGTACATATAAATAGTCTTTCACACAGCCAATATGCTTGATGTTTTTATTGATTACTTTAATTCATGAAATCTTCGCGCAAGTTTAAATTTCGCGCATCTTTTTTTCGCGCATTTAGTTATTGCACACCCAGATTTAGCGCATTTTCGTCCCCAGAGCTCTTTGAGATAAAACCTAAGTTTGGGGTCGAGAATGTGGTTTAGCCCACAAGAACGCAAAAAAAATATTTTTAGGTCTAAAAGCGTTAAATTAACCCGGCCATATGTTACCGGATAGGAAAGATAAGATAGGTTTTAGGATAGCTAATTGTGTTGTCCCAGTGTGTGTTTTTGTCCACGTGTATTTAAACAGGTTTCAAAGGGAACTAGAAACGTGTCCTTCATAGCATATTCGCTGTATAGAGCTTTTTTAAAATCCTGTCGCGATTTGATGGGAATTAAAGGAAATTGTTCACTCATATAGCTTAATGTCTGTAAAATGTCCTAAGAGAATTAATTTTCGCTGTACCTTAGTTTCGCAAAATTAACAAAAACTCGCAACTCCAGTAATTCCCTTATGATTACTTCACACTAGTAGCTTAAGCCGGTAACATAATTTTACTCGCTCATTGAGCTAGTCTTCACGAAGTTGACGTTCGTCAGTGTTTGTTAATGAATCTAAACACAAAAACAGCAACTTAGACAAAGATGTTTTTATAGCACTGTATTTTATTCCTATGCTTTTAAAAATACCAGAAAATATTAAAAATCTGAAAACCACTGGTGTAAACCAAGCATAAAGGTAGCGCTGTCGCTATAGGCAGGTCTAATCACATAGTGTAAATCAATGCTTACATGCAGGGCCAAGTGGTGAAATCAATATCAAAGCAGCTTTATCAGAAATTGAGCGAAAAACCTGCATTAAATTCGTACCCAAATCAAGTGCCGATGTTTACTTCGTCAGTTTTAAAAGAAGTCCTGTCAGGTAAGTGGAGCGAGTGATCGTTGCTTTTAAAACAAACAAACAAACAAACAAACAAACAAACAAACAAACAAACAAACAAACAAACAAACAAACAAACAAAACCACCTTGACACAGTAAGAAAACCGTTTCAGTGTTTTCGTTTTGAAATTTCAATCATGATTTCCAACCTCATTCCCTGGGCTTTTTTCTAACACCAACATTCTTTTTTTGCAGAAATAATATAACACACACACTCCGCATCATTATGCAAAAACGATAACGGCGCCGCCATCTTGTTCGTAATGCGTTTGTCCAAATTTTTAGTCGACAACTTCCGCAACGACCGCTGTAAAGCCACCAGCCAAGGTTGTTTCCTTTACGCCCTCTGATTTTAAGAAAGCCCTGGGAATCTGACTGTTTTAAGTCACCAGCGATCATACTGATTAAAACCATCTCACTTTCATTTTTTTATATTTGCGACGTAAATTTTTTGTGCTCATACTTCTTTTTAATGTTATTTTCAGTTACATGTGTGCAGCCAAAAGTATTGGGATGAGCACGCAGAACAACAGAAATGTTGTCGAACTGTCAACAACCTGTTTAAACAATAAAAACACAATTATGTTCGAAACCAGTCATATTTTAGGTAAGCTGTCCAGGACATTTCAGGACATTTTTACAAATAATACAGGATTTACAACTTAAGAATTCCAGGACACTTAAGCTAAAATTGTGAAATTGTAAACCAGAGGATAACGAGATCAAATTCATCATTAAATGGAAAAGTATTGTTGCAGGGTGAGCAAATTAAAATTCCGGGTTTTGTCAGGATAATATTCTAAATTGCACAATTCCAGGACTTTCTAGGAGGCTGGCAAACCTCTGTATTTAGTAACAAAGGCGCAAAGACGTAATCGTGTTTCTAAATTTGAAATACAACTTGCTTGCCTGCCACACAACCCTGTTTGCAGATGGTGGGTCCGCATGTGCTGACAACACTACTTTTTTAGTACGCCGGAGTTGGGACTGAAGCTGCAACCTTTTGATTGCACGTTGAATTCTCTTCTATTGCACCATCTGCGGAAGCAGTGTACTTTAATGATGACTGAGTTAGTTGAGTATACACGTACACTCATTTCGACCTTGGATCTTGTGGCCTAAATATTCCTGAAAATAGCTAAGTCAGCATAATTCGGATAATATGGCAGCAAGATGATCATTTCCGTAAAAGAAAGAGTAATTTTTTTGGCTAACAGAACATGGAGTTGAACTTAAAGTGCATAGTCAACTAATAGTCTGGATCGCTAGATATATCGATACATACAAACCTATTATTTGATATATTTGAATATGTACAGTCAAAACTCATAGCAATATTATTTAAAATATTTTCAGGCTTGTACCATCCAGCTTCACCATTTGGCACACCACTGACCGACGCTGATTACAGTGACTTGAAGAAATTGTATCATTGTTAATTATTTTGCTGAAAGTGATACGAAATGTATGTAGAGTATGAATAATACTCTGTAAAAATATACCTTAGTTGTTTTATTTTACCCGTCATAAAATATGCAATAAAACTATCGGGGCAGATATAATATACTGAAGTTCAAAATAACCATTTTTTTCTTTTTTCTTTCTTGAAATAAGCGGATCGAACAAGACGGCTCATTACAAATTTTTTTTTAGCAGAACGAGGAAAAATATGCGATTTTACCTAACAGAAAAAATATTACATAATGCAACTACCATTGAAAAAATTAGTCGAAGAAGATTGTTGGGTGGTAGAATTTTTTTGTCGGGGAAAATGAATCGGCAAAATGTTTTTTTAACAAACTTAGCTAAAAAAATACAATCTATATTATAATACCCGTATACGTCTGTCTGTCTGTCCGTCTGTCACGCAAAATGGTAGCTTAGCTACGACGGGCGAACCCGTGGATTTTTCCACGGGCTAACAACTAGTAGTTATATATTACTCCGTTCTTTAAATATTAAAAAAAAATAATTCTTTCAAAACAGTGATAACGATTTCTTGTCGGAAAAAAATCTCGCGGAAATTTATGGTTAAACTTACTTTATTGCATGAACATTTAGCGGTCATTTTAATTTCGCGGGTTTTTTGTCAAAATTGCGTTTCGCGGCAATTTAATTTCGTAGTTCAAAGAAAACTTGATATTTCAAACAACAAATGTAAAAATCAGAAAAACGAAATTTAAGAATTTTTTTTTTACATTTCTTTAACCAATCACTGCTCTAGTGGCGTACATACCACTTGTTCAAGAAACATTTTTACATTGAACTTTTGATGCTTTTAAATTTCGCAGTTGATGTAACTAAATTATGCGGCACTTTAATTCCGCGGTTTTGAGGACCAAAACATGCGTTGAACCGAATGCATGGTGCAAAAACAAGGACACTAAAAAGTTTTTAAAGGAAAACAAACGTGTATAAATGAACTTTTTTGGTGCGAAAATTAGCACAAACCATTAGAAATCTACAATCTTGTTTTTATCATAAAACAAACTAAGGCACACGTGATTGATGCACACGGGAAAAGTTAATGTCAAACATTTTACCAAAATTAATTTTTTTAACTTTCGCGAATTGAAATCTTATTGCTTGATGCGTGAAATGTAAAATCTGTTTTTATTCAAAAAGTTTAACCTTTATTTGTTTAGGAAAATACGGGAAATTCGCAAAATGCGGAATTCTCGTTAAAATTTCTACCATTAAGTTAATAAAGGCCAAAATATAATGCGGAATTCTCGAATTTTAAAAAGAGTTGATGCCTCATTTCACTATCTTCTTGCTAAATCCAGCATTTAAATTTGAAAAAAGCTTGTAGGTCAGGATCATCAATATCCTTATTATTGACACCTGCATATATTCGGCATAACAATTTACTATACTTCAGTTTATCCTCCAGTATGTTTATGTATCTTTCTAAAGCCGAAAAACCGAGTATTCTTCCCAATGCAATCATGTTTTTCTGCAATCTCGGATCATCATACGCTTCCACTTTCATTAACAGCCTCACGATTTCCCCATATAAAAATGCATCATCGTACGACAGTTCATCGGCGAACGGATACTTAGTATAAACATCCACGGCGTTCATTGGTTTAGTTTTGGCTAAAAGTTCTCCTAACTCTATGTACGCATCATGCAAATGTGGCGCCAATTGGATGACTTTATTATATAAATTTTCCACTTCGTCAGACTTCCCTCCAGATAGCACTAAAACTCGAGCAAGACCGATTCTAGCTTGATAAGTAATCGGGTTTAACTTTAGTGGGGTGCTAACAATGAACTGTTCTGGTGAAGAATAACCAGTCTTTGAGTTGTTTGTTTCGTTGGAAGTTGTAGTTCTGGAAGGCGATTTTGTTTTCTCGGTACTGGAGGTTTTCTTGACACAGTTTTGAGAAGTTCTTCCAGATACTTTACCACCTAAACGCCCAAAAGTACCTTTTATTTGTCTTAAAAATGTAGAGAACGACCTTAGAGTGAAATGAAAAATGAACATTCAACGAAACCAGCAATTTTATACACTTTCATATATCAGAGAACAAAGCCCAGTTGAGGAAAGCTAGACTGCTGAAATTTAACACAGCGACCACCATTGCGGATGATTAAAAAAAGAGGTTTGATGTTTTAAGACTGGAATTACCCTAAGTTCATAATGGCGGCCATTTAGATAGACAAAAAATTAAGATTTTACAAATATGAAAACATTATAGATCAAAATGTAGCATTTTTAATGCTGTTTAACCTTTTTCGAAGTCTCAAGGACTCAAAATGAACACTTAAGGAGACATTTGACATGTAACAATGCGTTTAAATGGTATGCGGGTTGATGGAAAAACAATACGAAATCTTCTAAATTATTTCAAACCCATGAAATAATAAATAATTATATTAATGAAATGAAATATGAACCTACCTTGCTGTGAAAAATGAGTCACCATCGATTTAGCAGTTGATGAGTTTTTCACAGGAGATAGAGGAGTGCTTTTCTTAGCACCTGCTGCAGTATTTGATGGTTGCGTCCTCGCTGTAGTGGTTGTCTTAGGCGCATGTTTACTTCGAGTGTCAGCAACTTTCTTTGTGGTAGATGTAGAAGCAGCTAGTATCAAAGTATGAAATAATATATTATAGGGAAACAGGTGAAAAGTGCAAAATAACTTTTTAGGTAATTTGCATAAGGCTTTTGACAGATAGAAGCTAAACCATGTGGATTGTTCACAATAATAATACCTTTTCCTCTCTCCTTCGGTGGTTCGCCCTTCTTTACGCCACTTGCAATTGCTGTTTTCTCTACCACGGACGACTGAGAAGGAGTGCACTGCTTTTTATGAGCTTTCCAGAAATCTGTTTGTTTTAGAAACTCTGACGGTTCCTCTCGATTCATATCTTTTCCTTCTTCATCGATACTTGCTCTGAAGTACCTTTCGACATCTTCCACTGATGCTGATGATGGTGATTTGTCCAAAATGGCCAAAAGAACATCGCCAAGATGATGTAATGCTCTGCTGGAATTGGGTAACAAAATGACGGCTGCTTCACAAATCTAAAATTCAAAGAAGTCTATCTTCAACTGTTTGCTAACTAGGGAAATACAATGAAAAAACACTTTAAAAGAAGAAACTTGCGATTTTTGGCCTAATTTCAAAGTCTATCTGTTGCTTTTAAAGTTTTAAGAACGATAAAATTTCAACTGTGTAATTAACTAGGGGAACACAATGAAAAAACAGTATTACATTTGCAGTCAGATACTTTAAAGAAAGAAACTCGCGATTTTTGGCCTAAATTGCGAAAAGACTTAGTTGCGAAAGTTTATTCCCTCAAAAGGTATTAAAACATAGGTTATTGGCGAAAGTTAATTCTCGCGAATATTTCTTTACTTTCTAACTGTGTGACAAAAATTCCTTCAATCACTTTTATTATTATTGTTTAAGGTTTCGTTTATTTATCGTTACCCAAATCGCGTTACTAATTTCAACACCAATTTTACCTTTCTCTGTATTTGCAAAACAACAGCGTCCGTATGACCACAGAATGTCATGGTAATGTTTGACACTCGTTCCCAGTACTCTTTCATCTTCATCTTGCCGGCGTCTTTTTGATTCATCAGATATTTTCCGTAATTATACTGACTTTCAAGCGCTGTAGATTGTAAAAACTTAAAAAGCTTGCCTCTGTTAACCAATTGATTCATTGTATGGAAACACAGTGTCGATACAAGAAGTAATAACTTGTCTTTTTTGAGTAAGCAAGCGTCGGCGGGTTGGACTTTAGATAGCTCATGTACGCCTTGTAACGGCAGAGAACTATATGCAGAATAAAAGTCTTCTGCAAACATTTTGCCTATTTGGTTGTCATGCCACTGAAAATGATGTACATAGTAGGCTACACCATGTTGTAGGTAAGGTATAACATAATCTGTAGATGTACCACTTTTTAATATTGCACAACCAAGATAAAATCTAAACGAATACAACTTTTTATTTATAATCTCGCAGAATAAAAATAATAAAAAATACACACGCACAAAAAACCCTTAAAACAAGTTTTTTTAAGAGCATAAAATTCATGCTGGGAAAGGGAGCGGCGTTGACCCTATCACCCTATCACCCTGAAACTCTCTGTAGCCGACTTTTTATGTTGCAAACATAAGCTTCAAATTCGACAAATCCCAGATTCTCCCTGACTTTTCCAAGTTTTTAAAACTCGAACACCTCGCACGACAGCGTAACAGATAAAATACAGAACAACCCCTTACTTAGCTTCAGCGCATGCTGGTTTCAACGCGACAGCATACTTCAACCTTTCCATAGCTTTATCGTATTTTCTTAGCCGGAGAAGACACCTTCCGGCGTGCATCTGATACAAAGCATGATCCGGTTGGACGTAGGTAGCGTCTAAATACTTTGTCAAAGCTTTATCAAGGAAAGTCTCAATACTATCAGGTATGGTCGATGTTTTTTTGTTTTCATGTTGCTGCTTCTGTTTAAAAGCATACAGCTTCTGCAAGTAGTCTGCTTTTTCAGACTGACCACGCTCCAGTAAGAAATGATATTCCTCATCCAACGCTTTTAACTGGTCTGTTATCGAGACGTCCTTACCGAAACCTTTGAGATCTGCTAAAGCTTTGATGTCGTCCTCCATTGACTCTGCAGTTTGAAACTCTCCACCGTCATCTGTGTGAATTTCTCTTGAATCCTTCGGAACAATAAGGGTAATTTAGCATATCCGTTGGAGATTGTTTGAACTAGGACTTATTGATTGTTCCGGATTTTTTTAAAGAAAGTCTTATAAGAATCTAAGCTAGAACATAGCAATAAGACTATTTATAAAAATCATTTCGAGGTTTAAATTGCTCCTAAAATTGAGCATATAATTGAACCTCAGATACCCTGAACAGTAACCATGGATACATAGAGCTGGAGGAAAAAGAATGATTTTAACAGATAAAAGTATGTTTAACAGCGCTTTTAATATGTTAAATACCCTATTTACATTAATGCATTTTCTAATTTTCCTAATTTTCCGTATAAAGTATTCATAAAAAAAATGTGATTGCAATGGAAAAAGTAGAGACCACAATATTTGTAAGGTTATATCTCCCTTTTTCAAAGGCGCAAAAGACGTAGTCAACAGAGTTAGAGCCTTAGGTTTTTATGTACGTAACACTGTAAATTAAATAATCTATCAAGAATATGAAATATCTAAAACATGGATTACAACCCACAACCTCATCTTTAATTCCAAATATATCTTGTAAGTGATACAATTCTTCCAACACCACAGCCATGCGAAAATGCGCGAAATGATCTCTAGTATTGACGTGGATACCATGTGCGTATAACTGGCAAGCTTTGTTTAACTGTGACATGATTTCTGATTGGTTGTTTTCGTTCACACCTACCGAAAAATTAATTATTTTGAAAAAGGTCAACTTTCAAGCAGTGCCAAATACTAATTCTTTACTCGCAAGTGGAATATCCGAAAACGATACGTTACACTGCAATAACTACAACACAGAAAGTTAAACTATAACTACATTTAGAACGTTTTGACCTTTTTCAATAAGTCTCAAATAATCTGCTTCACATTGCATTCCAATCTCCAATGGTTCATCAATTTGTTGGGCTGCAACCTCTTGTTGGTATTTGCATTCCCATTTATGTTTTGCAACGTTGCCATTGAAATTGTAGGAATGTTTTGACGTGCACATATGTTGCTGATGGAACTCTTTGTCAAATTGTGGTACTGCTCGGCTGCACGAACTGCATGTTTCTGTCTCATGCTAAAACAACAAGATCAATCTGTCACTGACAACTTTCTATTTCTATTCGTATTGAGAATCGTTGGGCAAACTAAAGACATTAATGGTATATTATAAAGAAGTTAGCAATCCCTTATGCAAATGGAAAATAGAACAGCCCATTCGTTGATGCGAAAAAATTAAAAACGCAAAATGAGGAAATTTGACGTAGTACAGGTACTGTTTATTAAAAAAGGATTTTGATTTGTTTTAAAACCTTTTTCAAACCAAAAATATAGAGATAGATATTTTTTTTGGCTCAAACTTTAAGACTGCTAACGGCTGATGAAAATATTGGCCACTTTTAATCTCTATTCATTTAAAGTGTCTAGAAATTCTCGCACACGATCAAGAGACGCAACAGTGTTTGAAGTACATCAAAGTTTATTTTTCATTGTTAACCGTTTTTTATTCGAATTTTTGCCATATTTCAAGGTTATTAAATACGGCCACAAACACGGAAACGCAACGAGTTCCTGCCAAAAAAATACTTTTTTAGAAGAAAAGTTTTTTAATGTGGGATATTAAAAGTTTTTTAAGGCCACCTAGTCTGGTTTCAAGGTTTGTAAGGTTCGACAAGTATTTTGACATAGGTTGGGCCGATAAAATATCTATAAACTACTGTGTTCTAGAAAGGTTGTAGTAGTTAAAAACTTGAGTAACAATTAGCACAACAAAAACCGAATTACAATATTATTAATGTCTCCTTTCATTTTCGGATAAAAAAACAGCCTTAAATTATAAAAACAGAAAGAAAAGAATACCATTGCATTTTCCCTTCTTGCGTTTCCAAAAATCACTGCATCAACTTTTTCCACAAACAAGAAACTTGAATTGCAACGAAACTTCACATGTTCACCAAGTTCGCAAAACGTCAATGATTCACCACATTCAAAAGGACAACGAACCACTTCATTAGAAAGTTTTTTCTCAACATCATCTTTGAACACAATAAAGTTTTCCTCTAAAGGTTCACCAGTTAACGGATGAATCTTATTGCTTCGTGTTACGGTTTTTAAGCAATACTCACAAAACAAAGCACCGGTCTTATCGTTTAAGACAGACACCGGACAGTAAACAGTACACGCACAAATGCTACAAATATAATTCAAGATATTCGCTGGAAACATGAACTTTCCTCTTCGAACGTTCACGCAATAAGATACTGTACAAGTCCCATCAGGCGATGTAACATTGACTTGAATTTTTGTTAAACCAATATTGAGTTTAACACCATTGTTATCATCTGCATCAGCAACGTCAATCTTGGTGTTCTTATCCGGTGATGAAGTTTGAACAACTACGAACATACAATAAAACGGCACAAGGCATTCATATTCATACAGATTTGTGATAAACTCAGGAGTTATCTGGTAATCTTTGATTTTGATGAAAGAAAGAACAGTACTACTAGATGATAACGAAATAAGTTTTATGGTATACTGTTTTGTTGTGCCATCTTCTGCAGTGACTTCAATAACCAAAGTGGTATTGGTCCCTTCAGTTATAGTGACTGATCTTTCGGTACCAAAGCCCTAAAATCATATTGAATAGACATTTAGGGAATGCATACATATATGGCACGTACATCAACTATCAGTAACAAAATTGTATTTATACCAATGAAATCACATGAACATGTGATTTCATTGATATTAAAATAAACGTTAAGATATTTGGATATTTCACTAGAGTATTGGCTAGGTAGAACTAGCATTGACTTTTCCTAAAAGAAGTCAATTATACCAAAAGGTTGAAATACAAAAAGAACAGCAAATATTGACTTCCGTTGGCTATACTGACATTTTCTTTTTTTTTCACGAGAAAACAACAACATATTTTTAACCTCTGGTGGTGATTTTAGATCAAATAACAAAATCTTCATATAATACATACCAAAATAGTCCACGATGCACTTGAGTCTCTTGTTAAAGGATCGACTTTGATTATTTTAACACCGCTATTAAGCACGACTTCATATTCAGTAATGTTGCGATTAAATTTTGGTTTCAATTTTCCAGGTTTAACATTCAGCTTCTCAAGATCAGCATCATTCATTTCTACATAATTACGTATATAATTGACTATTCAAACATTAAAGCTGCCGCGCCTTAACAATTTTGTCGCGCTAATTATCGCGCATACACGCAAAACGTTTAAAAAATGCAGATTCAGTTATAATGCGTACAAAAGGTATGCGCAAAACTTGACTGGAGATCAAAGGTGATTTTCTTTAAGCTGAATTTCTACTCAAGAACAAACCGGATTGGAACGGAACTGGACGGACTTCAAATTGATTGGCCATTCTGCTAATTATTTTTTTTGTTTTTATAAACTTACAGTTTGTATCGTAACGGAGAATTCCAACCAATCATATTCTAAAAATCACAATTGTCTGTTCCGTTCCATTCTTGAGTGGCAAACAACCTTTACAATATACATCACCTGGCAAAATTACACTTTCTTCCATTTAATTGAAATAAATCTCAGCATGTGTATACAGAAATTTAAATAAAGAACTGTACCAGCGTTATAAAATACCAGAAGCCAATACAGAGACCTTTTTCGAAAATGTTTTATTCTCATAAAATGATAACGAAATTTTGCATGTCTGACTAGTGAGTAATTATGGACTCCAAATGTAAAAAATTCATTTAGTGGAATGTTCTGCTATGCGAAGTTTAAATACTGCGAGATCACAAGATTTCACAGAGTTTCTGAGCAGCGGTTTTTTTATCTTACAAGATTTTCTTACCTTTAAATTGAATCACATTGTCAAATTGTTTAAAAGCAGAAAATGCTGATACAAGAAGAAAATCAACGACATCAACGTAAATTGCTTAGTATTCGGAAATAAAATGAAGGATTTGGCAAGGAACAGTAACGGTATGTTATAACATAACACTTTTAAACATGTTTTGACAAATAAACCAAATCACACCAATTGTTTCGTACGTAACAGAATTCTTTAACATAGTCAAAAATTACAGGTCACTTATCTGGCATTAAAAATATTCCAGTGTCACAACCTCAAGGTAGTGAAAAATGAAACATTCACAAAAAAAGAAAACAAACATATAGTTGTTTATATTTGGTCTCGTTGCAAGTTATATTTACATAAAGTACGAAATGACAAATGCATCAAAAACTGTTAAAAGTTCACAGGGATCACCAAAAACTGTTAAAAGTTCACAGGGATCACCAAAAAACTGTTAAAAGTTCACAGGGATCACCAAAAACTGTTAAAAGTTCACAGGGATCACCAAAAAGCATTCTGTACTACTTCGCATGGGGAATATATTAATCTATATATAGTATGTACATCAACCATTAAAAATCGTAGCTATTACAACATAAAGGGCAAGTCAAGATTTTTTTCACCAGTCCCAACGTACACGTATCCAAAATTATTTGTGTTTGGTACATGGTAGAAAGTATAGCCTAACCAATGAAGACTTCTCAACACAACAACACCACCACCTCTTTCTGATTGCACACTCCAAGAACCTAGAAATAAAAGGTGTATATGTATAGGTGCGAACGAAATGCTATACAAAAGCAGTAGTGGCTTAGTGGTTAAGAATTGTGCTTAGGAGCCAGGGGTTCCTGGTTCAAATCCCGCTCATTACTAGGTTAATTCGCCTGATAATGCTTTTCAAAAACAATGGCTGGTTGGGGAGATTTCACACTTGTTTAGATCGGGGAAAAAGTAGCCCCACTCTTGGTGATGGCAGCCTTACAGCCGAGTTCATAGCAATGTGGCTACCACTTTAAAAGGGGTGAATGATTCAAGGACAGGAAAAGGAGTTATACCCCAACTTTCCGTTCCCCAACCGATCATTTTGCAAGTTTTTCTGCAAAAACATCTGATAATGGTCCTAAACTAATTCACGAAAACCTCGTTCATCAAATGTAATCAATTGTAAGAAAAGAGTAAGTACTTCACAAAAATTAAATATTATGATTCAAGTAGCTATAATTAAAAAGTAAAGTTGAAATTGTAAAAATTTTTAATCAAACTTCTTCGCATAAAAGACATTGCATAAATAAACGGATATAGATGTTTATTCTTAAATACAGAAGAAAAATAAGTTGGCTATCAAAATAGTTACAGTACTACATACCTCCCTGTGGTATATCAGTTTCGATTGGATCAAGAAAGTCGGTAGCTTTGTCTAAATCAGCCTTTATCAAAGAAAACAGTTTAAAGTCAAAGACATAAATATTTTATACAACATATAAACTTGTGACAAACTGTACACACCTTTTCCAAAAGAGATTTTTCATGCAATAATACTGGTTCCCTGAAGTGATAATAGGAAGATAGACGCGTAGCTTCAGCTAGAGACAATCCTGGAAAGAAAATAACATCTACATAAAGGAGAAGGTAGGTTTCATGTGGAATGTCAATATGTTCGTTAGGAGCAGCCTTTAATAAGAATTCTTCTTTTATCTTTTTTTAATTTGGGGCGTTTCCTTTCCGTCTTCCTTTTTAAATATTGTGTAGAGGGAATTAAAAATAGGCAGTTTAGGACAAAAGGTGATTGATTTCGGAGAAAAAAAAAAGGAAATAATTATACAAAATAAGATAATATTATGTGTCTAGATTAGCATTTATCAAGTATATCATGTATAGAAGTGAAAATTTCTGGAAAAACAATTACGTTACTACTAATGTTCAGCATTTTTATTTGCTACAAACCTTCAAATGTGCGGTTGGTGTGTACCTCACCCACTGCTGTTCTCACATATGCACCTCGTGGAACAATAGCAACATCTTGAAACATGTTTTGAATTGTGACTGCAAGCCTATTTTCTTCCTTCACCATAACCTGTATGTACAATGGTGTATGCAAGTAGAATACAAAATATTACTTAATAGTTTTGTGTTGTGAAAATGTTTTGGAAAAACATATTGAAATCATTAACAGATCTTCAGGATATTTTTCTCAATTTAAGTATGTGACTGTTTTTCTGACGGGTAAAATGAATGTTAAGATACATAAAGTACATTTTATTCTAGCGAGAATGTGTAGCTCAGAAAGATGGGGAGAAGTATTATTATGTTAAAGTACGATTATTAAGCTCGGTGTAACAAAAATGTTTTTACAACATAAACCTAGCAAAAGAAGCAATTCTTAAAATTGAAGAAAGTAAAAAAATAAGCAACTTCGTGCATTTAATCAAATTATTAATAATTTAACTAGAGTAGAGAATCATGAAATAATAAAAATAGTGAAACATATACTTCGAGTTACACATTTAAGTGCTGCTTACTTGGCTTAATGATTATTTACTGGTTTAGAACAAGTGGAGTCAAAAAACCACCTCATAACGTAAAGTTTAGTTTAGTTCACATTCTGCTACATGAAAATACACTTTCTGCAGTTTTTGACATGTCAGACAGCAGTTGGTTTTTGTTAGGGTTAGGGTTAAGGTCTATCTTTCAATTATTGTAGGTTGTTTGTAACAAAAAAATAAAGAAATTGTGATTATTACGGAAGTAACAACAATTACCAACAAATGATTTTTTCCCTTAGCTGTGTGAGTACACAATATCAGAATAAACATTGTTTTGTATTGTTCAATGAATACGTTCTCTAATAAATATTGTATTAAAAAAGCCTGGCAAAATTAATTTTCCATCACCTGCAAATTTCAGAAAATCTTGAAAAGAACATGAGTACATATTTGAATTAAAACATTTTTAATTTTAGTATTGACAACAATTAAAATTTCATTTTATCAAAAGTAATGGCTATTATTTAAAAAAAAAATAATGTTGTTGCCCAATTTATAAAGAAAAAAACCCAACTTGATTATTTATTACCATTTACAAAATTAAATTTCTACCTAATTAAATTTTTCTGCCATCTGCCAAAAAACTAAAAAAAACAGTCAATACCCCCACTACAAAACACTTCAACTTCATACCAAGTATAAAAATCCAAGTAAAAACTTACAACAGCACTTTCTTCGTCTTTTCCCTCATCATCATCAGGGGTTTTTTCGGAATGTTCATATTCATGAGATGGATCTCCAATAAAACGACCTTTGATCAACATACATTTACGGCGAGTTTCTTCATTTGGTGAAGGCATTAACCCCCATTTTACACAATCAAGACTGAAAAAAATGATAAACTTTAATGATCTTAACAAAACTGTTAGTCTTGATCAAAATAAGCTGTTCAGGCACATGACAAAAAAACGTAGATTCTTAGAGACAAGGCACAATCTAAGAGGTTTTTTTCTGAATTAGTGATTTAGGTGCTCAAATCAATTTTATTTCCGAATGCTTTATCTCTTTTGCTGCATTTTAAACTGGGCACCTCCTTGTGAAAAATAGATTTTTTTTGATGAGGATAGAACTTTGTTTTTGTTGTGCAGATTTATGTGATTTTGAATTCTGTTTTTGATGTTACTTATGTGATATGCTTTATTAAAAAATTTCTATCATATGTTTTTGAAAGTTTTAAGGTATTTAGAATTTTTTTTAAGTCCTTCGATCATAAGCCACATTGTTGTTGGTAGCTAAAGTCTTAACTTTATTACTGGACATTGTTAGTGTTTTCTTACAGGCAAATTTGTTTTAGAAAATATTATGTGGATTTTGTAAACTTTCTATTTTTTGTTTTAAAATTGTAAGTTGATGCTGGTTTATATGGATAAGCAAAAGCACTCACACTGATTCAAAACAATTTTTGATCATTTAGGTGTAAAATATATAGATGCAACACTCGAAAAGGGTTTATTTGATTTATTCTAAAGCATTTTTATTGGTTTATATGATAAGAGAGTGTAATATGATTGGTGAATACAAAAAAAGATTCAACAAATATATTCTTTTTCCATCGTTTACGTCTCATGTTTTTTGACACCCAAGACGAAAACAAATATACATATTTGTGACCCTTGTTCACACTTATTTTAATCACAATTTACTTTAAGTTATTCAAAATAAGGTAAACATTTGAAAAATATGATGTATAATGTGATCAGGGTCTAACTTCGTCTCAGGAAGTGAAGTGCACCTAAAAACCTGTGCCTACATGTTAAGGAAAAAACATTTATTTTGCTCGGAAGTTTTAACCTTGTCAGATAAGCAGTGCAGATTAATGCCAAAATTGATACTTAAGCCATAATTTGATAATTCTGACCTATCTATATTATAATACTCATGGTCTGTCAGCCTGTCTGTTTGTGAGCTAAAGTATACCAAGATTTTTCTTTAAAAAACTGGGTTCTTCTACAGTCATGCTTTTTCTAGAGACTTTTCTAGAGAATCTCTAGAGACGTGGTTCTGTTCTGCCCGGATTATGAACGCTGCCCGGATTATGTACGGCAGCTTTCCCCGTTTATAAACATGGCAGAAAATACATAATCGGCGCAACACAATCAGGACAGGCCAGCTTATGTACAACAGTTTAATATTATTTGAGACTTATAGAACAAACATAATCAGGGAAGGCGGGCTTTTATATCATTCATTATCACTTCTGACAAGCAAATAGCCCTTGTGGCAAAGTTGTAGTTGTTCTCAAATGAAACGAAATTTTGTGGAAACTAAATTTTGGGATTCGCAAGTTAAATAACTTTTCACCAAACCTAATTCCCGCAAAACAAATAATTTAGGTCATCCCCAGAATTTAATTCCCGCGAAAAATAAAAGCTTACCACCCATCCGCAAAATTTAGTTACTTCAAAGTATAATATGTTGAAATATACTCACAAGAGGAGTTTATATTTAGAATTAAGTCGGGATTTTTTTCTCGCTATGCCTAGTTTTTAACGGTGTTCTATCTTGCAGAGAAAAAAAAGCATGAAATCCATCATTCTGAGACAATAATCCGTCAATGTTTCATTCACAAAAGTTCGAAGAAAATGCCAATCGCAGCCTGCCTGGCTAGCCATTATATCAGCGTTCATAATCCGGTCACCATGACATAATAATCAGGGCAAAAAAACATAATTGGGCCATGCGTACATAATCTGGCCGTCCTGTTTATGAACAGGCCGTTTTCGCAATCTGGGCAGAACAGTTCCATGACCAAAAGTATACCAAGTTTCTTCTAAAAGAAATCACATTTTGGATATAGTTTCTCCTATATGGGAAATTTAGTATTTTACCACACATAATGTCCTAATTGACACTGTCATGGTGGCGACTGTAGGACTACTTTGACCTTAAATATCTTGTTTGCTCCCCATCACGTATGAGGGTGCCGAAAAGCCGCATACGCCGTAAAAAGTGCGGGCGTTTTCAAGCCAGTTCAGCGTTTTGAAAAAAATTCAAGTATTCGCCCGAAAAAACCCGCACAGACCCGAACAATGCCAAAAAAATGAAAAACAGACACAAATGATTCAAAAAACTAAAAAAATTAACAGAAACTTACTATGTGGTAGTGAAGTTCTTAAAAGAACTGTTTTTGATGGTTTTTGATAAAATTTACTTTATTAATAACTTATATATAAACTTTATTAACTTAACTCCTTTCTCTTCAAGCGTCTTCTTCCAACTATTGTCCGCATGATATGGTATGTTACACAAGGAATTGCATTTCGGGAATGCTCCGGGTGAGTTCGGGAAAGTGCGGGCGGTTTCGGACGACAACCGCCAATTTAATTTGAAAAGTTGCCCGAACTCGCACTTATATATGCAGGCGTTTGCGGCTTATCGGCAACGTCTTCATCACGTAATACTAACGTATATATGCTAGTTAGTATAACAGCAGAAGTCATAAAGTAAATACCTATATAATGTCTTTCTATCCTTGAGTTCATCTTTCCCAACACCTTGAACAAGAAAATAATCGTTTCGAGTACCAAGTACTTTGCCAACAAATTGAATCTTCTGAAACTTTTGTTGACTTTTTAATATGACAAGTGAAGAGTAAAGAGCAGCTTTTTGTTCTACACTGAGCACCACTCCACTACTGGCAACATAATCTACATTCAATGATAAATTATCCGAATCCATTCTCTTTTCATAAAGCTATTGAGAAATATATAGTTTATAGACCACCAAAAACAAGACAAAACAATTATAAACAACAACAAAAAACTTTTGAAAATTAAATCCTGGAAAAAACGATAAAATTTACTACTGTAGCTATTTATTTTTTTGTCCCCAATCCATGTATTTAACTATGCTGAATTTAGAAATTAACTGTACAAAAATATGCTAGCTAGCTAGCTATATATTTTCCAGCAGATACAACATTTTTTTAACTCTTTACTTCACGCTGCTAGTCAGCCATATTGTTTTGTTTTTAGTTACCAGGTTGATAAATCAATAAATTCCACGGATTTTTCTGATGAGATCAGGAATCAAGAGTTTGCGGTGGAGTGTGTTTTTTTTAGTTCCAAGAATCTAATAACTTCGGCACGCTTTCTGTGGTTAGGTTTGCATTTTCATAAAAATACAACTGCATATTTTTGATGAAAAATTGTTGTCAGAATGTCCAGCAGTAAAATGTGCTGTGTCATTGGGACAGGATTTCTAGGGAGTCGAATAACAGGTGTAAATTTTATTTTTTATATGTAGCTCTACCTAGTAGGTAGCCAGAAAATTGCACCTGTAGCTAGAGCTAGCTAACTGGATTTAAATTTAAAATTCAACTTTAAAAGGAATTAATATGATAAAAGTTGTTTTTAAGGAGAACTTTCACGACTTGGATTAAATGTGAATGTGTATGATCAAGATCTTACGAAATTAAACGCGTTAAAATCTGCTTTGTTGCAACAAAAATCTGAACTGGAAGAGAATGGACTATGTGCAAGGGACAACTCTTGGGTAGGTTGCATACTAACTTTAGATGTGATTTAATATTTTACATAAATATAAAGCAAACTATGTAATGTATTCATGATGTGGTGACAACTAAATTCTTTCATATTTTAATGAAGATATTTTCCACAAAAATCACAATTCCTGAGGGTGCTGAAACTGTATATATATGCTGCAAAATGTGCAGACCTTTTTGGGCAAGTAGGGCGTTTCAAAAAAGAATTCACACGAAAAAGCATGCATATATTCCGACCAGTGCCCGAAAAATAAAAAAAAACGAGAAACAATAAAAAAAGTTGCTGGGCACATATAATTGTTGTGGGCTGACCTCTTTCCTTCTACAAAAAAGATATAAAAGTCATTCTTTTGTCAAGTTGCTATAGGAAAGTCCATTTTCAAACAAGAGTGAGTACTTAGTTCACTTCAAAAATCATCATGAGATCTGAGACATGTCCTGCCTTTTCATGCTTTCATCTTAGGGTTAAAACCCCTGCACCCTATTAGTGAAATATAAAAAAGAAAGCAGTTCACCACTAATAAAGTTTGGGTATTGTACTTTCCTGCATTAAGCTCTAGCAACTCTCTCCTTTACTGACCTGCAGAAAAATTTCTTGACTTTAATCCTCAGTCTCTCAGAAAAATCAGTTGGCTGATGCAAGGGCGAACTGGAAACCAGGAAAACACTTTTAAGTTCAGCCTGGATGTTTCTTAACTTGGAGAGCCTAGTCAAGTTAATTTTCAATTTACTTTATAAAATTAGGTAACACCCTCCACACAGTAGACCCTAGGAAATCAAAGGATATTATACCACCTATAAAGCTAGTGCAAAGACGTTGCAAGTGTTAAGTAAGGTTCAAGAGACAAAGGGATTCAAGAAAAAAAAAATTATTCCAAAAGTTGCCTAACATGCCCCTATGTGCAGGCGTTTGTAGCTTTTAGGCACCCTCGTCACATTCCATTACCCCCTTTGTCAATCAAAGTAAACACCTAATTAGACAACACCACCTATTCAGGGAGCTCGCCTATTAGGCGTAATGTGGCTTAATTAAGCAATTAGTAAGTAAGTAAGTAAGTAAGTAAGTAAGTTATATTTGCCATCATTATAAAATCGTTAAAAATATTTACAGAGAAAAAGAAATTGAAAACAAATAAATAAAATAATAAACTATATTTAATATTAAAATGGTACTAGGTGAATTGCCCCCCCCCCCAGAGTTTTTCACAATGCTGCAAATGATAAATTTAAGAAGAAATTCAAAGGAAATAAGGTAGGTATTCCATGATACGACGATTGGGGTACTCATCTACGATATGCAAAATTCTGGCGTTATTGTCAAGATATCGTCTTCGTCGAGGTGGAGCAGGATGTCCTCCAAGATGTTGAAGTATCGACACACGAACAATAGCCTCCTCCTTTTTTAAATACACCCAAGAATTTCCAGAAATTCGGGTGACAAGATGTTAAATGTCCCTGGAAGCTTCGGTGCCATCCCTCAACGCTATTGTTTGTTCTCGGCAATTCTTCTTCAGTGTGTGTTGCGCAACCGTTCCTTTCGTTTCAGAAAATGTTGCAACTGTTTTCACACATCTCCTATTTGCATAATAGGCAATATCGTCACTTAAACAGCTGTTAGGGCGTGTACAAAAAATTAAAAAAAAATTGAAGATCAGATGTCAATTTTTTTTTTTTTGCAGTGGGGGGGGGCAATTCTTTGGAGGGTAATTCTCCGGGGGGCAATCTTCCAGGGGGCAATTCACTGGGGGGCAATTCTCCAGGATACCTATTAAAATTATATATCATAAAAAATATTTAATAAAATTAAATGCAATTTTCCTGAGTGTTGATATGTTTGATGGCTGGATAACACAAAACAAGCCAAGGCGAGATTTCCATTGTGGTCCATTTCTACCCTTATAGAAAAAAAAGATAAGCAAAACGAAAACGAAAAGAGTATCAAAAGATCATATGAATTTAATTCACAAAATCATCTGAGTCCCTTCTCGTTTAACATCAAAATAGTGCTTTTTTAGGTTGTGTTCAAAACTGTTTGTATAGTACTAGATTTTTTAAGACCCTCAGGAAGAATATTCCATAAGGAGGGTCCAAGGTAAGAAAGACACTGTTGACCTTGGGATGTTTTTACACAAGATTGTTCAAGCCTCCGGAATGATGAACGAGTCGAAGCTCTTCTATGACTTGATGGAATAAATACATCAGACATTTTTTTCTGAAAAAATTTATATGCATGATTGTTTACGCATACTTTAAACCTTTCGCCAACTGGTAGCCAATTTATTTCCTTAAAATCCGTAGCACCTACATGTGATCTGCTACTTTTTTGTAAACAGAAGCGAACTCATTTGTTTTGAGCAACCTAGTAGTTATAGAGATGGGGGTACGAGGACAGTTTGGTAAACCAAACTTTCCTCGAACACCCCATCTCTATATCTACTTGTATACGCAATGGTAACAATTGTTGTTTGCAAGCACTCTGGAATGCAATGTCAACTGATGATGGTAAGGAGCCGAGCAGGCTCGGGAAGTCATCGCAGAGCGATGAGTGAGGCTCCTTTCCAGCTCGCAGTGGGTAGAGACGAAGTCTCGTAGGGCACCAGAGCAAAACGCAAAATCATCTGGTTACATATGTTACATACACATCATTTAACAAACCAATTTTACCACCAAATGGGATGTTTCTTTTTGCGATGTTATCACTTGTCTAAATAAACATAGTCAATGCTATGATGTCATTGAATTTAAAATATGATTCTTTTAAACTATGTTAAATAAATATGATACATTCTCTTATACTCTTTTGAGGTTGTAAATTGTCCCCCAATTAATAATTCTTTATATAAACCTTTTGCACTATTGAATAAAATCTTTTTATCTTTAAGTTCAAGCTTATCATACAATATTTTACCGGCTTCTGCATCTGTAAATTTTACCCTTTTATTTTCTTTTATTTTAACATATTCTTTATGCAGTTTCGATACTATCATTTTAGCCATCCTAACTTTTTGTTTTTCAACTATTTCATTTATATTATTAATCTTTTTCATCAATTCTTCTCTTTCAGCTATTTGCTCTTCTGACATTTCACCTTTATCTATATTGTTTAACTTTGTTTCTAATTCATTTTGCTGACGATAAGCTTCATCAAAATTTAATACACTATCATCATTATAATCTTCAGATTCATCAAATGTTTTATTAAATTCATCGTTATCTAATGGTTCAAATCCTTCTGCCATTGTATAATATATAACTAGAATAATTTATAAATCATATGCTTTGAATATAGTGGTGAAGATTGTTCAGACGCTGAAATAGTTAAACTATTGAATTGGTATAAATATTACCATAAGTTGTACATATGCTACAAATGGAAATATAAACGTACTAAAAAACTAAAATTGGTTCTACATATGGTTAGTATAACATTAATTGTTGTTGGTGGGATTGCTCGAACAATAACCGCAAATGCAATTGTATTGGGAACTATAAGCGGTGTTGGTGTCATCATACAGGGATATATGACGAAAACAAATATTACTAACAAGGTTGAGATGTATAAATTTGCATACACATCATACAATAAGGTTCTTACCCAAATACAATCATTTCTAAATGGAATAAAATATGAGGATACTACATTTCTATCAGATATGGTGATATTAGATGGTATTATTACTGACCTATGTCCACCAATCAATGGTATGAGTAACAAGTATGAGAAGATTTATGGTCTATAGATATTATACTCCATATATTATAAGAATGGATAAGATTTATTACTCTGATACTGGCTACTGGAGAGGTAGAAGTGCAATAAGTAAGTTGGCTAAAAAAGCTGGTACAACCAATGAAGAAGCAGAAAAATGGCTACTAAAACAACCACTGTATCAAATATATCTACCAGCACCAAAGTATGTCCCGAGACCCAATTCCTCATTTTCTATTTATGCTACACCCAATGATATTCACCAGGTCTTGTATCTTCCACATGGTAGTTAGTGCATTGAATAACGAAAAAACCAGACTAATTGATATGAAACCAGTAGATGCCATAAAACATACTTCAATAAAACAGGGATTTTCAAAGCCCATCAAAAGTGATAATAAAACATTGCTAGATGTTGGTACCAACGTTAGATATCTATATGAGCCTGGTGAATTGGAAGGACAAATTTATAAAAGTGAAAGACGAAAACGATCTACTGATCCAATATGGTTGGTGGACGTATATAAAATAAAAGATAGATACATTAAAAGTAATCAACCAACGTTATATTATTTGGATGGTGGTCCTAGGAGATCATTTGTTTCTGAAGAGCTTCAGCCCATTTGGAGTCCTTAGATATTAAACCCCATATTCTTTCTATTTCCTTTTGCCTAGATTGTGTTTTTAATTGTGGAATTATTTTTGCATAATCGTTCATATACCCAGTGCTTGAAATATCTTTTTTAGTGTAAAGTAATAGTTTATAAAGCTCTTTTTCTTATTTGGTTTGTACTTATTGTATAGGCGACTTATGACAGTAAATAGATGTTGTGCTCGATTACGTTCCTCTATTGTTAGATGTGGAAACGTTGATTCATTAATGTGAAATAAATGTAAAATATACTATTTTTATAGGACATCAACTTGTTCTTCTTTAATAGGTATTCTAGTATGGGGATACTGAGTGGTATAGTATAATTGTATACTAAATTGTCTGTATTATTAATCTGACTCCATAACGTTTTTATCACATCATCAGGTACCACTTGATCTTGCATACATGTTTTATGATAACAGTGAAATTCCCACCCCTCTTGTATATGCACTTCTTACGAAATGTACAACGTTCAAAAACACTGTATGAATTTATATAAACTGGAATATCACTAACTACACCACATTTTGGACAAACTAGTGTCGATGATGTTATGCTCTTAATCTTATCCGCATCACATGCACAATCTATAATATCTTTATCATCCTTATCATCAGTATCACCAAAATAATCATCCATATGATACCCCATATAATCAAGTAAATCTAATTAACCTAATTCCAAAATTTCTCTATCTGTAAGTTTATTCACCTATACTATACATACATGTTATTTCCTAAAGTCTTAAACGCATTAGACATCAGATGTAACCGACAAATAACATCGCAAAAAGAAACATCCGATTTGGTGGTAAAATTGGTTTGTTAAATGATGTGTATGTAACATATGTAACCAGATGATTTTACGTTTTGCTCTGGTGCCCTACGAGACTTCGTCTCTACCCACTGCGAGCTGGAAAGGAGCCTCACTCATCGCTCCGCGATGACTTCCCGAGCCTGCTCGGCTCCTTACCATCATCAGTTGACATTGCATTCCAGAGTGCTTGCAAACAACAATTGTTACCATTGCGTGTACAAGTAGATATAGAGATGGGGTGTTCGAGGAAAGTTTGGTTTACCAAACTGGCCTCGTACCCCCATCTCTATAACTACTAACCTGGAGCTTCTTTTTTAAAACTTTTGTCAGGTTTGGATACCACACAGTACTGGCATAGTCGAAATGTGGTTGAATTAAAGAGTTACAAAGAAGTCGTTGCAGATCCTTGTCCAAAAATGAGCTTTGACGATAAAGAAATTTAATTTTGCCATTAATTTTGTTAATCACATGTAAGGCCATTGACTCACCAGACAGTGATTGGTCAAAGATGCAACCAAGATATTCAACTTTCGTATGCTGCTTGATTTCTACTCCATTGTAGGAAATATTAAGTTTTTCTGCTTTCTTAATTTTTCCCCTGGATGCAAAAAGAATATACTTATAGTTTTATCTTCACCAAAGTGCATGCTGAGTTTGTTGTCCACAAACCAATCACATAAATTACTAAAGTCTGTATTAAGAGCATTTTCCATCTCACTTATGTCTTTGTGTTGAAATAAGAGACATGAATCATCTGTGTAGAGAAAAAGATCACATTTTACTAAAGCTTGTGGCATATCATTTACATAAAGTAAGAACAGAAGTGGACCCAAGATAGAACCTTGGGGAACACCACATTCCAGTTTACCTGGATTAGATGATAAGTTATCTATTGACACAAAATGTTCTGTTTGCAAGGTAAGATTTGAACCAAAGAATTACTTCATTTGAAAATCCAAGAGTTCCTAATTTTTCCAAAAGTATTGAGACAGCAAGCCTGCATCAAAACTTTTTGAAATTTTGTCATGTATATATTATAGACAAAAATATGTTGAATGACAGCATCTAAAGCCAGACTGAAATTTAAATAATATATTGTTTTGTCTAAGAAAGCTTGTGTTTGGTTATGGAACACTCTTTCAATAATTTTAGAAAAAAGAGGAAGCAAAGATATAGGCCGGTAATTCTTTGGATCAGTTCTTGATCCCTTCTTATATAGTGGCTTAAGTTTAGCTATCTTACATTCACTAGGGAAAGATGACAGTGAGATAGAAAGATTACATAATTGAGTTATTGGTCTGCAGAGAACATCAGCACCATCCTTCAAGAAAATTCCAGATATAGTATCAAGTCCTGGTGCTTTTGTTGTACTAGTATCATTCAGCAAATTCAGCACATCTTCTTCTAAGACTTGCTGAAAATTGAATATCTTGTTTCCAATGTTAAGTGATTTGTAATATGAGATGACAGCATTTATCCCAAATCTATTTGAGGGCTTAGGAAGATTTTGAAGCAGCCCATCTGCTAAACCAGAGAAAAAGTTCTTAAAAATCTCTAATTTTGATTTTGTATCAAAATGTAAGGCATCCTCATCCTTTAGACAATAGTTCGGATCTGACTTCTTTGAGTTGTGAAGTCCCATAGACCTTAGAGTCTTCCATAGTTCCTTAGGCTTGCCTGTGTTTTCTGTTATTTTGTTTTTATAGTATTCTTTTTTCTTTGTATTGATCAAATTTTGCACATTACTTTTTGCTTCATTCCAGAGGTCAGAATCAATTTGTAATTTTGACTTCTTAAACTTTTTAAAAAGTTTATCTCTAGTAGCAATCTTGTCTGCAATCTCACCATCCAACCATTCCTGGGAGTTGCAGTTAATTCTGGCCTCTTTAGTAGGTGCTATATTATCTATTACTGACATTAGTTTGGTCAAAAAATCAGAGTAGGCCAGATCAATGTCCGTGAACTCATTATAGTTTGGAAAGTTTGTATCTCTTAGGAGACCCTGATACTGTTCCTTTGTGTAGTTTTTAAAAGATCGAAATTTGATATGTTTGTGGGTATTAAACTTGACTTTTTTTACTTTTCTGGTGAAGAAAATCATTTGGTGATCTGATACTCCAACATTTAAAACTCCACTTTGAGAAACTTTACCAACACAATTTGTTAAAAAGTGGTCAATAACTGTTGCAGTAGCACAAGTTACCCTTGTAGGCTCAACAATCAATTGTTTTAGTCCATAAAGCGAACAAAATTCTACATATTGCTTTTGCAATCCAGAGACATGATCACTCTTAAGTGCTGTCTTATTCATTTTAAAAATACTTCTACCATTACAAAGAGTATTGATATTAAAGTCTCCCAAGAGATAGAATTCTTTCTCATTAAAATCTAATGTAGTAAATTCATCTGAAATATTATTGACAAAATTATTTTGATCTGGTGGTCTGTAAAACACTCCAACAGTGAAAGGCTTTGTTTTAGGAAATAAAACATCAAACATGACACATTCCACATTTTCTGAAAGTCGCTTATGAGAATTGTAACAAATATCATTTCTAATAAAGCAAGCAACACCTCCTCCATGCCGGTTTTCTGTCACATCTAAGGAGGTTATAGCCTTCAATAGATACCTCAGAATCTGTTACAGTATTATCTAGTTTAGATTCTGTTATACCAATAATAGCTATTTTAGTTGAGAACGATGTTGCTCTAAATTCATCAATTTTAGGTAAAAGAGAATTAATGTTGACATGAGCCATATGAACCCGCTCCTTGAACACGTTCCAGTCCTCATTCACAGTTGTCATATCCACATGAGGGCCAGGGTTTAGACTTATGTCACCAGAAAGAAGAATCAATGAACAAAGATAGTTTGTCTGGTTTTTCCTGCTTAAAACAAGAAAAGACAACATATTAGTAATTAGTAATTTCGTTACAAAGAGCTACAGATTCAGACACGAAGAAAGATGATTTGTTACAACGCTCAAAGTTTGGAGTATTTACAAACTTCATTGTGATAACTATGTAAAACAAGTGTAACTATGGCAATTTGAAAGAAACAACCAGCTGATGCAAGCAATAAGTTTCTCTTTCTACAGCTCATAACCTTAAGAAAGTTAAGTATGAGGAAGACGAAAAATATAAAAATATTTTCAGGAATGTAGATGTTTGCATAATTATTGGCCAGTTCTTTCTGCAGGTTAATACTGTTTTTTTCTCCTTTTAAACTGTCATAGGTTTGATTATAAATATAAAAAGGTGAAAATAATAATTTATGAACAGGTAAAATTGTCTTACTATTTCATATAGTGCTATTTACAAATTCAGGCTTAATATTTTCAAAAATTGAAATTGAACAGTTAATAAAAAACAAACAGAAAATTATGTTAAAAAATAAATGAAAATTAAAAAATTTGGTTTGCGTTTTCCTTTTACCTTGAGTTAATTTTTCACGAAACAAGTTGTTAAGTTCCTTATTACTTGTCGTTGTTGGTACCTTTTTAGGAGTAAGTTCACTAGTTTTTCTTTTCACAGTTTTTCGTTTTACTGTTTTTTCGCGTTTCTTTTTCAGCCTTTTTTCTTATCTAACAGGAATTTCAGTTTGTGCACTTACCGGAGGTTGATGAACATAATCACATTCATGAAATATAAATGGTATTTTGGTTGAATGACTACAGTCTTACAGGATGATGGAAGGTTGATATTTGAAGCTCGCCATAATACATTTTCTACCTTGTCCCCACCAATACCAAGGTTGGTGGTATTGAGTGGTGTGAAGTAGTTGTCCCATACAGCATTGTACCTTGACAAATTAGACACAAGGGAGTCACCAATTAAAATTACTTCGGGTTTACGACTCTTCAAAATTTCATTCAGCTTTACGTGAGTTTTATACCAGGTTGGTCTATTTTCTCGTCGAGCTGGTATTTCACATTTAGATTTGAAAGCAGACATAGTTTAACGACAAAGCTCACCAATTCAACTCTAACCAAAACTTCACAGCAATTGTTAATAAGCTGGTAGGGCTGATTACCGGTTACAGCCTTTCCGGTTATAATTTCTCACTTTCACAGCAAGTGTTAAACTGGTAGGGCTGGTTTACTGGATTGGTACAGCCTTCACCGTGCTGTCTTATATACCTTTTGACTCTCTTTGTTTGTTATACTTTTCCCTAAAACTTAAACTCAGGGACCTAGAAATAGTGTGAGTTTTTTTATCTGTAAATAAAGACTTACCGTTGAAATCATGCTTAAAACATTGTAAATAACAGAACATCTTTAACAGGACCAACTTTTTGTTCTTCATAGAAATGCCTGACCTAATCCTATTGTATATATATATTTGGACCAAGCATTGACAGCTTATATAGTTTATACATCACCTAGTTGGTTGGGATTTGAAATTCCTGTAGATTTAGTGACTATAGTAATAATAACTGTGTGTTTCTTACAGGCAGAGTAAATTTTGTTGTATTTCCTTAAGAGACAGCTGCAGTAACATGTCACATTTAACTGTAGTTTTTTTTCAGTTTTTTGTTGCATATATGGTTTAACAATTATTGTAAACAAGATCACATCTATCATTGTTATTCTTAAGGGAACTGTTACAACCTGCAGTGTTCTACATGATGCCGTGTCTGGTGTTGATTTCATATTTGAAGCTGTAGTTGAAAATGCGGATGTTAAAAGGTGGCTGTTTCAAAGTATGGCATGATTTTCAGTTTGTTTAGTAAAAAAAATCAATCCTTTTTCCTGTATATATATATATATATAAAAATAATGAATGTACAGTAAGTGCAAAGACAATCCTGGGAGGAAAACGAGTAGATAAAATGATCCAGAAGATGTGTTCAAATTATGACAATGAAAGAAAGTGAACAACCCTTATTAACAATATCATGCCTAATGTTTTGTGTATTAGGAACATACCTGGCTGCCTTTATTTTCTGATTTGAAAATTTAGGCTTTTTTAAGGTTTAGATTTTTCACATTTTTAGAAACATTAAAATTCGAAAATGTCAGTTTCAAGAGAGATGATGCTATGTAATTTCTCTGGTTATATGTCTAGATTCATAAATGATTACGTGGGGACATGTTTAATCAAAATGAATAGCGAAGGGAAGACAACTACAGTTACTAGTCATGTTACTTCACTAATTTAAAAGTATCTTGTAATTTAATAAGGCTAATATCTTGTAATTTTGTACAAAACTAAGATCACCGATTGGACATTCTGTTGAAAACCCATCATTGGCGTTATGCATAATTGATATGTGATAAGCATAGATTTTTTATTATGTTTAGAAATCACACATAACTGTGATAGCCAGGCAATATTATGCAGTAACACATTTACCGTCGACTTAAATGAAGTGGTGTCCGAATCATTGTTTAAGGAGGTAAGCTGTAAAGATATTAGGATTAAAATTTTATTACTAAATATATAACTAGTTTAATGATGTAACTGGAGAGGTTTTAACATGCAAAAACTAAGAAAGTAAGGACATGTGGAGGGGGTTGGAATTTTTTGCGAAATAAAAATTATTCGGGACCAAATAGGTATGAGCAAAAATTTAATTGGATAAGTTACAAGGTAAAAAATATTACTCGGTTGTCAATTTAAACAAAGGAAAGGAGGTCGTGTTAAGTACGATGTTAAATCCCCCCAAAAATTTGATCAGGCTCTCAGACGCGAAATCTCTATAGTTTTTAAACAAATTTTATTGGAATTTCGCTAAATCACACAAATATATATCGGTTCTTTTTATGTTTCGCAAAAGTTTTTGGTGAAATGTCTCGGGATATATTTTTTAATGGACGATTTTATTTTGTCTAGAGAATTCTAGGTTGTCGATTTCTGACACCTGTTTATTGTATTCCATTGGTTGAAATATCAGTATCAAATTTCACATCTTCTGAAGTTATACGAAGACGTAAGTTTGTGTAAATTTTTTCAGCATGCTGATTAAACTGATCATACCGAAGCTGAATAAGAACAGTTTGGCATTAATTCCGATTCTTCAGATTCGCCATAGGTAACACCTACTTCAAGATAATGATGTTCTAATACAGAATCGAATCTAAAAATGTTTTAATATCTGTAATTTTGTTTTTCTGCATTGTTGCGTTGTTGTCTGGCAGTTTTTTCTGATGTAATCACTGGTAAAATAATGACCAACCGTCACTTTTTTTCTGTGGTTATGTATGCGGCTATGATGTTCTATAAAAGTGGTGAAAAATATAATAGCTAATAACTGTTTATGGTCATAAAGTATAAGGATCTCAAGGTACTTGATATTTGTCATATCCTGCAGCAATTCTGGAAAATATAAACCTCATTAATTTTTCCAACGTTTTTTTGTACAACCTTTTTTTGGTTATTTGATTATTTTCGTTGTAGATGGTAATTTGCGAGGATTTGTTATGGTAGTCAATAAAATAATTGTCATTAAAGATACATAAAAAAGCTGCAAATTTGGGGTTTTTACGTATAGCATTGGTCGAAAATCTATTAAATTTTATATAATCATATTTGTTTTTTCAGTTGAGGATTTTTTTAATTTGTATGGCATTCAAACGTTGCGAAAAGTAGATGGAAACCCGAGGAGATTAAAATCAAACGAATTATCAAATTACTGGAACGGTAAGATAATTTTTGTAGAAATTTTACATGAAGTTTTAAAATGCAATTAGGTACTCGACTTCTTCGCATTCAACTTCGTAATTTCCTGATTTCAAGATCAACTGCGCCCAAAGCTTAGTGTTCTTTCCATTTTTATAAAGCGAATATACCTTGTTTTAGAAAGTATGGTCAGTAATTATAGACTGTTAGGACTCAAATCCTGCATAATTAGTACACTTGTTGTGCTCCTTTTTTCATTCATTCATTCATTAATTCATTCATTCATTATTTTTAATGAAATTTTATTTTTGGAATTATTTGCCATAGTTCAGAAGAACAGAGTCCGAACGTTAAACATGGTAGTCAACGTACAAACCCATCCTGCTAGCTCTTCCACCACAGGAATTACACAAGAAACCACATCCAGTCTCATAAACGCAGATTACGCCCTACACCCTCGAGTAACGCCCGACGAAGAAAAAGTTGAAATAAATAATGCAGTCACCACTGCTCATGAAGTTCTTGTATCTAATAGCAGTCGTATGACAGGTTATCAGGACCGAAACATGCACGGACGAGGGCACGCCCATAAAGCGTTGGATAGTGGTAGGCGTAAGGAGTTAGTTGTGAATGGACATTGCACGCCTACTCCAACTTCTCATGTAGCTTTTGCGACGACAAATGTAACAATCGACAATCTGGTCTCCTTGCACAACCAACAAATGAAAAATGAAGAAGTACATAAAACATCTCCAGTCGGCAGTGGTAAACTTTTTTTTATTCGTAAAGTCCTTCAAAGCCGAGTGTAATCTGTTATAACGATTATTGCTAGCATACGAACGTTGTGTATAAAGCGGACTGTCTTTATCTCGAACATTTCGCGAGCATTAACTTTCTTTTATCATCAATGCATAAGATTTAACTGAAATAGACCAATGTTGGCTAGAGTATTTTTTTTCGAGAATTGATCCTCCTGGAAAAATCCTTCTGTGCGACATCAACTTTCGCGAATTTTCCCAAAATCTCTGTCCGCGAAAATTTCTGCACTTAAAGTATCCCAAACAATTTTTTTGGTCCCTTGATAGTTTTTGGTGACAGTATCTCTTGCTTTTTCTTTGTTTCAGCATCAATCGACAGCAAGGAGGAGTGCGTGGTTTGCAACGAGCGTAATTACGACAGTGTGTTAATTCCATGTGGTCATATGTGGCTGTGTTACGAATGCGCATGTCACCTAAAAAGTTCTAACCAAAACTGTCCGGCATGTCGGCATACTATACATAGCATCGTGCGTGTTTATAAACCGTGATACATTGTGGAGACTGTCTGTTAAAGAGGGTGAAGGACACACAAATACCTACAATCTGAGATAACAAAAGAAGTAAAAAATTAGAAAATACTTACCTAACACTAAGTTAGTGTTGTATGTCACTGCTAAGAATGGTAAAGGTTTTTGGTAGCGGAAAGAAATTAGCTAACTACTTTATGTTGTACTGTGAGGGAGTCAATTGTCGCAAATTTCGATTTTAAGAAAATTGGGTCCTACAAAAATTGTAAGGAAACTCGCTATTCGCGAAATTTGCGAAAATTGATTCTGGCGAAATTTTCTTTTAATTTTTAATTTTTTAAAATCGATTTACACTAATTTGAGGAAGAATCTCTTTACCGATTTGTGTACCGACTTTACCGATTTGTGTACCGACTTTACCGATTTGCTTTGCACTATAGTATATGCTAACTTCAATGGGGAAAAAGTTACTTAAGTATGTGGTTTTGTCTCGAACGATTTTGATGTTAGGTATAAATATTTTATATTTTAGCTTTATTTTTATTTAAATTATTTTTTAAGTTTAATTTTATTGTAATATCGTTCAACATACAATATATTTAACAAGTACCTAATTGTTGTAGTTTTCACTAGCAGGACCTAATTGTTGTAGTTTTCACTAGCAGGACCACGTTCCTTCCCTCAGCAAATCCAATACTGTGGATGACGGGTTCACAAGAAAGCTGATAATTGGCGAGTATTGACTTTAGTCAGAAACTCGGAAAAGTCTGTGAATTTATTTGTAAAGTTAAATAGCAATGTTCCTGATGGGGAGATGAACGACCTAACCTTGGACGGCGCCAGTTCTTGTGGTAACCGCGGTCAATTTTTATCTTGCGGACATGAAAAATTTGTTTCTCTACAAGTAGTTGAAAACTTTGAAATAACAAGTCTCTAGGAAACAATTTTTCCGTTTTTCTCCAATAACAATATAGGTCACTTATAAACACAAAAGGTTTCCGGTGAAATTTTTCAGTTTGTAGATTCGTAAAAGTTTATTGAAAAAAAATAGCGAGTTATCGCTCGCGGAAGCGTCTCTGATTAAAGTAGTTATTTTTTCTGTTGACAAACGTTCTAACTACTGTTTTTAAAGTTACATGTCAAACGGAATACCCACCTCAACATAAGAGCCTCGTATTCACGTTTTGTTAATTGCTGACGTCTGCATAAGGGTGCCGAGTGTGTCAAATTACTTTTATTAAACAATTGATAATCAGCTTTTCCCTGTACCATAATTAGGGTACCGAAATGAACATATTGCTATCACAATGATTGCAGCTGTTTTACATCACAAGGATTGCAGTTGTTTTACATCACAATGATTGCAGTTGTTTTACATCACAATGATTGCAGCTGTTTTACATCACAATAGGATGAAAAGTACTTTTTAAAACATCACCGCAGGCGTATTTTACGCCCTGGAGTAATAGAAGGAAAAGGGCGCGTAGTAACATAAAAGGTCAGTTTAATTGTAATCATTTTAGCAATAGAAATATTTTTGATTTTGTGTTTCAGTTTTGCTGCGCTACAACGTATCTTGTGGCTACTGCAAGTTCACAGTAGATCAAGTGAGGCAATCAGAAATTACAAACCGAAGTTCAAACTGTTGTGTCATTTGTGTTTTTAAACCCTCGGTCTGGTGACAATAATAACATTTTAAAACATTTTCTTTTTAAAACATATTTACAAGTAGCTAAGTTATTTACAATTCTTGCTTTCAAATGTAAGTGTCCTTTTTACAGCATTCAAATAAAACGACTGGTACGAAATTTCCGCTAGCGTTGCGTTCATAGGAATAATTCAAGTGAAACAGAAAAGATATTCATTCTCAAGGATTTTCGGATTAGGAAGACTGATGACATATTAGTAGATTTTAATATTACTATTCCATCTAAGATGGTCAAAACGTACTAGCAAATTCAATACAAAATATTTTTTAAAAATAATGTTCTAATAGAAATTCGTGGTTGGATGCATCAATGTTCTTCCCTGATTTTTAATTTTGAGAATCCTTCAAAAACGTTTCCAAACTTTCCCGAGACAAATGAGATGTTGTTTGTCGTTTTTGTGCAGTTGGTTGATGAACTGATAGCATGATGCACATCATATCAAAGATTCTTCCCAATTACCAAAATTACGAAATGCTTCTTCCAAATCTATAAATAATTGTGCACAAACGTTGTAAAACAAACAAACAAACAAAAACAAAATTTAATATTTTTAACAAAACGAGTTAACTCTACATACAACAGATTTTTTAATAAACAACAACCTTGTCATTGCTCCATTTTTCTCAAGCGTTTTTTTCAAAATATAGTAACAACTTTTTAGGTGGAATTTCTCTTCCCGATGATAGATATTTGGGATAGATGTTGCTCTTTATGAAATACTATTCCCGTTATAAACGGCGGAGTCAAAAGTTAACTGATGACGAAGAACCTTAGTATGTTTATTTATGTGTAAACAAGCGTGTAGTTGTTACCTTCAGGAAGTAAGGCCTCGTTTACATCATCGGGTAAAATTTTTCGTGCTTCGGAAAGATCTTCTTTGGAACGTTCGAGAATACTTCTAATATGTGTTTTACTAAACAAAAAGTGAACGCTCGTTTATATAAACTATTGAGGAGAGAAAGACCCACACAGTGCAGCGAAATATAAAGACTTACTCATTTTCCCATTCGGAATCATCCATTTGTTCTATTAAAGTCGACCCAATAAACGTGTGCGTGCTAAAGTGAAGGTCAACGAATGAGTGAATGGTGAGGTGAATGGGTGAATATGTGACATAAAGGAATAAAGTACAGATTTGATCGATTAAGAGTGATTTCCACTCACAAATTTCGATAAAGTGCTTCGTATTTATCCCTCCGCTGCCCATCCTGTAGGGAACAGGATGGGCAGCGTATAATTGTTATTACAAAAAGAAAATTTTCAAGGCATATGATAATTAACATTAGCTTTTCATACAACAAAATTCCCTAACATTTCTCCTACTTTTTGACCTATTTTTAAAATTCCCTGGCTTTTCCAGGTTCCTCAGTTTTTACAGATAGCTGGTCACCCTGCCGTAGTTGAGCTACGCTGAATTCCTTTAACCGAAAAAACGGCATGTCAACTCTGTTTTTACCCATACAGCACTTTTAAGGTAAAATAACGTTTTATAAATTATAGTGTTATTACGGATGGCGATCGTAACAGAACTGACGTGCAAGCAGTTTTTCACAAGTTTACGTATCATCATTTTTGAAATTGAAACACTAAGTGCAGGGCTGTTTACCTCAACTGTACCAGTTGTCCAAGTGCAGACGACTCTCCGTCAGGTGTTCTAAAATAAATCAAAATTAATTTTACGATAAATGCTGAATACATCGCTGAGTATAATAGGTACTCCTTGAGAAACATCACCTAAACTACCTACAACACCTAAAGCAACTTAATTTCCTTATTTCTGCGCATGCGCTTATTTCGTCACATGAAATTTAGATACGTGTGAAATATTTTTAGGGAAAGATTGGATAATGGGATAGTTAAATTGGTGGAAATAGAAAAGCTTAACAATGTTTTAAACCATTAAATAACAAAACTTGCTTTTTACATCACACCCGGTGGGTGAAGTCAGCTGAAAGACAGATTGCAAACATTGAGCAGTTCATACTTACAAGTCCTCTTGATTAAGCTTCCCGATAATAATATGCTTCCTCGCTAAACTTTTCGGACTACGACTCACCATCCCCTCTATACGTATTTGTGAACTAAAAGATAGCAAACAGTTGATTCTAATGTTGCAAACTTAAGTTGGAAGTAACAAAAATATAATGTAACTTTTATTATTTCTCCCACAGAAATGTTTTACATGTGAATCTCTCAAAATAAACCCGCGAAAAAACGTTATATGTACTTTCAAGGGTCAGTGGATTTTTGTATCATCCCGCAAATAGATAGAAAAACACACCCATTTCACGGTTGTTAAATGCCGTAATTCACCTACCTCCGTCTTCCAACAAAAGATCTTTTTTTATTTTTATCTGCTTTAAACTTGGCTAACATGACGTCATACACCTCTTTGTTTTTAGTTTTCTTTCTAAAACGAAAATTAGAATTTCGTTACGAAAGACAGTGTTAACTATTCTCTCAAAGTCTAGATCAAATGCTGAAAAATAAACAACAACAACAACAACAACAACAACAACAACAACAACAACAACAACAACAACAACAACAACAACAACAACAACAACAACAAAAACAACAACAATTAAAACACTAAACAAACAAGACAAAGGGAAGACTAACTTTGATTTCGGCATCTTTTTCATAGCATCTGAAGTTGCTAGTGCGAGTAAACCATCAGGTTGTGTTGTTTTTATGTCCATTTCATCACTAAACAACAACAATAAGAACAAATGTCAATTTTTCCACAACATGTGAAACACTCCTTAGACTGGCCACTTATTTTCACAAGGTACATTTACCGACTTTTCGCTCGATAAAACAACAACTTCAATGAAAAAACTCAAAACACAGTCCAAATAACGAAATTCGCTGGTACACTTTGGTGATGAATTTAAGAAAAGTAAGGATTTTGACGATAAGAAATTATTTTATTACGGGCGAAGGATCCTAACAGCAAGACAACTCAAGAAAAAAGAGAGCACTTCTTGACCACGCTTTGTTATACGAACCAGTAAAGTCTGACCGAATGCTGGCTGTTTATATGGAATCCTTTTTTTGTTGCTAATAGAGCTTTATCATTGCATTTATGAACATCGTTAGCTGGAGAAGTATTGAAAGAGAATTATATCCTGGATTGTTCTTATGGTATGGCTGTGGCAAAACCTGAGGCTTCTGTTCTTATAAAATTGTTTTTATAAAAAAGCAAACAAACAAACAAACAAACAAAATAAATAAATAAACAGGGTGGCCACAAATTTAAAACTTGGTAATTTTAGTAGATTTTTAAGAGAATTTAGGAGGTTTTTGGGACAAATTTTAGGAGAAAACACTAAAAGAGGAAAAGTTACGGATAATCCAATCCATGTCAGAGAAGCTGTTGTTTTTAAATTGCAATAATTATGTAAATATATTTTATCAGTTCTGTTGCAAGATAAACAAACGTAAAATCTTTTGTTACATAAAACGTAATAACAAAAATTTACTATTTAAAAAAAACGTAACGGATGTTACCATTAAACAATTTTAAACGGAATCAATATTTTGAATCCAAATTTTAGGTTATTTGGGAGATTCTAAAAAGGTCTCCATCTTTTTAGGTTATTTCGGAGATTCTTAAAAGGTCTCCATCTTTTTAGGTTATTTCGGAGATTTTAAGAAGGTCTCCATCTTTTTAGGTTATTTCGGAGATTTTAAGAAGGTCTCCATCTTTTTAGGTTATTTCGGAGATTTTAAAAAGGTCTCCATCTTTTTAGGTTATTTCGGAGATTTTAGGTGTGACCACCCATAAAAACATACGAACAAACAAACAAACAAACAAACAAACAAACAAACAAACAAACAAACCAACGAAAAAATGAATGAATGAATGAATGCACTCACTCTTCGTCGTAGTAATTTCTTACAGCAATAATGATGACGCATATAATGAACACAAGTATCGTAGGAACAGCCGATACATATAACAGCCACTTTGGTGCATTTTTAGATTTGGAACTTGGTGCAGTCGTTGACGGTGCATCAGTATAGTAGCCAGTTGGTTTTGAAGTATTGTCTATATACGTACTAAGCTCGTTATCTGTATCACGTGCATAACGACGAAGGTTCTTGGCTGCGAAAGGTTCTTGTAATTTATCTAAAAAAATGAAGCTAAGTCGTAAAATAAAAATCCAGAGAACGCACATCAACGTTCAAAATGGATTAATGCTAAAAGGGATACATAGGGTTGACTGGAAAGGCTAATGCAATATTTTATTGACTCTTGATTCTAAAGAATACTTTTAACCTTTACTCTACTATTAAATTACTTCTTCGCTTCTTTTTCTTAATACTTTACACTCTAGTTTTCAATCTCCCGCAAAATTAATTTTTGGAAATTTAAAGATTTCAAATGTTTCGAGACCACCTACTATTGGAGTCCGGTGAGGTTGAAGCTTTAGACTTTTACAATGTGTAATTGGATTGCCAAATGTGGCAATTGAATTGCAAAATCACTCTTTTTTAGGATATTTGATACACCAAAAATCCAGTACAACCAAGTTTAATTCGATAGATACGAGGATATCTTTGTAGCATTCCAGGGAAATACTTTTTATTGAGGACAAATTTGAAATAAACATTTTTCATCATATTGACATCAAACAACTCCAAAAATAATCTCTTGTTTACTTTCTTGAATCAATGTATGACACTTGTCTGATGAATTACTGTAGAATATTTGCACAAGAATACAGCGCAGTGTTGAAGAAGAGACATTTTAGAAGCGTTCAAATGCTACTCAGGTCAATGTCACTGTTACTAGCAGTATTTGTGACAACGCGGTGTTAAAAAGTGAAACACATGAACCTGATAATAATAATAAAAAACAACACCGCACGAATGTGTTAATGTCTTGACCGCAATATTTTTTTAAAATAACGCAAAAAAATACCGGGGGCCTCAATTTTAAATCAACTCTCCAGGTGTTTTGTTCACTCTTTAACTCTGTACAAGCAGCTGACCAATATTTGCGAAGGTTAGCTCACAACTTAAAATAATTCAACGCAGCGGAGGAGTGCGTCATCACGTCATTCCTATTTTACTTGGCTGCCCGATCTGTAAAAATAAGCTTTCGCAAAACATTCGGAATGTTAATACACCCGGAACTAATAATACATGGAAGAAACATAAAACCTTTAAACACATTATTGCTAATCTCTTGTGTTAGCGTATCTATAAGATATGACATCATTGGTTGGTACTATTTAGCGCATGCGCAGTAACTTGTTAATAATGTAATTAAATAAAACTTCAATTTAAGCTAATAATTAACAAGTGACTATCATCAGTGACATTAAAATTTTTTTATGGAGGTTCTTTATAAGGATTTAAGGATTTTCAAGTAAGGGTGGCCACTCTGGCACAAGGTCGGGCGTACATCCATGATGAAGCACCTCATTAGTAGGACATTATTAAATAAATAAAAAAGTAAGTAAATAAGAATAACTTACGACTTGTAAAGCTGTGAACGATTCTACATCCAGATATCGTTAAGATTACAGACAACAGCAATTGCATGGTAATAAATCCTTCTTAAATATCAATCAGATATAAAAAAACACATCAATGTTAATTTAAACAATCCACATCAACCTGTTTTCTTTTTCTCCTCACAGATCTTTCCAATCCTCGTCTATAAAAAACATGTGAGTAATAACATTTATTTCTCTTCGTTTTAAAAACATTAAAAAAGATTATATTTGTTTTCACAACACCGAATGAGAATTAAATAACTGAACAGTAAAAAAAACATGTAAATATTTAATTATTCAAGCAACGCTTTTTTACGCCATGTCTATTATTCCTGCTTTCTGAACAAAAAAACATATGCTATTCACCTCTTAACAGCTTGTCAAATGTCAGTTTAACAGGTAGCTATTAATAGTATGAAAGCCTACTTAGATTACACTCAAGCAAGAGTTTCTAGTGCTACTTGTTTCACATCAATTGGCTACTCACACCACACAAGTAAGTTCACTAAACTCATTTAAAGTTCTCAAGAATCAATTTAGTGCACAGACTCCTGACATCTAATTAACAGATTCACCAGCCTCAGACATCATAAGAAAATATCCTACACCGAGACATCTAGCATGCAAAATTGAATTAACGCTTTCAATTACATTTTAGTACACTGGCCAACTCGATCAAAACAACATTGTTACAGTTTCAGACGTATAAGTTAGTCTTTCCGTTGAAACTGCTAAACAAATTAAAACCACAAAACACAAAAGTTCTTACAGAACGATACAACAGCTAATAATTATCGAAAGAGATTTTTATCAAGGGCTGCAAACAAAGCTATATACATGGCTTAAAGAGATACACCAATGATCCTGCCCATATGTTGCTTGAAACATCACTACTACACTAAAAATTTAAGTTGAGATAAAAACAGATAACTAAACATATGTAGAAAATCCAACTTTATGAGTAAATCCACAAATCAGAAGTAAACACGGAAAAACTCGTTGCATCCGATGTTTCATCAAAGTTGATGAGAAGCAAAATAAATTTAAATCACAGGATTATAACACGACAAACATTTTAAGCGAGTTTAAATCAAACTGTTATCAATATGCTGAGTAAGCGATTTCATGCCTTGTTTTTAAGTAGTACAATAACTTTTTTTCTTCAAGCAACCAGCACCGAAAACATAAGTAAAGCTACTGATTTTATCTGTATAAAGAGAATAATCCAGTCGTTCAAGTTACATCAATACAAGAAACAGCAGGCAACTAGAAACTTACGCACAAGATTGAAAGATCGAGCAAAACTGTTATCGTATTGTCGCTACTTAGTTATCTCTAATCTCCCGACTCCACTGTTTCGACACGACTTATGTTGTGATAAAGATAACGTTACACGACGCATGAACTAGTTATCTTTCATTAGACACCGCGATGTAAACGGTGAAATTTGTTAAGAAAATGCGAAAGGTTAAGAAAATATGGTGCACAGTTTTCAGTAAGAATGTAATTATTACAATCACAACCAAAAAAATTATAATGGTATTAAGGAATATTGTCTCATTTATTTATTTATTTATTTCGCTTTAAGTTTAGTCTTATTAATTACTTCTCTCCGTTAATTTGAAGTAATCGTTCACACGTGTTGCATCAGAACAATTAAAAAGTAGACACTTTAAGTTTCAAATTAAAAGTGACGTCATCAAATCACCGCTAACTACACACCATTTTGAAACTACAACAACAAAAAATATGGCCGCACGTATTCAATAACGTGTCGTTATATTAACATTTTTTTTCCACCGTAGCAAGACACCTATAAATTAGAAACACCGACAGAGAGTAGCGACTCTTGCAACATTATAAACTATAAGACATCCTTTGCAAAAAATTAACTATTTTACAACATTTAACATTTAACAGACAATGCAATGTAGAGCTTCCGAAATATCAAATATAAATCCTTCGCTATATCGAAACAACCAGTCCGAAACAGCCAATATCGGAAACAAACTCTTTGGACAGCTAATATTGAAAACAAGCAGTTCGATACAGCTAATAACAGAAAAAACCATTTGAAAAAGCTAGCATTGAAACAAAAACATTTTTGGAAAAGTTAATCAGTCAGCTAACGTGATCTTCGTGACAACTTCACACAAAATCAATTTAAAAGTAAGCGCGAAAAATAGAATAAAAAACAAATTAAAAAAACGGATATTGACAAGAATCATTATTTACAATTAGCTGTGTCAACATACTTATCAACACCATCATCACAATCGAGCTGTCACAATAAAATAATAAAAATCGATTGACTGATAAAACAGAAAATACGATTGTAAAGAAACAACTTAGCAACTACGAATTTGGTGATGTGATCTGTAAGCTGTGTGATTATGCTCTAAAACAATACGAATTAAACTTGCAATGATTTTTACTTGCAGTGAAAACTAACGAGTAGTAGATATCATTGAACGTTTACAAAAGTCACTTCAATGATTTTTACAAGCATTGTAAACATAAAAAATACCTCAATGAATTAATGACACTTGGAAACGAAAACAAACGCACAATAAATTGTACACGTCAATTTAATATGGCCTTTTTAGCAAGTAAAATATTCTCAAAATACATAAGTCAGGTTTAAAATCTACAAGTTTAGTATCTAAACAAACATTTCTTGAAATTTTCTTTCAAAACACAAATATTTTCAGTTTTTCTCAGACTCTTATTGTATTATTTTACATTTTAAAGGTTTGCGTAAAAACATATGGCAATTTTCACACAAGTATAATATCACAACACGTGACAAAAAACTTACAAGTTGATGACTAACTTATTCAGAGGCGTTCATCGACAAATACAATGGTGTAGGGCGTCCATCCACAAATACTAAGGCGTAGGGCGTAAAAATGACACGTCTTCTAAATTAATCGAACTTCCTGGAAAGCGCCATTACAAAAACAATGTTTTTACGAAATTTCGTTTACTGTAATAAAAACTGACAAACTGAGGCAAAATTATTAAGCAAGACAACAAAATTAGCAACTTCTCTTCAAGACTGACAGCTGACAATTAACTATCGACATATGCAAGCATAAAAATATCCGCATCAAAAAGCAATGGAAACGAGGTTGTGTTTAAGTAAAAGGTTTTGAATTCGGATTTAAAATATAATAAAATGTTCATTTTAAAATATAATTTCTAATCATAAATATATACAACCCAAATAAAAAAACTAAATAAGCCAGTCATAGAGAATAACACTTCTCCAAGTAAAACTCATCCTGAACTGTCTTTCTAATTATGAAGAAACATTCCAAGTCTGACCTGCGTTTCAACAATAACACAAAACTCATTAAGAAATGTGACTCGTGTAGCTAGGAATTCTTTTCTTCTCAGTGGTTGGGAGAATAAAATTACTCTGTTTATCCTGACGAATCTATGGAAACATGTCTTTAAACGATATTTAAAAAAATATTAATCCTTAAAACACACCTTCAAAGTCACAACAGCATATTCTCTGTGTACATAATAAGCATATAGCAAGATATGCGCTTTTTTTAAGAATTGCGAAGTACACCGCAATACGTATAAACTCTTAATATTCATGTTTGGTTTTTATTAATTTCTTTCTTTCGATAGGAAACGTTTTTTTTAACATAACCTTTTTAGTGCACTCAAATATGTTAATCTCATTCGTACATAATTCGATAACGATTAAAAAAGAAATCCATCTTAACCCGGATAATAATATCTTTAAAGCAAACATCTCGGGACACTCGACTGCTATTATGACAATCACTTCTGGTAGCTATTATGATAATAGGACGAATAAAAATTCGAGACAGAAAACAGCTACAACGTGCATATTCTTCATAGCTAATTATTTTAATACTGAAATACTTTTCGCTTCAGAATTATAAGGTTTAGGTGTTTGGAACGAAAAGTTTATATATTCAACTGAAAGTTCAATTACAAAGCGAGATTTTTTTTTAAGAAACGGACATTTTTTTTGCGTTAATCTAAATTATTATGAAATTGTAAACAAGTCACCAACAAATATTTATTTTGCATAAGATCTGAATTTGAAATTAATCGATCATTGATGAATATAACATAGGCATGAAAGAGGGAATAACTCAAAATTTGAACCTGAAAGACGTGATCGACAAAACAGCGGATATCATAATCGGAAAGTTTCCACGAATTTAACATTTTGTTAACTTCGTTCTGAGAATGCGTCTAGTGAATTTGAAAATACAGTATTTAAGACAATCAATAAAAACGTTGAGTTTGTAACAACAACTTAAGGAAATTAAATCAAACTTTAATCACACGAAATTTCAAACCATTTTACAAAAATATCATACCTTCAGAATCCTCTCACAACTTTCAACATCAGCATTGAACATACTGCTTTCATTAAGGCTGTCAGCATAGCAATCAAAGATACATGTCCATTGAATTGAAAACAGCAAAGGAGAAAATACTACGCAATACTCATAACACCTCAGCAGAAATGCTGGATATCTATTGCTTGACAAATAATGTAATTAATCCAAGATAAACTCGAATCCAACATTAAAGCTTATAAAGGCTATAAAATGATGCGAGTCGCTGGAGCGCAACACTATACACAGTTGGGAAAGTAACATTATATTCAACATTTTTGGGGTATTTTTAATGACTAAAACTATAGCAGATTTAGATATTGAAATCGAAAAAAAAAATGTGGAAACCTAAAGAGGGCGAATAATGATCGTTTATAGTGAAACAATTGGAAGTAAAAGAAACGACACAAAAAACATCTTATTAAGTACGACTGCTTTTATTATCGCTATAAACAGTTTTTGGTATAATGTACAATTGTTCCATTCATAATTCACACAAAGTTCTGATCATTATAGTAACTTTGATAGCTCGCCGCCATGTGCGCTATACACCTTCTATCAGATTTTTTAATCCAGCAACTTCGTAACAAGCTTTCAGCTGTCGTAGGGAAGCTTGAGTGGAACGTATTTTTAGTGCATCCAAAGACATCAAGTCTCTTAGTGATGGTATCAAGGATAAGCTCGAATCTAACGTGAGAAGAAAAGAGTTAAAAAGGAAGTTCTTAAAAGTAAAACTATAAAAGCAGTCAGTATTGAGATTAAAAAGATTACAAACGCTTTTGAGATATTTTCAACCAAGTCACGTCCACATCAAATCGATGAAAATAAATCACCACCCACCTGTGTTTTTACAATACTTTAAACATCTAAAAAACATTTTCTGTGTGACCACGTCTGCATAATCCAATTGCGAGCATTCACCCCAACTGAAATAATAGTTGGAGAAATTTCAATGCCGAATTTCAATACATCAGTTGATCTATCGGCTACCGTGAGATTTAAAAAGTGCTTACTTGTCGTGCAGAATACAGTTACACCAAACATCCAAGGCTAGATTTTGAGCGTCGGTCTCAACCTGCATCAAGAAATACATTCATAAACATCGAAAATCTTATATTATTGAAATTTGACAAACTTTTTTAATTTGACACAAACAAGGGCATCATTAAAGCTGCAATCCCAAGTCGAAAGGATGCAAATCGCCCCTTAAATACAGTTAAAAACAGAGAAAGAAGATGGAGTTTCAACTCACGTGTGACAACAAACCAAAAAGATGTGCATAGTGGTCGTCTGTTAAGTTGGCTGGATTTTCTGTTAAGCACATCTGAAATAAAAAATGGTGACGTTTGTTTTCCACAAACCTGTTTTCTTTTTTCTAACTAGTGAACATTCAGTAGTGATGGGTGGAAGCAATATATAACAGCTAATCACGATGACCTATTTTTTCTTGTTTGGCGCTTCTTCTACAGTGCAAATTATATCGTAATTGCACTGTGCGGATTATTTCTCAATTATTTCTTAATTGCACTCTAGAATCTTACCTGCACTCTTTAAGGAGCGCCGATAATTTAAATATTTATTTTCTCGCGTTTTATGATAAGTCAAAAAAAGATATCTTTACAATGAATCGAACTAATTATAAATCGGGTAGTGCTGCTCTTACAAAAATAGTTCATTGTGTGATTAGCTCGTAATCGAACGTTTACTCGTGCAATTGGAAATAATCGAACTCGTAATTTTTTTGCTTTTTAAATTTATCCTCGTCCTAACGGACTCGGAAAATTAAAAGCAAAAAAAAATACTCGTACAATTATTTTCTAATTGCACTCGTAAACGTGCGATTACATATACAAATTTTATCGTTAAATCTGCCTTGATATAGAGTTGGCAATAGCTTTACTTTTTTTTTAAAATGAAAGAGAATAAAAATTTTAAAAATTCGGAAAACCAACGAAGCTGGTTCGTAAAGAAGTGTAATTAAAGGAAAATATATATAAAAAACCAATTATAACGAGATAAACTTTGTCACCTGTATGAGCTCCTCCGCAGGCAATGGTGGATATAAGTGTGATCCTTTCCCAAGAAACTAGAAATACAAAAATCGTTTTTGAAGAGAAACAAATCTCGTCTATATTTCTACAGTATCACCCCATTTCCTTGAACTACAATACAAAAAATGCAGCTACGATACCTCCATGATATTATCCTGATACTCAAGAAGTTCCAAGTGTTTGTCAACACCTAAACATAAACAAGAACTATGAGCATGCCTTAGTAGCAGTAGCATAGTGAGCATAAAATTCCACTGTTGGATCGCAACAGGATTTTTGTTTGTGGAAGTTTGAACGTTATATGCCAATACCTTCGAACAAAATCACACAACATCAACAAGTTTTAAAATAATCTTCCACTCACCATTCACATGAGCAGTGATCTCGCTCGTCTCTTCATCTGATGCAAGCATCGACAAATTGGATAGCACCAACATAAGCTAAGTAAAAATAATACCCAACAAGTATATTTTCATCAGTCATAAAACACAGAGAACACCTGATAAGGTTGCAAGTCATCCCAAGCTGGTTAGTTTGTTACAAGCTAGAAGTAATGTCACGTGGATAAGACGACCTACCCTTTTTCTTGGTGCGCATGTCTTTTCATCGCCAGAAAGATGCTTAAGAACATGTGAAGCCTACAAAAACATAAAGAACGTGGCATGCTTAAAAATATGTTTGATGAAGCTGTTTCTTCTAGAACGTAATTTCCCTATTAAGGGAATGAGTCAACGTCTCTAGGTATAACGCCGATGTTACAGCTCAGTCTTATTTTACAACAACAGGTAAAAGTTTTCACGTTTATTCAAAGTTTAAATTTTTAAGTGTTTTCTTCTCTAAAACCATACATTGATTAAAAATTTCCCGTGGCACTTGCAAAGTTTACACAAAGTTAGGGAAAACCACTCCTCTACGTTCGAGCCGATTCCAAATTGAAGACATTATTCAACCTTGATGTACTATATAAGAATGCTATGCCGCAGGCGTTCAATAAAACAGATGCCTAATGATTGGGTAATCAAATGTTTTTATCTTTTAATCACATAAACAACTGAGAAAAGGCAGGACAAACATCGTTTGATAGCGATCAGTAATGTGACATGGTAATTGATTACACACAGCACTGCAAACATAAACTGCCAATTAGGCTAATCACGAGACAGTTTAATTAAAATCATAACACAGATATGTAAAATTAAAAACCTTAAAGTCGTTTTAAAAAAAAGTAATTTAAGGCAAAGCAACTGCGTCTGTTTCACTTTCATCCTTGTTAGCCAGTGCTGTATGGTTTACTGATGATGTATGATTGAACCAGTGGGGCTACATCACCTTGTAACTTCGTACGATAAATAAACGCATTGCATTCACAGAAAAACGACATTAAAAGAGTACGAGCCTCACATGTGTTTACAACTCAGATACAAGCTCGGAACAAACCTGGACTGTGCTCTTTATAATATATAAGTAAACGTAATATTCTGTTGCATGCATAGGTCATTCTTATGGGTGGAAAACGTTTTCGCCCAAAACGGGGAAAAACAGTCCAAAAGATAAATTTACTGGCACACGTGTTCCCCCTGGAACATTAATCTTACTTAACTCTATATTTTTAAACAAGTCATTCCCTTAACTATGCCAGAAGTTTTCGATATTTATTTATGAAGCTATATTTGCGTCGCAGGCCTGGTGGAGCGCTTAGTATCACCGTGGACCCTCTCTAAAACAGACAGTTTTGTCTCACAGTACAAGTCTTTAAAGCAGACACCATCATAACGAGGACACTTTTTTCAGTCGGATTAAACATGTTGGCCGCGGACTTTCTTCCTAAATGTTTTTACAAGTTGTATTTTTATTTGGACTAGTATATGTTTTTAATCTTATACAGGGAATCACTTTCTTTACCAATCTACCTAAAATGCACTGCAAGACAATGAAGTTTGTAGTTTCCACTGAGGTATACAAGCTGTGGCGTTCCGTTTAAGCGTGCGCAGAAATAAGTTTTTGTAAAACAAAACTGAAGTATTAACAACTTGGCTCTTGCAAGAGTTTAGTTCATGGCATCGCAAAAATAGAAGGAGAATTCAGAGTGTGGCTTGTAAAACTCCCAGAGATTTCGGAATATTCTTGAATGGTTTCTGTAAGGAGCACCAAGCGAAATTAATAAATGTCGATAACATAACAGACGATTTGTCGTACCTTTGAAAACTCTTTCGCTCCAATGAAATGCAACCAGCTAAGGTTGTTGTAATTCCCAAGAAATTTGTCAAAGTCGTCGGACGTGTCTTTTTCACCCATCAGTTTACCCCATGCTCCTATGAAAGATTGTATCGTGAATAATATACAACAGTTTTTTAAAATACATTAACATAAGGCCAATACACGAAAGAGAGAAACAACAACAACAACAGGACACTATTAGAAAAACCTGGATAAAGGGTTGCTGGTCCACTTTGCTACTTGCTAAAACACAAATTATCAGAAACAAATCGTTGACGCGTAAGACAACTTACAGTGTTGTTTTTACAAGAAAGAGTTTAAAGCTCACTCACCTGTGTCCATATATCGTTGATACAAGACTTCGGAAAAACCCTGTAGTGAAAGAAGTACATCAACAAGCATGATTTGAATGTTCACAATGAGTTTGATGTATCACTATCGTGACATCACATTAAACGAGATTCTGGATAATTTTTTTGTTGTTCTTGGGTTTTCTTTAATCGGTAAGAACACAATTTAACTAGGACTAAGTAGGGAGGGGGGTGTTGCACTCTATCCTACTTAACAAAAACCTACATATATCAATCCTATTGGGTCTAGGGAAGTGGGATTCCAATCCCTGCCTGTTTTTTCCTATAAATTCTTTGAAATGTTACATGGCTATAATATTTATTTATGAAACAGCTGCCTGCCAGATTTTTAGGTTTCATACCTTGCAGAACCTTAAACATTGGCTATTACTTATGACCTCCAACATAAATAGGGTTAAAGAACAAATTTCGTGGAAAGAGAATTTGGCGGAATTGGCGGTATTTAATTTGGCGGATGACAAAATAAAGTAAATTTGGCGAGAATTTACTTTGGCGTTACTTTTGGCTGGGAACAAAAATGAATAATTTCAGCAGGAATTTAATTTGGCGGATTATAGAAAAACTTTACTCAAAAAAAAACATGCAAGCTTGTTTGCTTCTTTGTAAATGAAGCAGCAAAAATAAAGAGCATTCTCATTAAAATCCCCAAGTAAAAAACACGTGAAAATTTACTTGTTGTTATGACAAAAATGAAAACCTGTTTTCCGAAACTCTGTTTGTAATGTTCCAGCTTCTCAGTATCTTGCGTTTTCTCACATAGTAGAATCAACGAAAGATAATCTTCATATTTTTCAGCTAAAGTGGCTGCTTCTTCGTAATAGCTAAGTTCCACTGCAAAAAAAAAATGTGGGAAATTAATTATGCCATAAACGTAACCAAAACTCAAAGGTTTCCTAAATCATATAGAAAAATTATTTTAACATCTCTTTTGCAGTTAGGAAGCAAAAGCATCATATAGTTTAGGATAAGGAGATTTTTTGGACACATACCTTCAGAAGTTTTATACGTGAAAAATCTTATAGGTTTATTTATACTCACTTAAAAAAAAATTTATTTGTGATATATAAAGTAAAAGAATTTAAAATGTTTGAAGATGAACCTAGCTGTGTCCACTAATCTCTCTTTTTTAATGAGCTGGCAGTTTTCTCTAAGTAATTTGTAGTGTAAAACTATTTTGCATTCTTTTACACTTGCCAACGCTTACCCTCGTAATTTGTTGATGGATTTGCATAAGTACTTTACATGGTGACCACTCAAAAAAAACTTTCAAATTCCAGGACATTCCAGGACATTTTACCTTTTTTTGCAGGACATTTTAAATTAAAATTCCAGGACATTCCAGGACAACAAATAAAGTAAAGTCATGTATTTCTGTGAGCTTAAAACTAAAAGCTGTAACAACATAAGAATTCAATCTCTGAACTAAAATAAACACTAGCTAGCCAAACAAAAATTAACACCATAACAAAATAGCAACATAAGACTACAAAATACTTTTCCAATCAAACAATGGAATCCTTTCGAAGTATTAATGCTTGCTCCATCTGAACACACTCGTCAAATTGTTCCTTCTTGGTGTTGGCTAACATTCGTAAATCGTTTGATCGTCCAAGGGTTTGAAAGTCAGCATTTGTGTGTGCTTTCAATGCCAATTCATCAGCATCTTTAATGAGAGTGTTTATACCGGTTTGGAGGAATTGTTTTTTCCTTTGCACTTCTTCAATTTCAGTTGAAATAACCTTTTGTTTCAATGCTTTTCCAGAATCCACTTTTAACTTCTTCTTTTCATTATTAATTTCAACATAACGCGATCTTGCACACTTGACAGACTTAACTAATTTCCTTGTAATTGGAATGTTGTGTACTCGCACTTCTTCTTCAATCATGTGATCGTGCAGAATTCTTAATGATTTCAGCGAACATTCTGACTGGTTCTCTTTAATGAATTCTTTATTTGCTTTGGAGCCTCGTTCAATAGCAGATTGTCCGTGACTCAGGCAGAATGCGAGCTTAAAAATACTCCATAAAGACTCGAAACCTTTTGTTTTTAGAAACTGGGCAAAGAATGTATCTAGCCTTTGATCAAACTTTTCAAATGAGAGAAACTTTTCCTGGTGTTCAGGTACAACATCATCAATGTGCTTTGAGAACTGTTCTTTAGCATCATCAGCAACTTTAGGGGTGACTTGCCCTAAAGAAGTTAGCTTTTCTAACATCTTGGAAAATCTTAACTTTGAAACTTCTCTTTCATCCCTAATGGCCAGCCTGTTGGGATTGATTGAACTGTAGCATCGAATGATCATGTGTTTCAGGGGGCATTTCTCTAACATGTGACTGGTCACATGGATAAGAACAGAACAGTTTCTTGATGAAAGTTTCGAAGGGAACTTCTCCGAAATTGTGAGATGTGGAGTTGTGCACCCATACCAACATCAATCGTTTCAGAGGGCTTATGTATGTTCTTATCCGAGACATCGATCTTTAAAAGTTTCATTGTTGTATCAGCCTTTTTGATGGTATCTGAAGGTATCAATCAAAAAATCAAAAATGGTAAGGAAAGATCGGTGTTAAATAAATAATCAATTCTCAAGCAAAATAAGAAAAGTGTAATATATAAAGGATAAACAAACGGCATTTACCAGTCCAGTACAGTAACTTTTACACAAGTCAATGTAGTCATAAGTAGATGTAGATGTTGTTGTAGACGTACTGTAGATCTGTCTCGTTCTATCCTTTAAATAAATAGTATTAGTGAGTTGTCTTTCATAGTATCTGTCATTTATAGCTTCTGTTGTTGTATATTGTACCAGATCTTCGTGAACTTACCTGTTAGAATAAACATTTTCATAATTGAAGTAAGAAGCTCCTTAAGGACATCACATAGGAATGGAACCATTGGTTGATCCGTTTGAAAGCCTCTCAGAAATTTGTTAAGCTTTGAAGCGATGAACTCTACCAACTTAAGTTTTGTAGGCATCAAGGGATCTTTAACTGCTTTTTGAAGAACTGCAAATGATTTCCCCTGTGGCTGTCTGGACTTTATAAGACCATCTAGATGTTTGATGAACTTCACAAATTCAGGCCATATGGTGTCTGCTCGATTTGCACAATTTTCATTCTCACACCACCTGTGACCACAATAAGGCAGTGGATAAACATTTGTTTCTGTCAACTTTTCGTACAGATCCCTTCTGGCAGGTGATTCATCTAACAACTTTGACATAGCTTTCAGCACCTTTCCCATTTCCCAACCAGACTTCTTGATGTCATTTTTCAAGCTTCCATGTACAGTATGCAGGCCACATGTTCTGATATTCACTAGACCAGCTAGTTCATCAAGATCACGTTTTTCAGAAAATAAAGAAAGAAACTTTAGGTTGACATTTGGTCCATCTGAAGATATTTGCATAAGACTTTTTGGATCAACAGATTTGGACCCATTCAAAAAAGTTTCGAGTATTTGCTCTGCATTTGCACCACCCATGAATTCAGAGTTCATGTACCTTGTTATGGAAATATCTTTCTCATTATCCCAATATCTGACCAAAATATCCATTTGTCCCTTTTGTAGTTTTTTGTTTAAACTTTCATCAAAGGATAACGAATATGTAGGTGATTTCTTGACTTCTTCCATCAGGACTTCTAAGAAATATGGAGCAAGACCATGGTTAATGAGATAGCCATATTTGGTTCTTCCGCAAGAAAATTTTTCTGCTATTTGGCTGTCAGGAAACATCACATGAAATAGTTCTCTGAGTCCATCACAAGAGCGTTGGGAAAAGTTAGCCTGGACCACCTTCATAGCCCAGCGGATTTCTGCAAATAATATTTGATCTCTCTCAAACATGGAATCTAAAGTACCTTGACAGGGTTTAGTTGAGGAACTTGCTTTATCAGAGGATGTTGGCTCAGAAGAGGATGTTGGCTCAGAAGAGGATGTTAGCTTGGAAGAATCTGTTACATTTTGGTTACCGGTAACAAAAGGGAGAACAGAAGAATTAACAGGTTCTCTTTCAGTGTGTTTTTTACTTTTTTTATGACTTTTGATAGCTGCTTCGCCCATATTTGTGACAAATATCTTTCGAGCAGTATTTACATCTTCCAAAGCCTTCATTTTTTTGGAAAGCCAGCTCTTGTAATTCGGATCTTTTAGCCAGTCGTCTAAAAATTTTGATTTCCTTGGCATTATTATATCATTAGTAATCTCTTTTAGTCTAGTTCTAAACAGAAATAAAAAGTAAACTATAAGAAACTTAATTGTTAGGTAAGGTCAAGTGAAATATAACATAGATATACCATGGTAGATAAATACTAAAACAATGATAAACTAGAAATCAAGCAAGAAAGCCTAAAAAAAGAATTTGATGATCCTTAAAAATTAAATATGCAGCCTTCAAACTAAATTCCAGGACATTCCAGGACAATCTCTAAAAAAGAAGGACAGTCCAGGACATTCCAGGACAAAAACTAAATTCCAGGACATTCCAGGACAGTGGTCAAATCGTGGTTAAACGCAATAGTGTTGCGTTTAACCACGATTTTCAGATTACATGTACGAAACACGCCAGTATTAAAATAAGAGACAATACCTAACAATATCACAATATATCGTCGTTCTTGTTGATACTCTTCGTCGAGGCTAGCAAATTGTTGATGTGTACCAGTCGATCTGGAAATAAATAAATAAAAATAGAACAGTGACACAAATTGTTTTCCATTGCTCGTTTCAACTTAGTGGTCACTTTCGCAGTGGACGAACGTACCGTAGTAAAGCCAACTCCCTTTCATAGCCATCCAATAGCAAATCAGATAGTAGTATTACTTGACACGTCAATATTGCTCCAACCTAAATAACAGATAAAGAGCTGATGCTACATCGTGAATAGGCGCATGCTGATAAAATTCACCTTCTAAGCAGCATAAAAAAATAACGTTTTTAGCCCAAAATCAACTAAAACATTCCAATTAGTAAAAAAGTAATTTAGAACCACAAAAATCAAGGAATTAAACAAGGAAGACAAATTGGCTTGATCAGATCTTATTTTCGCATTAGCTGATGCATAATATAAATGTTTTAGACTTATATTCCACAAAAGAGAATCCAGAATAAAATTTGACAGATTGATGCTCCCTAAAAATTTAGAAGATTTTCAGGAGTTTTAACAAAAAACTATACCCTATAATGCTCTTTTTAATACACACATTGCAGTATAGATAGCATGTTTACAAACCTTTGTGCTATCAACGTTTGGTAGGCCTTGTTCAAGTGCCAGTTGGATCTGCAATGTTCACAAAATAAATAAATAAATTGGTAACTAAAATAACACAGTATATAAAAAATAGAACATTACCAAAAATGACAAAAAAAACAATGAAATAATTACCTGACGTTTCAAAAGTGCTCGATTGTTAATACCTGTTGCGCTACCTGAAATTGAAAATACAAACTGTATTCATGTCACAACCCACTTCTACAGTTCCCGTTTTGCTCCCTCTTCCCCAACAATTTGTTTTTAGCGATATGTCTTAATCATTTTGTGCTTTTCTTGCACGAGCCTCGTCAAATGTGTTATTATTACACAATAATTGATTTTATAATTATACGAAGTTCCATTCTAAAACGATCATTTAACCAGTAACTTCAAATACGGGCGAAATACTGTTCTAAAACAGGCGGAAAGAAAAGCCAAACATCTCCTTACCAGTCCACGGAACGTGGTGCATCTGAGTTGCCTGTCTCTGTTTGGTAACAACTTGTCTGTGTTGCCAAGCAGCAGTATAACACGTCTAAATGTATGATACATTTTTTTTTTATATATAATCAAAATAAGAGAATAAATAAATGGTATAGCAATTTAAAAGTATGAGTAAACAGGTTTATCAAACAAAGTTAACTCACCGCAAACAATTCACTGACGGTCGATATTAGCTCTACTTGTTCCTTTACTGTCGATATTTGCGAAAGTTTTTTTTCTTCCAACCTGAGCAGGGCGAAAAAGAACTGACCGACACCAGTAACCTATGTAAAACAAAGAAAATACATTAAGTAAGTTCATTTTTGTAAATTGTATGAATTTCCATTCGACAACTGCAAGCTTGTCCAGAAAAAGAATGAAAAGTGCTTTTCAGCTGGACACACAAAAGAAATACCAACATACATTTGCAAAGAAAACATCTTTGGCATTGAAATTGTTTTCTTCGTCAAATGTAGAAAGACCAACATTGAGTGTGTTTATTGTTTCATCTATGATATCACCAACTCTAGAAAACAATTGTGATTGTAAGCTTGTGTTGTCATACACGAATAAAGAAGTATCACTCAACAATAAAATGGACGGAACGGTATAAGAATATTTTAAATTGAATGGATATTTTTCTTATTTTTTTTTTCTTTATACAGTTTTCCCATTCCTGAATGATTTCCACTTTCAGTTTGGATGGAAATATCTTATCTTATAACCACAATTTTTTTCTAATTCGATCCAAACCGTTCTGTTGTAAGTGGAAACTCAAAAAAATAAAGAAATGATCTGCACCAATTTGTGTTTAAGTATAAACTGGTGCAGCAATTTTCATATTTTTATATGTTTAGAACAGAGTTCATGAAGTATTTCTCATGATAGGAAGCAGGAAAAAAAGATTGTTTTTTAGTCAGGAATTTATATTTACAACTACAATCAGTAACCAAAAAACACAATCAACCCGCCAATACTCCGCAACCGGGAGGCTGCAAAAGTGCAACTTTTGTATATGCGTAGCTATGCTAAATAGTGTAGCTATGCTAAATAGTTTAGCTATGCTAAATAGTGTAGGTATGCTAAATAGTGTAGGTATGCTAAATAGTGTAGGTATGCTAAATAGTGTAGGTATGCTTAATAGCGACAAGAATGCGCTAGTCGCACTTTCTAACATGTGCGAATATTTTTTCCTACTGATTGTAGATTACTTCAGCATTGAAATAATAGTAAAACTCTCAATATATGATGCATCATAAAGCTTTGTGATTTAAAACAACTAAAAAGTAGCATCTAACCTTGAGTACATATTCTGTAGAGCTAGCATGCATTGCAGTTTTTCGCTGTTTTCATTAACTTCGAACTGAATGTCGTAACGTTTTTCCATTGTCTAAAACATAGATAACACACGCCATCATGTTAAGATGCATTATACGCCCCAAAAGCATGTTAGGAAATGATTTTTCCGGAAAAACATTTTGCTAACATGCGTTGAAGCAGTAAAGTAAAATTGAAGATCACTTAACACCTAATGTTTTTACATGATATATCTTGTTGAAACCGTACAATGTCGTTTTTAAATCTAAAATATTCTGTTGCACTAGTTTTTTTTTGGTCAATTAAATAACCAGCTCCACGTATAAACAGCATCCAGTCTAAATCTAACACCAGATGAGATAAGGTGTCAAAATTTAATAAACGCCCAAAAGGTAACCAAATTGATTAGAGTAGGGTGTTAATTTATTTACAAAGCAGACAAAAAAAAGTAGGCGAAGAATGAAAGAAAACATATCTGAAGTTAACCATCTTTTTTTTTTTACCTTCTCATAGATCTTTGAATGAGTAAGAAACTCGATAAATTCTGCATGAATTTGTTCTTTATCTTGCAACTGGTTCAACAGTAACACTGATGTTGTAACAAGGCCTGAAAAAAAGATTAACTTAGAAAACCTGGAAATACGCAAAAAATTATAAACATCTTTAAAATAATGAAGTTAGCATCTTAATATAACTTATAGTCCGTATTTGACAATTAACTCTTGGCAGTCCCTTGGTGATTATAAGAGAATTTGATATGTATGTCAGAGAGATCATAAAACACACCAAGAGAAATGATATAATAGACCTCGACAATGAGCTAGAACACTTATGGGTGGAAATCAAAGGTCGAAACAATCAGAGCAATATTTTAGTTGGAGTAATATACCAACCCAAGTTTTTGATTCACGAACAAGAACTGTGGTTAGAAAAGGTAGATAGTCTACTAAGTAAAGTAAGTTACATGTGGCAGGGCCAAATAATCCTGACTGGAGATATGAACATTGACTTATTTAAAGAACAAAATATAAGTCAACAGTACATGTTGCAGTCTTACGACTTACATCAACATATAACGAAACCTACGAGACAAAAAGCGTGTATTGACCATATTTGGACAAATAACCCTAAAAAAGTTAAAGTACAAGACGTGTTACCGGCAGACGAAGTAAGTGACCACGATGCAACGTATATCTTTATTAACGTTAAACCAGACCGGTTCAAAAAGTATATCCGTAATATTAAAACATTTGATGCAAATTTGTATGTAAAAGACTTCCAAACATTACCATTTAATGTCGTCTATGCTTTAGACGATCCAGAAGAAAAACTCTCCATTTTTAACGATTTAACGAAAGAATGTATTGACAGACATGCTCCACTTATTCGAACCAAAATCACTCGAGCGCCAGCACCTTGGATGCGTGATCCTGCTATACAAGAGTTAAAACAACAGAGGAACTCTAGTCGAAAAACCGCATTCGAAACGAGCAAAAAAGTAGATAGACACAAGTTTGTTGAAATTAGAAATAGACTTTCTTCTGTTATCAAATCAGCAAAAAAATCCTTTCTCACAACTGCATTAAGCTCAAAACGACCGGCTGATGTTTGGAAAGTTTTAAGGAAAATTTTGAAACCATCCTCTTCTATGAATGACATCAAGGACATCGATGCTTTAAATAATCACTTTACTACCACTGCAGAACGACTTTTGAATAAATCACCGAAACACAAGGATGAGATAATGGAAACAGTTAAAGCTTTCAACTTCAGTGAGGAAAGTTTTCATTTACGCGAAGTTAAATACAGTGAAGTTTTTGACGTATTACGCTTATTGAGAAACGACTGTTCTACTGGTGATGATGAAATACCGATATGGCTGATAGAGCATCTTGCATCGCTTTTAACGCATATAATCAACTGTTGTATCGAAAAACAACACTTTCCTAAGCAATGGAAGATTGGTAGAGTGGTTCCTATACCGAAGGTTGATCAACCAATGTCTTACAACGATTTCAGACCAATTACAATTCTTCCAGCTCTTTCAAAAGTTTTTGAAAAATTATTATGCAAGCAGTTATTAGAGTACATTGACAATGAATCGATATACAGTAACTCTATCCGGTTTTCGGAAAAATCATTCAACGGTTACCCTCTTATTACAACTAAAGGAGGACATTGTTAAAGCAATGAACAAAAGTGAAATAACATTGGCTGTCATGGCAGATTTTTCAAAAGCATTTGACACTATTAACTATGACACAATAATACGAAAACTTCATCGAATAGGATTATCGAAACCTGCCATATTAATGCTGTTAAACTATCTTTCTGCTCGAGAACAATATATACGAGTAAATGATAAAAAATCTAGCATATCTCAAGTAGTCTTCGGAGTGCCCCAAGGCTCCATACTGGGTCCCATGATTTTCAATCTATATGTTAATGACCTGAGTGACTGTGTCAATACTTCCACAGTTCTTCAGTATGCAGACGACACCACGCTCTACGCGCATTCGAAAGTGGTCCATATAAATGAATGTATTGATAACGTTAGGAGAGATCTCCAGAACTTACAGAGTTGGTCTCTAGATAACAACTTATCCTTCAACCGATCGAAGACGAAAACTATGTTATTTTCTGGAACCAGATTGTCTAAAATTCACAACTTAGACAACATTGATCTGGATTCTTTAACAACTGAGGAATCAAACATCGAACGTGTTACATCATGGAAAACTCTTGGTGTAACCTTAAATCAACACATGGACTTTAAGGAACATATTGGATTGACAATAAGATCCTGTAATGGAATACTTGCTAATCTCAGAAGGTTGAAGAGATTTACATCATACATCGTACGTAAGCAACTTGCAGAATCTTTAGTACTAAGCAAATTAGGCTATGGTAATGTTCTGTTGACAAATGTAGCAAATTACCAAGTAAAGAGGCTTCAAAAAGTTCAAAACTGTGCTGCATCTTTCGCCTTGAATAAATGGTGCAACACAGCTGACGTCATAGACTTGGGTTGGCTACCAGTGCAGCAACGAATCGAGCTATCATTATTGAAACTTACGCATAAGGGAATCTACGATAAATCCCTGCCTTGCTATCTCAATGTGGAACGAAAATCATCTCGATCGAGAAGAATAAACAATGGAGTTATCTTGGAAGGAGATGTCTGTGAAAATTCGTTCAAACAAGTTTCATCTTCGACATTCAACAGCCTGCCGAAGAATATACGAGAGGAAACAATTTTTAATAAGTTTGTAATTAAAGTGAAGGAATATTTATTAGGACATGCTTTAGCCCGTTTGTCGTAGATTTATCCTGCTTTTATCCTCCCAGCCTTTTTTGTTCCTTCTTATTATGTTTACTTGTTAAGGCTTGAATTATTCTATTTTTAACCTGTTTTTAACTTATATACTTTATATTTTATACTTTTAATTTTCTAACGAATAGCGATGTAATGTCGATGTGCAGAAATGTAATCATTAAAAAAAAAAAAAAAAAAAAAAAAATTGAAGGAGCGTTGATTCACAACATCGTTTTTTCACCAACCATCAACTCATCTCAAACGTTTCTACAATCATTTATCTTTGAATATTTTATCAGTTAAAAGTTTGGAAAAATCCTTTTCTTTCAAGCAATAAGCGATCGTTAGTTACTTTTTTTTACCGTTTTCAACTAATCACCCATGGGCGTTTATTAGTTGTGAATTCCCACTCTGGGCGTTGTTTATTAGCATTAAGTAGGTTATACCCTGCGCGTTTTTGACATCGGTGTTAAATCGGTCAAACATGTAACCGTTTTTTAGAACGACGAGATTAAGTTCCTAAAGAAATGCTTAGTTTGCTAAAACTATTTCTTTCCTCGATGCGTGTGAAAAATTAACTTTTGTCTACTGAGATAAGGCGTGCTGATACGGCATGTTTTTCTACCTTGGGAAATTATGTAGAAAACATATTTCTTACAGTGATTTAGTTGATAGCTTTTTATGTTACGTAGGATTGTATACTGCTTCCATCAGCAATTCCGTACTTCATAATTATTGTGTATCTTTTATCCTCAAAAGGTAACAAACATCTTTATACATATTTTAATAACAGAATTTCCAGCATCGTTATTTTGTGCGTTCTTGTTTTGCCTGTAAGCATGAAGTAATAAAATTTACTTAGACGGGGGTTAGTACTATGATTATAATAGCGTTTTAGATTACAAAACACCTGGTTTTTAAATTAGCTCACACATTGTCAGACAGCGAGAATTCTAATATAGATAAACTTTTTGAAACAATGTTCATTAATTTTTCTCTCCGCCTGGTAAGATTTATTTTAAATATGCTCTCCAACAAACCTTGCCTACCTATATTCCTTTGTGCAGCCCATCTTGGGTCAGACACTGGTCGACTGTTGAGCAGTTCGATACTGAGTTGAATAACCGCATCGTGAATATCTTGGGGTGTACATTCTAACGTGCTGATAATGTGATTGGTGTCCTGAATGAAATTTGAACATGTCACTACACTGAGCAGATATGATTTCTGAATGCAGTACAGTAAAATTGAACACCACATAACACCCATTCTGCAAGAAAATTACTCCAAAATTGTAATAATTCTCAAACAATTCAGTTTAAAAACGGCTACCACTAGGCGCTTGTGGAGGATTGTAGCACTTAGTGTAAAAAACTACATTGCTTTAGTGTCATTAATCTGCACGTATGCGAAAACTGAGTCTTATTTTATTTGCCAACAAACACACAAACAACAAGTATGTACTGATATACATTACCACGCCATCTTTTGAATGAGCTACAAAGGCCGTTTTTATTGTAGCATAGGCATCACTGGGAGATATCTCGAGTGGAATGTCAACTGTTTTCTATAAAAAATAGTCATTCTAATTTTATTATGAAACAATACAGCTTGTATTAGTATAAGTAATACTGCACATTATCTTCCCAAGTGCTGCAATAATGTGCAGTATTACTTATACTAATATATCTCACATATGCACCGTTGTTCCTATAATACAGCTTAAATTTTTTTATATGTTTATCACTTAATACAGCCTCACAAGAACAAAAGGTCCTTACAGATTCTTCTTTGCTAATTTTTGCTTTTTCTGGTTGTTGAATACTCTTCATTAGTGCTCTATGGTGAGAAAAACCTTATAGCGTAAAAATGTACTATATCTTTCGGACATTTTAATTCTATTGTTCTCACTAAAAGCACTCGATATATGGGAAGGATGGACATCAACACAAACCAAGATCTTCAAATTGTTTACTATCATTTAGCTTGGAAAAGTGGTAGATGAAGACAATTAAGTACTAAGTTATTGGTTAAATGGTCAACATGTTCTTTTTTCTAACAAAGTTTTATAAACATAAATGTGTAAACTCACTGACATCAACATTTTATTAACATGAAGCCATTTTGAACTTACATTGCTGGGTCTTGCATAAGTCGAAGAGTGATCAAACCATGTCTTCTTGATAAAAAGATAGGATCAGAGCCGCAGTTACCTAATAGTTACAAATTGCAAGTGGATTGAAGTAGGTCATTTTGTTAAACACTTCACACAAGCCCAAGAAGAATGCAGGAAGGCAACAATTTCAACATGTAATAGACTACATTCACAACATATCACTACTAAAAAAAGGAAAACAACAATCTGGAGGACTTACCAACACCAATTATGGCACTGTTTACTTTATTAAACTCCACTTTGACAGGATTCCACATACTTTTCGAAACTGAAAAGAAAAATACCCCTGGCGACTCAAATATTGCAGATTCATATAACAGTCAATTTTAATTTAAAGATAGTTTGAAAATATCAAGCTGATGCCAACATCTTATGTGGAAAGCTCTTTTTGTTCACTGTAATAATATTTGTCAAACAAGATATTAATGACTAATTTAGACCAAAAATAGTATTAGCTGTCAAAAAGTATCAAAAGATTGATGTCACTATCATGCTTAGCTATGCAAGTTACCCATGTACAAAAGTCGGTTTTAGATGTTTTGATCAGATATTAACAAGCTTACCTGATTGAGCATAAATCATGTGTTTTGATGCTATAAACACATGGTATTCTGCCACGGGTAAGGCCAGCTTTAAGTTTGTAAAATCTTCTTCCTGCACAAATACCCACATTAAAACAAAAAAAATCAGTGGGAAATATTATTAGGAAAATTTATAATTTCATCAGCATAGCACCTATTAATAAATTGTTGCACAATAATTTCACTGAACTCAACTTTAACCGTGTGATTTAATCATAATGTTAGATCTCTCAAACTGTTTTTTTAACAGTTTAAACGTAAATTTAAGACTTTTTATCTTTAGCTAGCAACATTGTTTATACCAAACAGAAAGATTCTCCATTTTCTAAGCAACCAACAAGGATACTGTGAATAGTGCATTTAAAGCTTGCACCTGTGCTACAAAAGCTTTGCAAGCACAGAATTTGCTCAACTCAACAACTAGCTAAGATGTCAGTCCTATTTCCACAGTGAACGCTAAGCAGAACGAATTAATTGACACTTATAGTGTATGACTTGAGTTGGCCTTTTCTTGTCTCTAGCCTTGACCAATCCACAATTTTCCACAATGGAAGTGAACAAAATCAGTCACGTATAAACAAGGTCATATACCTAATCATGCCACTTTAAACAAAAGCTCATTTGAGTCTTTTGTTTGCATAGCACTGATAAAAGGAAAACAGGATAAAAACATTCGAATAAAAAACATACATACTTGAACCTCATGGTCAATCAGTACAATACTTGAAAAACTGACTTGCGTGTCATCACCACGAGCTTTCAGCAAACCTGAAAAAATATCAAAAAACCATCAGAAGGATGTCCCATATGTTAGACAACATCGAATTAAGAGAAGTTGCTTGTCAACACCCTAAGACACAAGATGGGCAATGTGACACAAATATTTTAACAATATGGGATATGTTGCACTACATGGCACAAATTACACAACAGGGTACCCACCAACAGCACATCGATATGTGTCACCACTCCACAAAACCATGAGTAACATCGTACCAAAACCAGCATTCTTCATATCCAAAACTTGTATTTCATCAATATGCTGAAACGACTAAAAACGACATAACACGTTACATATCACAGAAAGTTAGTTAATTTACCTTAATTTTAAGTGGCTTTTAAACCAAAATGCATGACTTTTGCAAGACAACATACATATGCATTAGTATCTTAACACACATACAGAGTGAGCATTAGTTCTAAGAGTGTGAGTATTACTTCTACTATACGAAAAAACGAATGGTATATCAACACAACAAAACATAGAAAGTTTGTTTACCTCCACGTTTTCGTTAGTATACATTTTTATACACTTCAATAAATCAATTTCATAAACCATCTAAACGAGATTTCGCAAATAAGACAACTGAAAAGAATACAATTTATTACTGCATTAATACCTTTTTTCAAATACAGGTTTTTCTATGCAACTTCAATAGCTAGTCTTCTAGAAGTATTTAGTGATTTGATAATTTTTAATGATAACTATTCCCTTAAAAAACAGATACCTTTGTTTCTGATTCTGACGGCCCAGCTATTTCCCATTTCTGAAATTGCTGGTTTGTAATGGTGTAGAAATGCCTGAAATAAATAAGGAAACTGTTTGGGGAAAACCTTTTTCTATGTGAATATTTTTCAGGTAACGTCAGTATTCAATGTCTTTCCCTGCACAGATTTTAAAATTGATATTTATTACTGTTTTGGTCACACACTTAGCAGACACACTACTTTGAACAAAATAAAAATAGTTCTACCAGTTGTATTATTTTAGCTTTATTAAAAAAATTTCAAAATGACATACCACTTATCTAAAGAATCTTAAATTACCTCTCTGGAGTGTCGTAATCATTTGTCCCTGAGCAGATACATGGGGGATACTAAAAGAAAGAGCAGAGAAATTGTAAAAACGCAGATTCAACAATTTATCTAGTGTTAATACTAAAGTAAAGATACCTTATTGGCACCAACAACAGGCTGAGACCAAAAACTGGACACTCTTCGTCCAATGTTGGACAACATACCCTTTGATGTAGTGAGTTGTCGACAATGCACCGTAGACTATATATAAGAAATATGACCCTAGGTTCGTCCTGTGCACTTTTTAAATGATCATTAATGAAAGTTTTTAATACACAATAAACAATGCTTCTGTCACAAAAAACTTACAATGCTTGGTGACAATATATATACTTCATTCGTAGTTGTAACTAACACACACCCATATGGCTAAAAAAGACAAAAATAGTGAATCAACTTTTACGATAAATATTACTAAATGTGTATATGCTGTGTTCATAAGTTTAAGATATATGCAGTACTAACTGATACACCTGCTGCACCGCCTTTTTAATTCATGGCAACGCTTGCCAATATGAATGCAGACAAATTAAAAACACTTCTTGATTCATTTTGGCAAATTGTTGCCAACATGAGTTTTACTTTATTTGGAAGCAAATTGAACAAGAAGCCCTGCGGCTTGAAGATTTCCGCCATTATTTTAAAATTTGAAGTAGACCTTGAAAACGGAGAATTATGGGGTAAACAAATCATTGAGTATTCTCAATTATTATTGTAACTAACCTGCAATGTTAAAATACAACTCAATAAATAAAAAATAAAAAATTTACATAGCTATATGAAGTATTCTAAAATAACAGTTAAAACTTTGACTGGATATTTTTAAAACTGATCAGGAAAATTCTAAAAAAATCAGAATACAAATCTTGTTGTGTATAAACTTGACGATTCGAATATAATAACTTCTGAACGAGCTCAGTTTGAATGATGAAGTAGTTCATTGTTAATTAATTCAGCAATAAATACATATTAGCATTTGAATATTTCAGTATTTAGGCCTTCAAAATTCACTCTCTTGTTAAAATTTTTTTGAAAATGCTGATGGTGCATGGTTTGATAACAGCTGATCTGAAAAAGAAAGTACGTTTTAAAAATGATAAACAAGGATACAATTTTACCATAAACTTCATTAAAACCAGGTTGTTTAATTATTGTCTCTTTAACCTCTCTTTGCCTCTTTGATTTGAAAAGGGAATTTATTAAAAAGATACAAATCAATGCCATGTGATGCACAAGGTATAGTAAATATATATATAAATATATGTATATAAATTTAATCAAGCTGGCTTTTGATATCTTTGTTAAACAAGTAACATATTAAGCAGGCAATACATGATTTTGAAACCTGTGGACAGAACAGGATTTATTTTGTTGAAATCGATTTACTGAATTCAACAAATTTGATTGTTTATTATCCTTTTTTGATTTGAATTCTCAAATTTGCATTTCTTTTGGGGAGTCGGATTAGTTGCAATTTTTCATTTTGAGGAAACTGATTGGTCATTGTTTTGTTTGACAAATCAAAAAAGTTGAACATATCTAACTTCTAAAATTTCAAATTGACAAATTGAATTCAACAAGTTGAAACAAAAAAGGGTAAACACACAATTAATAAATTTGCGGATTTGATAAATCAATGGTAAAGGACCGTGAGATTTTTAAAAATCAAGTCTTTTCTAAGAAATCTTAGAAAAATATTTTGTGATACTTTGGGTGAGTTCAAGAAAGATTTTCAAGCAAATTAGGCACTCAAGGAGATTTGCCAGTAACAGAATAGTTAGCCGTTCTCAATGGCACGGTAGCTTAGTGGTTATAACTCTGGCATTTTGTGCGGGAGAACGGGATTCGATTCCCCTTGGTGCAATACCCAAGCCATGTGGCCTAAATATTATATATATAAATATAATCTCACATGGCTTAGTTAACCCAAGCCATGTGAAATTTGGGAGAAGGCACACTGTGTGGGCTGTTGGATGTTGCAGGGACTTGTCTAGTAGAACGCGGACCCTAATTGGGTCTGCGCAGCTCAATGTGAGCATTAAATACTCTAGGACTCCCCATCTAAGCCATGGCCCCTCCTGGAAATAATAGACAGGATATATCCCTCGATATTTGTGAGGCTAGCCATATAAAATATACAGATAATCTATTTATCTATGCAGAATAATTATATATAAAGTGCGTACAGTATAACCAGCCGCTCATACAACTACTTATACGATAGATATTTTTTTTACTTAAATTTCCACACTTTTCTTCGTTATTGATCTTCCCATAGCCATCTATATATTTATACAGATCCACATAAAGTTGTGCTTCAATTAAAGCCAAAAAAAGGAACAAGAAACGATTGGGCAAAAAAGTTATTAATTTTACTGTAGCTAGCAGTATGCCGTATTATTAAACAACAACACTATTCTGATTTCAAGAAAAAACACGAAAAAGACGCAGTTAGCTGTAAAGAACACAAAGAAGTTTTTAACGGCTAATTATACTAACAGCGGTGATACACGATTATTCGAATTCGACAAATTGAATTGTGTATCATGTAAAAATTGTATGCTTTTGGCATGTTCAGACTTGTCGAATTCAATTTTTTAAAAGTCGGACCGGTTTAACTTTTTCGATTAATCGAAATGTTTTTAACCAATAAAAATGCTTAAAATCTGTACATCAAATGTGCGTTCAGAAAAATGTGAGTTTCTATATGAAAAATAAACATTAATAGACCACGTTTAAAAACATCACGTCTTCAAAAAGAGATAAAAGAGAATTTAATGAGATTTTTTATCAGTGAATGGATGTTGGAAGAAGTGCTCTGGAGCTTATTAGCAGAAGACATGCAAAGAAAATTAAAATAATCTTCTTGCTCTACCCGATATTCGTTTAATAACATATCACACACCCTAAAATTAGGTCTTTTCTGCAGCCTTTTTTTCGTACACACACGACATTTGTAATATTTTCACATACCACATTTGTAATATTTTCTTAAATATTTAGTTGCTGAAATAATAACTGCAACAGCAGTGAGTTCAACTTCGCTCTATGAAGAAAAATATCAAAAATCTGTTCTTGTGTATCACCTGTCAAGTTTCGATTTTATTTTAATACTCATTATAATTTACACAAATCGAATTCGATTAATTGGATCGTGTATCATCGCCTTAAGCGTAGCATCAATTACCCTGCATCGGCTAACTGTATATTCTGTTACAGGCTAATCATTAGTTCACCCTGACTGTTCGGTGCAGGCGACAATAAACTTTTGTCACGTTTCGACAACTTTTCTGCAAAAAATATTAAAAAAATCCTGTGTGAATATAGCTATATCTTTTTATCTGATAGAAGTAGCCCCTTTTTCCCATAAGAACAGGAGTTGGGTGTCCAGCCATGGAAATATTACGCAAAGCAAGACAAAGGTTTATTGTTGCTGGCTCTTTAAGAAGGCACTCTAATCTAAGCACTATTTTGTGTAGCACCAATCAAAAGAAGATCCAAGTCAGCACCAAAAATTGAGATAGCTAGCTAGTCATCACACTTTTCTCACTTATATATAAAATAATTCTTACCTGAAGTGTTTAGCTCCCAAGCTACATCAATAAAGCTACTACGACCAACCAGACCAGCAAGGGGAGAACAACAAAATGTTAGCACTTTTAGTCATGGCCGTACACAAAATGTTCTGGCCACACGAAGAGTACATCAACTCTGTTCAGATTGGTCATTAAATTGAAAAAGATTAAAATGAAGCATCTTCATTGGCCTTCGAGAAAATAGAAATTTTCTGAGGTTTTAGCCTGGACATAAACTTAGCAGCGTCCGGCCTAGCTGCGCTGTCTCTATCTATCTATTTATCTATCTATCTCTCTATCTATCTATCTCCTCAGATAAATCAAAAACTTTGCTTTCTTTATCCTCCCTAAATTTAACCATTGTTTGTGTGTGAAAGCATGTGATCACAAAACAAAAATAAAACTGTAGAGGTGAAACATAAATTTGCCAATGTGAAGAAAAAAAATGACATTTCAATTTTCAGGCATGTGAAATAAATTGGATTAAAAAGGGTGCTGTATATACAGAAACAAATTCAGCATACAGTTCACCATTCGAAAGTTTGAAAGTTATCACATTTTTATTACCAACGTAATATTATCAATTCTCAATGCATACACTTACACTTAATGGCAGTAAATAGAGACATTGCTTTCCACCTAGGTTTAAAAACGATTCAACTGTGACTGCTGGTCTGTTTATGTTTTGCCAGAATTTTACAGTTCCTTCTGGAGATACATTCATCACCGACGTTTTGGTATTCATTGCAAATGTTGGGTCTGAGGAGTTTGTTTCGATAACACATGTTAAATCTGCTTGATGAGTCAGTTCTGTGGGTGCAAGTTGAAACTCAAAACAGCTGACAGCCTAAAAAAATATAAATTTAACCATGACATTACACCTTCCATGCAAACCCAACATTTATCAAAAACGTAGTAGGTATTATATAAACAAAGTTTTTACAATCAAGCGTACTAAAAGATGAAAAACCTTTTTAGCAGCACTGGAGGTAAATCTCCAAATAAATAACTTTCTCCCGCAGACAACCGATACCCAACCAGCAGGATCAATCTTTGCAGATAAAGGTGCTAAAAAAATAACAAAAATTTATCTCTTTTAAAGAAAGAAAAAATGTTAGAAAAAAACTAAGTGTTCAAGGAAAAATTCATGGATTATCATGAAATATTTTTGGTTTTAGGATAAATAAAATAAATCTATTTTTTGTTGGCCTTAATTTTGAAAATTAAAATTGGAAATTGAATGAATTAAAGTTTTAAAAATACAACATTCCCAGTTTATTTTCATGAAATATATACAACGAAAGTGTTATTTCAAGAAAATCTAAATCTGTTTTATATAATTCTTTATAATTACCTTTTTGAGAGGCTGCCAAAACCTCTGCCACTTCAACTGGAAGTGCATTGCCATAGGTTAATAATTGATGGGACTCATCTTGCTCAATGATCTGAAAGGCTCTAAATCCAAAATCTATTTTAGTAAGGGAAAAAATAGAGTTTTTTAACAATTGATTAAACAAGGAAAATAAAATAAAGACTCACGCTTTACTTTGAAGCTTTCTAGTATGAACAGAATCTTCAGTAACTGACAAGTTTAATGTAGAAAATGGAGAATTTTGTTTTCCAATCAAGGAGTCCTCTAAGCGACTGCGTTGTTGTCTTTTAGGTGTATACATTATTATAACTGAAGAATAGAAGCAGATGTGGGTGTAAAAAAAATAACTGTTTCAAGTCAGTTCTTTAAACATCATTCCTTTTAAGTCAGCATTTCTCAGGCCTATCAATAAGAGGCGCGCGATCGCTCCCGCGCACGCAAACACGCGCCTAATTCTGAAATATGAGGCCTCTGTGGAGTGATTTTTCACTCGCCTAGATTGATTCCATGTTATGTAGCTGAGCGATAATATCCTAAATTCCTGAGATTGTATTTTCTATTTTAGATAGAGTAGTTCATTTTACTAATCATAAACTGACCAACCATTCACGTTAGGTGCGAAGCGAAAACATATCGTTCCAGTAATGACCTTTAGATATTCCGTTTTGTGAATCTACTTTGTTACCAGACCCCGACATGCTAAAATCGGAATCGTACGAAGATACATCGACATGAAAAAGTTAGAAGTGGATGATGTTTATAGTCACATGGTCAAACGATGTTTTTGTAACGTAACAATTATGATTTACATGCATGTTGAAAGACGTTTTTAGTTATGATCTGAAGATGCTCTGACAAAGATCAGGGAGAAAATTTATCAAACTTAATTTGTTATTTATTGCCTTAAACCCAAGAAATATTTGCTAAATGATTCTCTTTTGTTTGTGAATGCAATATATTTCTTTTGTTTTCGTACTTTCAGTTATCAAATGTCGTTTTTTTTCTATAGTTGTGTAACAAGACTTGTAATTTGTTTTGTTGATCACACCACGCGTATTTATGTGGAACCTGTTCTTGTAATAAACAAGAAAATGAGTAATGTATTTCTTTTGTTTTACATAACACTCCATCTCCCTGTTTCTCCATTCATTCAAAAATAGTTTTGTTATGGGAACATCTCTGGGTGAGAGCGTTCGAAACGTTATTCTAAAATAGCAGGTCGTATGTTTTGAAAACTCGATTGCTATATTTATCTGAAATCATTATCGCGACATGTCTTCGTCAAAAAAAAGTATCAAAGGGAACAAAATCCAATTATCTACTTTCATGAAATGGGGTATTGATGATATTATCGGACATAAAACTTTAGAAGAAAACGGAAATAGATTTGTTAACTTTTTGATAGATTTGTTAACTTCGTTTGGTGCAAACTTTGTGCGAAAAACAAGCCTGCTATTCTTCAGCATCCGAATTGCAAGGGACCAGTGAAGGAAGCTGTCCTGACATATATTGATGGGACAAGTTTCGTAACAAAACACTCTGTTACGCGACATATTTCCGGCGAAGGTCATTCTCTGATGTTTCATTTTGTTATATTAATTAAGCACCACAAGTAGATAAAAAGAGATTAACATATATACATGATACAATTTTCGTAACGAATGAAGTCAAGATAAAGGCTTTCGAGTCTCCAGTGTTCAGGGGTTCACTGGTTAAATCGTCCCCCGACTTCAGAAATTAATGTTTCTTTTCTCTTTTTGTCTTAATTTTGGAACTGTAAGATCGCTCGCGCGAACAGAATTTCCCCCTCTCAGCGCGCGCGTTTTGTCGCGCGGGAGCTTTTTTCTTATTGATAGGCCTGATTTCTGTAGCACAAGTTGCAGAAACAGATAAAAAGGTTTATGATATTCAAAAATATGGGTGTATCTGAAGTGTATCTGAAAGGGCCAACCATGGTTTTGCGCTATCTGAAGATTTTGAAAATTAGGAGATTTAAAACACATCGAAATTTAATTAGCTTAAAGGGGCAAGAAAACGAGTTGCTTTTTGCGCTTCCTACAGCACTAAAAATGGGACGTTAGAGAAGAAAATAGAAAGAATATACAATGCAATAAACATTGTGTTCTACGAGATAGTCACTAAAATATCATTAAGTGAAACAACAGCAGTTAACAGCAAGTAGCACTTGTTTACAAAAAAAAAACATTTGAAAGTATACCTTAGCAATTAACAACTTAAAGATTTTAAGCATTCTGCAAAACAGATCTTTGCAAAATTTTAATTATTAGTTCCATCTCTAGGATTTAAATATTTATTTATCAACACAATAAATTTTATGCTTTTTGTGCCACATGTAAATTAATTTTTAGGATTCCTAAATAAAAAAACAGTAAAGAAATGATTACCATGGTGTCTCTTTAAAAACACCTTAGCAAACAAAATCTTCCCTTAGTTAATTTTAGCTATAAACTTTGCATAGTTCTGTAAAATACAATGCTTTAAAACAGATTATGTTGTGATTGTAGTATGCAAACTACTTTTTTTTACATTCTTCGATTCTGTATCAACACAGGGAAGTGAAAGAACAAATGATTTTCTTAATACTTGCAGTAGTATAGTAGCTCATTAAATTTTTGTGTGGAATTGCTGAAATTCCCCAATTTTGTGAAATGTAAAATTCGATTTAAATACAGGTTGAGATAGCCATAAGGGAACAGCAGCATTGTAGAAGTGTAAAAGGAGCAGGGTGTCTGTGAAGCTATGTAAAATCTTGCTATACTTACCAGAAATATCAAATAATCTACGGTCTGTTAACCAAATTGTGGACAAAAATGGATATATGTCAATTTCTTAAGAATCATGAGGTTTAAACCGAAAAGTACGATCCTTACATAAAAAAATCTGGGGTAATAAGCCTCTGTTTTTTTCACTGTTTTATATCTGCCTTCATCGAAAACAAATCCAATGGAGAAATTCGAAATACTATAAATGAACGTGTCTATTTTGTTTGCGCTTTTTAAATGAAATTAACAAATTGAATAATTTTTACAGTTTAAATGAAATACGGTATTAACGATTGTTGATGTGCTTTTTCTCTTAAAATTTTGAGTTGTAAAGCTTGTACCTTTTCTTTGAAGAAACACTATATTAATTTAAATGTTTATAATGTGCAAAAACGTGTTATATTTATGGCTTTATTAATAAGAAGATTTTAGAATATGAAATTGGTATATTTCCGTGGTATCCTTTTCATGCAGCAGAAGAAGAGAGAATTGTAAAGGTCTTAATGATCCCATATTTATTTTTACATTTTTTGTCATGGTTTGATGTATCTATTTACCTAAACTACTTTTTGGTGCCTGAGGCCACCATTGAAAATATGTTTTGCTGTGATCCTTTAATTGAATCAGTAACTACAATTGTGTGCAAAAATATTTGGAAAACTTTCTGATTTTTAAGTTTTTAGGCTTCTTTTGGAATAACAGCCCCCCTCCCCCCAAATTCAGTGTTGAATTTGTTGTTTTGATTGCTAGTGTCAGGTCTTGTAAAGGCACTGTTGTCAAAACAGTCAACATTGAACTTGGGGGGGAGGGGGGATACTGTTTTGCCAAAATATTTGTGCAAACGAACCGTTTCCTGTTATGCTTGAGATTATGTTGTACATACATACATACAAAAACATCAAAGTGAGCGAGCTTGCAAAAATGAGGGAGTTTTCCTGTTATTCAAAGTCGAACATCTACATACACGCCAAGTTGCCAATAAATACTTCCAGGACAGATTTGTGATCGAGGAACAAGGGCAGGCCCCGCCTGCTCACCGTCAGGGACGAACGCAGCCTTGTCAGAGCAATTACCAACTTGCGCAAAACTGAAGGTTCGTTCAGTGCTAGGAGACTTAGATTGGAGGTTGGAATAGACAGGAATGTGTCAGATTGGACAGTAGGAAGGTGCCTAAACAAGCTAGGGTACAGTTACCTGCTGGCAAGACGAAAAGGACTGATGTCTGCAAAGGACTTATGATCACGCACTGAATTTGCCCGTCAGGTCAAACGGAGTTGGCCGATAGACTTTTGGACAAAGGAAATCAGCTTCTACTTGGACTTTGTCCACAAGTTCAACCCAAGTGACTAGGCGAAGAACAGGCGATAGATGGTGTGAAGGAAGATATGCGAGAGTTTGAGCCGCATATGCACATCAAAGGAAGGAAAGCGGGCACTGGCGGCAGAATGGCTAACTTTATGGTGGCAATTGCTTATGGCAAAGGGGTTGTGCTGTGCAAGCAATATGAGGAGATTTTAACTGGAAATTATTTTGCCAACTTCATCCGTAAGCACTTTTCCAGTGCCTTTGCTAACAGTGCCAACCCAAACAGTAAACGTTTCCTCCAAGATGGCGATCCAAGGCAAAACTCTCCTGTTGCGAAAAAGGCAATAAAGGACGTTGGTGCAACATTGTTTCCGATGCCGGACAGAAGCCCTGACCTCAATCTCATTGAGAATTTTTTTCATCTTATACAGGAGAAATTGTGCAGGGATGCCTTGAATGGGAACATAACGGAGGAAACTTTCGAACAGTTTTCCTCTCTTGTCCGGGAAAGCATGGTGAACTTTCCTGTTGAAAGCATCAACAGAATCATTGACATCATGGACGGAAGAATTTTCGAGGTGCTAAAGAAGAAGGGAGAAAGGCTGCGATATTAAAGTTGTGTGTATATATGATATAAGGTGCTGTTTTTCCATTTCTTGTTTTTTTCTTGCGTATACATATATATGAAAGTATTATAATATAACTTGGTTTATCATATACTTTGAGTTTTTCTCGCAACTTGATTGGCTAATCTGCACGAAATATATGCTGTATTTTGTTTTTCAACCAAGAAACGAGTGCAATTTTTACTTATACAGAGTGCAAAAAGCTTATATTCTTCCTTTGATTGGCTGATTTAGCGTGCAAAAAGCTTATATTTTTTCTTTGATTCGTTGAAAATTCGTAGGAAAAGCCTATGTTCTTAAAAACGAAAACTTGTTGGTGAATTTATTTTCACAAACATACATTTTATGATTCAAAAATTTTCTTTTGTTTCAATAGTCATTAATCATAGAGCACGCGCTCTCCACCGGGGATGAAAAACAATTGAATTATCTCGAAATAATTATATAATAGCACGACGATGGAGTGCTGTGTTATTTGGCTTCACAATGATAATTTATTCTTTTGAAAATTCGTAGTTTTTATTTCCATTCAAATTCTTTCAAGCGTGACATGAACATAATTTGTTATAATGATCTAAATCGCACGTGACTTCATAAATTCAAATAATTTATAAGTTCATGAATATAAATGAAATAAATTACCTTGCAGTGATTTTATTGGCCCCGATAACAATGCTTGTCAATATTGTGAACATAATTAAGCAGTGTGCAACCAACTATGTGAAATTAACATGATATAAGATCGAGTATATGATAAACAAGTTATTGCACATGCTCTCGAAAAATATCGGCTGATATTTTTTTCGTTTTTTATGTTTCGTATATTTCACTCGTGAAATATGTAACGAGAACATAAAAACACTCAAAAAATATTGCCAATATTTTTCTCAGCACTGTGCGATAACTAGTACATATACCACTAACAGTTATCTTTGTGTTCGTTTTCAACAAAACAGGAGTGTTGAAGTGTTGAATTTGTTGTTTTGATTGCTAGTGTCAGGTCTTGTAAAGGCACTGCTGTCAAAACAGTCAACATTGAACTTGGGGGGAGGGGGGATACTGTTTTTCCAAACCATTTTTGGACACGATTGTAGCTACAGTAAGCCTGTACCATAGCCCTGGGTTAACCCAAGCCATGTGAGGAAAATTGCAGAGATGGCGGACTGTGTGGGTTGTTGGGTGTTGCAGGGAGTTGGCTGGCAGAGTGCAGGATCTAATTAGGTCTGCGTAGCTCGAAACGAGCATTAAATACTATGTAGGACTCCACATTGAAGCCATGGCCCCTCCTGGAAATAATAGAAAGGGTATATCCCTCAATATTTTTGAGACCAATCATGTAAAATATGCACATCTATCTCTAAGAAAAGAAATCTTTTCTGCCAATCAGAAAAAAACTGAAAAATTGTTTCAATCCACAAGTATCAACAAAACTCTTTCATTTTAAATGCTATTGTACTATTTTTAAACTAGTCGATAAAGCCCGTGGAGAAATCAACTTAGGCAAAAGGTCAATAAAAAAAAAGTTGTTTTAGATGTTTTGCTGACGTCAGCAGTGCAGCGGAGATAAAAAAATTCGCGAAATTTGTTTATTCTTTGTCTGTAATGTGTAGAGGTTGAAACGCTGGTCAAAATAATGTACAGGATCATATGTTCTCGACGAACGCCTAAGGAGATATCAGGGATTAAAAATTTTTTTGGAAATTTGTATACCTGTTGCCTCTATCATATAGATCTTGAAACGTTGATCAAGAAAATGTATAGGATCATGTACTTTTAATAAACGGTTGCAGAGATATTAGGGTTTAAAGGTTTTTTGATGACGTCGTCAACCCATCCATTCCGAAACTGATTCGGGGACCCAGGTTTGGGAAACTTACCCAAATTGGTCCCAGGTGGTCCCTAGTTACCCACGCGGTGAAAAATCATTGACGTCACCACCTCGTTTCCAAGTTATTTGGCCTCAAAGTTTTAAAGACACTGTAATGGCTTCGTTAATTTAATATAGGATATTGACGTTAAAGTAGTGTTATTGACGTCGCGCCATATCGTCATAAAATTTAGCGTTTCAGACATATTTTTTTCGGTGACTTCAAAGAAAATTTTGGTGACTTCAAAAGAAAATAAACACATCCACTATGACCGTCACATACACCTCGTATTATTATATAAGATTGACGTTAAAGTAGTGCTATTGACGTCGCGCCGTAACGTCAGAATATTTAACATTTAAGACATAACTTTTTCGGCTACATAAATAAAAGCTATAAATATTTGCAGATAAATATTTTTCAGAACGTATGCTTTATGTATAAAATGAAAAACAAATCTATACCCCCCATAATTTCTAGCATGTTTCAAGTAAGAGAAAGTAAATACTCAACCAGGTCATTTGGTCAGTACTATCCACCATACAGAAAATCTAAGGCTTATTTAGTCGATAAGGCCCGTGGAGAAATCCACTTAGGCAGAAGGACAATGGGAAAATAGGTTGTTTTAGATTTTTGCTGACGTCAGCAGTGCATATACAAAAAAAATTTGACGAAATTTAGTTTATTCGTTTCCTGTAATGTGCAGAGATTGTAACGCTGATGACAAAAATGTATATTATCATGTGCTATTGACGAACGGCTAAGAAGAAGATATAAAGGTTTAAAAATTTTGCTGACGTCAGCAAAGTACCTAATAAAAGTACCAAAAATTTTTCTTTCGAAATTCATAAACCCGTTGCCTTTATCGTATAGATCTTGAAACGCTGATCAAGAAAATGTATAGGATCATGTACTTTTGACAAACGGTTGCAGAGATATTGGAGTTTGAAGGTTTTTTGATGACGTCAATAAATCTTCCTAAAAATCAAATTGCTTCTTTTTTGTTGGACTGTGGAAATTAATGTATAAAGTTGCCAATTCAAATCTACCAGGGGAAAATACACCTCTTCACAGTTTAAGTTGTTTGCACATTTTCTATATATAGTTGACTTTTAATGTTTACGTTTTAATGGATTCTTGTGTATGCCTGGAAAAACTCAGAAGAAGTGACAGGCAAAAAAACCGCTAAGGTGAAAAAAGTCAAATTATGGTTAAAAACTTGTACTTCGACTACTAGCATCTTTTCACTGATATATGTTCTAAATCTAAACTAATACAAGCTGTATCTTATCAAGAACAAAAGGTGCCTTTACCTGAAAATAAAGTTTAGAATAAGTGGTCTACGACTTACCGGCTGCATAATTTCGCCCGTCGATTTGTGTAAGAAGTCTGGACATTATGAACAACATGTGTCATGATGAAATATGTTTGTGTCCTAACGTCTGCAAAAAATGTTCTTAGGTTGGCTAGCTTTTCCTCATATTTTTCCTATCTGCAAAAGTAAATACATTTCCCAGACCAAAATAACTTAGCACCACTCAATTCTTTTTTCTTTTCTTTTTTTCACTTCCTGACAGTTTTTTTTGTAATCTAAATTAGTCAATCAGAGAACACAAACGTAACATATTTTTGATGATGGCTTTTGGCTTTGTATAACAAAAAGGAAGTCTCGAACTTCTAAGGCAAGCTCAAACCTGTGTTTTATACATTTTTCAAATTTCCTGATCCTTAATTTTTTTTTTAAGGAGAACTAACAAGTTGTGCTTAAAATGTTCACTATAGTGTGAATATAAAGTGTAATGATTTATATATATTTGAGCTCTAGTTCTCAAGATATTTATGGTCAAAGTAGTCCTAAGGTCGCCATGACAGTGTATCAGAACATCATCAAAGACAACATGTGCTTCATTTAATTTGCTAAATTTGAAAACAAAAACTTCAAATGATTATGCATAATAAAGTGTATTGGAAGTGATTTTGTGATAACAAAACAAAACAAAACAAAACAGCCTCAAAGTTTTACTTTGTTTACCTACTTTGGCATGTTGTTAAGTTGTTGAAAATTATTTTTTCCACTATGATGTTCTTCATCACTTAAGCCTCGCAATAAATTTTACAAGAAGTGATTGAATCTTAACAAGTCCCGTTGAGCTATGTACGCTGTGTGCAGGCCTTGGCATGAGAGGCGGGCAATCGCACACGCACGCGCCCACACACGCGCAAAACGTCTAAGGGTGCATTCCATTTAACACAAAAACTGACACAACTAGCTAAATCAGCTTACCTTACTCAAAGTGCATACATGTTCACAAAATGGAATGAGCTATGCAAGGCTCGCAACATTTTCAAAAAATGCAATGCGAGGGTTTCATAAATTATCTTGGCTTCACATTTTCCGTAAATTATGCAAACACATGGGAAACACATGTCAAAACAAATATGGCGAATGCACGACGGCAAAAAATGATGATCGCATCGGTTTTTTCACATGAAGAATTGGGAGAAAATTCTTCCGATGGTGATGAATTTTTTGAATTAATGATTCCTGTAATTCAGGTGTTTTTATCTTCTATATGTGAAGATGGTGTAAGACAAGCGGAATATTTTGAAAATGTTGTGCCAAGGTGATTTATTGTAACTAGTTAGTACATTTTGCAGTTAAATGTTTTCATCGCCGAGTTACATACTTGCAACGTTTTTTTAGATACCAACCAAATGTATTTAAAATGCATTTTCGCATGACTCGGGTATCGGTGGAAAAACTTGCTGGATTGTTATCTGCTGCTTCAGTATTTTCGAAAAAAAAAACAGGAAAGAACGAAACTCCGATAGTAAAACAAATTTGTATCTTTTTGTGGTTCGCTTCCGGAAAAGAACAGTTAGTGCGAATAAGTGACAAATTTAACCAAACAACGTCATCAATATTTCGCATTATCAGACGTGTTGTTCAAGCGATCATTGAAAAAATTAGTTTGTTTGTTTCTTGGCCGTCTCCTGGGGAGTTGTTAGAAATAAGTGGTGGTTTCCAGACAATGCGTGGGTTGGAAGGAGTTGTTGGTGCTATTGACGGAAGTCATATACCAATAAAAGCACCGCATAAACATAACGAGACGTACATCAATAGAAAAGGATTCCATTCCATTATTTTGCAAGCTGTGTGTCATTATAAAAGGAGATGCTTACAAGCCACTTAGCATCATTTAGGATTAACGATGGTGAATTAAAGCCATCGTTTTTGAAAGCCGATGACCCAACCAAAGAAAATGTCAACAAAGAAAAAGTTATTGTGCCGCTTGGAAACATGACTAATTTAAAAACAGGCACTGCTGATACTTCCCTACGAAATAAGAAAGCTGCATGTGAATGCCTTATCAAACTTTTGCGGAACAAATTTGCCGACTTCCAGCAACCTGTGTTTCAGTCGATGAAATGGATAGACCCAATAAACTGGGAAGATAATAGAATAGACCAAAGTGACATGTACAACCATTTTAAATCATCTCTAGATTTTGCTGGCTTTATTGAAAGAGATGCCATGATTAAATGGAAAGCCCTCCAAAATTATGCAATGCCTCGTCACAGTGGAGTCAGCGCATCAAATCTAAGGATGAAAGTGTTGCAATGTAAACGACGGGAGTACAAAACATCTATATCTGTTGGTTGAGCTACATCTATCTCTTTCTGGGTCAAATTCAACAGTCGAGAGAGCGTTCAGTCTGTTAACACTGTTGCTATCAGATAAAAGATTAAGCATGAAGCATGAAACTATGGAGAATCTGATGCTTGTGAATATAAATGACAAGATATGGTCGATGCAAGAAAGAGAGGAGATTATCAAAGATGCTGTTGATAAATATTTGGAAAAGCGTAGGTTTAAGCGAACAAGTGTGCCGCCAGAAAAGATTTCACGTCTAGATGAAAACGAAGCTGGGCCTAGTGGCAGTGGAGCTGTAATTGAAATCATCAATGGCGATGTTGATGAGGATGATGACGAAGTTGTAATAACTGAAGAGTCATGTGATGAATAGTTTTTGTTATTGAAAACTTGTAAAACATTATTAGGATTAACTTTTAAGCATTTTTGTTAATAATTTTTTTGTTAATAATACTAACAGGCTTTTTTCTTTCAAACATTTTCCAAGTAAGGGGTCATCTACAAAATTCGTAGCAATTCGTATCAAAAAAATTCGTATATGCTATACGAATTTTCTTTTGCCATACAGTAATTAAATTCGTATGAAATTTTTCTAAAATCGTATAAAATTCGTTGGGGGGTTTAATTAAATTCGTATGAGTTTTAAATTAAATTCGTATGAGTTTTAAATTAAATTCGTATGAGTTTTAAATTAAATTCGTATGAGTTTAAAAAAATTCGTATGAGTTTTAAATTAAATTCGTATGACTTGAAAAAAATTCGTAGCTATGAGTTAAAAACAGCGATAGAAATGTTTTTTTAGATCGCATTTTAAAAGTTTAAAAACGAAAAACGGCGATAGAAATGTTTTTTTAGATCGCATTTTAGCAGTTTAAAAACGAAAAACCGCTATAGAAAAGCTTTTTTAGATAGCATTTTAAAAGTAAGAGTTATTTTTTAAAAAGCATTTAAACAAAAAGTATCTGCTTAGTATTACATATGAACATGGTTTGCTTCATTGGTCTAAGACAAAAAATTTAATGAATTGTACGGAACCGAATTCCCCAAGTTTCATTTAAAGATAGCGGAGAAGGGTGCCAATGTCAGGGTGACGATGTGCTCCAATAGTATTCTTGTTTTGTTAGCTAGTGACTTTCTGTCAGCATCTGATATAAAGTTAATATGGATTTTAATAATAAGTAACATGTTTAAAGAAGCAAAGAAAGCCAGGTGAAAGGAAAACATTACGTTCAGAGGCTTAAAAACAATGTAAAAAAAATCGCACGCCATCGCACAACCAGGGCCTTTTTTGCGATTTGTCACGCTCGCAACTAAAACTCATGGCAAGGCCTGCGTGTGACGTCACAAATAAAAAAATATGTACAAACCAAGTGGGCTTTCGTTTGATAATGGTGACAACTGTTAATGTAATTATCGTTTTTGGGAGACAACATTTGGATATAAAAATATTAAAAAAAAAAAAAATTTATGCCATGTTGTCTTAGGGAATGTTTTAATTACAAAAAACATACGTGTAAGTTTTTTTCGTTATATTAAAGACAATTCCTTATCCTGTTAATCGCACATAGAAAAACTTTATCCTAAGTCCCTTTTACACGTCTAACCCTATGTTTTTTGTTGTGTTTCATGAACTTAAAATAATGTTGTATAGATAATTTATGATATGTAAAGGCACATAAGTGTGATTTTGTGCCATGTTTGAATAAGTTTGCAGGTATCTTCTAATAACTCCTGCACTTTTCTGAACTCAACAGAACTACTCTTAAACGGCCCTTTGGGGATGTAAAACCACATAATAGACCTTTCCCAAATTCAATATCATATTAAAATAAAAGGTCAATAAATAAATTAATGGTCAAATTTTCCTCCTTGTAAGAGAATTGTGCAAAAAAATTTTCTCAAAAGAACATTGGGTGTAAAATTATTTTGAGCATAAAAATACAAGTGTGTTACGCATTACCCGACACTGCTTTTTAATTTTAATATCCTATTTAATACAGAAAACATGTTTAAAATGCAGGTTGTAAAATCAATAAAAAATGGAATGTTGCAGCAAACTATATGAAACATTAGTTTTTTAGTTTTTTCCAGATGTTTTTTTAACTTTAAAGGAGAATTTCTGAAAATTTATCCCTGTGTTTATACCTTAAAATACTTTTCAGCGAAAACCAGTCGATTTATTAATTGATTTTTAAATGAGTTAACAGTTGAAAGTACTTGTAATACCAGCCTGGTGTTTCTTATAATCATTTTTCTTATTATAAAAACATGTGCTTATGTTTGCAATAGGTCAGACAAACTGATAGTTTTTTTTTTGGTTATTAGAACGAAACTAGGCCTTGTGTGCAGTTCTATGTAATTTGTCCATAAAAACGATTGTTGTAACTTCAAAAATTTCAGTGTGATTATGCCTGTAATATGGATGATTCTATCGCATGGTATTTTTTTATCACATAGCTACATTTTGGAAGGCTGGAACATGTATAGACAAGAATGTAATCTAACTATGTGCAAGCCGTGATAAAAAACAAAGTTGTCATTATTATTTTGTAAATTTTTAGATTTAAAAAAACAATAACAAAGTTTAAAAGCATGTTTTTATTTACAAAGAATAGAAATTAATTTCAAATGTTTTGTATTGTTACAACTCTTTCAAAAATGTTCAAAAGTCATTGCACCGCTATACAACCCGGAACCCGCTAAACCCATGCGATGAAACTTGAAAAATTCCTGAAGTTTAGATTTTTTTATTATTTTCCGAGCCCGTTTTCACCTGATCTTCTGATGCTTTTATGTTCCTAATGCTACGCAGCTTTGGAATTCAGTCCTATTTTATTCTCACTTAAGAAACTTTATCAGTAGTTAAATACTGAAAATACTAATTTTATAACATTTTAGATATTTCTTCTTTAGACGATCCTTCTTTGCTTCAAACTAAGTTAAATGAGTTTATGACGATCATGCAAGGCTTAATAGCAGCAGCAAGGAAGAGTGTGGCAACGGAATTGATAAAGGTGACCAACCCTTGCTACAAGTAATGGCAGTTGGAAAAAAGCAGAGAAAACCGTGGGATAAGAAAAAGGAAGAAAATAAAAAAACCTTAAAAAAAACTAATCATACAAAAAAGACTATGGGTAACAAAAAAGTTGATTGATACCAAATTAGCCACTGATACCAAAATATTCTAAAAGTATTCAATAGGAGTAAGCAAAACAGAAGCATCACGGATTTAACCACCCCTACAGGATCCAAAGATCAGCGCAACCTACCCATTTTGAAACCCTTTAAATCAAATTTCGAGTTTTGAACCCCTCAATAGGCCCAAAACAGACTAAATGATTTTTGGTGGAACTGCTTTTACGAATAATGAACTCTTTTCTAAAGATTTCCTTTTTAAATTGTAAACAAAATTCAAAAATATAAAATATCAGGTTTCTATTTCTTCGACTGCTTCAATGTCAAACATTTTTGGCAATTTTTATGGCAGAGAGAATATCGTTGTTATATCATTAACATCCGCTTGGAACTATGGACAAAAGAAATGTTTAATAATCCTGTTGAAAAAATCAAAATCGATCCTCCACTGTCCTGAACGTATATTGTATGATTTATGCCTAAATTCAATCAAATTTTCATCGGTGATGGTATACCACCACGTTTTACCATGATGTTCTGGAAGGCTTTACAAAGGACCTAATTCATAATAAATATATTTCATTGGCAGAATTAAATAAAGTAAAAACAACTTATCTATGAAACGCCAATACAGTCTTTTGTGAAATCATATTCGTTAAATCAATGCGATTATGCGAAAAGGCTATTCCATTATGCGATAAATTCATTCGATTATGCGAAGCATCTATTTGATTATGTGGTCAACTTATTCTATTATGCGGTAAACTTGTTTCATTATCAATAAACTCATTTAATTTGATAAAACTACATTCGATAAAAATAAATTCGATAAAAATACATTTGATAAAAGCCTATTCGATAAAAATTCATTCAGTAAAAAATAATTGGATAAATCAATTCGATCGGTTTAGTGTCCCTTACCAAATTTAGACATAGAGCTCCCTGTTACAATGGACGTGACTAGCTTGAAGATACGTTAACTGAGCTTGGATTTTCTAGCCTCATTCCTTGATTCAAGGTAGAAGGCATAGATGTTGGAATAGTTTCAACTGCTAAAGATTAAAACTTAACCTGCTTGGGGACCTAAAAAATAGGTGATAGAATTCTCCTCAAAGAAGCTTGTAGAAAAAAACACACGAGAACAAATGCTGTTGAAACAAGTACATCAGTTGCAGATTAAAGCAGATTAACAGAAGAAAGGGCTATGTTATTCTCTCCCTCGCATTTGCGTAGGTCTAATAACAATAATCGAAAAGGCACCACTAAAAGAGTCAACAAAGAAAGATCATGGACAGGCCAGTTTATCTGCTTGTCTAATAGACATTCTTTAAAGTTACCATCCACATCTGATATAAAAATTTTACAAAATGCAGGATTTGGTTTTAAGAAAATTATTCACCTTCAGCTTTATTTTAGCTTGCAGAAGATTATCCATAATCTTTTGCAAGCTAAAAAAGCCTCAAAAATAATTCTTCTCTCAAATTATTAGAGAAATAAAACAAAGTTGATGGCTTGAGTTCAAATATGAACAAAGTCTATTATGACATTGGCATTATATTTGGTAAATAATAAAACTTGACAAGATATTTTCACCTTTGTTGTTATCTAGGCAATTTAAAATAACTGGCAACCTGCTGAAGCCATCCATAGCACCAAAAAAGATGAAATTCCAACGAATCAGTTTGTGGTTAGCGTCTATGTGCCACATGTAATAGGGTCTTTGTACATTGTATACCCTCCTTCTTAATCCCCTTTTTTTTTCTCGCATTAACACCAATTTCATGCACTCGAAGGATACTATTTCATAATAGAAACCGCTGCACAAACAATCGCATATTTTTAAGTAGTTCCCTTAACATAAACTCGCCACAAAAAGGGAAATCTTTCACAAATGATTAAACATGTAAATCATAGTTCTGTTAATTTACTTATACGTATTCACCGAAACGCCTGCGTATTGTTCTTTCTGATAAACATAATATCCCTGCTATTTCTTAGATAGTAAATTCTGCATCAATCAAAGTTCCAGTGAAACTTTTGTAATTTAGAACTTTGTACCTGATTTCTGAGGTTGAAAAGTTCTAAATTTTATACACTCTATACGTGAATCCATCATAACATTTCTTTCACTAATCCCAGGGCTTCAAAAATCGTTTACAGACAGCTTACAAACAATATCAACTGTAATATTTTCTTCTTTAAACTGCTTTTGATATTGTTGAAGATTTCACTCTTTCTAAATTCCTGTCCGCCATCCTTATTACTTTTCCCGCCACTAAATCAAAAGGCGCCAAAACTATCGTATTTGTTTTATCGAATTATTTTTTATCGACTTAATTTTTATCGACTTAATTTTAATTAAACGAATGAATTTTTATTGAATGAATTTTTATCAAATGAATTTTTATTAAATGTATTTTCATCAATTGGATTTTAATCGAATAGAATGAGTTTATCGCATAATGGAATGAGTCTATCACATAATCAAACAAGCTTATCGCATAATCGAATAAGTTTATCGCTTAATCAAATGAGTTTATTGCATAATCGATTAAGTTGATCACATAATTAAACAAGTACATCGCATAATCAAATGAATTTATCACATAATGGAATAGCCTTTTCGCATAATCACATTAATATAACGAATGTGATTTCAGAGAAGGCAGTATTGGCGTTCCATACTTATCCTTATTCTGATGTTGACAAAAAACCCTGCAAGTGATACAAGGTAAACCTGCATCCCAGGTAAACAAACTGCCATTGAAATGTGTAACCTTCTACCATTCTTTATACACCTTTCCCGAATTTCATAAATTATAATAATTATGACGTCATCCAAAATTTTATAATGGTTCTGTGCTCTTCAAATAAGGATATTCAGATAGAATATTAAATTATCATGACAAAAATGAAGTTTTTAGAGCAATATAATATTCTGGTTGGATTTTATTTAGATTTGAAGAAAATAATTATTTTGAAAACAAGGCTATTCTTAGGAAGCTCGGCTACTCTGAAGGGTTTGACCGTAACTTTCAGCTCGGAATTGAAGCACTTAACGAATAAAAATATTTACGAAATTAGGTAATTTGTACTACCTTTTGCTGAAGATCTTAGGGATAAGAATCATTTTTAGTATCAACCTCTTTATTTGAGTTTGGCATAATTAGGAAATTCGGGAAAGGTCTATTGCAGAAAAAATACCTTCGAATGATAGGTGTTAGAAATTATTAGTTGATGGTCTTTTTGGCACACTATCCTTCAGTCAAAAAGAACTGTTGAGTTTAACACATTTACTAGAAATGTTATCTACAAAATAATCTCAAATGAAAATGTAAAATTCTTGCAACACTATCCAGACATAATTAAGAAATTTGGTCCGATTTATAAAATATTGCGATTGGAATAAAAAAAATGTACAGTTCCTATAAACAATGAAACAGTTCTTAAACTAAAACAATTTTTAAATAATAACAAAAATAGGAAAAATGTGTTTGAGTTTGACATAAAACATGAAATGTTTTGATATCTATATTTACACGAAAATTCACTTCTTGTTCATGCAAATTTAGAAGTGGTTGCTTCCAGTGAAATTTCATTCTATTGGCTCATTGAATCTGAGAAAAAGTTATTTTTAAAGATCCATATCAATGAAGATTTGGTGTTTACAGCAGCAGAAGAGTCATTATGAAAGTCAGTGAGATACTGAGGGTGAAGTTGTCATTATTCGTATTCAGGAAGATAAATATGTGTTTGGAAATATATTAAAAGTATTTATTGTCCACGATTCTATTATTTTGCTAAGTAATATCCTAGGTGTAGATAGCTACAATAGACATATTCATGCCCACTCTGTTTAATAAAGTGACAAAAACAGCTTATTGGTTTATCACCCACTGGCATTATAGGGTTATGAAAATGTTGGTCATGTAATTTAAAGATATGCAAAGGATATTATGTGTCAATCAAACCAGAACGTCCTTGTATATTCCTTTTTTTAAATAAAGTTTTTACTAAATATTATTTGTATTAAATTTTATTATTCATTATAGCATATACTTGAAGAGACAAAGCTTCATATTTTGAGTTTCGAGAAACAATAGTTCTTCATCTTGACATTTTGAAGTTGTTGTTTTCTTTAATTAGTATATCTTGGTCTGTGTCCTGGATATTGTAAATTATTTACTAATTTTAGTAAAACAAACAATAATAATGGCAGAAAAATGTTGCACTTTAGGATTTCAAAAAATTGCGAACTGTTACAACTGGTGTTACCACTCTGGATAAACTACATAGAAAAAATGAATTGGCATTAGTAAATGTCAAAAGTTTAGAAACTTTTGCATTCAATACTATGAAGATTCTTTTAAATAATTTTAATGAAAGCAAATGTGGTAAAAGCAAAAGTTAAGATTCTGATCTATTCGAGAAAAGAGTCAGGAAGATGTTTGGAGTGTGGTAAATTTTCTTCCTAAATCCACCATATCCCAACACATTTCGAAGTTGAACCAAAAAAAGGTCTTACCATTGGTAGGCCAAACAGTGACATTATTAATTTGGCAATAAAAGGTTTCCCAAGCAAAGAAAAGCTCTCGTTATACAACTTATGAAGTTGTCAGATATCTTAGATATGTATCCATTATTGACAGTGGGCATTTTATTTTTAGTGAATTTAATTTCAGACATCTAAACTATTCCCATTAAATTTTTGTATAATGAAATGCTATACATTTAGATGTTGCAAGAATTCAGAAGAGTTTCGGACTTTCAAATAAAAGGAAAAATTCGACAAGATAATTGCCACACACTTTTGAGGATACAAACAAGTCCTGTGCTTCAAGAGACCTATATCTAATGTTAAAGATTGTACAACCACAATCAGAACAAAGAAAGAAGTGTAAGTTAAGTTTAATAAACATCAGGAAAAACACGAACAAGATTCTTTTCAGAGATTGCAACCATCCTTGTAAAAAAAAAATGTTCACTATTTTGGGAAATTCAATAAAACAATAACAATTATTAGCACTACTGAAATAATGGCTAAAACCCTAGAAGGGACCTAGTGTAGCTCAAACCTGTCATATATAATGAAAGAAGCAAAAAGGTGCAAAAATGAATGTGGAAAGATTGCATTTTACTTAGATGGTCAAACATGCAGATGTTGCTGAGGAGAAACACCGCTCATTATTGTATACAGATAAAAAAGGGCTCTTGAGATAGTGAACTTACATAACAAATATTTTTAAGATAGAGAACTTACAGAACAAATATTCAATCACTGCTTTGACAGCAAAACAAAGCATTGTTCCTCAATTCCTGTTTAATGCAATTTGCTAAAAAACTGCTATACTGCCTATTCATTTCTGTTTTCTCACTTAAGTTCATGAAAATGTAAAAAGTTAATATATATATTAACTAGCATTTAGCTCACACCGTAGTCAAATAACAGAAGTCTTTGTCTTTTTACCACCATCAGTGAAACAACCATAGCCATCAAGTCTTTGATCTTGAAGTAAGTAAAAACGCTGACTCACATTTGAGTTTTATTTAGATGCAGGTAAGATGCAGGTGTTTTCACAGCATCAAAGAAGCACAGTTTTCTATAGTGTGATCTGAAATATAAAATATATTTAAAATATAAAATATATTTAAAATACTAAAATATTTTTTCATATTTTTGGCTTTGATATATAAAATTACATGGTCTATTTAGGTATGTGTGAAGCCACTTTCATGCACGCACACAGTCTATACTATAATAATCTCTGTCTATCTATGAGCCAAAATGGTAGCTTGAGTGAAGCCCATTTAATGCAAGTATTCCTTAAAAAAGGGCCAAACAACGACCAAATTTATTTATTTATTTTTTATTACAATACATTTTGTATTTTCTTGCAAACACTTTTTAAACTTTCATCTCCCTTTTATCATGATCTTTGTCACTCCAAACAAATGGACATATTCCACCTAGCCAACACCTGTTAAAATACACGTCCCAATCCCAATCCAGATTTTTTAACCACTCAGCGTTATTTCTGCACTTTCAGTAACCAATCAAAAACCACATACTGATGGTCATCATTTCTAGGGGATTAGTTTTAACTGAGTGTCTACGAGATCGCCAGAATACGCAACCACAAGACAACAAGGATTGATTGGTTTTACACAGTTAGTCAGTTTTATTATTTTATTTTTTACGTATTATTAAAGTTTAGTTGGATGTTTGTCACCTTTTCCACCTATACAAATTTTACATATAATTTATTTTAACTAGTCATTAACCCGTGCATAAATCCACAGGTTCGCCCGTCCTTTATTAGCCGCATTTTGTGTGTCTCGCTACTGCGGTTACCATTTTGCGTGACAGACAGACAGACGCATACAGGTATTATAATATAGATGTTTAGTTTTAATATTTTTAATATTTATAGTGTGTAACCCATCATTTTTGTATGGTTCAATGCTCATTGTGCATCATGCATACTTGTGGCATGCAAATGTACCATGTTACTAACTTTTCTTCTGGCCAGATTATTTGTCTTGATAAATAATATTATTACCTTACAGTAATCCTATTGAAGAATTTTAGTATTTCTGATTATTTCAACATCATCTGGTATTGGAGTTGGCTCTGAGTTTTCAGACCACAGCTTCTCTGGTACTTGCAAAAGAAGATTCTCTGGAAATGTATGAAGTGCTGTGTCATTAAAAATGTCATCATGAACAAAACAATTCTCTATTTTATTTTTGAGAGTGTACGGAAGAACCTAAGAAAGATATCAAAATAAAATAAATAAACCTGTGATTTACTACACTGCAGGCCTTTGGTTGGCATGTAGCAAAAAGCATACATGAAGTAGGGGTGCTTTTAGGAACACTGCATTGCTACTGATTGCACAAAGAAATTATTTTGTGTGCATGTGTGGACATGTTGAGTGTGTTATAACACGACAAAGACTGCATTGTGTATGCGTCAAAACTATCTTTACCTGTTTGATGTACTTTCCAGTCTCCAAAAAAACTCTTGCGGGCAGTCTATATAGAATAAACACAGAATTTATATTTTCCAAAATAAAGAATCCATAGAACCATAAAATGATTAAGAAACATCCCAGACTTTGCATTGTTTTCAGAAAAAAAAAACTATACCTTTCTTCGTAACTAGAAAAATCATTGCCAATTATATAAACCTTTTCCAGGTGCTGCTTACTCCAATTCCTCCAAAGTAAATTGTTATACATAGCCTTCCCACAATGCAACATAAAAAACATTGTTGCAATACATGCCAGTCTTTTACATTCCTAGAGATATAAATAATACTGTCACAGGCATATCTTAACTTTCACTTCACAAAAACACCATATAAAACAAAGTTTTAAGGCAACAAGGAAGTTGTAAAAAATATGTTTATTAAATAGATACAAAATAAGAAATAAATCACTCAGTATAAAAAAGGTTTCTGTGCTAACATGAAAATAGAAATAGATAAAGATAAAAGTTTAATTTGAGTCCACAAGAGCTATTCTTCATGATGACCTACTATGTAACCTATGCACATCATTGGAATGTGAAATTGTAGCAAGTAAAAGTGGCAACAATAGTGATCATTAGCTTAAAATTGTTTTACAATTAGTGATACTTCTTGAAATTTATTGCAACTCAATGTTGTTTAGTAAAATAAAAAAGAACATTTTAGTCTTACCTCATTCTTATCGATCACATTGATATTAAATGATTGAAGTAGATCCATTTCTTTTTGCACCAAAATCGGATCATAAACATAACATTTAATCTTAAAAAGAGATTAAACCAGGTAATGTTATGTAAAACATTTTAAACCCCATCACCCATCTAGAATTTAGTTAAATAAATTAGGTCATTAGCATTGCCAGCCTAAAAACCCATCTGTTATGACTTTATTCTGTATTTGATTGTTGACCAGCAATCTCAATGTTCTTAATGTTCTGCCTAAGAACAACTTGTCAGCTTTAACAAAGTTGTTTTCCAAAATGTTTACAATTGTGTTTTGACAGCTTTTTGGCTTTAGATCAAATATAGCTAACAAATAAATGACCACACATATATACGAACTGTCAGACAACTGGATACTTTCCATACATTGTACTGGTATTAGATTGTATTCTGTCTAAATTGCAGAAATTGAATGCAGAAGTCAAAACAAAAAGAACTCAAGCGAACTTGAAAAACATACTTATAAAACAGAAAAATATAGCATAGATAAACTGACCTCAAAAATCAAGAAACCGAAAGTTTTAATTCAAATTATTTCTTTTCATGGGAGTACATATTGCGAAAAAAGGATCTAGAGAAAAATTATTATTATTTCGAAGTTGCAATTTTTGATCATTTTAGCTTTTAGAATAAACAAATAACCATAGCTTTTTTAGAATTAAACCCAACAGTCAAGAGTTCTATCTACTTTGTATATAAACATCAAGGAAATAAACAACACAACAAACCTGTAGTTTTTCAATGATAAGCAAGACAAGTGCTAACTGGTATTTTGCAGTTATGCTGCTGGAGATTGATCCGATGCCATACACAACCATTTCTTCGATAGAAGAATTTTTCTCTTCTATTGAAATTGTTTTTTGTAGAACATCTAAATATATTAAATACACTGCAATTAAACTTACATTCTTAGCATCAAGATGTCAAATGTGAGACAGAAAACTACAATGTTTTTTAACATCAATGTGTTAGCCAGAAACTTTAACAGTTGGTCACAATTGGGAAGTTTTAATTGAGGCAGATGGAGAGTGTGCAGGGTGTAATCTGGAGAAAGTTTTTGGTTGTATGACACTTGCTCATAATTATAATATTTTACAAAATGCTTTTAATGGAGGATTAGAGTTTGGTGAAGGGTCTCTTTAAGAGACAAGAGAGGAGTTGAACGTCCTCCACCATACCTTAGTTTAAAGGGGCGATTGTGGAAGTCCCATGAAATGCCACATAGTGATGGTGTCACTTTAAAAAACACCCAGTCCGGTCTGTGAACGGTTGGCGCTAGGAAGGGCATCCAGCTGTAAAACAATGCCAAAACTCTTTATTAATGGCCATAAGAATAGTTGATCAGACAAACTGCGTAAACGGGGCTGGAACTCTAAGGAGTGAAGGTGTCGCGCACGGTAGGACAGATGTCAGGTGTGAGCATCGTCAGACCGTTACCCAGCTATCACATCACAAGGTAGATAACACTAGGTTGAGGATGGCTAGTGTAAATGTTGGTACTCTGAGAGGTAGAGCAGGTGAAGTAGTTGAAATGTTAGAACGTAGATCTGTTGATATGTGTTGTGTTCAGGAAGTCAGGTGGAGAGGAGCTTCAGTGAGATTTGTGGAAGGTAGGAGGGCAAGGTATAAGCTTTTTTGGATTGGTAATAGTGATGGATATGGAGGAGTTGGCATATTCGTTGCAGAGAAGTGGGTAGAAAAAGTAATAGATGTTATGCGTGTTAATAGTCGTATTATAGTGATAAAGTTTTTGATAGGTAATAGGATTGTCACTTTTCTGTCAGTTTATGCTCCACAGTGTGGACTCAGTGAGGAAGATAAAGATAAGTTTTATGATGAGTTAATAGCAGTCACATCAAAGTTTGGAGACACTGAACTTGTCATGGTGGGCGGCGACTTTAATGGACATGTTGGGAAGTCATCTGAAGGTTATAGAGGTGTGCATGGAGGCTATGGATTTGGGAGCAGAAATAAGGAAGGGGAGAGATTGCTTGAGTTTGGAATGGCAACGGACATGGTGGTTTGCAACACATCATTCAGTAAGAGACCGAGTAGGCTGATAACATATGAGTCAGGTGGTTGTAAGACACAGATAGATTACTTCCTGGTTAGAAATTCAGACAAGAAAGTGGTGAAGGACGTGAAAGTTATATCGGGGGAAGAGTGTGTTTCCCAGCATAGGTTGCTGGTTTGTGATATTATCTTGAAGAGTGTTAAAGAAGTCAAGGGAAAGTACAGGCCCCGTCGAAAAGTCTGGAAGCTGAAGGAAGAGATTGTAGCAAGACAATTTAGTGCAAAAGTTCAGCAGTTAGCCCACAATGGTCAATGTGATAGTGACAATGTTGAAAGTACTTGGACTACTTTGAAGAATTGTCTTCTAGAAGCTTCTGATGATACCTGTGGGTGGACGAAAGGACCAGCTAGACATAGACAGACCTGGTGGTGGAATAATGAGGTTGACCAGTGTATAAAGGAAAAGAGGAAACTTTGGAAAGAGTGGAAGTCAGGTGGTAGTAAAAATATTTACTTAGAAGCTAAGCGTCGTGCTCGTACAGCAGTGTATAAGGCAAAATCAGAAGCAGAGAGAAACAGATTTGCAGATGTGTTAAGAAGGGAAGACCAGCGCAATGAGGTATTCAAGATAGCAAAGCAAATGAAGAAGACTAATCAAGATGTTGTAGGTGAGAAGTGTATACGTAATGACGAAGGTGTTTTGGCTAGCACAGAGGAGGAGAAAAGGGTAGCTTGGAAGAATTATTATCAGAGGTTGCTCAACACTGAGTTTGATTGGGATGAGGATAATTTGTCTGATGATGATGTTGTAGAAGGGCCAGCTATGCAGATCAAGACAGAATGGGTAGTGGAGGCTATTAGGAAATTGAAGATTGGCAAGGCTGCAGGAGTATCAGGTATTGTTGCAGAGATGGTAAAAGCATCTGGATATATTGGAGTTGAGCTTATTACAAGTCTTGCTAACCAGATTATAAAGGATGGTGCTATTCCGAGTGAGTGGCAGTCGAGTGTAATAGTGAATTGTTTCAAGGGCAAGGGTGATGCATTAGAAAGGGGTAACTATAGAGGTTTGAAGTTGGTTGATCAAGTAATGAAAGTTATTGAAAGAGTGATTGATAAGTTACTTAGAGAAAGGATTGATATAGATAAGATGCAATTTGGTTTTGTTCCAGGGCGTGGCACTACAGATGCAATATTTTTACTCAGACAGCTTCAGGAAAAGTATTTAGGAAAGAGAAAGAATCTCTATTTTGCCTTTGTAGATTTAGAGAAAGCTTTTGATAGAGTGCCACGTAAAGTTATTTGGTGGGCTATGAGAAAATTAGGTGTGGATGAGTGGCTAGTTACGATGGTACAGTCTATGTACAGCAATGCTAGAAGTCGTGTCAGGATTAACGATTCACTTAGTGATGAATTTAGTGTAAATGTTGGTGTACATCAGGGTTCTGTACTTAGTCCTTTGTTGTTTGTTCTAGTCTTAGAAGCGCTGTCGATGGAGTTCAGAACAGGTTGTCCATGGGAGTTATTGTATGCAGATGATTTGGTTCTCATAGCAGAGTCGATGGAAGAATTAGTTGAAAAGTTTGAGAAGTGGAAGAAAGGACTAGAAGAGAAAGGGCTAAAGGTAAACACAGCAAAGTCTAAAGTCATGATTAGTAGCATTGCAGCCAAGTGTGACCTTGTAGTTGGAAAGTGGCCTTGTGGAGTTTGCAGGAAAGGGGTTGGTAGTAACTCAATTTTTTGTCAGACTTGCAAGCATTGGGTACATAAGAAGTGCAGTAGTATTAGTGGAAGGTTAAGAGCTGACATTCAGTTTGTATGCAAGCGTTGCAAAGGTGAGATTATAGAGAATGAAGTATTTCCAGCTTTAATGATGTACAACAGTGGCTCGTTAGAGATAGTTGAGAACTTCTGTTACTTAGGTGATATGTTGGGCAGTGAAGGGGGTGTTGGAAGAAGTGTTACTTGCAGGATAGGTTCTGCTTGGAAAAAGTTCAGAGAGTTACTTCCTTTGTTGACTAGCAGAGTCCTGTCAATTGAGGTAAAAGGTAGGTTGTATGAGGCCTGTGTAAGAAGTGTTATGTTGTACGGTAGTGAGACATGGGCAGTGAAGCAGGAAGATCTTGACCGTTTAGAAAGGAATGATATGAGAATGGTTAGGTGGATGTGTAACGCCAGTCTGAGAGACAGAAAGAGTTCAGATGAGCTAAGAAGCAGGCTAAGTCTCCGTAGAATTAAAGATGTTATCCAGATAAGAAGATTGAATTGGCTGGGGCACTTGGAAAGAATGGAGGAGGATAATTGGGTAAGAAAGTGTAGAGACTTGATAGTTCCTGGGGCAAAGCCCAGAGGCAGACCGAGAAAGACTTGGCAGGAGGTTATAAGGACAGACTTGATACAGAGGAAGTTGAGTTTAGATCTAACACAGTCTAGATCAGATTGGAAGAGGGTCATTAATATACCCCGTCCAACCCATGCTAGCATGGAAAACGGACGTTAAGCCGAGAATGATGATGATGATGATGATTACTTTCCAAATATTTATATTGGGACACGAAAAAGAGGCCTTTTTGGAAATAAGCTCTCCTTTTAATTCTGTTGTTCCTTCAGGTTCTTCTAGATTGACTGATGTTCTTCTTGACCACTACCTAACTGACAATGCTAGATTAAAGTACGTATATCAAAGTCTTTATATCTATATTATCCGTAATTTAGCGAATCATAGGTCTGTGTAATCTGAAACCAATTCATTAGTTGATTGGTGTTACTATCATCTGGTGTGGTGTTGCTTGGATGCAATCAAAAAAAAATTCTTTTGTGCTGTATAAAGAATTTCATAATCTTCTAATGAGAGCTGGTTAATGTCCTCAATCTTACTACAGGATTCTGTATCTCTATTAAAACTATTGCTTTCAGAAAATAGTTTCGTTAATTGAGTTTTCATACTTTTAAACGTAAACTCTGTGATAGTTCCTTTAGCAAATTTCTAATCTGTGTGGCTAAGATTGGCTGACTTTGCTAAACGTTTAGCTCCCCAAGTACTAAAATAGTACACAACTAGACTTGTAAATAATATTGCAACATTTTGCATTTTGTTAATGGTTTGATACCTAGTTTGTTGGCTTGTTTTTTTTTCAACTGGAGCATAAACAAATGTAAATACTATTCCTGCTCCATTGTTGGTATTTGTTTACAATATATGGTTCCCTGCTATTCAGTTGGAGTGCTATGAAGTTTCCATATGTACATTAGCTATTCCTGCTCTGTTACTCACAAGCTGATACCATACCACTGTCTTTAGTATGTATGATTTTGTTTATTATATTTTTCACCCAAACAGCTACAACACTAACACCAACTCAAATATTAAACACATGTTTCACAAGTGGATACACATCAATTGCTCACTGACAGCTATGCAATCGGAAATCAGTTCGTCAACAAAAAAGAAAGAAAGGGGAGATTGATAGTATATCTAACAAAATGTACTTACCGAAAAACTTTTTGCTAAAATCACTGCATAATAATTCCAACCTGTATGCAAGCATAGAATTTACACCAGAAAACTGTTTTTATCACATTCTTCCAGTAAAAATGTTAATGAAACAACAAAAGTTTAAGGATCAACCATGTAAATATTATTATTTCTCCTTCTTGCTAAAACAACACTAATCACAAACCATCTCTTTTGACCATTTTATGGTATATCCCACAACCTGAGAAAGTACACTCTCGCTATTTGGCTTAGGGGATCCTGAGATTTTAGGCCTCTCCTTGGGAAACTAACTCCCTTTTCTTAAAGGAATTAGTACTAATTAGTATTAATACGAATGTCAATTTTGTTTTTAATTTTGATCAGACATCTATACCTGTAGCTGTTGATCTTCTCTTTGCATTTTTCTATGTCGAAATCCTTAACACTTTGTGAGTCACAAGTCAGAACAGTTTTTTTAACTCTCCTACTGATTTTGTTTTTTCTTCCAACAACCTGAAAACCATCCATTTCAATGTTATCATTCTTGTTTTACCCTAAAATAATTTACTTAGAAGAGTAATAATACACATACTTAACATAGGAACATCAGCAAAAAAATTGTTGTCCTTTTAAAATTCTGCATATTGCAAAAATAATCCTTTCTTGGATTACTACAACTATAATAGCAATATATATTATTGCCCAGTCCTTGGAAATTTCTGGTGAGTGCTGTTCCTTTTCCATTTTAGTCTTATAAATTTTTAAAATAAAAACCTAACAGAAAAGCAGTAAAGAGATTATTTTTATGGTCTCTTAACATATTAATTTATAGACAAACATTATTTTTTTAAAAAAATGATTTGTAGAGTGCGTCTGTCCACAACCGCAAATAAATTAAGTGAAAAGGAGTGGACTTGGGACCTTAGATTATTTGATAAGTACCAAAATCTTAAGCTGATGTTACTATTTCCAATTTCGAATTTTTCAGATATTTCCTGGCCGCAGGACTGAATGTTCCTGCATGCAGACAGCTATAGCACACTTTCACTTTTGGTGTTGTGCCTCCTAACCCTATTAAAATAACATTAAAACATTAGTTGATGTCAATAATGTCATTACTACAAGTCATTGTATTGTGGGTAAGAATTTGAGGCCAAATAACTTGAAAACGAAAGGAAATAACTGTGTGGCCTGGGGACTAATTTTGTAAATATGGGTTAACTCCCCTTTCAGAACACCATTTGTTAAAAACACACAATCCTTTATTATTTTCTTGATCACAGTTTCTACATAATAGAGGCAATGAGTAAACAAGTTCCTAAAAAAATCTTCTTTTTTTTTCATCTAGTGGCAAAAAAGTACTGAAAAGAAAGGAAAGTAGTATTTAAAGGTCACTGAACTAAAAGATAATATTTATAATTACACAATACTTTTGCTTCTGTTAGTGCTAACTTAAAATTCCAACATGATTATTTAATCTTTCACTCACACATTTCAAAAACATTTCACCAAAGGGAATTAATTAAATGTTACATAAGATTTTTTACACTGCACATGCAAAACCGTGACCTCAGAAAATCCTTCAAAATTAGAGATGTATATACCAAAAAAAGGTAAAGATGTGATGAATATAATACAGATATAAACAAACAACAATTAGTAGGTGAACAAAATAAGAACAACACAAGAACAAATGCATATACAACTTTATATATGTGTCGAAACATTTATTCAACAGTACATATGTTATTATTCATTATATTTAAAATTTAATTTATTTTGAAAGATCAAAAAATTACCATGTGATAAAATAATACACTTAAATTCATGTTGTGAAAATAATAATAAAATATAGTGCAATTTTTAATTTTGATTGTTTTTATTTGGAAAATGATTAAAAACTGCAGTGGTCTGAGGACTACCTTTAATTTGTGAAAGCTCGCACATACAAACTTTAAAATGGTGTTTAGTTTTCTCATCATAAGTGACATTGTAGTCACTACACTTAAAACGATAAACAAGACCAGCTGTAATATAGTTTAGGTATTTTATCCTTAATAAAAAAAAAAAGTTACTTAACAGCCTAATTAGAAGAAAAAAACAGCTTGAGATTCGAAAATATAAAGTTTTTACAAGTATAGGACATCTGCCACTAAATTGAAATGTGCAAATAAAAAATGATAATAAAAACGATTTATTAATCCTAGTGGCTCCTTTTATGTTCATTGCTTATAATATTTGCAAAGTTATTTTGCAAAAACAAAATGTACACTCGAAGAAATGGCATCAACAAACATTGACTCCAAAATTCCAACACAGAACCTGGAGGCGCCCCTCCACAGGTCAATGCATTGACAAAATACCCATCAGTACCAAATCCAATCATAAATTGACGGTTTTCAACACCAGATTTTATGATTTTAGCAACATTGTCACTTTCCCATAAACCAGCTTGCTCAGATATTAGGCGAGTGGCATTCGGTTTTTTCATGTTTTCTGTCTCAAATCCTGGTGTCTTTGTATCTGGTGGAAACACTAAACTCACACCAATACCATAAGGTCGCATCTCAGATTGCAACACTTCTGCAAATCCTCTAACTGCATATTTTGATGGAGAATAGGCTGTGAAGCCTGTCACACCAAGTTGGCCACCAACAGAAGACAGAAACACAACATGGCCAAACTTCTGCTTGATCATATGGGGAATAATAGCATGAGTGAGGTACACAGATCCTAAATAATTTGTATCAATCATTTCTTTGAATGTCTTTTTCCCAAGGTGCTGAAATTGTCCAGGAACAGAAAAACCAGCACAGTTGATCAAAACATCAATAGTACCAATGTTATCAATTAATTTTTTAATCTGATCGTCAATCTCAGTGTCTTTGCACAAATCCATTGACAAATACGAGACACGTTGACTGTCAGACTTCAGTGCATCCAGTTCTTTAACACAAGATTTTAAGCGATCTTCATTTCTTGCCAGCAGAACAATATTGCTACATCCTGATGAAAGCAACTGCTTAGCTAATGCAAATCCAATGCCACTATTTCCACCAGTGATTAAAACATTCATACCATCAAACAACATAGTTGAAGGTTTAGGTTTCAAATTGGCAATAATAACTGATGAGAGATAAATCAAATCCATCACCAAAATGATGAAAAGAGACACAAACATTTGTCCATAAGAAACTTGAGTCCATAACAAATAAGCAGCAGCTGAAATTGGTATTACTGTGTGAAGCATTAAACGAGAAGTTGTCAATTCATTCATCTGTTAAAATAACAAAATAAAAATATTTACATAACATTATAAAATTATAGCGAAGCAACTCTCCCTCTATTAATACCAAAAGTTTAAGAGATGAATCTATTCAAACACTTGCAGGGTTCCAATTAGCGGTTGAAATTTGTATTTGTGTGAATCAAAATGCCATTTTTTGTGAATTATTCTACAAAGAAAATGTCAACACTGCGTGTCCTATTTTTTCATCAATCATTTATTGCTATAGCTAGTATTAGTTGTTGCAACAAGAAAACCATTAACAAGGGATCAATGGCCAGTGACCTACAGTGCTCCAAGATTAAAGCTGCAAAGAGGTTATCCTCTTCACAGTTTCTAATTTGAACCCTGTCTTAGATTAACAATTGCCCAAAAGAAACTCTTCACAATTTAAAAACACAGGACAAATTTGCTAGGAACTTTAAGTTGTTTTTTTGGCTGAGGGTAAAAACTGAAGTAATTTCCCTATCAGGAAAAAAATTCTTGATATAGAAATAATTGGCTTAAAAGACATAGGAAAGTGACATGTAAGTTTCCCACCACCTAGATGGAGTTAGGTTAGCAGTACATCTTGTATCAAACACAATTAACTTAGGCAAAGGTGGGGTCAGTAATAGACTCAAAATGTCAACTAATGCTTTAGGACTCATTTTAAGTCTTTTAAGTTTTAGGTCTCCCATCTTTTGACAAAAATATTGAGACAAAGGCAGTTTTTTTGTGATTTTTCAATGGATAAAAGCGTCAATTCAGAAAATTAAAGTAACAAATTCCTCTTCCCCTGTACATCACACAGGGGTTGCTGTTTTGGTGTGAGCAACAAATGTGGTAGAAGCTCCAGCAATGTTCAACCCATATATATACATGAAAGTTGTAAGTGGAGTCATTAATTAAACTTGTATATAACTATATACATGTGGAACAAACAATTATTTATTTTGTAAATTACATGGAAATATAAACGGCAGCTAATGATGACAACTCAACAATGGATCATGAAAACAATATTCTGTTATTTTTTGTATTTTCTACTTATTTATTTTTCTCAAAAAAGACGACTACATATATAGCGCTTAAAATAACTTCCTAAATCTAAACGATTGTAAAAAGATTGCATTTAATATCCTGGTGATCATACTTTCCAAGGAAACGCAATACGCACCTCTGGCCACGGGAATAATAATCATTTTCGTTTTATAGTAAATAAATTAACCAACAAAAGACTATTCAGCCTCCAAAATTCAAGTCGTCACCAAGCAATTGCTGACGCAATTGCCAACGTGTTTAAAAAAAGTTTTAATCATGTCTAATTTTTTTATGTAATTTTTCGCTAAAACAGTTTTAACATGGTAAAATACATAGTTGGACCAATTATATGGCTTTATATAATTTGCAGAGGGCGGTAATGTTTTAATTTTGCATTTAAAACAATTGACGTGCACACATAAAATTGGATGGTAAAGTCTGCTCCTAAAGGTCACCTACGATACTTTTACAATTGGGCATCATATAATAGACATTAGATTCAAAATTAAAAACACGTTCTTCTTAATTTTTAAAAGTTCATCTACTTGAAGAAACGAGCTTTGTTAATTCATACACTTGTGCTTCTTCTTCGATGTTTTCTCTGAGTGCACATTAAAAACGCCAAAATACAAGATGGTTGCATGATACGTCACAGAATGTATGTGCATACCGAAGAAACCTAACCCCCCTGTGATTGCTTGGAATATTAAAGCAGTAAAGTTATTAATGTGGTGTGAATCATAAGTTACCAGCTTTTAAAAACTTGAAAATAAGAAACCATGTCGTCATGTTGATTGTCGAGATCAAGTTCTTGGTTTCCAGTTTGAACCAAGGAAAACTCTCCAATCACGGTCTGAGACTGAATGGGTGGATTACGAAACAGACGAAGAAGTGGAAGAAATATCTTCCAATTTGAGAACAAATCTTGCTGTAAGCATGTGGTGTAAGTATGGAAATTGTACATTGCAGCCCACAGAGCGTGAATGTATCTGCTGTCATGAACTTGAGTCCTTTGATTCATACGAGTTGAGTGGTACGTTGGAAATATATCCTTTCAAATGTAGTCCTGGAAACTAAGTTGGTCAGTTATTAATTGGATAATTATGTACGTATTTTTTTAGAATCTGGTTGCATAACATCCTACATAAATTTTGCAGCTATTATACTGCTAAAAGAAAATCTTTGGACGGCTTTGGTGGGGATGCATGATCGCGAAGTTCTTACCTACCTCCAAAAGACAATGTTCTTACTAATTTTATTTTTAGAACCATGAGTATTCTGGCGTTGTAATACAATGTATTTATATAGGGCTTACAGATACGCAGCCTATCGGTTAGTTTACCTGGTGGGTTCATGTCCGCCTTGGTAAGTCGGTAAGAAGAGAAATTTTGTCATGTGTCGTTAATAAGATACGGGACACATTTCCTGCACCTGATAATATTTACACTGGCTTTAAAGATGGGAGATTGGTGGACGAAAATGAATTGTCTTAGGGGCGACAATGTCCAGAAGATGGCAAAAAATAGATTAACATATTAACAATAAATGTACAAAAATAAAGTAAATATATAAATAAATGTTAGGAAAGTCTTGAGTACTTCGTTGAATTTTCTATTATTTCTTCTCGTTCAGGTCGTTCTTTGGGGACTTTGTACGTCCGTTTCCAATCATTTTGAACACAAATTTCTCTATTAAGGGGACTTTGTACGTCCGTTTCCGATCATTTTGAACACAAATTTCTCTATAGACCTTTTTGAATGTTTACATTTTCCGCGGTAAGCCCTTTCGGCTTTAACAATTGTGTGGCAGGCAAAAAGATGGGGGCGCTAGGTGAAGCGAGGTCCTTTTTAGTCTGTTTCTTTGCACAAAGGTATCATTACAACTTTATATGAATATTATGTCAGTCAGAAGTTACCCATCTACACTCGATAATAGTTTAAAGCCTCAAAAATATTTCCGTAGAAAGAAATGGGCTGAAAAATACTTTTCTTCAGCAAGCTTCTGCATCTTTCTGCCTGCCATGCAGTTGTTAGAGCCAGAGGGGCTTACCGCGGAAAATGTAAACATTCAAAAAGGTCTATCAATCGCCCGATAGTACGGACTCAGAGCAATTTCTCTGATAAAATCATAACTTTTTTTTACATGACCTTTTTAGCAACAAAGCGTTTTGAATATCGATGCCATGAAATTTTAAATTTAGGCTTGTAAGTGCCTTCGTGCGATTTTCTGATGTGAATTCTTTAATAACATATAGTAAAGACTTATTTGGAATAAACTTTCAAAAGCATCGTAGGCAGCTAGCTAACCTTTAAAAAGAAAAGATAATATATAGTTGAGAAAGAAAACAGTTCCAGTGCATTTTCAATCTTGTATTCCTATAAATCTCTAAATTAACGCAAATAGCCAATTTCGCTTAGGTGGTCCTTCTGTTTTTTTGCCTGGTCAGGATGTCAGCAGGGATGCACACATGTACGGAACTTTGTGAACATTCGCAACACTACAAGACTGTGTAACAGATTGTGAACTGTAGCTAGTGTACAGGGCAATAAAAAAAATGCAAGACACCTCGTTTAAATTGTAAAAAGGGTGATAGAAAATCAAATACCCTATCAAAATTGAAACCAATCACGCTGTTCGCGGGAAACCTTTTTTAAAAACGACCCTATGAAGTCCCCGATTTTCGCCCGACTTCCGACTTCTGAACCTGTGAGGAGAAGAAGTCTTTCGTCGTCTATTCCGTTATCGGGAAAAAAGGAGACCTGGGGACAGGGTTTTCCGAACCTCGGCAATGCTGAACGTCTTTCCTCATCATCCGTCTCCAGTTCTCTCACTATGTTTTTCTATTCGTTGGTAATTACGGAGTTTCATACCGCGCAAGTCTGGGCCCGAGTGAAGTGGCTTGTAGGGACAAATTTCAGAACTCCCGCAAAGTGTAAACATTTAGCTAGCGTTTGTACACACTTCCAAGTTATTATATTATAGTTATTTGCTGTTTAACACTTATACGTATTGTTTTTGTAATAATGGAAAAGAAAGATTGTGTACAATGGCTTATGGAACGTGGCCTGTCCACAGGAGGTACAATACAAGAGCTTAATATGCGTGTTAATCGATTCAAATTATACCCATCACTTGCGGAAAAATTGAAAGTCAAACGAGAAAGAAATTTTAGTTTTGGTACAACATTAGATCCCAATCTTATCCCTCCTATTTCAGCTCCCTGGTGTCCTAAAGAGGAATTGTATCCAATAGTTACAGCATCAATATTTAAAGAATACAGTTCTAGAAAAAGAGAAGGTAGTTTAGGTCAGCAACAGAAAGCTTATGCTATGTTGACTAGCAGGAAAATAGTTTCAGTAAAAACACATGTTGCAGGTGATAATAATGTATTTGTTAGAGCTCTTGTTAAAAATTCATATGGTGAATTAACAAGACCTACAGTTATTCTATTTAGTAGTAATATTCCAGTTAAAGCCTACTGTGAATGTCCTGTTGGTGTAAGTGGCTTATGTTGCCATACATTGGCCTTGCTTCTTTATTTAAAAAACTTTTATGAAACAAAGGAAAAGATTTTAGCTCTATCTTGCACTGAGCAACTGCAGAAATGGCATCGCAGAACAAGAAAAGGCTCTATACCTATGATGCCGTTACGAAAAATAAAGTTAACCTCAGCGAGAGTTGGAACCTCAAACAATGTAACTGATGCTAAAATCACTCCAGCTGACCCAGAAAACTCCAGGTTTAAAAGAGATGTGCTACAAATGAAATCGGATATGCTTTTGGAAATAAAAAAGGTTAAAAAACCGTTAGAACGACATTGCTATGAGGTTTTGTCAAAAAATAAATCTCTAAAAACATCTCTTGGAGAACATTTGTCATTTCGATTTACAACCAAGGCAGCACTTTCACTAGCTGATCATGATTACTGCAAACAAAATTCATCAACTATAGATGATTACAAAAAACTTGAAAATATTAAAAAAAACATCTCCAGAACAATTTTGGAAAAACAAAAGGAAAATCTTCAAAATAATGTAAATACTACAACTTCTGATATTGCAACACACTTCCTACTAGATGATATATTTCTTGTGACGTTAATTCTAATTTAAAAATAATCAACATGGGTCTAAGAAATATTTTCCCAGATGACCCTAATAAAAACCCTAATTATTTTCCAGTTCAACAAAATACAGAAGAGTGGCAAAATCTAAGGAAGGGTAAAATCACCGGTAGCCGTTTACCAACTCTGATTGGAATTTATGGTGCAAAAAAATTTGAACTTTATTATCATCTAATAAATGAAGGTTTAGAGGAGAAAGACATCCTTAGTAGTAATTTGATAAACTTTAAGCGTGGTCATCAGTATGAACCAGAAGCATTGTCATTTTTTTGTGATCGCTCAGGTTGTAAAGCTGTTACGTGTGGGTTTTTTAATCATCCACATGATAACCTGTATGGATCCAGCCCAGATGGATTAGTGTCTTCTGGAATTTTGTTAGAAATTAAAACTAGAGCAGCTAATTCCAAGGGACCCCTGGAAAAATTAACAAAATGTCCAGCATATTTTTTTCAAGCACAATTACAACTGGTTTGTACTGAATTCAAATTTTGTATTCTCATGTCTTATCATCCAGAAACAAAATCTGCCAACTTTTTAATTCATAGAAATGATTACCAACCCAACAATTTCTTTTGGAAATTTCTTCGCGTCGGATTGGAACTTACACTCATTTTTTTATACTTGTGCACCAAAATCAATGGAAAAGTTGTTTGCTTAGTTAAACAAATACGAAAAACCAAATCCCTGCTAAAAATACAAGAGCTGCAAACTGGCTTTGTGTAGTTCAAAGTTATCTAAAACAAAACGGGAAATCGCGCCTCGAAACTTCAAAATGTCGATTTTTTGAAACCTGAATGCTGTTTTAGGTCAAAATTGGTCCAAGAAATCAACCACTTTAATTTTTTAACCTCCTCCTTAGGGGTTCTTACCTTTTTGACAAAAGATACATCGTTTTTTATACACTAGAAAAGTATTTACAATAAACTATATTTGTATTATTTTCTAAACTCCATGCCGGACAATAATAACGCGGTATTTAGTAGTGTAGTAGTTATGTAGTAGTTGTGTCGTCTTAGTTATCAGAGTTGTACAAATTCGTAAATACATAAGTGTAAAAATACAAATGTAAAGCATATCTGGCCTAATTGTCATTAGCAATATGCCCAATGGCTTTTCTACTAAGATCAGTGTTAACGATATTGAATTTTTAACTCATCCTCCTGCTTAGCAATATGCCTCCGTGGCTTCTCTACTAAGCTACAACTTTGACTCAGCTAACAGTCAGCATTATTTTCATCGTAATATCAATCTTTATTACATCGTAATATCAGTCTTTACTACACTTTTTCAGAATCGTTACATTTTTTTACGTCATCAAAAAATATATGTACATAATATAAAATAAACAACAAGCAATCAGAAGGTATTCGCCTTTTTTCTACTGATTTAAGTGCAAGTTTTACTTAGAGATTTGCTTTTTCCAGGATAAAAACTCTCCGGTACCTCGCAGCCAAATGAGGTTGGTTTCATTTACCTATTTTCCGAAAAGAAACCATATAGAAACGGCATATTTCTAAGCTTAAAGTATCATTTTTTACAACTTTTTAGGGGGTGGGTGGGTGGGCTTTCTCTTTAACTTGTTACAGCTCTGATGGTTAATCGACTTGTGAGAAGGGTGGGAGTTGTTTCACGTGTTATAACGTTAAGACTGGAACTGGTGTGCCGTGTAACGGCACACGAATATTTCGTAACGAAAATAAATACGATTTTTTTCTAATTCGCTTTGCTCAACCGAAAATAACCTTATTTATTTTCTAAACTTCATGCGGGACAATAATAACGCGGTATTTAGTAGTGTAGTAGTTATGTTCCTAAAAGTAGGGGAGTAGAGACCTAAACTTTCAGAAACAGACAATAAAATACTAATGTCGTCTTGCACATATCCATCTTTTGCCTTTTCGTATCTCCACCGTCCATGTTTTTTGAATAATCTGTCTGGTACTCCTCTATTTGATGCTGCAGTTGCGCCGCCCGATCTTAAACTATGTAGGCTAAATTTTTGGTGATCTACATTGCAAGCCTTTATTGCGTCTTTAAAACATTCAAGGGCTCGAGTATACGATAATGGCTCGTTTTTTGGTCTCAATCGTTCGTTTTTTCTTGAAGATGTTATGGCTTTAAAAATATACTCATCGTCTTCTTTTATTTTACACCTGTCAATATAATTCGATAAATTGGAGAATGGACATAATATTGTGGTAGTTCTACTGATCAAAACCCAAGCTCCATCACGATAAATATCTGTTTTGCTTTTTTGGATAAAAACTCAGATGTGTTTTATTGAAGATTAAATCAGAAAGCCGTAAATGTGCAAGTTCTTCATAGCGCAGAAATCCGGAAAAGCCAAGCAAACATATATTGATAGTCCTTAGATTTTGCAAGGTATTAACAACAGATAACTGATCGTATAACTTAGATAACAATTCTACTGTCGTTGGCCGTTTCTTGTTAACTTTATGATTAGTCATGCGCTTTGCGGCTTCAAACATGTTCTTAACGATGATTGTTTGACATGGGTCATTAAAACATACAGTTTGGTGAAAGATTTTTATGGCATAATAACAGCTTTCTATAATCGGTAGGAAACAATTCTGCTGTGTTAAACTCAATGAAAATAACGAAACATGGAAGGGATCTGCTGGAAACTCTTGCACCTTAAATTTTAACGCCCATTCTCTCCATTTTTTAAAATATTGTTCATACCTTTTTAGAGTGTTTACTTCTCTACATTTTGCATACGTTTCCGGGAATGCTTCAACTAATTATATCAGATTATCTTGTCGTGGGAATGATGTGCTCAGGTGGTTTCTGATAAAATCTAAAGTTTTAAAGCAATAAATAAACTCTATGTCTAATTATTTTTACAACTTGTAAAGTCAATGTAGAGTGCCAATATTGGAGCAGATGATTGAATTGAGCCTACAAGGGATTGACTGTCCTTACCACGTACTACCCATAAACTCGGATTTTCAAACACTCGATGGTCTTTAATAAACGGAAGAAATTTGTTATGATGATCCACTAGCAGGGGCCAAAAAGCTGCGGAAGGCCAATGAGGTACTATAAGGGCTCCTTTACATTGTGATAATGACATATGTTGTATGGTTTTTGTAATCAAATGGATTGGGGGGACTGAATAGTTGTTTTCTCCAAACCAAGATATTGAGAGTGCGTTTACCCGTGAGGTACCCGGACAACAGTATTTTGAGTTAAATTTTGGTAAATGAGTGTTAATGTTGCTGGCGAATCTATCGACTGTAAAGGGTCCCCAAATACTATTTAGCTGTGTAAACAAGGTTTTGGTAGTTTGCCAATCGTCGTAATCAACTAATCTACAGGTACCCGGACAACAGTATTTTGAGTTAAATTTTGGTAAATGAGTGCTAATGTTGCTGGCGAATCTATCGACTGTAAAGGGTCCCCAAATACTATTTAGCTGTGTAAACAAGGTTTTTGTAGTTTGCCAATCGTCGTAATCAACTAATCTACTCAAATAATCGGCACCGGTATTTTGTTCTCTCGGGATCCATTTTATATCTATATTGTTTTCTTCGCACACATCATATATTTTTAGAGCTAAGTATTGTAGAGGCTCTTTGTTGGATCCAGACTTTGCAATAATTGAAACAGCGAAGTTATCTGTGTGCCAAAGAACATATTTATTTTTTAATAATGATTTAAAAGATATAAGGGCATGAGTAACAGCAAATAATTCTCGCCAAGTTGAACTTTTATCCGATTCAATTTTTGAAAGATTTGTCACGCATTCGTACTTAATGTTGGCGTCAGAATAAGCGATTGTCGTGGGAATTTGATATTGGATAAGAATTTTGTTGTTTAGGGATTTCAAATTATCTCTCCAAAATAAAAGTTCTTTTATGACGCCATTTTCGTATTTCAAATTCAATTTTCTGTCCCAAGTTACTCTTGAATCAATTAGTTTGTAAAGATATCTTGTTTTTAATTGTGCGATATCTCCCAAGACAAAATTTTAGAGAGTATTTTGCCACAAAGTTGAGCTAATAATCTTGCTGACACGTATGGTAATTTTGTGAGAATAAAATGAATGAAATTCTGAGTCGAAATAATTTTGTCACGGGGAATAGAAAAGCAACATCTTTGGAGATCGACTTGTATAGCTAACCATTGGATGTTATGCGAAGGAGTCCACACAGATTTTTTTTTGTTTATTACGAAGCCACAGTTAATTAATGTTGTACGAAGAAACGTGGAATGACGTGCTGCATTTAATAAAGAATCTCATACGCCCAATCCATCATCGAGATAAACTGCTATTTGTATGCTATTGAACCTCCAAAACTTTACTAGACACCTCATGACTTTCGTAAAAATAAATGGAGCAAATTTGAGTCCAAACGGGAGAACTAGAAATACAAAGTGGCGGAGTTTTCCTTCGTAGAACCAAGAAAAACCAATATATTTTTGAAAGTCAGGGTGAATATCGATTGGTGATAACCCTGAGTGATATCGAATTTAAAAAGAAAGTTGTTGGGTTTTAGGTAATCTTTCATAACTTTCCAATCGTCAAATTTTATTTTGTCTGTATAAACTGCTTGTTTACATGTCTGAGATCCAAAATTAGGCGTTTTTTGTCATTAGTTACGGATACTGAAATTGGATTTACAATGTATGGAATATCGTCGTTTGGCAACATTTTTATTCTTCCTGTATTCAGAAGCTCGTTTACTGCCTCGTCTACAAATAATCTATTTTAAAAAGCTGATTTATTGTTTTTAAAATATGCAGAGTTAGACGTTGTCACAAAAGGAATTTTATAACCTTCCGAAATTACGTTTTGTATAGCTTCGTTAGTTCCAATGTTTTTCCAGAATGAAATGTTTTTCTTTAATCTACCTTTAACTATGGGTATCGAGGGTTATTGTTACTTTTAAATTCGAACTTATCACTGTTGGTTTGCAAGAAATTTGTATTATACTTATCTTTAAATTTTGTAGGATTCTGGTCTGGTGATGGTGCTTGTTGCTGTTCTTTGGATTTCTGGGCAAGTATTTCTCCAATGGCCAAATCTTCCACATGCGAAGCAGGCTCCTCGGGGTCTTTGGTGTTGTTGGAATTGCTGTTCTCCGCGCCATCCACCTGGTTGGTATCCACTTGGTTGGTAGCTTTGGGACCTTTCTGGAGGCTTGGAGTATCTAGCTGAAAAGGAAAAACGATTCTGGGAATTTGAATTTGCAATATATTTTTTATTTTTACTATTCTCGGTCTTCTTTAGTGCCCTGGTTTCAGCCGCCTTAATTCTTTTTTCGTCCTCACTATCGGAGGCAAGATCGTACGACACGTATTCATCTACAGTTTTCCACCCTGCACAGTTTTCCACCCTGCTGGAGACCTATCAGCAATTTTTATCAACTTATTTCTTTTTTCTATAGAGTTAGTAATCTTTTTTAGGGATTTTTTTGTATCTCTTTTGGCAAATTTCATAACGTCACTTATCTGGTTTTTAATGTTCGAATTGAATTCGTATTGCACTTTGTTGCCCTTGTTTGAAGCTTGCTGAAGGTTCTTTTTTAAGCTTTTTAACCAGATCTTTTGTGTCTTCTGTATACTTTCGTTCCAATTGCTCAAATTTGGAAGTGAAGAAATTCTTCAAATCGTTCAAAGCAGTAGTATAAGGGAGTCACTATATCCACACTTTTCCAAAAACCACGGTCAAACTCGCATAAAATTATATATACACAATTTGGCTTGTGACGTCACAACTTTTCGTAACGCCTCATTGCACAAAAATCTATTGATATGCATGAAAAATCCCTACCATGCGGTGTTGAGTCATGCATATCAAGGTTATGTCCCTAACATACAAAAATAAGTAGAAAGGGGGAATTCCCTAAATCAACGCATGCGCAATAAAGATGTGTTGGTTTTGACCACAATGAAATCGTCTGTAAATCGAAAAATATAGGCAAGGGTGTAACTATTACGTACAGACCTACTTGGAAGAGTGTATATACAAAGAGGTTGAAAGGTATGGCGCTCGCCACCTTAGTGACTCCGATGACGAGAGCTTCACTGAATTGTAGTGGATGTAAAGGTTTATATGGTTGACTTCAGCCATACAAACAAACATGAAAACACTTCAAAAAGAAGCAAAATCACTGCACATTCCTCGTTACTCTACGATGAATAAGGGCGTTCTTGTTGAGGCAATTTGCAAAGCTAAGTACAAAGATGTTTCAACACATACAGACGGGCCTTACTGCGAGCCTTGTACTAAAATTGCAGGGGAGAAAAATCTTGAACAATATTTGAGGGATCTCGCTAAAAAACAGCGACGTGTCGTATATGATGGCGACCTGCTCATAGATCGAGATATGGGAGAAGTGATCGGTTGCGAGATCGATTATGAGTACCAATATACCAGTTGTGGGGTAAATAAATGGATGAACAACAATGAAATGACTGTGAACGTATGCTGGATGCATATGATAAGTGTAGATGCGGTCGAAGATTTGAGGTAAAGGGTAAAATGTTATGCTGGTACTGCTACCAGGAATATATCACCTACAACGGGGGTGGCTGCGTATGTACAATGACATGTTCTCTGAAGTCGTTCGAATTACAATAAAACAAAGATGCTACAATTTGAGAAAGAGCTCGTCAGCCCCAAGCTATTCTACTCATTTGCGACTACTTTTGGAGATATCAACGATATCAACGTGAACTGCCTGACAGTGTCAGATCCCATACCTGCCAATGGAGGTAAGGATCAACGGTATATAGTAGGATATCATACACAAGACCTTGTGGTAGCTCTCAGAATAAAGACACCAAAAATCTGGTCCGCGCATGGGGTGACCCGGTACAACGCCAATGCAGTACCAGCGATGAGTCTTGATTTTGAAGAGTACCCAGATTGGGTTGCCAAATATCGTCAGATCTGGTCCAGAATTGAGGAGTTGGTCTCCGAGAAATTGACGACCCTGCCGGTCAAAAAGGACCGCTACGTGAACGCTAAGCTCAAATATTACAAAGATGCGATCACTACTAAATTCTATGGTATGCCGGTACCCTATGATGAGCCATGCCAAGCCAGTGCCATCCTGTCCATTTCATCGGTGTACGTGCAAGGCAAAAACTACTACCCTCAGGTACATCTTATGGAATGTAGATATAAGGACTTCAAAAAAGAATCACTGTTGAATGAGGATTAAAAAACCATACAGGTCATATGGCCTATAAAATAGGTATAAAATTAAGACTTATACTCAGGTGGGGACTCTAGATACCGCTGACATACTGTACAGACTGAAGTTTTTTTAAAACGTCGCTCCTACCCTCTTCCCTGCCCTTCTCAACTAATTGGGCACGTTCCCGTTCATTGAGAGCATTCACAATACGGTTAAAACGCTGTCGCATCTGTTCTTTCAAGACCATGTACTTCTGTTTCTCCTGCATAATGAGGCTAAACTCGTACTTATCAATCTCCCCATTCTCAACAGCCCTTGATATCAGGTCAACTATCGAGTTCAATTTAGCCTCGGCGATCAGCCTTATATTCTCATGCTTTTTCGACTTGACGCCCATTTTTTCCCAGCAGTCCTAAGACCTGCCTGCCCTACCCCAACAGCCACGGTTAGGCCACCCATTGCCACTGCTAATGGTACGCCCATTCCGGATAACAGGGTACCAATACCGATCCCGGACGTGATCACGCTAATACCCAACAGGCCATGGTCACAGTATCGGATCCATGTCTCATGCATCTTAAACTTTTTTGCGAGTTTGTCCCGCTCCTTTATCTCATTTCGGAGATACTTCTCAATTTCATTTATTTCATCAAGCCTATACTTTTGGCTTTCCTCCTGCATATCCGCGCTTTGTGCAGGTGCACTTGGCGGCAAAGTTGGGTAAAGCTTCATTGTATCAGCCATTTATTCTATGAGTAAATGCATCGTAATTTCGACGAACGAAACATTTTTTTCATGATGATGCTCGTCTGTCAGCATGAACTCCAGTCTGTCTGTTGAGCCTTTCAAAGGAAGGTAGATTGGAGTGTCAAAACTCCATGTAAGCATGTCTCCCCATGCGTTTAACTCTTTGGTGGGAAGCAAAGCAAGAATTTTTTATTTCTTCCCATCCAGTAGGCAATCATCCTCATCTAACTGAAGGCAAACAAGTCTCAGCCGATGGTATACGTCAGTTTTGTAGAAGCTGTCATAGTCACCGGCCTGATAGTACTTATTAGCGGGATCGTATTTAAATCCTCGAAGTTCATGCAGATGTCGACCAAACACCACCGTGTACCCGTCACTGACACGTAGCCTGCAGAGTCCATTTTTCAGGACAAACAGCTTGATTTTGTCCTCTGCCTGGCTATTCACGATAGCCGCCAAATCCTCTATTTTGTACAGCCCGTTCATGATTTCAATTCGGAGTTCCTCCTGATTAGACCCCACCTTACGGATGGTGAAGTCGTTGTTACTGTAAATATTCAGCCACGTAGGTCGAATACTGATCGACTTTAGAGCAATCCTCGTATCCTGCCCTAGGTAATCGTCAAAAATCGTAGGCTTCTCGATGTTAGTGATGTAGAGTTGCTTCATGTTTATTCTTAAAGAAAAGATGAGCATTTACTCATACAACCCGAAAGCAAAGTATGCACCCAACAGGGGTGAATGGCCACTTGGTGTAACCAACTTGGAGCATCAGGACCTGTACGTGTCTACAAACTCGCATATCCCTGTGGCATTCCCCGGGTTCAAAAAATATCCCATCAAAGTGACTAGTACGTACCTGAACGATCCTGTCATTCAGGGCTGGACAAGAGGACAAGCTCTAGACTACTGGAATATCCAGGTGAACTTCGCTACCCATTGCGCGAGCACAGCCCTGGGTATATCGGCCAAACATCTAACGGGCTCCGTGCCACTCGTCAACTCGATCTTCAAGTTCTATGTATACTACCATATGCGTCGTATTCTGGCAAGGATGAAAGTACCCATGTCTTTTAATGACGGTTTTTCACGGTACTCAAACCCCTACTCAACCTCTGGGTATGCGCAGGTATGCCGTGAATATGGTGCAGATCCCGCTGGCATGTACAAGACAAAATCAGTAAGTGCCTCACTCACCAACGGTTCATGGTGGCCCCAAGTTGACGGCGACTGGGCTAAATTTATCATCCCAAAAAGTCAAGGCCTAACATCGGAAGGTCTAACCAAGCTAAGCGAAAGTATCCGGGTTTACGTGGTCCTGTTACTAGGATCACAAGCAGGGGCAAAGACATCCTTACTCGGCTCAGGTGCCGACAACTATACAGCAAGACAGATTTTAATGCAGAAATTTGAGGCTATGGTACAGCGTCAGGAAAATGTGGGGAATGATATCACTGAGTTTCAGAAGGTCTTGCAATATGCCAGATTTACGGGTTGATGTGAATAGCAAACCTATTGTCTCATAGCTCAGTCCGGGAGCGAGGAAGTTCTTGATATCGAGAAATTTGAACTTGGATGTTGTCACGAACATGTAGTTGTTATCCTTTTTTGCGACCTTGATTTTTTCACTTTCATCTTGCGCAATTTGCTCGACAAAGTACCGCTTGATCATGTTGATGTCATACTTGCCACTGTTAAAACCAATTACAGAGACTTGGTGTACCCAATCGTTCCACGCATCCTGGCTCTTTTCGGAAAGCATGTTGAAATCTTCAGGCTTCGGGTACATTCTCTCGACTTCTTCCACGATAAGACAGTGCCTCCATTCGAGATCCTCTACAAAGAGTTTCAATAAAATTTTCGGATCCTCGTGCTCGATGAACGTTGGATCTCCATTAAGACTATCGTGAATGGCGACACTTACCGGTATATGCCTCGAAAGGTATGTCAAATCAGAGGTTTGCTAGTGATTTAAAAGTGGTAAGAGGGCCTCGAAATCAAACACGATGTAGTGAGGATAAGGTCTAAATTCTTTCTTGAAGTACCTTTTGGTTTTGGGTGGATTTTCACATTCCCAGGCCGAGGTTGTATCCCTGTTCCCGTATTATATTTTCTTTCTTCATCGTTTGCTCATACCGGTATGTATTAGGTTCTGACTGGCAGGAGCATCCGTGCCAGTAACACCCGTAGTACTCGTAAACGGTCCTTGTGATAGGCTCATAGCCATCTACTTTCCATTCTTTTTTACCCTCGCGGATAACGCGCTCACCACCATGCCCACAGAGTGCGTGATGTATGTGTCTCCCAGTTTCCTTCGACATGTATTCAATCCATTGAGATGCGGCGTAGCTATAACCTTCACCATAAAAAACCTTCTCCGACTTGCTCGGCATACGTTTCACCTTCCCCCCTTTGCAGATAATCGTCGTCTTGACCCCTCCACATTCATCTTTCTTATGCCGCGATAGGTTGCAGGCTTTTGTAAAAACTTGACCACATACCTCACATTCCCAATGTTGCGCCAGTACGTCTAAATCCTTGATGTAGAAACAGTGCCCATCCAGCATACCAAGATTGATTGTGTCTAAACCTTTTTTGTACTGATTTTGTCCATAGACGAGTCGCCATGGTGCTTTCTCGGAGTTTGCCTTGGGTTCAAAGACCCTAATGTTGACCTTGAATTGCCTGGCAACCCTCTCCAAATCCACCAGTCTCGTAGGCCTGACGTCCTTACGCTTAAGCTTGGGGTCCCCGTAGTACTCTCGAGCTCAGGTGAGAGCTGTTTTTGTTAGACGTTCCGTTCCCCGTACTACATCTGCCCTCTCCCTTACAGCTAGGCATCTCCAAAAGCATAAGTTGTCCGTTCTAGCATCTTCACCATCCATGGCATATATGCACCTCTTGCCCCGCAGCCAATCTGGGAGAAGGCCGCATCTCAAAAGAGGCTCACACGTGCTTATAATCTTGATCTGTACATGATCGAAGACGATTTTTCCTTCATATGCTCCTGGGGTCTCGGTGGTTCTAACCGGTGGTAAATAAGCCTTACTCCAAAACTCACCATCCTCCAGATCAAGACGCTTCATTTCACATTCTTCTATAAATGCTTCGATTTCAGCGATGGTTGATAGCGACCTGGAGCTCTTACTTTTGTGATATAAAGATACACCACCTCCACTTTGATGAATATCAGAGCTGAAACTGTACACAACCTTAACACGCATGTCTATGTATGGTGTAGTTTTTTGCATGATGGCATCCGTTAGTGGTTGGTTAAGGTTCTTGTTGATTCTCCATGCTTTGATCCTATTTCCGTCTTCCAGCATCTGTATATCGTCCCCCTGGATATCCTCCGTGTAGTCCTCCCTTGCCTCCTGTTCAATCTCATCGTGAAGCGTTGTACCTCCCGAAATTTGTTCCTTTGCCCTGTTGTAATAGAATGCAACGGTATTCCGCACACTCTGTAGTCGATCGGCAAGAGCGTCGCGGGTTGCTGCCACTGGTGCCGACACGGTGCTATATAGTTTGCTGATGGCATTCTTAAACCAACTCATCCCTTTCTTATATACGCATTTCAACAAATTCAGAGGATTTCATTCGGTCCAACCAACACAGTTATTCCCCTTCTTTATTGCGCATGCGTTGATTTTTAAGGAATTCCCCCTTTCTACTCATTTTTGTATGTTAGGGACTTAACCTTGATATGCATGACTCAACACCGCATGGTAGGGATTTTTCATGCATATCAATAGATTTTTGTGCAATGAGGCGTGACGAAAAGTTGTGACGTCACAAGCCAAATTGTGTATATATAATTTTATGAGAGTTTGACCGTGGTTTTAAAACTGATGAACTATCCTCTCTTTGGCGCTTCAGAGGATTCTCGTCGCCAGGACTTGGTGAGCGTGATTTTGACATTCTTTAACTTGTTACAGCTCTGATGGTTAATCGACTATGCTTTGACACGTTAAACAATTGTTTCAATGCAGCGGTTGACTCTGATTTTATTCGCAACTTGAAACTTTGAATTACAGTGCTTCCAGCTCAAATATACAAGACAACTAGACCTGGGATTGAGGTTGCAGAGTATAGGCCTTTAGGGCAACAACAATTTCTCTTTTTTTAGAGTAGTTGTTAAAAAACAAATTTCTAAACAAGGCATTAATTTGAACGTATGGATATACTTTCGAGAACATGATGGTAAGTGTTAGACACCACTTTGAAAACATCAGCGATAGAGTTCCCCGACCTTTATTTGCCAGATAAAGTCGCAAGCCGGAACTACAACTTCCCTAAAAACGAACGTTTGGTTCACGACGTTTCAAAAGCCACCACCTGCCATACAAAAACATGTTTGACCTTTCTAATCTTTATGTATTTATAAAATCATTCTACAATTTAATCTGCTTATATCGCAAATATCATAATTTTTTAGACAAAACCCACAAAAAAAGTTAAGTTCAAACATATCATAAAAAATGACTGTGATTCATGGGTTCTGGGTTAAATGAGATGGATATACGAAAAATTGAATAGAGTAAACGCGCATAATACAATAGATCTGTTGGCGTTGTATATCTTTCTCCTTTTAGTATATCTATGCTCTGAACAAAGCGAAGTCGCGATTGACTTTGTTTTTATTTACTTTTATGCACATAGTTCTTAGAAATTTAGAAAACCACACAGTAGAAGAGAATTAAGCAAATATTGTAGCCAATGTTAAAGTGAGACAAGACTGAGTAACTAGGTCCGTAACATACATCATTCTATCGGGTAATTTAGCACCTATTGCTGCAGTAACATACATCATTCTATCGGGTAATTTAGCACCTATTGCTGCATCATTCTATCGGGTAATTTAGCACCTATTGCTGCATCATTCTATCGGGTAATTTAGCACCTATTGCTGCAGCAATTAAACACATATCGTATAAAGTAAAAATAATTTATAACAAAATTGCATATATACATTTGCGTTGACGCATTCTGTGAGAATATAGTGTCCACATTTTTGTTCTCTGACGCGAACGACATTGCAATGACGGAATTTCTCAATTTGTAGCCACACACACTTCGTGCAAAACAAACCATAGGCCTGGTAGATACGAATGATACCGGAAAGCATTCTTTACATTAGTTTGAAGATACTCTTCGAACGTTTCGGTAGTTCGTGTTGCGATAGTTTGGTCATTTTGCGAGGCGGCTCCACGAAAGATTCATCGTCCGCAACCTAAACGAACGTAAGAATATTGATGCCATGATAATAAAAAACATGTTTTTAAGATTTACACCACACGAAAAGAATGCGATGAAGAAGTGTACGTGATTCTTCAATTTATAGGTATACACACGTATAACTTTAACAAAACTTAGACAAAACAATAAAAAAAAGTTTGAAACAGAACACTCGACCATACCTTATCCTTGCGACTCTTCGATTGTGTTTTCAAGGCTTCGGCTGTCTGGAAAACAAATGATTTACCAGGTTTGGTGTTGATGATGGCGCCAGTATTTAGAATTATTTCTTGTGAAGCCTTGTGGCTGCCGATGAAAGAGCCCTAATAATAAATAGTTGGATGAAAGAGTAGATTACTTACACGAAAAATAACGACGGCCGAAAAGCAGGCCAACATGTTCACGATGTTCGCCATATCATATTTTTCACATCAAGTAACTATTCATTTTTGCTTCGTTTTGGGAAAGTAGTCTTTTTTGGCGAATTTTGTGAATGTCCCAATGGTAAGATCTTCATAAAGGATTAAAATATCGACATCTAAGTCACTGCAACGAGATTTTGTTTTCACAGTGCTAGTTCCTTCTTTGCTGGCAGCCATTTTGATTTTCTTTTTTGTTATTGATATCATCAATCCAATGAATAACATTCTTAGGAGACATAAACAATGTTGGAACATTTTGTGGCCGCCTTACGATAAGTTTCGCGAAAATATTTTCAGTTTATAGTTCAATTAAATTAATTATGAAATTAAAGATTAATCACAAAATTTTTTCCAAGATTGATAAGACTGGGTGTGCGAAAATTAAATGTGCAATTAACTTGGGTGCGCGAAAACAATACGCGAAAAAAGGATATGGGAAATTTAAAATGGCGCGAACAATTCATGAATTGAGGTAATAGTATTTTTAACCTGACTTCTTTAAAATTATATTATATTAACTAGTTTTTAGTTTTTTCTAACTTAATTATATTATCATTGTAAAAACATTTACGGTATAAGTGAGAAAAAACAAGTTTTATTTTTCATGCTTACCGCGAAGATGCATATAAATAAAATAACATATTTTTTTGAGGAGAGATTTAAGTAGAAGGGGGTGTGTCAATCCCTTAATAAAAGTCAGCAGAGTTTATTATTCATTGTATTAATACACTTTCTTACCGATCGTTTTATTCCTTGTGGCTTTGTGTTCGATAGGGAGCGAGTTTTTTTGCGTGGTTCAACAAAACCTAGGGAAAGAAACACTGACATTACACAAAATTTCACAAATGTTCGTTTATAGCATAAATTTGGTGCAATTAAAGAGATGTTGTTAGGACCACCATGAACAGGAATGAAACAATCTCAAAACCATAATTAATGCTGTTTACAAACAAATTTAACCCAAAATCTATTATCAGTTTTTAAATTACTACGCTGTACATTTTTCGGGATTTAATTTTGCGATTTCGAAAAAAACGCAAAGCCGCTAAATTTCATTAACGCAAATTTTTGGACAATAAAGAGAAACATTTAACTTTCAAACATGACCAAACGAAAAACAAATAAATAAATAAATAAATGATGTTGAACCAAACTTACTGGGTGTACTAGGTTTATCCTCGGAGCTGATTTTCTCCAAAATCATTTGACTACATTCATCCAGAACTTCCACTTTCTGCGAATGCTAAAATATAGAAAGATGAATGTTTGTTTAATGTAAGAAAAGTGAAGGCGTTTATTATTAAACCGATTTACTATTTTTTTCGGATTTTACCTGAAAATCGAGAAAAATCAGGTTTTCGGACAATTTTTGGCGTGTATGTAAACACCGGAAAATATGTTAAGTAATTTTTATTTGGCTGTCAGAAACTTTTAACGGAATGTCAAAAATCGCTCCAGAACTAAAGTAATTGAATTTTAAGCAGATAGCGGTATTTTTGACAAATTTCAAACTTCGGAATGACGCCACAGAAAAAGTGCTAACGTAATCAAAATTTTATTACAGCCATCTTGTTCCTTTCATGACATACTATATGTGTGTCAAGTTTGATTGAATTTGAAGAAGCCTATCAAAAATTATGGAGGGACATATTATAAGGGTTAATCCAATTTACAACAAGATAATAAAAAGTAACTTCTTGGACAGATAAAAATGCATGCCAGGATAAATAATTTTAGATTTTAGGAGAAATCAATATATTGGTCAAAATTTTAGGTTATTTGAGGATTTTAGGAGGAGGTCTCCATTTTTTTAGACTATTTAGATTTTAGGTGCGTCAACCCTAATTCCAAATGAAAATATTTAATTAAACCAAAACATGAAACGTTTCGTGATAAATAATGTGGTGTTTTGATTCCATCTCATGAAAGGTCAAGTTACAACCTAAAATAAAAAAAAAAGCAATTACCTCCTGTTGCTGAATGAAGTTTTCTCTTTCAATTCTCTCCATTCTCTGCTTAATGTCAATCTCCGTCAGCGGTTCTTCATTCTCTTCATCGGAGAGCTTGTGCTCACCATCTTTTCCAAAACCAACATCACTATTACGCCAACGGAAATTTCTTTTTCTTCTATTTCCCTCGCCCAAATCACCGTCTTCGAAATAAAGCTCTTGAAGTAAGCGAACTTCTCTCTTGTCTTGGTCCATCATTTTCCGTCTGGAAAGACAAACATGTTGATCACGCCATGGAAATAAAATCTTACATTAAACCCAAAACCTAACCAATAAAAATTCACGACTTACTGATGGATACGATGGACTTGTTTCTTTAATTTCTCGGTTGTCGGAATATTTTCTGCGTCACTGTCAACCTCATACTCGTCATATTCACTGCCGAGTTCTTCGTCTTCCGATCCTATATCACTTCCAGAAAGTTCTGCTTCTTCTTCGTAAAACAACTTCTTCTGCCAGGTTTTACCCCTATAGGACAAAGATCGAACATGTAAAAATAAAAAATGTTACAGGGCTTGTGACATTTTCGGGAATAATGCATAATAACAATAACCCTGATACATAATACCCGCAGAATATGTATAATTTTAAATTAATTATATTTCCCGTAAACAGCTACACAAAATTCAAAGATGAGAAAAAAAATCTTAAGCCAAAAATTAAAAAAAACATGTAGAAGGAAAATTCAAGAAGGAAAACCCATGTAATTGGTTAGCACACTGATCACACATGGACAGAAGCACATCAATACAGCAGAAATTGCCAAAATGAGAACGGTATGATTTCAGTTACATGAAATGTAAAAGTTTATTTCGTTCAGTGCAGTCGTTGACTTGTTGAATTGTTCTTCACATACATAATGTTGCCCTTAAGCCTTTCTTTGGTCTATTGCAATTTATGTTTGCTTGCCTCGTTTGCCCATCACCTCCTTGTTAACCCCTCATGTTTTTGCTTTTAAGCTTCAATTTTATATCTTAAAGTAAATTCTAATTATTCCTACCACTTTTTATGTATAATTTTTTAAACTGTTTTTTGCATCACAATTCCATGAAAACCCATTGAGCTGTTTCGTATTTTGTTTACTTATAAATGCTTCTTTTTTTACTTCTATGTTGTTCCTTTAATTTATAGTTTTAACAATTTTTGAAATTGTTATGGTGATATATTTATATAAAATATAACAACAATCATTTTTAATTTCTTAGTTGCGTTTTTAAATTTTGAGAAAAGGAATCTGATTTTCACGATAACAGTTAGCTAACTATAATTAAGCCATACAAAAAGATATTTACTTTTTCACAGCGTCCTCAACTTCTTCATGATCAAATTCTTCATTATCATTTTGTTCCTCGTCTTTCTTTTCTTCAGCCTGATTCTCAACCTCCCCTTCCTCTTCGTCATCTGCGTCTTCACTTTCATTACCACTCTCCTCCACATTGTCTTCGACATCATCACCCTCCTCAACTGCATCTTCTTCGTCACCTTTTTCACTACCAGTGTCATCATCGTTGTCATTTTTATTACCAATAGCAGTACTATTCTCTAATAGCTTGGGGAAGATATCTTCTATAGATCTTTTTTCATCGTTTCTGCTTGCCTTCTCGTCTTGCTCCTGATCATAAAATTTTGTCTCTTCGCCTTCCGAAACATCTACACACAAAAAAACTAAAACATTGAAGAAGGTAAAGCTATTGACATGATTTATATATGGTTACGATGTAGACAATACAAATATCAAAGGTTCAAGCCAACAATAAGAATCTTTTTTTCTTATCTTTTTTAGAAAAATCAATAAAAACAGCCTAAATCACTGCAATCAAGGAAAAAAATGCGAGGGAAGTCTTCAAAACTTTTGTAAAAATTAATCTCATGAAATTTTTAGATTGTGGATTCTTAAATAATAATTCTCCTGCATTGTTTTCTCCAAAAATGTTTTTACATACTAACCACTAAAAATCATAGCAAAAATTAAGACAAGTCTTAATCTCTTTTTCGTATTATAATACACAGGATGAGAAATAATTTTTTTTAAATCAGTCACTTCAGTTACCCTTTTTGTCGTCACTGTCCATCTTCTCATTCTCTTTCGCAGTAAACTGACCAGAACAAAACCCTAACACCTGCGTCATTGAAAATTGGCTGTCCATTTTTAGTTCACCGTCATCGAAAAGTTTTTTCTGTGGATTCTTCTTGGATTTATTGTCGTGTATGAAACTAAAGAGAGGGTTTTCAAAATCCAAAATGACATTTTAAAACTTTTTAGGTTTAAAGGTTTTTAGTAAAAAAAATTTTTTACAATAAAAACTGCAGAATACAGGAGCGTGCTTAACAAGTTCTGCTCATTATAACACTGAAATTTTTTAGTTTAAATGAAAATATGAAGTTATAAGCCGTATAGTTAAAGCTTATATGGCGTGACATGCAACCACACAATACAATTTCTACATGTATTTTGCGATGGTAAATTTTGTTACTATTTTTGAAACAAAAGAAATATATTTTGCCAGCACCCCAAGCTTCAAGCATTAATGGTAAACTCGCAAAATCTTATTGCAAACTAACAAGCAAATCCTATTTCTATTCCCTATTGGTAAAAGTTTGCATAATCTTTTAAAGGAATCGTGCCAATAGAAAATACGAGCAATTGGTGGGAATTGGGCACGTGGAAAGAATGAAGGATGATAATTGGATAAAAGTGTAGAGATTTGGTAGTTCCTGGGGCAAAGAAAAGAAATAGACAGAAAAACACTTGGCAGGAGGTAGAAAGGGCAAACTTTCTGTGAATGAATTTGAGTTTAGAACTAACACAGTTTAGAACTGACCCATACTAGCAAGAATTTATTCTTGCTAGTATGGGTCAGTTCTAAACTGTGAAGCTAAGGTTTCGAAAAAAAAAAGAGTTTTTCAAAAACTTTTTAAGCTCTGCAACATAACATTTCTTCCGCTTTAAAATTGCATCACAAATCAACTTAGGACTAAACGACATTTTTGAACTATTTTAGAATTTTACATGATTTGGAAATAAATTGTATTTAAAGTCAAAACAATTTTTTGCTTGACATACTTCTACCAAAAATGCCACTGTAAAAGTTTAATGATTTTTTTACCATTTTTATGTCACTTTAATTGCTGGATTTTGAACCAATTTAATGTCATGCGAACATGCAAACACATCCCAGACTTAGTTTTTAGGTTATAAAGAATAATGCAAAAAGTTTACAAATGTCAGTTATATATTTTGAAATTTCAAGTTAAGTAACTGACACCATCAATGAGTCTCTAAATAGGGTATAACCAGGCAATTTACAATGTTTTTTCATAGTGGAGTCTTTTATTTATGAGGTTTAAACAGAGCCCATAGTTTTTGACTAGAGGTTGAAAAATTAAGATTTTTGTGTTCAGGTCAGAAACATGTTTAAAAATATATTTCATGCTACTTAATTTTTAAAGCCAGCTGAGAGGTCTAGTCTAAGAAGATAGAGATTTAAAATAAAAAACAGTTAAGTAAAAATGTCACTGCATTATATGCAAAAAGCCTGTGTTATCAATTTCACCAATTATTCATACTACATAAAAACTGTAAAAACAGTTCGTTTTTTGCAAATAGCCAGTCTTCTATGCTTCCTTAGCAATGTCATTTTAGACATTTGAAACCACTACTTACAAAAAAATGAAAGCACCTACCCTTGAGAATCAAGTACTTGACCGAATTGTGTATCCTCATCTAACGCAAGATGGAAGTGTTGGGAAATTTCAGGTTCGTCCTCATAGTCTTCTTTTTCTTCTTTGCTTTCCATGAACAAGTCCTGAAAGAATGCAGGTTACCTTATTTCATCATCATCATCATTCTCGGCTTAACGTCCGTTTTCCATGCTAGCATGGGTTGGACGGGGTATATTAATGACCCTCTTCCAATCTGATCTAGACTGTGTTAGATCTAAACTCAACTTCCGCTGTATCAAGTCTGTCCTTATAACCTCCTGCCAAGTCTTTCTCGGTCTGCCTCTGGGCTTTGCCCCAGGAACTATTAAGTCTCTACACTTTCTTACCCAATTATCCTCCTCCATTCTTTCCAAGTGCCCCAGCCAATTCAATCTTCTTATCTGGATAACATCTTTAATTCTACGGATACTTAGCCTGCTTCTTAGCTCATCTGAACTCTTTCTGTCTCTCAGACTGGCGTTACACATCCACCTAACCATTCTCATATCATTCCTTTCTAAATGGTCAAGATCTTCCTGCTTCACTGCCCATGTCTCACTACCGTACAACATAACACTTCTTACACAGGCCTCATACAACCTACCTTTTACCTCAATTGACAAGACTCTGCTGGTCAACAAAGGAAGTAACTCTCTGAACTTTTTCCAAGCAGAACCTATCCTGCAAGTAACACTTCTTCCAACACCCCCTTCACTGCCCAACATATCACCTAAGTAACAGAAGTTCTCAACTATCTCTAACGAGCCACTGTTGTACATCATTAAAGCTGGAAATACTTCATTCTCTATAATCTCACCTTTGCAACGCTTGCATACAAACTGAATGTCAGCTCTTAACCTTCCACCAATACTACTGCACTTCTTATGTACCCAATGCTTGCAAGTCTGACAAAAAATTGAGTTACTACCAACCCCTTTCCTGCAAACTCCACAAGGCCACTTTCCAACTACAAGGTCACACTTGGCTGCAATGCTACTAATCATGACTTTAGACTTTGCTGTGTTCACCCTTAGCCCTTTCTCTTCTAGTCCTTTCTTCCACTTCTCAAACTTTTCAACTAATTCTTCCATCGACTCTGCTACGAGAACCAAATCATCTGCATACAATAACTCAAAAACTCAATAACTCAACTACAATAACAATTTACAAAACAGTTTCAATTAAAAGTCAATCTAGGGTTATTCATATTAGTAAATTTTAGTAAATGTGAAAATTAGAAAATACAAATTGAATTCCCTAGAGGATTGACTTTACATGTCTCATTTGCATATGGGTACATGACAACTAACAGTTGAAAAGTCAAGAAATTCAGCATAAAATACACAGCAAGACAGTAATACATACAAAAATTACCTGTGTATTTTCACATGGCAAGGATAAGCTAGGTACCTAAAAAAGTAGAAAGAAATGTTATCATGAGACCATGAAACAGCGGAGGAAGCAAATATATCTTAGTAAACTACCATGCACTACAACCATTAGTTCAATGCTTATAAAAACTGAATAAAACTATAAACCTGTTATAACCATCTATTAAATCAATCAATCTTAGAAGAGCACACCAAAAACAAGCTAGTTAAAAGTCTTACTTCATTACTTTGCTCCTGATGACTTTTTGATGCAGAATCTAACAAACCACTTTTTAAAAGCTTACTGAATGGTGTTAACCTTCCGTCACTATTTTCTATTCTCCTTCCTGTAGGATCACCTTGGCCAGGGTGCAAAATGCTTGACATAGTGCTGGAACTGTCTTCCCAATTAAGGTTCTCGTCCTTCTCTACATTGTTTTCATTTTGTAACAGCTGTGGAACCTCGAATACAGGTGATGTGTCATTGTCTCTATTAAATGGCCTTGCAAGTGGTTTAGCATTATCCTTTTTCATTTTTTCGTCTTCTTTCTCATTCTCTCCATGGTCTTTATTAGTATCATCATTTGTTTCCGCATGCTCAACTTCAGAATCTAAGTGCAATTTAAAAAACCTTGTGTTTAGTTAGGAAATGTATTAAAATATTATTTTTTACTGTTATTATTCATTTTGTATTTAAAATTAAACTCTTTTCATGCTCAATTTAATTGCTGAAAACTATCATAATACAAAACACACCATCATTCTCTTCACCATTCCCATCATTACTGCCAGCGTCCGAATTTCCCTCGTCTGACTGATCTTCAGCATCTTCCATGTAACTTTCTTCTTCATAGAATTTTACTTGTCGCTCCATCTCAAGGTGGTTTTCCTGTCTTTTCTTTCTCATTTCACTTTTCAACTTCTCCAGAATAATTGCACGACTTCCACCTTTCAAGACATTTAAATGACAATCGTTTATTATTCAGTTTGGTGTGCTGTCCATTAATTTATAAGCATAAAAATCACACCATTATGGAAAAAGGGTGCTTATTAAGCAGGACTGGTAATTCTACAGGGGCGCTTATTAATTTTTTTCAGAAAGCAAATTTTTTAAACTTCATTCTGATAATTTTTCTGAATAAAACATAGAAATACAAACAAAAAAGAAATACAAACAAAAAAGAAATACAAACAAAAAAGAAATACAAACAAAAAAGAAATACAAACAAAAAAGAAAGAATAGTAATAATGTATCTTTTATGAAATTTCAATATTTTCATCTTCATCATCGTTAGTAATAGTCTAGTAAAAATTGTTGTTTTTCGTACCTATCCAAATAAGCACCCTTTTTATTAGAGGGGGGCTTATTAGAGCAGGGGTGCTTGTTTACAAAATTTTCCCTAACTCCGGAGCACTTTTCGACAGGTGCGCTTATTGGGCACAGGGCGCTTAATCAGTCATTTACGGTAATGAAATTCTTGAAAAGTGCATAAAAATCAGGTCTTTGTTTAAATTTTAAATATCAAATCAAACCAACATCAAGAAAATCAAGACAGGTGAATTTAAAATATCAATATTGATCACTTCAGAAAGTAGACAAAATGCATTTTTAAAAAAATTTTAAAATAACTAAATAATTGTGTATCTCATCCCTAAACAAGGTGCACAAATCTCCCCAAGTTGTGAGATTCCAGTTTGTACATGTCATATTCCTAATCAGTAGCTGAATATGTTGAAAAAAAGCAGCCATATTATATACCTGAACTAGTGACTTCAGGATCTTCAATAGTGACTGATTTTTTATTACTATGTTTCTTTACATTTGTGTGTTTAGCAAATCTCTAGAGGAAAACAAGTAAAGAAAAGAATAATATTGTAACCTATTTCCCAACTTGAGGTGTCAACAAAACTTTTAACCAAATGTCCTCAGTTTTCCAGTTATTCAAGTTTAATAAAATTCCACAACATTCAAAACATTTTGTTACATACCTTCATCAGTGAATCAAGTCCCATGGACCTTTGTTGTGACTTTTCAGTTCCTTCAATATTAAATTCAATTTCATTTCCAGGTAGGCTAAGTCTGGGTTTATGTTCAAAGAGCTTCTGAAAGTTGGATTTTCTTTCCTCACTCTTTGGCAACTGTGTGGATGTTGTCTTTTCCTTTCTAAAAACATAACAGTACTACTTGATCAAAAACCACTTACATTAACTTGAATGCATTTTGCCAACATCAATTTGCACAATAATTACATCATGTTAGGAGGCTATCAGTTGGTACGTAAAGGAGAACTTCGAGATTTACACTTTCTAGATTAACAAAAATAGATTTTTTCAATGGGCCAAAATGCAAACATTTTTTACCTTTTCCAATCTGGTGTGTTTTTTTTAAATTGAGGAACACGTTTTAAAAACTCAGTCAATGGCTTTGTGGTTGGAGTATGGCATGGGAGGTTGATGGTCTGTTCTAAATATAGAAGTAAATGTTAAATGATAACATACTGGCAAGCATCTTTCTAAAAGATTTGTTAAATTTAAAAAAAAATAAATATGGGTAATGCTTATAAAAGTATTATGTCTTTTTGTACTAATATAGTGGCCTAAGTAATCAAAAATATTCCCTAACTCCTCTAATCTATTTTCACAGCTGATGTTTATATACATTCCTAACTAAATATCTCTACCTCGTTTTAACCTCTGCTGCTCACTTGTTGTCTGCATTGCCATTGTTTTGGAGAACTAAACGAAAAGAGTGTATATATAGTAATGAATATATTACATGTGCATCCATCAGAATGTTAAATTGCACTTTACACTATATACATGCATGATAGAGTTGACAAATTTTGTCAATTATCATTTTACAAAATTGTGGTGTAGAAAACAGTGTTGTAATAAAATCTGTACCTGATTAACTTGTAATTTTTATTACAAAAATAAATAAATAAAGCCTAAGTAATATAAAGCAACCTCTCCCAACATGTCTCTGAACGTAAGGATATTAGGTCATAAACATTGTTTTTTCTAAATGTTAGTACCACACAGATTTTGCCCATTAACAGAAAGAAAATATACATGTAACACAATACACTCACTCTTTTAGGTCTTTCTTTCTCCGTCTTTTCACTCTCAGTTGTCACATGGGCATCACAACCAGAGTCACTCCCACTTTCACCAGAACTATCGCTTTTATCTTTTTCTTCTGTTGATTTCTTTACAGAATCACCCTCATCACTGTCACTGTTGTTATCACTACTATTTAAAATTGGTCTTTTTTTCTTAAATTTGTTTTTTGGAGACTTTGATTTATCATTTTTATTGTCATTGTTATCACTTAATTTTTTTTCCAAAATTTGTGTAACATCGTCATTGCTGTCATGTCTATTTTCTCCAATAACGGATTTAACTTCTTTTTTATGTGAAATATCACCATCGCTTTCACTGTCACTACTGCCAATAAAAGAGTTTTTCTTGATTCGACTAGTGGTTAGCCTCTCTTTTGTCTTATTTTTACTTATATTTTCATCTGGAACATCACTTTTCTTTATATTATTATTTACGTTACCAGGCTCAGCATCACTATCACTGTCACTACTACCAATAAAAAAGTTTTTCTTGATTCGGTTGGTACTTAGCCCTTCTTCTGTCTCACTGTTACCTTTATTTTCATCTGGAACATCATTTTTCTTTATATTATTATTCATGTTACCAGAATCAGCATCACTTTCACTGTCACTACTATCAATAACAGCTTTTCTTTTCTTTTTTGAAGAAGAGGTAAAATTTTTAGGACTTGTATTAGGAGATCGTAATTGATCTTCATTAACACAAGTTCTGCTTTCATTCACCTCATATTCTTCTGTAAATTCAGTATGATCAGAAACTTTATCTTTAATGTCTAAACCTTGCTCTGAAAATTCCTTATTATTACCTTCACTACTTATTTCCCTGTCTTCTTGAATGCAAGTAGTTCTTTCAGTCAATATAACTTCTGTGCTATTGTCAACTCCAGGGGTCTCAGAGGTCATCTTGTAATCAGAAATAACGTCTTGATCAGAAATACTTAAATATTTATGTGAATCCACAAGCCATACTCTTGTATTTCGTATGTAGGTCTACAATTATTAACAAAACATCTTATTAAAACATTGACGAAAATAAATGAAAATGTGGTGAGATTATATGCATTTTTGTAATGAAAGGACTCGATTCAAAATCAAATATTTTATTTTTGGTGCTTTACATTTCTGCGAAATTATTGCAAAATATGCGACAGGTGAAAATGACTTGCATTACACATTCATTGTACAAAAGTGTGAAAAGAATTAAGTAGCAATTAAATCATCCAAACAAAAATTAAAGATGTGTATATATATACTAGCTAGATGTGTAGCTATATAAAATCTTTGTTTTCTAACTTCAAACCATGTAGGTTTAGGTGAGTTTTTGCTAATTTAGCTTTATTTTACTTCAGATACTTGTAGTTCTTGTTTAATCAAAGCTTCTTCTGTGAGAGACCGTGAAAAGTCTGTGTTCTCCCTCAACTAAAAGTGGTAACACATGACATAGATGAATTCCAGCGTGACGTCATTTGTTTACAGGTAGAAGTACCACAGAATACCATGGTACCGCAGAATACCAGTCTTTGCTTTTTACAGTGTAGAAGTTGCAAAAATACCAAAGAGAAGTTTTTTTTTGTGCATTTCAAACCAAGTAGGATATGAGCATACTTTTGTAACAATAAAAGTGTTTATTTTTATTTTTATAAAAAATTATCTTCACTTTCCGTAGAAATTTGTTTTAAAAAAATATGTTATTTTTGTTAAGATCCTCTCTATTTTGAGTACACTTGAATATAAGTCTGCAATGTAGGGTGTTTTTTGTTGCATAGTCATATAAGTATTACCAAGAAATAAACTTGATACAAACACAGCACATCTGTTGGAGAAATATTTGGTGAAAGAAGGGTTCCAAGCCACTGGTATTCTGCGGTACTCAAATCTAAGATTTTTCTAAATTTGGTCTACAATTTTTCTCAAAGAACTTTTACACACTAGAACTAATAATAATAATAATATAGTTAACAACGAAACAAATAGTCTCTACAAAGTGTCTAAATCAGTTTTTTTCTGAACTTCCGCAAAACTTTAAATGCATATACGACTTTTCTATACTCTGGAACGCTAAATTTAACAGATCCTTTCAGTGGAATGACATTAAAGATATTACGTTGCATAGCTGGAAATAAGACTCGTCAGGAGGAAGATGAGCAAGTGTATCTTCCAACACACTTCCAGATCCAACTTTAGGCTTTAGGCACCTCATCAACAGAGTATCACAACTGGCCCATTCTCATCCACAAGAAATCGTTGCATAAGCTTTGCGATGTACAAGACTTCATGGCACTTGCCTTGATAACTCACCCCATACCATTTCCCTACAACATCGCTTTCTTTATTGAGAGGGCTAAGGGATTTCCAAGTTTTCTGCACACTTTCTATAACTCTCACTACTATCAGACTCTGACTAATCTGTCTCATCCTCTTCTTCGGATTCATTATCATCTGTGTCATCTTCACTCTCAGCAACAAATTTAGTGTCTAGTCTTACACGTCTTTTTGTCACAGGTCCAGCCATAATCATCACAGGTGGTCAACCATCAGTTTGTTTACAACTAGCCTTGCTGCAAATTGATTTCAGAATGTCATGGCATGATTAACATTTTTTTAAACTTGCTGCCATGCATTTTTTCTGATGACAAACACATACTTCTCTGCAACGGTAAAACGCTTCCCTTTCTTGTTTCTTTTTTCCTGATCGCTCCTCTTTTGCTATTTGCTTTTGCTCTTTGTCGTCTTTGATAGATTGCACCAGTGTGTGTACATCCTTTCCTTCCAAAGATCCATGAATCTGGGTTACCCTTGTGTTACTTGTTGCTGCTTTTTGCTTTATAGTATCAATTTTTAGAAAACCAGGAATTTCATCAAGCATTAAGCTTATGACTTTCTTTAATTATACTTTGGGCCATTTCATACTTAATCTTCCAATATTCAGCTGTGTTTTTACAGACATGTTTTGGTGACATTACCACTTCATTTGTTTTTTTGACAACTTCCTGAGACTGCAGGCATAACTCAGCTTGAGAAAATTTATCTTGCTGCATATTGTTGACATTCAGCCCACTTTGGGATACATCCACTCGCCCTGCTGTTGCAACAAGTGTCTCCTTTGTCACCCAACAACTCCACATCTCTGCAAGAATCTTCATGAATCCCTCACGATTGGTATGTAATGTTGTGAACGGACTTGCTTTGTGTTCTTTGTAGCTATGGTGAAGGGCTCGGTTAACCTGGTCCAAAAGCTCAAGAGATGCTATTTTTAGATGCTACTAATTTAACTTTTACTAAAATAAACTCTCTAAGGATGCTTACTAAATAAAAAAAATCACTTGAGGATGTAAACCTTTCCTAATGTTATGATATAAAAGGATAAAACATATTTTACAAAAAAAAACAACAACACTAAATTATGTCAATTACTTGCAATAACCAACCTCAAGAAGACTATATTTTGGTACAATATGATAGCAAAACTGTCATATAATCACTCTAACTTATCACAGGAATGATTCAATAAACCTACTTTCTAGAAAATCGTTTAGAATAACTGGTATTTTGCGGTACCTACCACTGGTATTTTGTAGTGCATTTGGGTATCTAAATTTAACCTAACTCAAAAATATTTTTGCAGTAAGGAAATTATTCAATACTGAAACCCTATACCAAATTTCAGATTCATTCCATCTTTAATTCTCCCATTAGATCAGATTTCCTACACTGGTATTTTGCGGTACCTAGGGATTTTTTTGTGCAATTTCAAAGTAAAAAAAAAATATTGAAACATAATGAAAAAATATTGAAGGGTGCCAGGAAAGATTAATACTATGTAAAACTACAATAAAACCAAAAAAAATATTAGTTACATATCAAGACCAAATTATATGGCCAATGCAAATTAATGTGATATTCTGCGGTACTTCTACCTGTACTTTTTAGTGGTAAGCTCCTTGGCTCTGGCACTTGCGTGGCAGGAAGAAAGATGCTAGGATTTGGTGAAGAAAGGTCTTTTACTGTGGATTTCCTCTAACGGGACATCGTTGGGGTTATAAACTATTATCGAGTGTAGGTTGATGCCTTCTCTGATTTATTTGAATTCATTAAAAGTCATAAGAATGCCTTTGTGTGAAGAAATGAACTGATAATTACTTTGCTTCACCTAGCACCCCCATCTTTTTTCCTGCCATGCAAATGCCAAACCCGAAAGAGCTTACCGCTGAAAATGTAAACAACGGAATTCATCTATTCCAACCGGGAGAATATACCGCCACAAAAGTTTTTCAAATAGTTGCCTAAACTCGCTCTTCTTAGCTAGCTGTGACATTCTTGTCAGAAAATTTGAAATTCAAATGAGAGCCTTAACACTTTGTAACCACTTCTAGTCTAGTCCCTTCCCCTCTCAGCCAGGGAAACAGCTAGCTAAAAGGGGTTTTTAAGAGGGGCTGTTGCAAAATGCGAAACAGATTGGGTTTGACGGCACTGTTGTGCTGGCAACTGTTGCAAAACAGATAGAAACAGATGAACAATCATAACAAAACTCACTGTATATTTATTATAGCTATATACCTTGTTTGTACGTAATAGCCTACATACACGGTTTGTACACAGCTCCCGCTCTTACAAAATTTCCCGCGCCTCTGATTGTCAATATGGCAGCTTTAAAACGTAAACAATAACAAAAGCGGTGATGGCTTTACCATTTGCTTGAGTCAAACATACTAATGTATAAAGTCAACGTTAAGTGAACTGTTCATTTCTTAACAAATCAAAAGAAAATAAATTCGGAAAGTTTCTATTACCAACAATGAGATTTTGAAGTAAAATTCTATTAAAATTTTAGATGCAAAATGCAAATTAGACTATTGAGATCAATAGTCTAATTTGCATTTTTTAGCACCTTTTTTTGCAAAAATTACACACAACTATTTCAAGACCTATTTAATATGATATATTATCTTAAAGGGAAAGTCCCCAGCACGTCGCTTCAAGGCGCAGAATAGGCGAAGTAATCACAATATTTAGAAAATCCATGTCACCCGTAGCGTTGATTTATTTATCGAAAATTCAAAAGTAATACCTCTCGTATGCTCGTTGGTGTGTGCATTTCTATGTTCCTAGCTTTCAGCTAGTTGGAAATTGTTGCAAAGCTGGGGCATTGGTGACTTTTTAACTAGCTTTCCCAAAAATTTCCTAACGAAATATAAGATATAGATCCAGTCAAATTCCTGTGCGCGTTCAAGGTAAAACTGCGGAAGTAGATTACCATAATAATAATAATAATAATAATAATAATAAATATTTAAAGTGGCTAGCCCAGAAAATCACAAAAACCTATAGTTAGTGGATTGTTTCCACTGGGGGCCACTAGAACAAAAAAGAAACAAAAAATGATAAACCTTAGACTGCCTCAGCTCAATCAAACATAGTAACATTTATAATCTGTGAAAATTGAAAAGAAAAAGAATAAAAATTAAAAAGTTAAAAAGTGATCTCCATTAGAATTTGCCAAATACATTAGAGATGGAAGTCTTAAACGAAAGCAGACTTCCATCACAGGTCACTTGGTCTGGAAGATTATTCCACACTTTTGCAGCCCTAAATGGGAAGGCTTTTTTGCCAAATTCCGTGTTGACCAAGGGAAGTGTGAACCTGTTTTTTTAAGGTCCTCTTGTTTGATGATTATGACAGTTTTTTGTCAAAAGGAATTTTGAGCGCATGTAATCAGGAGCAATGTGATTCATGGCTTTGAAAACTAATATGGCATCGTTTTTGATGAGTAAATTATTCATTGATTGACCTCTCTTTCCCAAGAAAGGTACGGACACTTTTTAATCGTTTTTCTAGTTTTCCCAATCTACCTTGGGTGGCACAAGCCCATTCCGAGGAGCAGTAGTTGAAATATGGCATGCCAAGTGCATTAATTAAAAGGTGTTTTGTGTGAGGTGTTAAACAGGATGCAATGGTTCTAATTTTAGAATATTTAAATAGTATTTTTCTATTTATGTCATTAATGTGCTCTTCCCATTGCATTTTTTGATCAAATGTTACCCCAAGATATTTAACTTTTTCGCTCCTCTTCAAAGGAATACCCATATAGTTGATAGTCCTGTTCTCAACTTTTTTTAACCGGATGTGGTTGTCGAAAAAGATTGTTTCAGTTTTGTCCGTATTAATAGTCATTTTGTTATTATTCAGCCAGAGGTCGACTTGCGAAAGTTCTAACTCGACCTGGGAGACAAGGGTATCCAAGTTTTTATGGGACGAAATAATTATTGTATCATCTGCATATAGATGGTGGTAGTTTGAATTGATGACAGATTTTAAGTCATCAATATACAAAAGAAAGAGAAAAGCGTCTTCATGAAGCAGATCTGATCATGTGTCGTTTACAAGAGTCAGCTGCATTCGGCCCGTTAAGTAGGACTCGAACCAGTCAAAGGCAGCATCTCTGATGCCAAAACACCGTAGTTTTTTTAACAAAATTTTATGATCAACAGTGTCAAAAGCTTTTTTAAGGTCAATGAGCACAGCACAAACAAAGTTATGTTGGTCCAACCTCGTCCCCAGGGCATCTTGTATCTTTTCTGACCCCGGGACGTCAGAAAAGATACAAGATGCCCTGGGGACGAGGTTGATGTTGGTCGAGCTCAGTAAGAATAAAATCAGAGACATCGACTACTGCAGTTTCTGTGGAAAAGAGTTTTCGAAATCCGGACTGTCTGTCATTCAGGAAGTTGTGCTCAGAAATAAAATGAGACATTTGCTCATGCACTAACTTTTCAAAAATTTTCATAGGAATTGGCAAAATGTAGATAGGCCGATAATTAGTAGGTTCTGTTTTATTGCCACTTTTAAAAATAGGCGAGACCCTTTTAGTCTTCCAACATTTAGGTACATAACCAGTAAATAAAGATTTGTTGAAAAGACTTGATAAATAAATACTTAAAACTGACGAACCTGCTTTTAGCAGTCGTGAACCAATTCCGTCCATAATGCTGATGTTCTTGTTAATGTAACGTGACTGCAAAACGCTCAGCATTTGCAACATATACTTTCAACAAAATTTAACAAATTAACGCATGTAGAATCTTCCTTTAAGCTTGATTCACACGGGTCTTAAAGTTATGAAATTCTAGTCGAATAACTTTGCGATAAGTATTAGAGTGCATTTTTCATAAGTACCTGCTGGCGTTCACACGAAAAACAGAATTCATAAATTTATGAAAGAACTAGAAGCAAGATGGAGAATATTGGTTTAGGAGTAGTGCTTGTTTTTTCGTCCACGTAAAAGACGACAAGAAGCTGAAAACAAAGCTGTGAAAAAGAAAAGAAAATGGGTGAGAGGTATCTTTGAGAAAAGAGAACGCTTGGGAGATTATCATCAACTGTTCCAAGAAATGAAATTAGGTGACAGAGTATATTTGTTTAGGTAGTCTATCAAATTTACTCCAGCTTTATTACACAAACAGTAATTTAGAATTGACTTGCATTCTTATTACCTTTTTCTCATTAAAGGTACATTAGAATGTCCCCAGAAAGATTTGAAGATCTTTTAAGTGAAGTTGGTCCTCGTATAAAAAAAGAAGATGCAAACATGAGAAAATCTATTTCAGTAGAGGAAAGATTGGTTGTAACTCTACGATATCTGGCAAGCGGGGATGCTCAGCAGTCGATTGTGTACTCATTTCGTATTGGTAAAACAAAATTGTCACAAATCGTAATAGAAACATGCGACGCGATTTATGAAGCACTTTCAGACTATTTAACTCCGCCAACAAATGACGATGACTAGCTGAAAATTGCAACAAATTTCGAAAATAGATGGAATATGCCACACGTTATCGGTGCTATTGACGGCACGTCCGAATTGAGTGTCCAAAGCTTACGGGATCGCAATATTTCAGTTACAAAGGATTCTTTAGCCTTGTCCTGCTCGCAGTTTGCGACGCTAACTATTGCTTTACTATGTTTGACGTAGGGCAATATGGCAGTAACAACGATTAAATTTACACTAAATTTAAAATATTTCATCATTCCAAGTTAAATCCACTCAAATTTCCTTTAAAAATGAAAACGACTTTGATCAAGTGATGCTTGTTGGGTGTGCCTACTCTCTGTGGAGAAATCGAGGTATGGGATGTAGGGAAAGAAGTTGTGTGGGTAAAGGGATGACCTAAGAAACAAGAGCTTCGTGTCAGATGCATGGACCTTGTTTCTGTACCGCTTTCTGCTCGGGTACTGAAATTGAGCCATTATAAAATTCAATCCAATCAAACTCGTAGATAATTTCATGCATTAGTGGTTCTTTAAATCCAACATCTTAAGAACAGATCAAGATTTTTCAAACAGATATACAACTTCCTGGACAACTATTTCAGGCTTTTTCGTATAAAATCAACTTGTTTCAAAGTAGGACGTAAAGGAAAGCAGGGGTCAGATTAACTTTTTTATAAAATCTCCTTTTAAGTTAAGAAACATTTAAGCTGAACTAAAAAAGTATGTCTCGTGTTAGAAAAAAATTACTGTTTTGGGGTTTTATTTCTTCGCTGCTGTAATTGCTTCTCTTATGCAAAGAATTCTGGCTGGTAATTGTAGTAAATAGTACACTTCTTAGACTTAGTAAAACAAGAAAGGACTAGACTTTGCTTTTTGAGATTTAACCTGATCTGCGCATTGAAAAGATAATATTTTCTCCGTCGTAGATGGTTCCGTCCTTGTTTTGTAAGGTCGCTAATGACACGCCAATAATGCGGGGAAATTGTTGAAATGTGGCTAGAAAATTGCTGTAAATGTATTCTTATTTTGGATAAATCCAACGAAGGGTTCATAACAGAGTACCTTGCCTCTGACGGGAATTTGACTGTTAATCAGAGATAACAATTATAAGCCAACATCGTCCCTAGGGAACTGTGGTCTTTTTATAGGTCCATGTTAGGACATGGTACTGTAAAAGACCACAGCTGCCAAGCTATGACTAATACACAAAAATAGAAAAGTGAACAAAAGGTCATATCTTACTCTTTAATATTACAATTTAAAATTTTATATAATTTAAAAATCTCTAGCTAGAATATCGACATATTTCTTCATTTCTGTATACTCATTGCGACGTCACACGTGGCGCAGACTGTTCGGCACTCGTTCTTAACACCCGGATCAATTAAGTTAGTCGCACGGAATATATAACAAACTCTGAGGACGAAACTTTATTACAATTCTTCTAAACCAATCAATTGGTACTGATCTCATTAATTATGCATCGTCTTGTACATCGCCTCGTCACTTTATCTCTGCTAGATAGTGTGGTTGAAACCAAAGGATTAACGACAATCTACGGTGTACCTATTTGTTCCAGACGTATGTATCCAGACGATACAATCTTTTAATTCGGTGGACAAGTAAAGGTCATAAATAAAAAAAACTCTCTCTCTTTAGTCCTAACCACTAACACGAGAGCTGTACGTATATTAAACAGCAAAACAGTTATCGAAATCCCATTTACAAACTCCATATTGGCATTTAAAGAGGGATAGTAGTTCTCACACTAAATACTTCATACTATGGTGGCCAGTAAAAGGCAGATTTCAAAGTCGTTCTAAAATCATTTCCCAGATAAATCATAACAAGTATGGACTACACATTGCGTTGGATGCTGGCTGGAGGTTTCGATTCTTTCAACTTTAAATGAGAGTAAACGAACACACCAGACAATGTGCAAAGCACGCCGACTATTTGTCTTGTCGCCAAAATGTCGTGGAATAAAAAGTATCCAATCATCAAAGTAAGACAGAATTTCAGATGTCCAACCATGTTATAACTGAAACGTTAAGGACTATTTCGAAGAGGTTCGAGAAGAGTTGCAACAAGAAAATAATAAACAATAGCGCAATGTATCCAAGGAATTGAAAAAGTAATCAGCAACTTATTAAATCCTGTTTTGTTGGAGAGATGCTTTAAATTTCATATAAAATTTGAGTTTTAAATGAGTTGTTGTAATTATTGGTCTAACACATGACATATAACAAATTACCTTAAGGGAAGAAATTGTTTCTGAAGAGAAAAAAACGGAATTAAATATTACGAATAGGACATCGATAAAAAAGGACATGATCATTAGAACGAGGCAGCAATGTTGCAGGTTAAAAATCAGAAAATGTCATTTTTTTCTTATAATTCTGTTCGTATTTTTTGCAGGTTGGCAAAATTATTAAACATTTAACAAACCAACACAAACGTGTTGGAAAAATTCCCTGATAAATCTCCTTGGGAAAGACCTTTTTAGGTCACATGATTTTGCCATTACACAGATAAAAAAGTAACAAAAAATCTTCTGGTTACCATTTTATCACTTTCCTGCTTTAAATAGAACAAAAAAAAGTTTCATATTAAAAACTCCTAGCTTACTATAAGAAAGATTTTGACAGTTCCTGCTGTCTTATGATACTTTAAAGATGACATAAATGATGGTCATAAATGATAAAAATGTAACACAGGCTGTGATTTGCAACATTTCTGCATAAAACTGCCTCATTCTAATGATCCTGTCCGTAACAAAAAAATGCGAAAATGTACAGGAAATGAAAACAAGCAGAAAAAAGATAAAATGCGGAAGAAGAGATTACGAATGCTCGTCCTTTTTTAAAAAAATGCGAATTTAAATTATTTTTGCATTACTTTTTCTTCCTAATTTTTCTTCTAAATCCATTTCTTCGCGACATTTGTTTCTTTCCCTTCTTTGTAAGAAATAACTTTCCTCTCTTTTTTTTAGGGTTGGTTAAATTATAACAAACCAAAAGTGTTTTTGAAACGTTCTATTTTTTTCTAGAAATTGATAGATATACAAGGTTTTCAAAACCCCCAACCTAATTTTAAGGTTTTTAAGGTCCGTAGACACCCTGAATAAGCGACAACAACTACACTCTATTTGTGAATAAAAACAAGGAAAAGATACGTAACGGGTGAGGTGTTTCCAATAATCCAGAAAATCGTGAGATTGATTGAGAATGCAACAATTCCAGATGAGAGAACCAGCACCTACAAATAATCATTCAGAAAAAGTCATATATAATACATTAAATTTTAAAAAAATCAATCCAGATGAAACGCCTTAAAGAGCAAAAATTTCAAGTATGTCTAATTTTTGCATGCAAAAAAGTAAAATTTACAAGAAGAACTCACCCACACATGTAGAGGCCACAGATGAAAAATACCTCCAGCACCAAACACAGGTTCAAAGAAGGGAATCACCAATACTAACACACCAGCTGACAAAGGTGCCTGAAGTAAAATAATTGTAAACTTAAACAAAATTATATAAATATGAAATGTGAGAGAAGTTACTCAGATGGGCAAACAACATTTTTGCAAGGATTTATTTTCAATGATTGAAATTTTTATAACTTTTAACAGAGATTAAATCCTGCAAATTTTGTGAAAATCCGCAAAATTTGTATCTATCCTTGCATAATATCTTCATTTTTAAGTCATTAATTAAATATTATAGAATCAGTACTTGTATGAAAGTTTAATCTCAGCAAATCAACATAAAGAAATGTCAACATGCATGCTTGCTACAAGCAGAAAAATTATACCATAATATTTTTATAGACAGCATTGTCTTACCTGGTAGTTCAACAGTTGCATAGCGTTCACATTAAGATCTTTTTGCGTTTGACCAACCCACTACAAAAAAGATAAAGTTACAGAATTGTAAATAAATGCAAAATCAACTTCTTGAAAAAATTATCTTTCTTTTCTTATTATGTTGTATATGCTTATTTGTTTTATAAGTAACTTCATTTTTCTTAAATTTGATTACAGCTTTATGCAAGAGTTCAGATAAAACTTTTTGAATGCTATTATTTGGTAAAAAAAGAGAACATTTTTTTTAAAGAGCTGTTACGTTACTTCAGTTGCTTAACTTTTCAAATTTTCAGTCTGGTCAATTGACAGCAGTTGCTTTGATTTTGAACCAAATTTAAGCCTCAGCCGTCAACAACTTGGTTACTTTTAAATAAATAATGAACATACCACTTGGTACACTGATGTAACAAATACACCGAAAAGAGCAAATACAATTCCAGTAAAATTGAATTTTATATCATAATAGCAATTTAAGAAAACACCAGCTGAAATTGGGATCTATGAATAAAATAATAAAACAACAATAATAATGGTTTATTATGACAGGCAAAAATATCACACTAACATACACACACACACATCTCCTCTTTAAAAGAAGCAATTTTTGGTGAATTTTTTTTCCTGCAAATCTGAAAGATCACAAATGCAAATGATCATCGTTATGTTTTTTTCTTTGATAGAAGGCAAATGTTTTAAAAGTAACAACAGCCGTCCAAAAACTTTCCTTTTGTCTTTCAATAAACCACTAATCATCATGTAAAACAAAGCAATAAGGATAAAAAGAAATCCTGTTGAGGAAATCACGAAGTAAAACAACTGAGAGAATTAACTTTAGCGATAAGCCTATTCTTTAAACATATTTTGTGGTTTAAGTATTTACTTGGGGCTCTGTTCTTTAATTCATACAGTACATAGAGTTTTATACACAATTATTTTTGGAAATGAATAAAACAGATGAAAATGCCAAAGACATGAATAAAAACATGAACAACAAATTAATGGTGTTTCTAATGCAAATACAGTCTTTCTCTACTGCCAAATATTGATCGCAGTTATATGTATACATAGCTATTAAAGGGTTATGCACATTTTTATCCTAAAAATTTAGAGGTCAGAATATACTTACCAAAGTTAAGATTGTTCCACCTGTATATGATTTTTTATAAAAGGCGTACTGAAACAGCATAATGCAGGGTGTTGTTAAAACTTTAAGAAGTTGGTATGTTCCAACTGTGTTGTACATAAGACTTAAATTTGTTAAGACAACAAATCCACAGAAAGTTAGTGATAGTGGCAGCATACGTTGAAATTCCAGACTTCGTGGGCGAAAGACATTAAAAGTAGAACAAATCTTTAGTCCTAGTGATGTAACAATGAAGTGGATGCATGTTAGAGTAATACTTGGGAATTTGTAATGAACAAATATCCACTTGTTGAGCATCACAATGCATATTGACGATATGAGATTACATAGTATACAGAATGAACTCAAAGCAGCCGATGAGGAATTCATTCTAACAGCCAGTAATTCGTTTTAACTATGAACAAAGAAAATAAGTAAGAATATTGAACTGCCAGTAAAATAAACAGGAAACTTACTACATATTTCTTTCTCTAACCAATGTATTTTGCGATTAGTAGAAATAATCCACTAAGTAGTGATTTTCGTAATTTTCTGGGGCAGCCACTTTAAAAATTATTGTTATTATTATTGTTATTATTATTTACTGATCCTATTATTTTATTGTAATTTTTGATACGTTAAGGACATCAGATGCTGTAAAAAAAAATCCACTTTGATATTATAACGCTATCAATGGATTTCGCTATACTGATCAGCCATGATTAAGGACCTCTGGAACAACTTTAAAACAGTGCACAAACATAATTTAAACAGAGCTCCAAAGGTTTCTGTATACACTCTCTAAAAAATGTGCTGTTTTTGAAACAGTTTGGCACTTTTGAAAACTTCCAGGAATTCATCAATCAAATACCAGGAAGACACTTTCCAAATGACGTATAGCAGGAAAAAAGATGGGGTTGCCAGGTGAAGCAAAGTTATTTTTGTGTTGTACATATTGGTGTGTATAGATATAATTGAGTGTAAAAGAAAACATCACCAGTTTCATCAATTAATTATATTGATGACGTGTACAGCCGAAACGTCGTCAATATATTTAATTGATGAAACTGGTGATGTTTTTTTTTACACTCAAAGTTATTTTCAGTGTATTTCAACACACAAAGGCATTGTTACGACTTTAAACAAATTCAAATAAATTTAAAGGCATCAATCTAAACCCGATAATAGTTCAAAACCTCAACTGATGTTTCTATGAAAATATATTCACAGAAAAATACCTCTCTTCATTAAATCCTAGCATCTTTTTTCCAGCACACAAATGCCAGAGCCAAAGAGCTGAAGTAAAGAAATAAATTCATGCAGGAATTCATCTATATGAATCCTGCAAAAATAATTGATTCATATCCAAGTCACAAAGTCAATGCAATGAACAGCAGAATGGATGTGCATCTATCTTTTGACAGTGTCCGAGTAATGGAAATTCTTGAATCTGGGTTGACATATACTTAAAAATATTTTGACCTTTTTTGACAAATGACAAACATATTGAATTAAGTATATATCAAAATTTATGGAAACATGCAAATCTCTATTGTAGGTAAATATTACGGTCAAAGTCTCATAAAAATTATAAAACTTGAAATTTTTTTAAATAATGTGCCACTAATTTTCCTTAAAAGTTTTTTGTTGCCTCTTTTAAAATTTGACGTTGTTACCACAGATGCGAGAATTAGCCATATATAAACATTCTCGCATGCAATACTATTAGTGCTGTAGCAATGTTTTTTTTACCATGACACGTTTCTTTTTGCAAAAGATGTTTACATTTCTGCCGCCATGTTAAAATGTGAAAATGACGGCTAACGAAAATGCCTGATACAATTTCGTTCCCAGGGAAACTTGTTTGTTCTGGCGACGCACAAAAAAAGCTATGTCAGCTGAACGGCGATTTATGTATCGCCGTCCCAAAGTCAAAAAATACAAAATACCCTGGGGTAAGTATCGCCTTGATAAACAACCATAGAAGAATCTAAAGGAAATTAGACTGGTATGTGGCGAGTTAATACTTTTTAAAAGCTTTTTTATTTTGTGCAGAAGGGCGAAGTTGTTCCTCGACAAAAAACAATAAACATTCCTCTTTCGCCCTTTAACCTTCGATAGTACCTGTGACTACAACGTCTTATCAAGTCAATAACGGATATTTCATTTGCGATTCACCATTTACTGTGCAGCATGCATTGAGTTGTCATACTGGAGGATTCGTTGCAAGACGACACAACGAATTAAGGGATATTACAGTCCAGCTATTGTCTGAAGTGTGCAAAAACGTTGAAACAGAGCCATGTCTCGAACCGTTGACTGGTTGCATCCAACAATCAACAAGACGAGGCCCGTGTTGACATTGCAGCCAGAGATTTCTGGTGCTATGGACAGAAAGCGTATTTTGATGTAAGGGTATTCAATACCCACAATCTCGATGTTATAGCAAGATTTCTATGGAAAAAGTGTATGACACGAACGAAAAGTCGAAGAAAAGAGCATATAAAGATAGAATCATACAAACTAAAAATGGTTTGTTCAAACCACTCGTTTTTAGCGCCACTTACGGAGTTTCATACCGCGCAGGTCTGGGCACTAGAGAAACGCTTGTAGGGACAAATTTTTAGCTTGTTTATGTTGCACTCGATTACCCTTATTGGTTATTTTTTCTTTATATTTATACTTTTACAAAACATTTAACTTATCTAAAACATGGTTAAATGGTTCTGCTCGTCATCCCTTTGCTATAATGACTTTCAAACACATAATTCAAATGGAGAAAAGCTTATATTTTACAGATTGCCAAGGATCAAGGTTTTACAAATGGAGTACCAAAAAAATCTCAAAACTGCTGGAGTTAATTGGAAAAACGGACACATATGTTGTGAACAATGGAGTGCTGGTTATAAAATTAATGAAACTCTGCCTGATGTTACAGTACCCCAATCACAAATTCCCATTATTGAGCAAAAATATAATAGAGCAAAAGAAAGACTTGAAAAAACCCAAAGTGCAAATTAGAATTAACGTCACAAGAAATATCATCTAGTAGGAAGTGTGTTGCAATATCAGAAGTTGTAGTATTTACATTATTTTGAAGATTTTCCTTTTGTTTTTCCAAAATTGTTCTGGGGATGTTTTTTTTAATATTTTCAAGTTTTGACGGTTCAATTTTATTTTATTGTAATCAACTATAGTTGAATTTTGTTTGCAGTAATCATGATCAGCTAGTGAAAGTGCTGCCTTGGTTGTAAATCGAAATGACAAATGTTCTCCAAGAGATGTTTTAAGAGAATTATTTTTTGACAAAACCTCACAGCAATGTTGTTCAAACGGTTTTTTAACCTTTTTTAATTCCAAAAGCATGTCAGATTTCATTTGTAGCACATCTCTTTTAAACATCGAGTTTTCTGGGTCAGCTGGAGTGATTTTAGCATCAGTTACATTGTTTGAGGTTCCAACTCTGGCTGAGATTAACTTTATTTTTCGTAACGGCATCATAGGTATAGGGCCCTTTCTTGTTCTGCGATGCCATTTCTGCAGTTGCTCAGTGCAAGATAGAGCTAAAAAAATTTCCTTTGTTACATAAAAGTTTTTTAAATAAAGAAGCAAGGCCAATGTATGGCGACATAAGCCACTTACACCAACAGGACATTCACAGTAGGCTTTAACTGGAATATTACTACTAAATAGAATAACTGTAGGTCTTGTTAATTCACCATATGATTTTTTAACAAGAGATCAAACAAATACATTATTATCACCTGCAACATGTGTTTTTACTGAAACTATTTTCCTGCTAGTCAACATAGCATAAGCTTTCTGTTGCTGACCTAAACTACCTTCTCTTTTTCTAGAACTGTATTCTTTAAATATTGATGCTGTAACTATTGGATACAATTCCTCTTTAGGACACCAGGGAGCTGAAATAGGAGGGATAAGATTGGGATCTAATGTTGTACCAAAACTAAAATTTCTTTCTCGTTTGACTCTCAATTTTTCCGCCAGTGATGGGTATAATTTGAATCGATTAATACGCATATTAAGCTCTTGTATTGTACCTCCTGTGGACAGGCCACGTTTCATAAGCCATTGTACACAGTCTTTCTTTTCCATTATTACAAAAACAATACGTATAAGTGTTAAACAGCAAATAACTATAATATAATAACTTGGAAGTGTGTACAAACGCTAGCTAAATGTTTACACTTTGCGGGAGTTCTGAAAATTTGTCCCTACAAGCCACTTCGCTCAGGCCCAGACTTGCGCGGTATGAAACTCCGTACTGGAGGAATGGGACGGGAGTGTCGTGGATTTTACGCTAAGTTAGCAGAGCATATATCGCTAAAGAAGAACAACGAATTTAGTGCAACTGTTAGTTATGTACGAACTAGAGTTAATTACAGTCTGCTAAGATCGATGATTCTGTCCATCCGTGGATCACGCACGCACAAATAGAGGAGATTTATCGAGATGCCCGATATCGAACTAGTGCAAAAAAGCAGCAGATGCTCTCCGATAACTGAATCCTGATTATTTTTAGAACTATAGTGTCAACTTTTAAATGTTTAGTGTTATCTTTCCACGCTTAATTTCTCCTGTTCTATATGTGGTTTTTTGATTGTAATGATGGTGGTTCTCTTTGAAATATATTTTATCTTTTCAGATATTTCCTACTACGACGACCAATCACGTAACGTGATTTTTGAAAATATCAATGCCGCCCTTTTACAGTCGGATAATAATAGGGTGAAATGACGTGACAAGTTTTTTTGAATACGAAATTTTATGTAGTTCCACTAAAAAGAGTGCGTGGCATGTGATTTAGTAAAATAATTTTGCGACTTTTTTAATTTTTTAATGGGGCTTGTGGTACAAAAAAACAAACCTGGTACTTCATACAATATTGCATTTTTCATATTTAAAAAGTTTCAAATGACTGACATCGATGTAAGAGTGTTGTATGACATTATATTGATTGTTGTTCCTTATATCCAGCATGGAGGGCGCTGCTATAATAAGTGCTAGGCACAGAATAAAGAACAAATTTGAAGGGAATATCCTATCCACAAAAGTGAGTCATCCATATCCTAAATTAATTAATTGCTTAGAATAAGTTCTTAAGTTTTTGTTGAGTTCGTGGGTCTAATTTAACTTTTTCGAAGGAAATGTAGAAGATTTACAATATATATTGTGTTTAGACTTTTTCTTTTTCAAAATCACTCTCTTGACACACTTTACGGTTGATTTCACTCATAACACTCCTGAGTGGGTTTTTGAATAAATAATTAGGAGGCTAGGGCGACACGAGGGACTTGTTTCATTCCATGCGCCCGAAAATGTTGCATGTGTACAACTCCTGGCGTAAAAATGTACCATCTAAAGGTTAGCTGCCGTTAAATATCTTCCTTGGATAGGTAATAGATTTGACAATTATGCTGCCACTATACGGCAAGATTGCACAAATTATATTAAATGGTCATGTGGGTTATTTTAATTGGTTAAGAGAAAATATATTGCAACGGCGACACACTAAAACATTTCATGAAATTGTTGCCAGACCAAATTTTTCCCTGCAACAATAATTGCCTTGTTTTGTAAGGTTATGTCAAGTTTAGGACTAAAAAAATTTAGAGTTACAGAAGTATTTATAAGAATATGCATTTGTTTTTCTTTGAAGACTGAAAAAAAAAACGTTAACATAACATATCCATAACGGATATATTGTACATAGTTATTTGTACAAAAATTCAAGAAGCTTGCTCGTGGAAAACTTACATTGGTAGCAATTGTGTAAGCAACAAAGTTGTGCTTAATGCAAAGAAATTTAATTGCTCGAGCGAGAGAATTAGTTTCTATTGAGTTAGTAGCCACGAGTTTACCGACCAACTAACTGAAAAACTGGACAATAAAATGTGAGAAGACAAACAAAACAAGATAAGGGAGTCATTTATGTCACCGGAAAAGTTGTCTTTATCCGGATGCTTTCTTAATATAATTCTTCTCCACCATTTTTAATTTGAGAATTTTACCAATAGAATTATTGTTGTGATTCGTTGCGTTATTTGAATAAAATAACGTATCCTACCTTTTACAGAACCTTATTTTATATGGTAAATGCTAAATGCAATAAAAATTATGCTCGATGCTTGCCTTTCATACAGAATATGATCAGAAAAATATAACAAAACGCATTTTGTTTGCTTTAGAAAATCAAAAAATATTTAATGGTACACAGCACCTAACCTATAACCTTCAGAAAAGTTTCTCGCGTTTTATGTCAGAAGACGACAGGACGACAAACCAGGCGATAGTTTTGACAGATTCTCTAATATCTATAACGGCATTTGCATGCAGAATGTGTTCAGTTAAGGTAAAAAACGCCATTTGTTTGGTCAAGTGCACCATAAGAACCCTTTAACCTGAAAAAACAATTAACTCGTGTTTGGTATAAGATCTGGAGTGGTCATAGAGAGAAGACGTGAAAATGAATATATGGTAAATCTTAAGTAGATTTTGTTTGTTTGTTTGTTTGTTTGTTTGTTTGTTTGTTTGTTTGTTTGTTTGTTTGTTTGTTTGTTTGTTTGTTTGTTTGTTTGTTTGTTTGTTTGTTTGTTTGTTTGTTTGTTTGTTTGTTTGTTTGTTTGTTTGTTTGTTTGTTTGTTTGTTTGTTTGTTTGTTTGTTTGTTTGTTTGTTTGTTTGTTTGTTTGTTTGTTTGTTTGTTTGTTTGTTTGTTTGTTTGTTTGTTTGTTTGTTTGTTTGTTTGTTTGTTTGTTTGTTTTACAAGAACATCTTTACAGTAGGCAAAAAAACTTTGGATTATGTACACAGCTCTTTGTCCTGTATCTTGCACTCTGCTTTGGTACACGCAAACCTTACCAAAAATATTCGCATTTTTATTTACAAACTCTAACAGCTGACATAGGTCGATAGTTTCATAATGGTTCATGATAAGCTAAGTATAATACCAGAATAGAGTCTGAGATGAACAGCGTTTTTAAGGATACTGGTTATTCAAGGTGTTAATTTGTGATTTTTTGCACTAGTTACTTACTCTTCTCAATTATCGTTGTTTTCAACTTGGCTAATGCCGCATCTGTTGCTGAAAGAAGCAAGATTTCCAACATCAATTAGCCGACACAAGGGCTTTTCCATTTGGTACGTAAAATATTGTTATAACGCATGACATGAAATATTAGATTAGCAGTAACTTACGGCGATACTCATCGTGATAATTAATAAATAAAATATTATTAAAATAAAATTTTTATGTTGCTTTTGGGATATTTTTAGCTTTCTGGTTTATTATCAGAAAACAAAAGGACTTTGGGACAAGACTGCAAAAAAGTGTTTATTTTTTGGACAAATTTTGCTAAAGCAGTAACAAACTGACACCAGCATTTTTTTTTTAATTTGGAACCTCTAAATTCCCTCACTTTGCTTCATTTGAGATTGTTATTCCAATTATTATCTGTGCGCGATAAAAAGTCGTGTTGCCGACACAACACAAATATGTATGCACGAAATGACAACTGTGACTTATACATGATGGATAAATTTTACTAGTCCCTATATTATTAATACAAATATTTTGTCTACCTCTGCGCAAAATAATACCACAGTAGCGGTAGCTGTCTCAGCGCGATTTTACGGCTGTTGACAAACGAAGAACTGGTGGATTTATACCGGCTTCTATGTTATAATACCCGACCTTCCATTTGTGAGACACAGATAGGGACTGCGAGTAGCGACGGGAATCTCCGTTGATTTTTCCACAGGCTAACGACTAGTCTCTATATTAATGATACCTGTATTTTTATTTCCCTGCGCAAACTGATGTACACTAGTGATAGATAGATTTTATAGCTGTGCTATGGACACTTAAAATGCGTTGTAGAAAGAACGAACGAACTCGTGGACTGATTCACGGACTACCGACTAGTTTAAACTATAATACCAAACTTTCCGACGGGTAAATTACCGCGGATTTCCATGGACTTACTACTAGTTACAGAAATAGCTCAACAATATTTTATTATTTACAAATAATTGCCTGAAAAAAAACCGATAAAACTGTTTCACAGATGTACAAGTACAAACTTCAGATTTGGCACATATTTTTCTAAAGATCGTCTAACAAATAAACAGCCAACCAATCACATGTGGATAGAATTAAATCAAGGGATCTTTTTCTTTCAGGTGATTACGATTATGATGACATTCCGTGGGCAATACTTCCAGGTTTACAAGAGATTTTTTTAATAACTCTATATTCTTTTATTTTTACTTTTATTATTTTTCAATTCCATTTTTTTATATATTGCTTTTTTGAATCTCCACTAAAGTTAAATTGTTCCATTTCTTGTTTTCCAAAATGAATATTTAGACGCGGTTTCTTGTTTAAACTTTCTGAAATAATACATCAAAGTTCTGAATCAGCACACAATAATATACCTGGCGTGACTAATAATTTCTCAAAAACATGCGACAGAGTCAACTGTTCTTTCAAATCAGTTTATTTATACTTAGGCACAAATTGGTGCGGTTATGGACACATCACTCCTAAAGGAAATGGTTCCGAATTAGGAACATATGTTGACGTCGACAAATGTTGCCGAACACATGATCACTGCCCTAGGTAAACATTTCTGCAAACAAGTACAATCTCGTTATCCATGTCACCTGTAAACATGTCATTCGTATTCTACGAGAATGCGAATTATAAAAATGATGCTTTCTTAGCAGTATCGGAAAATAGTTGGATGAAACTGTACAAAAACAGATTGGTCATGAAAGGTTCTTATATGTTTTGAGAAAATAAAAAGCTTAGGAAAAGCTAAATCAGAAAAAAACACTTTTTGGAATGGTTTCTTTTAAACACATAAAATGGGCGACAAAACAACTATTAGTTTTCAACTTTAATGAACGTATATGTTTAACAGCTCTTAGGATGAAAGCAACATTTTAAGTCAACTTCAATGTTATATCGGACATCCCAAAAAGTTCCCTATATATATTTATAATTCAAGCGATATATATATTTATCTTTTAAAGCGTTGTCTTTTTGACCTTGAAGCTATCATATTCTTACAAATTTTTGTAGAAGCACACAAAAATATCGCACAAAAGGCCAGTCCAATCAGCAATGACTTTTTAGAGAGACTCCTTACCTCCTTGAAACGAGTTAACATAGCATCATATAAAGAATACAGCCTCTCGTGTTGACTTGCTTCCTCGGTTCTACTGAGCTTTGTATATTTTGCAGACCGTAGTTTATTTTACCGCCAAAAATTCAAAGTAGAAGACATTAATTTATAAGTAATAAAATACGTCATACAAAAATTAATTATGCATAAACACGTTATCTCCTCTATTTATTACACGCCATTATTTAGAAAGTGCAGGGCTTGATAATAATATTAATGACGGAAAGCTTACATGAACCGTTCGTAGCTTCTTTGATTCCTTATTTTTATAATTTTCAAACTGAATCTTTCTAGGATCTTAGAAAGAGGAGAATCCGGATTTGGCACGGTTAACGATGGAAAGTATATCGCCCGTGATTGCAAGTGTGATGACAAATTTAATTCCTGCTTAAAACAAGTAAGTGAATAAGGTATATGTGAGTGGCAAAAACTTCCAATTACAGACCTTCAGCAACCAGCTGGAGTGAGAAGGAACAATTTCCCAATCTTTTTTCTTAATCACTACCAAATATGAGAGTATATATAATGCATAATTTAAATCGTTTTAGATGATCTTAACTGCCTCTGTTTTTCAGAAATTCGAGTTCTCAGGGCGAAAATAGTAGCCCCTTGCGTAAACACTATATTATGGCCTTATTTCCAAGCCAACTTACAAACATATCTCTCCCCATTATTTCTTTATTTTCTCGTATAATTTGTGTTAAAAGTAAATTTGAATGATAATTTTCAAAATTGTTCTTGTGCAGATTTCAGGTAAAGACAAGTTTGCAAAAATGCAACGTGCTATTGCGAATCTTGCCGGAACTATGTTTTTCAATGTCCTGAAAATGAAATGCTTAGATTTTAAAACATCCTCGAAGAAAGCTGTTCTCGCCGATGCAAAATCCTTTAGCATGAAGAAGACAACATAACATTTACAAAGTTTGAACTAACATTGTATGCATATTTATAACTATATTTTACACCTTTACACTTAATAAAAGTGTTTAAAGTATTAGATGTACCATTGAGATTGTTGACAGAGGAGGCAATGTTGACATAAACTCTGTGTTTTCCGACTTAGTTAATTCCCGCGCAGTCCCCACAATTAAAAAGTAGGTTTGTTTAAAATGGCTGCAAGCTTTTTCGGGCAAATTGGTTAAGCATACTTCTAGATTCATATTGACCATCCAACACATTGAACTGTGCAAATTAAAAATAAAAAATACGGTCACCACCTTCGAGGAATACTGTTGTGGCAATAATAAACAAAAGTACTGAGTAACGTAACTAAACATTATGAGGTGAACTTTGGTTGGAAACTGTTTTAAAGTACATTTAGTGCCCAAAAAAATAATTCGATTCACATCGAAGTCACTACTGTTGCCCTAGACAGTGTTCGAAAAAAGGGATTAGGAAAGCTATATAAAGTATAAACACTCTCAGTAGCTCTTAAACGAAGTACTAACAGTGCTGTAGTTAATTTCGTTCCCAGAGCTACTTTTTCGTTGTAGCTGACACAGTAATGATCTTTTTCCTCGGGTAATCATCTATCGCCGTCCCAAAGTCAAAAGATACAAGATACCTTTGCGACGGTATTGCCTTGATAAACCGTCATATTTATTTTAATTAGGAAATTGAGGTAATTGAGCACAGACTGATGGCCTAGGTAATGTTTTAAAACTTTTTTATATTTTGTGTAGTAAAAGGAGCGAAGTTGTTCTTGACAAACCATACTTCACAGAAACTTCATTAAGACAAAAATATCCATATATAACAATATGTTTAGGTAATAAAACATAGAGTCCTGGGTTCATTTGAAAAATACAAACAATGTCTTTACAAATTCTCTGAGAAACGTTTTTAAAATATTGCATAATAGTTTCTAATACTACAGCTTATGGCGGGAGTCCTTTATAGCGGACACCTCTCTACAGCGGACACTTTTCTCAGAAGCTGTCAAACTATCAGATCCAAGCCTCTATGTAGCGGACAGTTTATAGCAGACACTTCTCCATGGTGGACGTTCTTAAACTGACATTGCGGACACGCCCAAACGGGTAAATGAAACCATTCTTGTAAAAATATTGTCTATATTTTTTTAAGACGAATAATATGATAAAAAGAATATGTTAAAAGTTTAAAACATGAAATTGTCTTGTGAAGTGCTGAGTCTGTTTTACTTTCGTGAATAAAAAGATAGCATATTTACAATAAATTTTGTCTTTAGGCTATTTCTTGTTCCAAAATCACCTTCTTGATTGATTTCATTATGCCCTAACATCCAAGAGCAGATTTAAGAAGTAATATAAGCCAATTTGGGAAGAATCTCTATATAGCGGCACCTCTCAATGCGGACACTTTTTCTAAGTTTTTATGGTGTCACTAAATTTTGCTGGTGGTAGCGTTCATATTATATATGCGTCCTACCCCTATATTTTTAAAAGGTAACATCGACAATTTTTTGCAAAGATTCGTCATTGTTAGCTTGGGTTGAGCGTGGTACCTCATAAAGACATTATCACAATTCGTAAAAAGCACAGTTTTCTTCTTCACTTAAAAAAGAAGATTTTGGGTGAGAAAAATCTATCAACAACGCCAGACACACGGTCTTTTTAATCAAGAGGTGAAAGATGATAGAGAGTATCTTTATCGGTACCTAAGAATAAGTCCAGACAGATTCCAACATTTATTAAGTTTATTAGAAGGACGGATTGCAAAAGAAGACACCAATTTTCGAAAAAGTATCCCGGCTGAGGAACACCTTGTCTAACTTTAAGATTTTTAGCAATTGGAGAAACTCAGCAATCGCTGGCTTTATCATTTAGGATGGGCAGAACCTCTGTGAGCCGAATCGTTTTTGAGACCTGTGAAGCATTTAGAACCAAGTCTCTTCCCATGTAACCTTTGTGACTTTTGTCATAAATAACAGGGTAGTTTCAGACTTGTTCAGTCAACTTTTCCTCCTCAAATAAACTTAAACTTTTTCTTGAAGACATCTTATTTAATTTATAAAAATCAAAACAAACTTCTCATAAACTGCCTTCACAACCTAATAGTCACAGTCTAATAAAAAGTACATGCGAGTAAAAGATCACGAAAAAAAAGTGCAAACACGCTTTGAGTATAATAAAATGTCGGTCTTCTTTGAACTTTAAACGCCAATATCAAAAAGTTTTGATTTGCGCGATAGACGTTCATGTGCGTATAAGAGCATATAAGTGCGTCTAACTGTGTATAAGTGCGTATAGTGTATGTTCCCACTGTGCGTATAATCTCGTTTAAGGATACGGTAACCCCCTTCAGGGTCATTTTTTTTAAAAAAAATATTTCTTTCAATTTTGATTTTTTGGCATATTTTCCTAATATTTTTAAAAAAAGAATCAAAAATATTTATTGTTAAGAGGGATAAAATGAGGAAAAATCTTTTTTTATCTTTTAGTGTTTACAATAGTGTGCTCAAAGTTTAAAATTCCTCAAATATATTTAATCTGTATGATAATTAAAGAGAGTTATGCAGAACGAATAAAAAATTGCATCTCTACATATAACATAGGAAACATTCACACTTTAATAATCTATACAAATATATTATTATTTACCATCTATACCTTTTTAATTTATTTCTTTATTTTTTTCGTTTTTATCCTGTTATATGTTACGTTATCCTGTTGTCTGTTAACAATAACTAGACCCATAGTTCTACGAAAACACTTTACCTTTAATTTTAAATAAAATATTCATGACTTATTAATTATTCATAACGTTTAAGTGGGTGTAACCATGATTCTTGCAGGTAAAAGCAAAGGTCTTTGATTTGCTTTTTCTCGAAATAAAATTTTCAGTCGAAACGGTATATATTTTTGTCGAACACTCCCCTCCATCTTGTCGAAATTGTACGAAAACAAGTTTATTGCGATAATTATATCTTTGGCTACAGAACTTTGCTTTTCCTAACGCAGAAAGTGAGGAAATATCGAGTTATTGATCTATCAAGCTTAAAAACAGATAAATCAGTCAGAAAACAGCTATTGTAACACAAAAGATGCTATATTTTCGGAACCACGTGTTGTTTTGAGTAAAAAAAGCAAAGTTTTTTAGAGCTGAATAAGAGCTTCGTAATCATATTTTTTTCAACGAAGAAAAATTTTACTGAGGGGAGTGTTCGACAAAATGAACTGGAAGGGTATATTTTTGTATATAATATTTTTTCTACTTTTTGGATTTTTTTTATGGAAATATTTTATCATCCTTCTAGAGATAATTTATTCGGCTTTCAGAATATATATATTTGTTAGGGTTAATATAGCGAGCAGAGGGGATATTTTAAATATACTGAGTATGTGTCTCAGGGGGTTACCGTATCCTTAAAATATGCACACTAAGATATACGCACTTATACTCACTTAAACGCCCAGTGGGTACCTAGCTTAACAAAGACATTTAACGGAGATCAGTTGTCATTATCCGGATGCTTTCTTGATGTAATTCTTCTCCAGCATTTTTAATTTGAGAATTTTACTAACAGAATTATTGTTGTGATTCGTTGCGTTATTTGAATAAAATAACGTATCCTGCCTTTTACAGAACCTTATTTTATATGGTAAATGCTAAATGCAATAAATATTATGCTCGATGCTTGCCTTTCATACAGAATATGATCAGAAAAATATAACAAAACGCATTTTGTTTGCTTTAGAAAATCAAAAAATATTTAATGGTACACAGCACCTAACCTATAATAACCTTCAGAAAAGTTTCTCGCGTTTTATGTCAGAAGACGACAGGACGACAAACCAGGCGATAGTTTTGACAGATTCTCTATTATCTATAACGGCATTTGCATGCAGAATGTGTTCAGTTAAGGTAAAAAACGCCATTTGTTTGTTCAAGTGCACCATAAGAACCCTTTAACCTGAAAAAACAATTAACTCGTGTTTGGTATAAGATCTGGAGTGGTCATAGAGAGAAGACGTGAAAATGAATATATGGTAAATCTTAAGTAGATTTTGTTTGTTTGTTTGTTTGTTTGTTTGTTTGTTTGTTTTACAAGAACATCTTTACAGTAGGCAAAAAAACTTTGGATTATGTACACAGCTCTTTGTCCTGTATCTTGCACTCTGCTTTGGTACACGCAAACTTTACTAAAAATATTCGCATTCTTTCTTTATTTACAAATTTGAGCAGCTGACATAAGTCGATAATTTTAAAATGACTCGTGATAAGCTAAGCGTAATCGGGGAATAGAGTCTGACATGAACAGCGTTTTTAAGGATACTGGTTATTCAAGGTGTTAATTTGTGATTTTTTGCACTAGTTACTTACTCTTCTCAATTATCGCTGTTTTCAACTTGGCTAATGCCGCATCTGTTGCTGAAAGAAGCAAGATTTCGAAGAAAAAACATCATTTAGCTGACACAAGAGATTTTTCCGATATGGATCTTTCTGAGGATGAAAAATATGTGATTCGAATGTTAAAGGACCGTAGCATTTTCAATTTTGGTACGTATACCATTGTTGTTATAACATAGGAGTATTAGAATAGCAGTTACGTACAGCCATACTCATGATAACAAAGAAAAAATAATAAATAAAAATTCGGCTCTTGGGGCTTCTAGTTAACTTTCTGACACATTACCAGAAAGTAAAAAAAGTAGACTTTTGGACAAGATTATGAAAATAGTGTTTATATTTTGCCTAAGGTGTTTTGTTTATAGTGCCAACAAAACTCACCATATGAACAACATTGTTACTTTTACTTTTGTTGAAGAAGAGGAGAATGTAATCATTTTCAACAATTTTAATATTATTTTGCGGTTATTGATGTACGGCAGCTTCTTCAAATGCCGGTCGAAGAGAAGGAACAAGCATAACGATAATTTAAATGAAATTCTGATTATCTCCAATCTTAATTATTTACCATTTACATTGTAGAAATAGCTCAATAATTTTCTCATCGAAATTAGCTTTGTAAACATTTTTTTAAAAATAACCAGCTCACCCATTACGTGTGCATAGAATTAAATTAAAAATCTTTCTTCTTTGTAGATGATGATGGAGATGAAGCGACCCTCGATGTGAGAGCCTTTGACTGGAAAATATTTCCAGGTTTTTAAATTTTTTTTTATTTAACTGCACATTTTTAACAGATCAAACTGAACATCATTCGCACGGGCTTAAGTTCAATTAACGGTACTAGTCAGTGGCCCGTGAAAAAATCCACACGTGTTCGCCCATCCTTTTTATACCTCATTGCGTGCGTCTCTCTACTTGCGGTACTATTTTGCGTGACAGACAGACGTATACGGGTATTATAGTAATAGATGATTTTAAATGAGTTAAACCTTTAACTCCTGTATATACGCACTCTAAGTTAAATATTAACACGTTATCTAAAGTCACTTAAGAAACAGAAAAACACAAAATAGAAGTTCTTAACTCAAAGAACAAAATTTATTAATATGTGAGTTTAGCTTTTTTGCAAACTCATGATACGTACATGCTACGGTTTTAAATTAAAACAACTAGTAAACCTATTAATCACTTAAAACCCCAGTGAAATCAAACTTTACTTTCGTTTTCTGCATCTCCCCCAAAATAAGGTTTTTCAATTCTTTGTTTACCAGAACAGACGCGGCTTCTTGTTTAAGTCCTGAATGTTTAAGTCCTGAATCGGCTAAAATATGCATGCGTAAAGTGAGCAATAATCTATTTTTAAAACCGAATGTCGAATTCGACGCATTCGCATGAGAAACGTCGTGTCACCGAGACACGAAATGCGATATATAACGAACGGGCGAGACTCTGTGGATTTTTCAACGAGCTAACGACTAGTAATTAATAATTTATCAAAATTTTGTGACACTGCAGATAAAAATTAAGGTTGTTTGGTTAGCCCCTTTTGACTTTTGGTCAATTTCCTGAAAACTCGAACTTTCGATAATTCGAACTCTCGATAACTTGAACTTTCGATAACTCAAACTTTCGATAACTCGAACTTTTTTTCTCTTTCATGGTGATTCGAGTTTTAAAGAGTTAACTACAGTTTTTATAATGGTTAAATTATCTTTAGGCACACATTGGTGCGGAAGTGGAAACATCTCGAAAGATTATAACGATTTAGGAAGATTTTCTAAAGTCGACAAATGTTGCAGAACGCATGATCACTGTCCAAGGTAAGCATTCAGGCTAATACAATGTCGTTAATCACTTCACCTGAAAGCATTCGGGCTTCAAGTTATCATTGACTATACATTCCTGTACCCAGATATTCTTGATAACACTTTCGATTTTTATCTTTGGGAACCAAAATGGTTATTATGAGAATGGTGCGTTTTTAGCAAAATCGGAAAATGACTGGACAAAACTGTACAAAAAAAAAAGACTGTCTATGACAGGTGTTTTAAATATTTAAGTGAAAAGAATTAAAACGAAGCATACTTTTATTTTCTTGCTAAAGTTGACAATAAGCCCATTTAGACATGGTAACACATTTAATAGGCTACAAAACTACTGTTGGTTTTTGACCTTAGTGAGTGTAGGTTCGAGTTATAATGGTAGCAATATAATGTTTAAAAGCACTGATGACAAAACCATATCTTAAGTGGTCAACTTTAATATCATATTGGCCACAAAAACTGAAAACGACAAAAAAGTTCCCCATAGATATTCACAATGAAAGCGATATAAATATTTACCCTGTTGTTTCACCGTTCTGTCTTTTTTAACGTAGCCAGCCAGCTATATTCTTTCAAAATTTGTAGGAGTGCACAAGAACATGGCATAAAGCGACTTTTAAAATATTTACTTTTTTAATATATAGCATAATATAAGAAATATCCAGCCTGTCGTGTCGAGTTCCGTGTACTTTGCAGACCGTAGTTCATTTTACCGACGAAAAGTGTTTATGTTTAGAAGACATTGATTTAACGGTAGTAAAATTCGTCACATATAAAAATTATTTCCAAACAGATTGTTTCCACGTCTATGTTGTTCTGAAGTGTGTATGACTTCTTGCACCTTGATCTTTTTATTACACGCCATTATTTAGAAAGCGCAGGGGCTAAGCCTCTTTTTGCTTATTTCTCAAATTGAATCTTTTTAGGTATTTGGGAGGGGGACAATCCGGATTTGGCACGGTTAACGATGGGAAGTATACCGCCAGTGACTGCAAGTGTGACGACAAATTCAAAGCCTGCTTAAAACAAGTAAGTGAATAAGATATATGTGAGTGGTAATGACTTCCAATTACAGATCTTCAGCAACCAGCTGAAGGGAGCAGAAGGAACAATTTTGCAATTTTTTTCTCAATCACTACCAAAAATGCGAGTATATATAAAACATAATTTGGACCGTTTTATATGATTGTTTCTGTTACGTTACGAATTAAGAAATATCTTTCCATATTTCCCGGTATTTATCACGTCGAGATATTTCCGTATTTACATTGCATAAAACGAATTGCATATTCGTGTTTTTTTGTTTATTCAGTTTTGTATACTTTTTTGTATATTTAGAGTAAAGGTACGGACCTAGCTGGATTTGTTGAACGTCAGATTGCAAAAATTGTCGGAAAAACGTTCTTTAATTGGCTAAAAATGAAATGCTTAGATTTTGGTACATCCTCAACGAAAGCCGTTCTCACTAATGCAAAGCCCTACAGCAAGAAAAAATAATTCAGACAACATGATGTTTACAAAATTTAACCACACATTGTGAAGATAGATTTAACTGTATATTTTATACTTAATAAAAGTATTAGGCGCTTAAATATTTTTTTGTTTTATTCCAACATTCGCAGTAAAATTCCTCTTGCTCTTCTACCCCCCCCCCCTTCCGCTTGCTTTCCTCCTCCCCCATACCGCGCTTTTTTATTGCATAAATACAACTCTTTTCGGCTCTCAGAGACTCTTAAACAAGTTAACTCGATCACTCTAAAGCTACATGAAATGTTTTTAAACTTCATATTCATGCAAACGTTTTCAAAAACATCATGTCTTCCGCTTGAACCTCGTAATTTTTCTGACATTTTGAGCCTATTTAGGCCGAGAGACGTCCCAGCAGAGAAGGGAGGCGAGGAAGCCGTCACCATTTTTTAAAAATTCCAGTTTTAGAAGATTATTCTTTGCCATATATTCTTGTCGATATTCGTTTTTAAAAAAAAAGGGTTTTTTTCAGTCAACAAATAATAAGTTTCTCAAAACTTAATTCGTGGTGGCTGAGAACAAAACCCTAGATGGTGCAACTTAATTCGTGGTGGCTGAGAACAAAACCCTAGATGGTGCATGTTTAATAGTCCGATTTATCAGTGTTCTAGTCAGTTAGTAAGTGAGTAAGTAACGGGAAGTTCTAACGTCCTTGGAGATTTCAACCTAACGGCTGGCTCTTCCTCCCCTCCAACTGTAACTATGTTAGATTACCGCTACGCTAGAGATACGTATAGCATTGCTCTCACTTACTTGCCTGCCACACAAGCCAATTGGGGGTCAGTAGATGGCACCAAATGGGCTGACAACACTACATTTAAAGTGCGACGGAGTGGAGACTTGAACCTTAAACCTTATGAGTACAAGCCAAATGCGCTACCACTACACAACCTGCGCTCAATTCTGTAATATGTGTAGCACTGTAAGAATTATGGCCGTCTAACTGTTGAACTGTTTCTGCCCGATCTTGCCAGGATATTTGCAGGACCCGTCCTTAACGATTAAGAATTATTTTAATGCTTTGAATGACATTTAGACTGATTCGAAAATAACCGATTCGATCAAAAGTGATATACTTACTAAGTTCACATATTTTACATAAAAGGGCAAACTAAAATTTGTACCGAAAGTGAATTTCTATAGAAAAATCACATGAAAAATTACATTATGCTAAACTCCGTTAGCAGACTGATGCATGGGAAGAAAATCACAACGAAATTGTCATACGACTTATTAGAGAACTCAGAAGAAGAGTAAGTATTGTGAAAGAAAACTGATAATTTTAGTTTGTTTCTTCAATAAGCTCAATCCCCGCAGTTTCGGAAGAATGGCGTGTAATAAACGGACCACTCAAAATATCAGTAAATTGAGACAACTATAGAAAATGGACATGATATACTTGCTTCTTCCTCGCTTTCTGATATACTTGCTTCTTCCTCGCTTTCCTGCTGGCGCGTCGCGTTATTAGAAAGCAAAAAAAAGTCCTGGGAACGAGATTGGCTTATTGGGTTAACCGTTATAATTTTATTAACAAAAATACGCCAGATAGGAAAAAACCCCAAACCCCCCTTCCCTCCTCCCCGTTGACCTAATAGGAATAAATAACTCAACGTCAATTCTGTTTGCTCTCTAGTGTTTCAATAGAAACACGAAATAGCAAATTGGATAATTTTCATCCACATATTCTAAAAAAAGTGACATGGAAATTAGTAGGAAAGTCAAGTGTAATTTGTTTTGTTTATAAGTTGGGTAGACAATTAATTTTAAGTTACGCTGCTTGTAAAGGTTGCATTGGTTCGTTTTCTTTAATGAGCACGGTAATTGCACCTTTAAAATCAAAAGTATATTTCCAAGGGAAACATGACAAGAATATCTGATTAAAATTCAATACATAGGGGTTAGTTATACTTCGCATCAGTCTCAAGAGTGTAATTTTTTTCTCAAATAAAAGCTGCTCGCTTGACCTCGCTTGACTTCGGTTGGTTCTATTTACTTTTTAATCTATTTCATTGATTTTAATACCTTTCGTCAGTGCAATGTGATTACTAAGATTTTTATGGATAATTTGCCCTTATAACTCCCACTCAAACAAAATGTCCATCTTTCTAGAAATTTCTTCTCCAGTTATATATATGCTCCAGTCATCGCCTCTTTGAATTTTCCAAGGAATTCGTCATTCAAAGGATTTGGTCTACTTCTTTGTGCAGAGTGACATCTTTTCCATTTTTTTTTTTTTTTCAATTACTGGTGTTCTTACGAATATATACTTAAAGCTGGATTTCCAATCAGGAAAATTCACCAGGATTGGATCAGATCGGATCGGATATTCACCAGGCTTGGATCAGATCAGATCGGATATTGATCAGATCAGATCGGATAATTAGATCTAATCAGATCTGGTCCGATTCAGATTTTCTTATTTTAAAATCTTCTTCATCTGCGATGAAGAATAACAATACAACCAGTTTAAGGTAGACCTTTTTCTGAATTTGTCCAGCGCCGACTTCATTTTTAATGCATTCTGGGACTTATATAATTCTTGCAACGTTACACGTATGATTTTTTCTCGTTATTGATAATTAAAATTTTTGCTGCATTGACACTACCAAATGCAGAAGATAAAATGGTCTAGACTTTTATCACGTTTTTGAAAAGTTCTCTCGAATCTGCAGGTTTAGGTTTAAGGACAACTATCCTCTTAAAACTCTGCTGCTGGTTAAAACACTTATTCCCTCCCTCATACAATTCCCCTCTCCTGCTTAATTGATCTTGGATAATTGCCGCCGCCTATGATAAATACTTATTTGCCTGTGTCTCTAGGATAATTTCCACCTAGTATAACTTTTATTTCCACTAAATAATTGCCCTTTTCCTAAGATTAATGCTTATTTATACGTCTTTGATAACAAGTAGATAAAGCCTGAAAGTATCAATGACATACACTTCAAATTTGTCAGTATGTTTGCTCTGCAATATTTACAGCGCATTAAGGTTTTAAAATTTTTCGTTCAACTATTTATAATGCATCTGCAAAAATGGAGCTTTCGCTGTATCGGTTGTGGTTTTTATTGTTGGTCTTATGCATTCACTTGTTCAACAGTTATGAAATAAAAATATAGCTCTCAGAAAACAAGCGGCCAATCAAATGCATGGAACTCGATTTTATCTTACCACGCGAAATAAAAGCGTGTATGTTTTGATGTGTATGTACATCAAAAATGGTGTAATTTTTTAAAGAAGTTTAAAATACCACTTGTCGGCTGCCGTAGCTTTATTATTTCATTGAATACCGTCTATTTTTCAATCGTGATTTGTGCGTTTCTTTCTATAAATTTCAGTCTCAAGTTTTTCATAAAAGTAATGTATGAGACATTATAAGAATATTGGTAGTGGAATTTTACCGGTTTTTTAAGCACATATCACATATTAATTAAGATGGTTTATACAAGCATTTCGAACTGTCAAAGCCACAGGTCTTGCAACAGCTATAACGCATAAACGTCTTTCTGCCTCCTTCGCACCCAAACATTGATACATATCGAGGACAATTGGTGTTTAAATCTTCGATTACTTCATGCTGTTCTAAATTGAAAAAAATAATACTGACTGAAGAAAATAAATAAATAAAATAAATTGAATCAATATAAGAACTTGTATTTAAGTCAAGTGTATTGACTGTTCCCAGGTAAATAACGATTACACTTCTGTCATAGGTAAAGTTTAAAATGATTTAACTTTGTTCGAAATTTTTGACCATACTTTAACTTCCTATTTGTTATTTTTATTTTATTTTTTTTAATTCACCTTTAATTTAATGTTACATAACAAATAAAACAGAAAGAAAATTTTATTGGCTTCATTTCTGCGCACAACTTGTGAACTTACCTCGAACGGTGCGATGCTGATCTGCAATTATAAGCTGGCCTAAAAAATAGGTATATTTTTGTAACAAAGAACCACAGCAAGAGCAACAACAACAAAATAAATAAATAAATAAATAAAAAACAACAACAACAACTCACTGAGAATAAGAGGAATCAGTATCAAAATAATACCTTGCTTCATTTCAGACAAATAAATATGTGTTTCTTTTTGTAAAGAAAATTTTTCGTAAAGTCAGACGGTTGGGCTGGTAAAAAGCAGTTTCGTGCCGTGAATATTATGCCGAATATACTCAAAAAAATCGCCTTCAACTTGAATTGCAAAGCTAGATTCAGTGAGATACATTGAAAGTTATTTTGTTGTTAATTTTTAATACTTAAAAAAGTACCACAAGTCTGGGCCAAAATTCCCCTTGCTTTTTATCAATACTGAACCTTGATTGAACTGGACAGTTCTTTTTTTATCTTTTTCTTTTTTAATTTAAAACTCACATGCAGTATTATACTGTTTATAAAGTTTGTGCATAATTTTTTCAGCAGAATGATCACAGAATTAAACCCCGACACAACATCCATGGAAATAAATACAATAAAAAAAAGAAACTCAACAATATACTTAGACAATTATCAGGTGTCAAAAACTTTGGAGCACAGCGATACCGTTGGTACTTCAAAAACGTTTTCGCTAAAAAGAGGTGACCGCTACATCTACAATCACCCACATAATATATTGAGACTTTTCGATTTTTGACAAAAACAAATTCACAAACTCGCACCACAAGTCTTCTCAAACTCGACGTACTGCCTCCAGGCTCACGGAACTTCAGCTTAGGAAATTCTGAATTCAACTAGTGAAACCGAAAAGTTCACTAGACCGAAGCCTTACAGTGCTGCTATAGGCTAATTATAGCTTTTTACATGTTTAAACCGTCTCAGTTGGAAAAATGGACATTTGCGTCAACGGCCATTTCTGGTTTTTTTGATAGAATTTCTAGTTTGTCTCAAAGATTATGTGGATGGTTATAGGTTCTTCTCTTCCCTTTGTATTTTAGGGTAGAGTGATATTGTACAGTGGGTCAAGATGACCATTCTGGGAGTAAAAAGAGCCTAGCTGAAGACAATTGGAAACATGCTAATTTTTATTTAAAAAATGTATTATTTTTCAAAAGTTCTGTTTTTCGTTGTGTTTTTTGATATAAAAGCAAATTAAATTGTCCGTAAAATAATGTAAATATGAAATTTAATTTTTTTTCAAGTAGCCATAAATCTTTATTTTGTTTTTTACTTAAACGTCCGAAAATCACCTCTGTTTTATTATTTTATTGCGTAAGCACTACCCTAGCAACAATGCTTTGCCACATTTTCATAAAATTTATAAAAATTTTTTTCTTACAAATTTTCGCTGTAAAAGGTGTGCTAAAAATCCCTTTAATCTATATAAAAGTTCCATAAAGCTTGTTTAGCAGAATGTCTAAAAATGCATACCAAAGAATATCAACATTGTCTCTTTTTAAATAAAAACCAACAGCACGTCAGGTATCACGTGACAAAGTGTTTTATGACGTCATTGATATAAAAGAAAACGTCACACAGATAAATAATGAAAAAAATTGACAGCCAACTGGCAAATTTTCTATTTAAAAGAGCTAACCAGTTGAAAGAACTTACCATCAGATTCCAAACAGTTCTCAGAGCTAGCTGGCAGATTTTGACAGTGTGAAGAGATAATGAAGGTTTATTGTTGAAATATGAGCTGCTTTGTACTCTCATGGCCTCCCAGTTATATTAAAATCCGCCAGGTAGCTGCTGTTAAAAAAAATAAATCCGTTACCTTTTTGAGTTGCAGTTAGTTTTAACTAACTATCAAAACTGGCACATACATGCCACTGTAGTTATTTACTTGAAGCCGGTTGTATGAAAAAAAGTAGCTGTATATACATAATTCATTTGTCTTTATTTGAAGTCGCTTACAAAAGAATGAAGATTTCTTCATGTTGTTTCCAATACTAATTCTCAAGTAGGAGGGAAATGCAAATCATACTATAGAATTGAATTTACAATTGTATTAAAACCAAAGCTTTCAAAGGTTTTTAAAAAAGTACTAACAACATATTACCGCACACATTGCTTTTTACAAAAATCTTATAAACAAAATAGCCATAGTATCCGTATATAAGCGTACATATTTATATTTTTGCATTTATTTGTTTGCATTGCTTCAATATGGCTAGGACAGTTTTGCTGATGTTTCTGATGGTTGCTGTAGGTACGTAACAACACAAAAACAACAATAACAAGTAAAACAACAAAAACAAAAACAAAAACATTAACAACGACAACAACAACAACAACAACAACAACAACAACAACAAAAACAACAACATTAACAGTAATAGTAACGAAGGCAGTATTTGTGATTCTTAATTGAGGTATAACGAAGGGTGAAGTTTAAGAATTGGCACGGAAAATATTAAAAAAACTAGTAAGCCTGATAAAGCAGCATTTAGTAAACTTAGTGTAACAACCCTAATGCATTTCATTTCAAATACATCCCATATTGTAGCTACAGCACCGCAAGATCAACGTCAATTTTTATTCAAAGTTATTCAATTGTTTTTAGGCTTTCTTGTGCAAGCAAATCCCATTATTGGAGATGAAAAAAGTTTGATATCTTCGGAAACATTTCGAAAAGAAGGTACGTACATATGTGACAATCCAGTCTCGTCTACTTCTCTAAAACATTTGGAGAACATTATATCAATATTATTCTGTTCTGGATAATATCTTGCGTTCTGACTGATATTTTTTTCATAGCGTTCAACAATCCATCTTCGGCGTGTGAGGATTTGAACGAGCGTTGCGCTGATCACTTGAAGCGTTTATCGTGTCATGGAGGCATGCGTCTGTTTATGAGAATAAGTTGTAAGAAGAGTTGTAATTTTTGTTAGCGTATATGTTTTTAAAATAAAGTTGAAAGAGAAGAATATTGTAATTTAATTTTGACTTATATCCCAAATATATTAAGACTTTCCTAATAAGGCGGAATACAGGGCGTGGTGCATTATTTCCCTAACAATACTCCAAAAACTATATAAATATTAAAACGTTATCTACATTGCTTCCGTGTTTGTAAAATTTGGACTGAAAATCCTTCATGTAATATCACATACGTTTCATTTGCAGCATGGTATTTTCAATCGCCCTTTTACATATAGGAGTAAAAAAAGGACCATGTTGTAAAGTCAAAAATCGTTGCTAACGATATTTTGTGTTAATTTTACATCAAAGTACACAATACCGGTTGTTGCCGTTTAAAACATTAATTTTTGTCTACGTTCGCTATCATTATTACATTTTCCCTTCGTACAAAGTGTTCAAGTCACACGAAGTATTTGGTCTGAAAATCTTTATACGTAATTTAAATATCGCGAATTTACGAAAGGTTAAAGTGAATAATGTTTTTGTGAAATGGAAAATTCGATAGGTTAAACGACTTAAGAGCCGTTGTATTGCAGTAGAATATGATCTGTAATGTATTATTTGAAGCAATAAAGTCTGTTCTAGGTGGTGCAATCAGCCAGAGAAAACGAAAGTACTTCTGGATTCATCATTAAGTCAAGTTTAGCATCCATGGGTTTAGAGGTCGCTCAAAACCTTAAGATAAATATATTTAACATTTTTTATTCATTCGACGTAATTGATAAGGTCCCAACAACGCTTAGAGTTACCTTGCTATTTTTTCACATTTTAAACACTTACCTACGCAGGGTGAGTGACAAAGTTGTAATTTAATTCTTACAGAAATATAGTTTATGTTGCAAAGACGATTTGGTCCACATGTTCTGCTTTCTTTTGCATAATATTTTAAAATATAATCTTTAAAAAATATTGCACTTCAACTTCCTTCGTAATTTTAAATTTTATAGAACAATTTGAACCGACGAATTTGTTAATCCATCCCTTATACAATTTACGAATATGTAAATGATGCAACTGGGGTCGCAGCGAATTATTTTCTCCATTAAAATATAGACCGGTAATTGAAATTTCTTTTTTAGCCAGAACACGTGCTCTGACATGATTTTTCTGTATGTGTTATCGCAAATTGGCCCATGTTTCTTTATTTTCGATAGCCAGTATTGACTATTTACAGGGGCGGATCTAGCAAATTTTCTTAGTAGGTCATGATGCGGAGCATCATGACCTACAAAGAAAATTTGAATATACAGCTGGGGGTCTTGGGGGGCGCTGTAAGCCCCCCAAGCGGGGTCTGGGGCGGAACCCCAGAAGCTTTCGCTAAAACGGGCTTTGCGAACCCTGAAATAGGCTTAAACGGGGACAAAAAACAACCTCGTATGCAGACGTTTTAGACCTTGATAACAGAAACGAAACATTCTCATAAACGCCGCAGCTTCGCATAAACACTTCAAATAGAAAAAGAATGACAACTTGAATGTATTTCGTTAGCATAAATCATTTTTAGACTGTTTCGCCCAATGTCAGGGCTCGTCAGCATGCCTAGGACAAACGAAAAATAGATTGAAAATATAGTTCGTTAAGCCCGACATGGACAGTCATAATGCCGCTCCGGAAACCAGGTACTGTCGGCTGGAGTCAGGCCGAGCCCGGAATAAGGAAAATTTATTTATAGAAAGAAGTTATTGTTAAAGTGGAAGTAAAGAAATGGCTCTGTCAACTGCACGCACAGGAATTAATTATCATTGCAGCTAGCTGTTTTGTCACATCATCGTATGATGAATGTAAAATTCTCAGAGGGTTAAGTATTATCATTGCAGCTTGCTGTTTTGTCACATCATCGTATGATGATTGTAAAATTCTCAGAGGGTTGTTAAGTATTATCATTGCAGCTTGCTGTTTTGTCACATCATCGTATGATGATTGTAAAATTCTCAGAGGGTTAAGTATTATCATTGCAGCTTGCTGTTTCGTCACATCATCGCAAAAACAAATGTACTGTATATAACTACTGTAAGAAGGTAAATGAAAAAAACTAAAAAGAAGGTAATTGGATTCATAACGTTATCATCACCTTCATCACCACCACGTAAAATTTAAGCATTCGAGAAAGCTTAGAAGGAAAAAAAAAGACTTAGTTACTCCTTGACCCAGGTACTGTCAGCGGAGCCTACTGAGCCCGGGGACAATTTTGAATCAATCAGGTTTGTCATCACCAAAAATGGGGAGGGGGGGAGAGGGGAGAGAGAAATATATTGAGTATGAAACTTATTACAGAAAGTAGTTTCTTAGGTATGGATTTGTACAAAAAATTATACTTTATTTTAAAATTTATTTATATTTATATATTTATTCAGAAAAGGAAGAAACAATATTATTTATTTTATTACTTGTTAATTTTAACTTTAGATATAAACAATATGAGTATATATTGAGGCTACATAGAAAAATAATTGATTTAAACATTTTACTTAAAATCCAATCTCCTGTTTTTAACAGCAAACTTATTGATGACTGATGAGGTGGATGGTACAAATTCTTTGTGTATATGTAACAAAGCTAAGCCATTCAACCTATCTGCCACCATTGTACTGCGATTGTAGTTCTTAAGCCTTCTCATTGCAGAGAAAGAGCGTTCACATTCGCAGGATGTCACTGGTAATGTGGCAAGAATTCTTAAGGCTACAGTCAAATTGTCAAATTGTAATGATGGAATTGCTTTAAGAGTGGCTGAAATATTATCAGGATAACTATCCTGCATCTCCCAGTACTTATGCCAGAGATCTAGCTCAGCATCAAGAGCTAAAAAGTTTGGCATGTCATCAGAATAAAAGCTACAAAAAGCTGTAAACTTGTCTTTCCATCCCAATAGACCATGTTTACTAACTAAAAACATCATCTTAGATGGAATAATTGACAAGCCCTGATAAGAAGTCACAGTAGATATGTCAAAACGTAACTTCAATTCAGAATTTAAATGGTCCAACATTGGAATAGTTGTTGTCCTTTTAAAATAATCGAAATGTTTTCAGCAGGAATGTTAGATCTGTTTTTTTGACGTCCACAAGTTCTAGGTTTTGTAGGAGTAACACATACTTTTTGAGCTAGAGATACAGCTTTCTCATACCACATTTCATGGTAGGCATCAACTGCATTTCGTGTAGCCATGGCTGCACTTTTAAGAGCATCAATCATATGAAGTCCCTCAAAAATATCGTTGGATTTGCTCTGAAGTGTGACCAAAAAGGATACATGGCAAACAAAATGCTCCATCCAAAGTTGGTGAATATTTAAGCCATGAAAAGGTCTTTAGCCATTCATGCCGAAAGGAACGCCCACTTTTTTTAGGAAAAATAAAAGATTTATCAGGCACAAAAACATTGGTGATTAGGTTGTGTACACCTTTATCATCTAGACCTGAAACTTTAGAAAGGAAAGAGGCAACGTCATATTGATGTTCAAAATTTAAAACAGTAGCAAAGGAAATATCATTTAAAGCTTTGTCATTGTTATTAAAATCTTCAGCAGATGTGCTATTATTGTTACTATCTTTATAATCTTCAGTTAGTTTATTGTTAAAGGAAGCTTTATTAGGAAAGAAATTAAACTGTTTATCTTTAATCACAGGTTTTACAAGAGATAATTTCCCTGTTGCCTGTGCATCCGGAAAAAACCTTGTTTGCCTTTTCACAGGAGGAGATAAAACTTTTGTGTCCGCAGCTGAACCTGACTTGCGTTTACGTATCTGCTTAAAAATAATTGGAACGAAATGATTAGGTGCAAAATTTTCTCTGGATGGAAGTAAGCCCTCATAGCAAAACAAAATGTGAATAGCAAAAGCAGAGCTTGGTTGTCTAGGCTCTATTAATTGGTTAAACAACATTTGAGCTTTTTTGCATCCATAATCTGGGTAATAAGAAAATATATTCCTGTTTGTGACAGATGACAGAGCAAGCATAGCAAGAAAGGAACAATATTTCCGATCTACTAAATTTAAAATGGCTACCTCCTTAACTAAGTCTTCTTGTTTTTTGTCTGTGTTAAATGCAGAATTGCAGACAGACATATTGAGAATATCTTCCATAGATTTAAAGAGACTTTCTGGAAGAGCAAGGACAGAAGAAAATAGAGGATGCTTACAGTAAAAGCTAGCATTCATCATTAGCTCCACTGACACAAGAATTCGTAAGTCGTCAACCATCACATTTTTCCCAAACAAACACAACGCCATAGAACTGTACAGGCAATTTCCATTGACCTGGGACCTGTAATAAAAATAGGTATTGCTAGCTATTCTAAAACTTTAACTACACATTTTGCCAAACTGCTGCCTATTAAAGGTTTGTTTATGAAATTCAACTTGCTCAATATATAAATAAACTAAGAATGCATCAACAAAAGAAACTGAACAAGCAAGACATATTTGAGATGACCTTTGCACATTTTAAAACAACAAAGATTATTCATAATCTTTTTAAGACAATATTCAGCTGCATAGTTAGTGGTCATAGTAACAAAAACGCATAGCTATTATAGAAACAACAAAAGATAAACATAAACAACTCACTTCAACGTAATTGCGCAACCATCCTTCTTTGCTTTCACATAGGCAGGAAGGTAGTATTCTGCATGGCAATTTCTTTGGATAAAACCAAAAGTAAGTTGTTTTTGCAACACGTCAGTAGATGGCAAAACAGAATTACATTTAAACTTTTTATTTAATTCGGCGTAAATTTGAGGTAGCTCATCAAAATTTTCGTTTTCAAAAACTAACTCCACACGCTCTCTCAAGCTCTTGCAAGCCATGTTGAGAACGGAAAGAATCTTCCGCATGCCTTACTTATATTTATACCAACATGCCTACAAATTTTGACAGGTTTGTTTAAACCTTTTGACTAAAAATAGGTCAGGCCCACATAGGTTGATTCTAGTCCACGGTGAAAGCCTCACGGGATAACCTAGAGCCAAGACTGGCTGGCTTCAAAATTTCTGACTAAAAATAGGTCAGGCCAAAATAGGTTGACTCTAGTGTACGGTGAAAGCCTCACGGGATAACCTAGAGCCAAGACTGGCTGGCTTCAAAATTTCTGACTAAAAATAGGTCAGGCCAACATAGGTTGACTATAGTGCACGGTGAAAGCCTCGCGGGATAACCTAGAGCCAAGACTGGGCTGACTTCAAAATTTCTGACTCAAAATAGGTCAGGCCCACATAGGTTTGATTCTAGTCGACGGTAAAAGCCTCGCGGGATAACCTAGAGCCAAGACTGGCTAACACAGGTCAGGTCAACATAGGTTGATCCAATTCGCGTTATGAGAAAACAAGGAGAAATATTTCGATCTTCAGATTCTGGGTAAATTCGACAGAATTCGATTTCAATCCTCGGCATTTTTTTACTAGGTCGCGTGACAGGGTTGACCTAGTCTAAATCCGCGCCTGATTTTTTCACTATCTTTTAAGTCTATGCTTTTTTAATCAGGATAGCGATGACCAAATGTTAGTTAGGACAGTCGAATTAATCGTCGAAATTTTTCCTGCATTATCTCCTTATTTAATATTTCCAAATGTGTTCATTGAAAACATCTAAGTCAAAATTAATCATCTGAATTGCACACGAAACAACTTCCGTAAGAGGAATCCTTCCTGTTTGAGAAAGAGCCTACTAACCTAAACTGACTTCCTTCTGTGGTTTTCTTACTCGGCTCTTGTTTCTTAGAGACGGCGAAAGACATGATGATGAGGTTGGAACACGTTACAGTTTTGAATAAAAACATTAAAAAGTGAATTGTTATACGATCAGAAAAAATACAGTACCTTAACCATCGAATTACAGTCAGCCTAAATTTTTTTTTTTTTCCTGTTGGCCCAATTTTCGCTCCCTTGGATTTTTTGTAACATAAGGCCAACGAATAATTTTGACCTTTTCAATTCTATGTCTCAGGCTTTGAAAATTATTACTTTATTAATACAAAAATAAAAATAAAAATTTGAAGAAATGTCATTTATCACCCCAAATTTTTTATGCTTTTTCATCAACCCAATTTTTTGTAAATTACAACCAACCTTGTTTGCTTTTTTTTACATCGTTCCCAAGTAAAGTAACATCAGAGATTAACCAAAAAACTACTCAAAAACAAATCAAAATCAAGTTCATAGTTACATACTCTTTCAACCATACTCCATAACATATACGTCAACAAGAATTACAAGTCTTCTTACAACTTGCTTCTATAAATTGTGACTTGCCTCCTTCACAGTCGTATTTCGGCACGTAGTAAGCGCAATGCTCGTTGAAATCTTTACACTTCAAAGATGGATTGTTGAACGCTATGAAAAAAAATAATATCGGTCAGAACGCAAGATATCATCCATCCATCATCAGGATAGGATCAGATCAGATCGGATTTTGATATAATCAGATCCGATCCGATTCAGAGAAATCAAGAAGCTTCTTTGATTTTCTTGTTTTAAAATGTCCTTTTTCTGCGATGAAGAATACCAATACAACCAGTTTAAGGTAGATCTTTTTCTGAATTTGTCCAGCGAAGTATGTATTTCGTTGACTTCATTTATAATGCGTTCTGGAACATATTTTAGCTCTAATTCTTGCGACGTTACAGGTATGATTTTATCTCGTAATTAATAACTAAAATTTCTGCTGCATTGACAGTACCAAATGCAGAAGATGAAATGGTGGAGCTTTATCACTAGTCTTTTATCACTATTTTGAAAAGTTCTCTCAAATTTGCAGGTTTAAGTTAATGGACAACAATCCTCTTAAAACTCTCCTGCTGGTTAAAACACTTATTCCCTTCCTCATACAATTCCCCTCTCCTGCTTAACTGATCTTGGATAATTGCGGCCACCTATAATCCACTAGGATTACAGTAGACTCTCTGTAATTCGAACTCGCAGGGGACCGAAAAAAAAGTTCGAATTAGGGAGACTTCGAATTAGGGGAAGTTCATCAATTTTTGTGAAATTTTGTCCAAAAATCAGGGTTGGTGGTAGTACTACTTCTTTTGATGAAACTCCTTTCTCAAGTTGTTGGAGTGCCTCGTATTTTGTTTTCATAGCACTGTGCCGACGTTTTGCTGGAAGAGTCGTCATCTTGTTGATTAATAACAAAAATATATCCTTTGTAGTTTGAAAAGAATCCTAGACCTTCGATTTTGAAATCGAACATGTAAAACCCTGTTTACACTCGATGAAAGATTAGCAGAGGGAGATAAAATGGCTACTTTACGTCATTCGATCTTTAAAAGTTCGATTTACGGGGTGAAATGATCTAAAGTGACCGGAAATATGGTTTGAAATATAGAGGTATTCGAATTATGGAGGTTCGAATTAGGGGAAGTGAATCATGAGAGTTTGTTAAGGGATTTTGACGGGACCAGAAGATTTGTTCGAATTAAGGAGAGGTTCGAATTAGGGGAAGTCGAATTACAGAGAGTCTACTATACTTCTTATTTACACGTCTCTGATAACAAGTAGATACTTAAGCTTGAAAGTATCAATGACATATACTTCAAATTTGTCAGTACGTTTCCTTTGCAATATTCACAGCGCATTAAGGTGTTAAAATTTCACGGTCAAAACCTTCAACAATACTTCACGGTCAAAACCTTCAACAATACTTCACGGTCAAAACCTTCAACAATACTTCGGACGTTAGCATGTCACGTAACTATTCTTATTGTATTCTAACCGTCGTTCACGTATTTATAATGCATTTACCAAATTGGAGCTTTTGCAGAATCGTCTGTGGTTTTTATTGTTGGTCTTATGCATTCATTTGTTCAACAGTTATGAAATGAAAATATCTCTCTCAAAAAACAAGCGGCCAATCAGATGCATTGAACTCGAATTTAATTTTATCACACGAAATGAAAGCGGGTATGTTTTGATGTACATCAAACATGGTGTGATTTTTTTAAGGAAGTTAAAAATACCACTTGTCGGCTGCGGTAGCTTTATTACTATCTCGCCTGCGATGATAGTATTGGTTTCCAACTCCTAACTGACTAACTATGTCCCAAATGGTAAATTGCAACGTCATCAACGAGCTTTTTTTAGGCAAATTTTTTTTTTAGATAAACTGCCTTCGTGTGGATTCGCACCCACGACCTCTGAGTTCGCGTTATGACGCCTTAGCCAGGTGAGCTATTACACCTTGAGTAAACATATTTAATTTGACGGCTTTATAAATTAATCATTTGTAAAACCGGTTCGACGGCTGGCGAATTAACGCCAAATGATTTATTGATGCGAAATACAAAAGTTTTTTCGAATTCTTTTTGCAAAATGATTTCTCTCAACGAAATAAAGTTGTGTTGTGACTTTCAAATTCTAAGAATAATCCTAATGAATTTCCCCATTATAAGAATTTTATAAAAATGTTCAAGCGGTATTTTCGAGAAATGGCCAAAGGCTCTCAGAGGTATGGGACCTAAAAATTTCACATGCAGGTGTCTAATAGATAAATATAAAAATTCAGTAAGTATCATAGCTACGCATCATATCCCTCACGCCAGGAACAGCTGTAAATCAATTTTTAGGTTTTGTGAAATGACCCTGTTAATAAATTAAAAATATATTGTTGCAGTGATGTGTAATTGACATTGACATGCAAGATAGTTTATGCAGCCCCTGCATCTTGTTATTACATTAAATACATTCTATTTTTTTAATCGTGTTTTGTGTGTTTCTTAACCGCTTCTCAGTTTTTTTCTATAAATTTCAGTTTCATGTTTTTCATAAGAATAATGTTTGAGACATTATAGGACTATTGGTAGTGGAATTTTAACGGGTTTTTTCAGCACATATCACATAAAAATATTAATTAAGATGGTTTATAAAAGCATTTCGAACTGTCAAAACCACAGGTCTTGCAACAGCTATAACGCATAAACATCCTTCTGCCTCCTTTGCACCCAAACATTGATACATATCGAGGACAATTGGTGTTCAAATCTTCGATTACTTCATGCTGACCAGGTTGTTCTAAATTGAAAAAAATAATACTAACTAAATATAAAAAGATAAAAAAAAAACTTGGATCAAGATAAGGACTTTGCAAAAAAAATAATAACGTTCCTGTTTTGAACTTCTCTTTGTTACGAGGCTGAGGAGTTTTTTTGGATAGATTGCGTAAACAATTTTCTTTTGACTATGGTTGGGTAATAGTAATACTGTAAAGTGTGTCAAGATAGTCATTTTGGGAGAAGAAAGAGCCTAGCTGAAGACAATTGGAAACATGCTAATTTTTATTTAAAAAAATTAAAACATACTATAATGGTTCTTATTCAGTATATTCATTATTTTTCAAAAGTTCTGTTCTCCGTTGTTTTTTTAGATATAAAGGCAAATTAAATTGTCTGTAAAATAATATAAAATTTAATTTTTTTTCAGGTAGGTTGAACGCTATGAAAAAAAATAATATCGGTCAGAACACAACATATCATCCGGAACATAATAATATTGATATAATATTCTCCAAATGTTGTAGAGAAGTAGACGAGGCTGAATTGTCATAATGTACAAACCTTTTTTCGAAAATGTTTTCGAAGGTATTAAACTTTTTTCATCTCCATTAATGGGATTTGCTTGCACAAGAAAGCCTAAAAAACAATTGAATGACTTTGAATAAAAGTTGACGTTGATCATGCGGTACTGTAGCTACAATATGGGATGTATGTGAATGAAATGCATTAGGATTGACACACTAAGTTTACCAAATGCTGCTTAATAGGGCTTAGTAGTTTTGTAATTATTTTCATACTAATCCTTAAACTCCATCCCTCTTTACACCTCAAACAAGAATCACGAATGCTGTCTTCGTTGGTTGTTGTTGTCGTTGTTGTCGTTGTTGTTGTTGTTGTTGTTGTTGTTGTTGTTGTTGTTGTTGTTGTTGTTGTTGTTGTTGTTGTTGTTGTCGTTGTCGTTGCCGTTGTCGTTGTTGTTGTTGTTGTTACTTTTGTTTTTGTTATTATTAGTATCGTTATTGTTGTTTTTACTTTTGTATACGTACCTACAGCAGCAAGTAAAAATACAAGCAAAAATGTTTTGGTCATAATGAAGCGCTGTAAACCAACAAACAGACTGTACCTTTATGTACTGTTACCAAAAGTTTCTTTCTTATAAACAACCCCGTTCTATAGCAACTCTAAATGTGCTAAGAATATGCCAAGATGAACAAAGACGTGTAAAATAAAGTTTAAACACCATTCTGTTCCCGTTTCTATAAAAACATAATTGATTATTGGGGGAAAAGTGTGGCACATGATTAGAGGTGATATTTGCGGGTTTTAAACACATAACATGAAAACCCTTCGAAATGTAAGTCCAATGCAAGAAAGAAAGCCGGGCAGATAAAGACCAGTGAAACAACTATGTTAAAATCTTAAAGTCTAGGCCTTTCACCATGACCCCCAATTCTGCTGGAGCTGACGATCCTTCACCTCTGAGTTTAACAGAACATTTAACATGATCTCCCCACTGAGAGACAGGTTAGCAATGTGGGTACCGGTACAACTACTGCTGGTTTTAAATTAGGTAACATAACTCTAATACTTACCGCACAGCTCTTACACAAACACACAATATACATACAGTACTTCACACTCGACCATGGACTACCAAATTAACTAACTTAAGACCGTGACCTTAACTAAATGTATTGTTTTGATATATAGAGGACTCACAGTAAAACTTGAACCGGTATTTGAACTACCTTTAGACTTAGTTGGAATGACATAATTGAAATGACATCGACACAACCGAATACTATGTTGAAATATGATAGAACACAAAAAAACATTTTATACAAATTATACAAAAAATAGACACCTTGAAAACTGAAATACATTTACGTAACCACAAAGCAGATCACAACGCGACCTAAACGACCTAAACGACCAGCTGTCGCACTAAGACCTCGACCAGGCATGAAAAAGATTAAACTGACTGTTGAGCCACAAAACGCTAACCATAATTATTTTTCATTTACTAAAAAATACAATTACAATAAAATACACCACACCACACCACAGACCTTTGACAGCCACCAGACATCCACAAAGCAATAACTTCCACAATAGAAGTACTTCCAAACCGTCCAACGACAACAACAAACGTCCAACAACATTATGCAAAGCAGAACTGCAAAAGACAAAAACCACAACTGCTGCTCGACATAACAATTAGGAACGCAAGATTTATTCATCCATGTGACTAAATTCAAAAATAAATTTTAATTGAAAACAAAAAATAAAGTTAAAAAAATTTTCTGAACGGATTGGCCACAAATTATTCTTTAAAATTATTACCACTTATCTGTTCAGTCATTGTCATTGAATAATATAGATATTCTCATGTTATGAACAAGCAAGTTCATTCTAGGCTACGTTTCGACAGCTACAGCTGTCATCGACGGGCAATGATCATAATCATCTTTGGCTATTTATTAAGCATTCCATTTTCATCGAACATCTCTTCGCTATCATCTCCCTTATCAACCAATCCATTAAACACCTCTCCGCTATCATTTCCTTCATCAACCAATCCATTTTTATTGAACACCTCCTCGCTATCAATTTATTCCATAAGATGACATAATAACCTTGTCCCTCGGCAAAATATTCCAGTGTGATATCATCTCGTGGGTTGGGATTTGTTGAGCGAATGACGATGAATATGTCTTTGCCTAATGTTGAAGCAGCTCTTATTTTGACATTATATATATTTACACTCGTCACCATATACGCCATTTCTAGCCATGTTCTGAATGTTTTCGGACCAAGGAATTTCTACGTCAAGTTCTAATGACCAGCCATCCACGTCAACGTCGTTCATCCGTAGGTATTGATAACGTCTATTCTAACATCTTTCGGTTGAAGATAAATGCCATATTCTTGTAGTGCATAAAATGTAGCTGAAAACTGTCAATTTCCACCACGCGGTGGATTATAAGCAACAGAAAACCCTTGGTCGGACAGGCTTTGTAATCTATCTTCCTGCGTGAGAGGAATGAGAAAAGTTTTACGACGCTGGTGCTTAGATGTGCCTTTTCCCTTTTCTTTGACAATATTTTCATTTTTATTTTTCAAATTGAAGTCAGCAATGTCTTCAACATAGAATTCTTTTATACGTGACTTTTTGTGACCGCGTGGAGTTATTGAAATGTCATACTTATTAATTCTACTATGTTTTTTTAAAACTTTTCCTGTAACAACATGTTGCCGTTTCGATACCTTATTTTTTTTCTTGCTTGTGATACGTACGAAAACTTTATCGCCAACCTTCTACTTCTTTTAGACATTTTTTTGAGCATGAGCCCTGAGCATCTGGCTAGTTTGAGGGGGGGGGGGGGGGGGGGGGGGGGGGTAAACGACTTAGTTCCTATGAGATAGAGGAGATTTTTTGGATCTCTCTTTTCAATTGTCGTGATAGTTTTCGTGCCAGTGGAACTAGTATAAGTGATGAAAACAACTGTGGTTTTGAGGCGAAGGTCTTTCAATGCTACTCGTGTTTTATAAAAAGTTATCCGTTATAAATAATTGTTAACCGTCTGGATTTTGCAAGCGGGCAATTTTTTAGGCATTCTGATTGGCTTAACGCTCTTGACGACGGGCCGATTTGGAGCGGTATTGCCCATCGTCAAGGAAAATGGTAGCTTAAAATGTAAATAAGCACGAAAAACAAGTTTCAAGAAGCATTGGAAATGATTATATATCTAACTCCCACAATACATCTATCGATAAAAACATTTTCATAGGATAGAAACAACAGCAATGTCAAGTTTAACAGTTAAAATAACCAGATTCAGCAATATTCTGCCTGGATGTTAGTTAGCATGGCTAGTTAACTAGCTACATTGTCCATAAAAAAACGATGATCTAATATCCAGTTTTATCAAAAATACCAAATACAGGACGACGAAATTAAAACAAATACGTCTCCTTTCATTTTCAGAGTCGTTTCTTTAGCATTTTGGTTACTCAGTGAATGTAAAACTCGTTGAAGCCCATGTTATTCTGTTAGTCCAAGCTAGCTAGTTAAAAAATTTACTTCGACATTCTCTGTAACTACATTTTAGTTGAACATTCAACTTTAATTTATTCTTCTGTAAGTGTGGAACATCGTAATGTTTTGTTTACAAATATTTATTCTATAGGGACTTACGAATTCTGCATAGAATGTTTGTTCTTAGACAGGACTGTTTCGAATTTTGACCTCGAGTGTTAACGAAAGTAGTGCTAGTGGATTATATTATTTTAAGAACATTAAACAGAAATTCTTATTTTTTATTAGCTGTGGAACACACAGCTTCTAGTTTCGGCTGAAAGCTCGAACAAAATCCTGATCTTCTGGGATTTAAGTGAAGATATGCGTATCTCGGACGCGGTTAGTAAAATTGACGTTTAATCTGCCATTTTAAAAGCTGCATAGCTCAGGTTTGAAAAAGATCTCTTTTTGTCTTGTAAATGCTGCGTATGTTTTCTATACTATCACACCTATGTAAATCTTAGTAAAATGTTTTTTATTATTTTGGCTATCACAGACGTATATAGCATACCGTAGTCAGTGTCAGTTAGATGGCAATATAATACATACAGACAGCTAGCTAGCTATTTTGTGCTTTTCTCTCAAGTTTTCCATTTAGTTTGGTATGAGTCCATTTTGGGCTAGCCATTGTTACTTCTTGTGTTGTTTTTTACCAACCTAAAGGTAGCCACAAAGTAGTAGGGAGGCATATATAGCTTTTGTAATAATAATCCTGCAAATTTTAGCTATGATGCTTTTTTCATACATCATAATTTATTGTGTTAGCTTCAACATAGCAACAGAATAAAAAATTTTATCCTAGTGGTATAAACGAGCTTCGATGTTTACGTTTTGACGGAATTTCCACGCTTGTGCATAAAATCTGAAAAATCGACAGATTATAAAATGGGCCAGACTATATAGAAGAAGAAAGTTAACATTCAGGGAGAACTTTAGCATGTAACAGGACAGTTGTTAGTCCACGCTTATACGACTATAATACGGTGGAGATCTTTTTCGCTTAAATTTCCACAATTTTCTTTACATATGTCGATATTGTAATGTATGACTTCTCCATGTTTTTCACGCCTGACTACGTCTTTTCAATGCTTTTCCATAAAATCAGCGTTGTCGTTTCAAGAGCATTCATAAATTTAATCTGCTAATTATATATATACTAGTATTTAGTATTATTATGTAGATATACAAAATTTATACGGCTAATTATACAGTAACAGCCGTCATATTTGTTGTGATGAAAGCAAAGTCTGAATTTAGACGGTTAATTAGCCGGTATGAGTTTAAAAATAAATATCTTTCACGCGCAGTCGTTTCTTGTTCTTTTTTTGCTTTTTATTGAGGCATAACATGCTATGGAACTAGGTAGATGACTATTGGAATATCGATATCGAAGAAAAGTACAGAAATTTAAGCAAATCAGATCTCTACCGTATAATTAGCCGCACAAGCAGCTCATTTTACTGTATGTACCGTATAATTATCCTGTAATGGCTAACTAAGGTTAAAGGCTAATTATCAGTTCACCCTGACAGGTCAAGTTATGGTTAAAAAGTATCTAGTAGCATTTTTTCACTGATGTATAATGTAAATTATAATCTGCATGCAAAAACTAGATTTTAATTTTAAGATCAAATTAAGATGCCTTCACTGAAAATTAAAGTTTGTAATAGGCTGGTTGGTCTACGGCTTATCGCATGTTTATTTTGCCTGTCGATTTGTGCAAAAGATCTTGGGAATATATACAACACCACATCACAATGGAACTAGTCTGAAATTGCTCAGATTTGTAGAAATTTTCTGCAGACCATGTCTCAAAGGGTGTTCTATTGGACTAGCCTTCAACCCATAAAACAACGGTTGACTATCACAGATATCTTTAGATTTTCGCCCATGATATATCTCCCTGTCATCCTTTTATAGGCGTCCTTGGCACAAAATAACAATTCGGCTACCAGTTTAAATAAAATATGCATATTATTATTGAGCTCGCTGCTCAGTGACTAAACAGGAGGGTTCTACAATTTAGCCACCCTGTTTAATTTTTCCTCTGTAAAACAAACACCAAGCATTAGTTATGCTACCTAAATTGCAAAGTCAACCTTTTGTTGCCTTAATGAATTTCTTATCTTCAATGCTTTAAAGTGTTTTCTCGATGCTGTATATATTTTATTGACATAAACTAGCTCTTATGCAGGGATATTGTTTTATTAAAACATGCTTTTACTGGTACAACTTTTAACTTTTATTAGAAACCTTATTTACTTAAAAAAATGATGTAACTTTTCTATTTCATTATATTTCAGTCTTGCGTTTGTGAAAAGTAATAAAAACGATTTTTAGTAATTAGTCTAGCATCACCTGTTGCAAATGCTAGGCAAGCGAGGCTTGAGTTTTTATTGGTTTGCAATACGTTGATGATTAGAAATAGACTTTGTGTATCCTCAGTAATAAAAAAACCCCAGCTCCGTTATAACATTGGTTCCACAGCTTCATAGCTGTGCCAGCTATCTTGTTTTTATCTAACTTAGACGGTTAACATATACAATAATAACCGATTACCCCGTGCTGTACCGAAAATATCGCCCTCAGTCATTGCACCGACCTCGCAAGCTCGGTCGGCACTTAGACCTCGGGCGATATTTTTATTGGTTTGCAATACGTTGATGATTAGAAATAGACTTTGTGTATCCTCAGTAATAAAAAAATTAATTAATTTTAAATCTACCAATTGCAAGTTTGACAATCGCCACATATTCCTCGTCACCAAGTGGGTGTATATAACCTTTTTTCGATAATGTTAAAGATATCAAGATAGGGAAAAATAAGAGTAACTTCATCGTTAATTTTTTTGTTTACGCCAATCTCACTATATACTGTCTGAAATTCATTCACTTTGCGACGCAACCTGGTTTTTATGTATTGCGGTTCTATTTCTTTCCATTAATATTAGTCGGTAAAAGGTTGAAAAGAATAAACCAAAGTTACACGAAAAAATTTGAATGTTCATTTCCTGACTGGCCCGGTACCAGGGTTTAACAATGGATATGAGGAAAGTTTCTTTCCCCTCCGCTTTACAATGGACTTTTAAAATAATTTTTTTTCAAGTAAAGAAATTATTACAAATTGGGGCAAGGTGTTATTACAAATTTCGGCAGCTTTGAATTATTACAAAACGGGACAAGGTGTTATTACAAATTGGGGCAAGGTGTTATTGCAAATTGGGGCACAACAGCAGTCTTGGTATTATGAATAAAACTTATTAAATTTTTAAAGTTAACAGTCAGATTCAGAACACAAAATACCACAAAAAAATATTTTTGGTTACTACTCCTCAGATAATCATATATCAACATTTATTACTTTATACATAGGCCACCATAAAAGTACGAAAGTACTTGTGCTATGAAAAAGTTTCATCCAAATCCGTATTTTGCTAGACTGTGTTGGCGTCAGCATGAATTTTTTTACCGATACTTCCGTGACTTCAGCACTAACATAAAATTTAAACTGTACGTACAGGCTTCACTAACAGTGAAGAATAGAACAATTTTACTATTTTAAAAAAGTGTATTTTTTGTAATAACAACATTATATCATGGTTATAGTTTGGACTCAACTATTCTTGATTCCTTTAAAGCGAGCTAATAAGGCAGAAGGCCAAATGTTCAGGTCCTACCTTTGAGAACCTGTATTAAGTAACCTAATTTTAAGGTTGAATATTCTGCTAAATTATTGTTAGCTGTGGAACACACAGCTTCTAGTTTCGGCTGAAAGCTCGAACAAAATCCTGATCTTCTGGGATTTAGGTGAAGATATGTGTATCTCGGACGCGGTTAGTAAAATTGACGTTTAATCTGCGATTTTAAAAGTTGCATAGCTCAGGTTTGGAAAAGATCTCTTTTTGTCTTGTAAATGCTTCGTATGTTTTCTATGCTTCTATATGCTAATAAAGATACCATCACATCCATGTAAATCTTAGTAAAATCATTTTTTATTATCTTGGCTATAACTGGCGTATATATATAGCAGGCCAGCTAACGTGGTCAGTGTCAGTAAATAGCAATAGACGGACAGCTAGCTAGCTATTTTGTGCTTTTCTCCAAAGTTTTTCATTTAGTTTGGTATAAGTGCATTTTGTGCTATCCATCGTTATTATTACTTCTTGTGTTATCTTTTACCAACCTGAAGCTAGCCACAAAAGTAAGGAGGCATATAGCTATAAATCTTGTAATAATAACCCTGCAAATTTTAGCTGCAATACTCTGCTGCTTAACAAAGTATCTTTCCATACATCATAGTTTATAGTGTTAGCTTCACAGCAACAGAATAAAATATTTTATCACAGTGGTATAAAGTTTCAATGGAGTTTCAATGTTTACGTTTTGACAGGATTTCCACGCTCGTGTATAAAATCTGAAAAATCGACAGATAATAAAATGCAGACTATATAGAAGAAGAAAATTAACAGTCGGGGAGAACTGATAATTAGCCTGTAACAGGATAGTTAGTCGATGCTTATACGGCTATAATACGGTGGAGATCTTTTTTGCCTAAATTTCCACAATTTTCTTCAATATGTCGATATTGTAGGTATGCCTTCCTCATATTTTTCATGCCTGACTACGTCTTTTCAATGTTTTTCCATAAACTCAGCGTTGTTGTTTCAAGAGCATTCATAAATTGAATCAGCTAATTATATAATATACACTATAAATATGGAACTGAGGCCATGCAGTACCAGGAAAGTCCGTATTTATATGTTTAATTAGCCGGTATTAGTTTGAAAATGAATATCTTTCATGCACAGTCGTTTCTTGTTCTTTTTTTGTTTTTTATTGGAGCATAACATGCTATGAAACTAGGTAGATGACTATTGTAAGATCGATATCGAAGAAAAGTGTAGAAATTGAAGAAATAAGATCTCTACCGTATAATTAGCCACATAAGCAGCTAATTTTACTGTGTACCGTATAATTTCCTGTAATGGCTAACTGTCCTTTACAGGCTAATTATCAGTTCTTTCCGACTGGTTAAGTTATGATTAAAAAAATTGTTAGGCTAGTAGCATTTTTTCACTGATGTATGTTGTAAATTAATCTGCATGCAAAAATTGTAATAGGCTGGTTGGTCTACGGCTTATTGCATGTTTATTTTGCCTGTCGATTTGCACAAAAGATCTTGGGAATATATGAAACTAGTCTGAAATTGCTCAGATTTGTAGAAATTTTCTGCAGACCAGGTCTGAAAGGGCGTTCTATTGGACTAGCCTTCAACCCATGAAACAAGGGATGGCTCAGATATTTTTAGACTTGCCATCCCTTTTTCGGGCGTCCTCAGCACAAAATGACAATTCGGCTACCAGTTTGAATAAAATACGTATATTATTGAGCTTGCTGCTCAGTGACTAAACAGGAGGGGTTCTACAATTTTGCCAGCCTGTTTAATTTTTCCTCTGTAAAACAAGCACCGAAAGCCCATTTTAGTTATGCTATGAATAAAGTATTTTCAATGTAAGCTCAAATGAGCTTGTTTTTTGTGATACACACTTTTTTTTTATAAGAAACATGCTTATAAGAAACCCGAGGCTCAAAATTTGAAAATATTAAGTATATACCTCAAGCTCCTCCAGACCATAAACTATTACAGAAAATATTAGTGAGCTCTTAGCACTTTTTTTAATTGATCAAATAGTAGACAAAACTAGAACTATATATTAAGAAAGAAACAACCCTTCATTTCCAAAAGCGATATGAATTATCAGAAAGCAATACTCATACTACTAACACAGCACTAGTATATATCACTTATGTACAAACAAAATCATTTGAACTTTAAAGAAATAGGTCAAAAATGTTTCCATCGTTGGTAAGCTCATCTACTTCCATGTCGTCAAAATTAAGAAACTGTTAAGAAACTTTTAGCCTCAAAATCAGAAAAAAATAAGAAACTTGAGCCTGAGTAGTCAAAACTGGTTTCTTATAAAAAAAACAGCGTGTACAGTATATATATTCAATCTTGTCTGTGAGAGGTAATTAATTGGCATGGTATACGACAGACTGTAGCCTGTTTATTATTTTATTTGATCTGAAGTTACATGGGTGTTTTTTTTTTGAAACAGCATTTCTAAAAGTAACACATATAACTGTATCCTGATGGTCAATGTGGTTTATTGTATTGACTGCTTGACCAGTCATTGTTTAACATTATACCTTTATAGGGAAACAGATTAAGTGAAATAAAATATGTTGTCTGACAGTTTTTGCTATAGCAGACCTCCGTAAGAGTTTTACTGGAAGCACTCCACACTGGTTGTGCGAAATGGTTTAACTGGACTATATGGTCAACCTAAATTGCAATGCTAACCTTTTGTTGCTTTAATGAATTTCTTATCTTCCATGCTTTAAAGTGTTTTCTTGATGCTGCATATACTTTATTGACATAAACAAAATCCCTGCATAGGAGATGCAGGGATTTTGTTTTATTAAAACATGCTTTTACTGGTACAACTTTTATTAGAAACCTTATTTACTCAAAAAATGATGTAACTTTATTTCATTATATTTCAGTCTTTATTTAGTAATTAGTCTAGCATCACCTGTTGCAAATGCTAGGCAAGCGGGCTTAAGTTTTTTATTGGCTTGCGATACGTCGATGATTAGAAATAGGCTTTGTGTATCCTAGAGTAACAAAAAAAACCCAGCTCCGTTTTAACATTGGTTCCACAGCTTCATAGCTGTACAGCTATCTTGTTAAATATTGTATTGTTCGTAAACTGCAAACGATATCAATAGTTTATTGAAGTGTCAACGTTAGTGTTAAACAGAAGCATTAACAAGTATTCGTGTTCTACTTTGATATTTAAATTATGACCCAACTAGATTGTATGAGCATATTTTTAGCACATTTAGAGTTGCTATAGAACGGGATTGTTTATAAGAGAGTAACAGCACATAAAGGTACAGTCTGTTCTGTTTGTTGGTTTTACATCGCATTATTAAGGCCAGAATATTTTTGTTCGTATTTTTATTGGTTGCCCTAGGTACGTAAACAAAAGTAAAAACAACAACAACAACACCAGCAGCAGCAAAAACAACAACTATAACTTTCGTTATAAATAATCTTTTTTCTTTTTAGATAAGTGTATTTAAAAGCAACAAAATTTTTACTTACCATTTGTTATGCCCCACTTTGTAATAATTGCCCCACTTTGTAATATCTGCCCCACTTTGTAATTATCTTGCCCAACTTTGTAATACATGCCCCACTTTGTAATAACTTTTGCCCCACTTTGTAATTTTCTGAGCTTCCCCACTTTGTAATAATGTCTTGTCCCACTTTGTAATTTTTGTTTTTTCGCATGCTGACCAATATGTAATTTTTATGACGTCATCTTTTTTGAGGTTATCGGTGTTCTGGATGCTCTGTCTTGTTATTTGCATATGAAACGCGTGTCACACGTTAATAGAATGATTACTTTTAATTTTTATTAGCAAGCGTTGTAACATTACATGCACTGGCTTTCTTTTTGTGAAAAAATTATACCATAACATAACAGAAATATAAAACAACCACGTTTCAATAAGATACAATATATACAGTAGGTAATGTGTTTTTTTGCATAACATAACGTAAGAAATAAAGTTGTAACAATCTTAACATAACATGCAGGCTAATCAGTTCGAGGATTTCGACGTGACCTGTTTTACAGCAAGCAACGTGACAAAAATGCTTAGTGATTGTCACCTCGGGTATATCTACAAATCAAACTCAGATAAAGAAAGCACTACGTCTAAATAGAATGAAAGAAGGATAAAAAAATGTGAACAAAGATACGGCAATTTCTACCTGTGTGATTTATTGGAAGCAATTTACTTGTCAAAAAACATTAGAACATAAATGAAAACTATCGAAAATAAAAGCTGGAATGAATAAAAGACTAAAAATCACTTGGTCGATTTTCACACAATATTTTTCTATTATATACCAACCATAGGCCAGCAGTTGTAAGTTTAGCCATGCCGTGTTCCATTTTAAATGGTTCAGGATGATCTTCAGAGAATGAGCCGGCACTTTTTACAATCCTTTGCATGCTCACCCGGATTGAATTCTATTATATTCTATGCTATTCTAGCTTTTTTTTGTGGAAGGATCTTTTTATACGGTACGTAAACTCTTGGCAAAAATTTGCGTAATCTTTCGGAATCACAAACAATTCTCCAAAATTTACATACGTTTCGCAAGTGTGTATATGTGGCAACGATATGCGAGGGCCAATTGTAATCGCTGCATTGCAATACTAACATCAAGATCGTTTCTATAATTTCTGGTGGAAAATCATCGACGTTGGAATTGCGAACTAAAGTTTGAATAAAATATATATGCCATTGTTTTTGTTACAGGATAACAATACAAAATTATACAATAACGAATGTGCTTACCTTTCCGTGTGCAGTAAGATAAGCTCGGACTTCCAATTGAATGTCTGAGCCTCATAGTCTTTCTTGTGTCGCGTTGTGGACGATCTAGGAGAAATTATTATACCAAAAGTTAAGTTGAATGAACTCAGAATTGAATTTTAAAATATGGAAAATAAGACTATTTACTATTCTTTTCACTTTATAGGTAAAACGCAGTGACACACAAAAGAGTTTCGATACTTTCTTACCTAAAGTAACAGTTTCGTTCCCTCCTTCGCTACCTTCATCTGTCTCATTTTCCTCCTCCCTGTTTTCTAATGCTTCATTAACCTCTTCTCTCCTTTCAAATGTTTCATTATCCTCTTCGCTACCTTCAACTGTCTCTTTTTTATTTTCACCCAAACATAGTGTTCTCCACATTCTTCGGCAAAATCTATAATAAAATACCCGTATACGTCTGTCTGTCTGTCTGTCACGCAAAATGGTAGCTTAGCTGCGCGAGTAGCGAGACGCACGCAATGCGGTATAAAAAGGACAGGCGAACCCGTGGATTTTTCCACGGGCTAACGACTAGTGTCCTAATGTTATTCTATTAAAAGGGCAAAAGTCTGTTGGTGTTATGGTAACTTGAGCTTCAGGTCCCAGGGTTGAGATAAGCGTTATTTCGATGTTATATAGCTCAGAGGTAGTTCTTAACGTTAGCTCATCACCATATGTCCCATTTGAAAACATTCTGTTTAAATATTCACTAAACGGCTTCTAAACGTACATTTTGAGTGGCCACCCTTCATTATCATAGGGATTTTCTTCTAAAAACCTCGCAATTTCGGCTCTAACTGCTTGGGCAGATCTGAAAATTCCATATTGAGTCAGCGCATGCGCTATAGCACTAAATTGGCAATTTCCATCACCAAGGGGGTCCTATGAAACGGAATACCCTTGATCTTGAAAAACATCAAAGCGATCTTGCTTTGTAAGTGGTACTAACAAATTCTTTTGATATAATTTTCGTTGTCCCTTATGAAGTTGCTTCAGACTTTTTCCATTTTTCTTCTGTTTATGACCTTTTTTGAAATCTGCAATGTCCTCCACCAGAAACCATTCGGGCTCTTTCCTGTCAGTCTTTGGTGATTTAAATTCCACAAAATACCTATTTTTGTCTTTTCCCACCTTCAACACTTTTCCATGCAGAACTAATCGATGCTTGGGTGCTTTTTTACCTTTTCGTTTTTCTCCATGTCTGACCAACACTTCATCGCCGATTTCATACTCTGAACACTTATTTCTTTTACGAAAGTAAGCTACAGTTCTATCAGCAATTCTCTTGTTGTTTGCTTTCACCTTATCCCTGGCCTTTTCGATACGCTGTTTTCGTTTTAGAATTTGATTTAAAGTGGGTGGTGACACAGGTTGAATAACTGGTTTGGCCTGACCCTCGACAGGAATTCCACAATTAACTTATTCATTTGACTTCCGTCCATAATATACCTCGAATGCTGACTTCCATCGAAGTTCCTCTCGCTTGTCGTTATTTAAGCATTTTGCATATTTTGAAAGGTTTTCTACCCAGTTTACACCAACACGTCCTTGAGTTATGAGATCGTATGATATCTTTTTTCGTAAAGTTCTATGCGATCTTTCTACTTTTCCTTGTGATTGAGGGTGGTAAGTTCTGCTTTTAATCATTTTTATTTTTTTCCTCTGACAATACCTTTGAACTGATCCATAAATCTCTTTACCCTGGTCACTTTGTAAAATACTAGGGGTCCCATGTAAATTGTAAATTTTCTCAAGCTCCATTCTAACCTTGCTTGCATGTTTTGAAGTCAGTGGTACTAACCAGTGAAAGCGAGAAACAACATCGAGTAAGGACAGTACATAACGATACGTTTTTCTTTGATATTCAACTTGCATATTTTTAATGTCGACCAGAGATCGATTTGATGGATATGATGAACCTGGAAAGCAAACAATACTTTTTTTAAATTGTCTCATTATCTAGCGTAATTAACACAAGTCAACTGTCGATAACAAAGGTAATACAAAAATACAAAATAACGTCATTTCACAATAATTATGTAAATCAATTCAGCAACCTTGATCACAGTCTTCTTAAGTTTTGATGATAAGACAGGGGGACCCAACGTCGCAAATAAACTAGAGGGCGAGGTTATCTTCCCCATGCGTTTACATTTAATTTAAAATGATCACAGTATGAATAGAACCTACCTCATTTGCAGGGACTGGTTTAGGAACTGCTTTGTTGTTGAATTTCACAGTGAATTTTTTAAACTCAGTATCATTTGATGTTATACTGAGAATTTTTCTGCCACTGATTCCCGCATATCCGTCCGCAGCTCTGTTCCTTAATTTTTTATATCCAGCGGATTTACTTTTTTTGAATGTTTTCGCTACAACTTTATTTAATTCACTTTTTTTCAAAACTCGTTTACCTTGAAAAAAAATTAATCCATTCGAATCTATTTTCAGATCATTTTTTAATCTCCAGTATTTGATGTACGCGCTTCTGTGAGTGGAAGTCCTGTCTTTCACTGGGATTTTGGATTGTCCATCGTTCATTATCAAATCCGCTATTATCTCATACTCGTCTTCTCGCATTGGATGAATGTAACTTAACAATACGAGCCTTAATTTCTATAACAAAATCAAAATAAGAAATTTGCGAAACATGTCCGGTCCAAAAACTATTCCCAAAATCAAAATCCGTTAAAGTGGGTATATGCCGATGTCCAAAATCTTATCCTATCCAGTCTCGTCCAAAAAACCAAGTGTATTTGATGTAAGTATTAAATTATCTTTGATGCTAATAATATGCTATAAACCTCTCTATAACCTGCTACAACCCAACTAACTTTATCAAAACTCACAACAGCTTGATGATTATCATTCAGAAGTTATTTCATTGTTTTTACACTTTGATAATAATAGGGACGCGTGTCGCTGCAGAACTCATGAGAGAATACTAGCTGGTGATGATAAAATTTTCGGAAATACAAATAAAAAAACATAACACTTTTACTCATTTTTTACTTTTTTACTTTTACTTGTTTTCTGGGTTTTTCTTTTTTCCAAAAAAAAATCCAACTGCAGCTATAATAGTTTAATATACTTTATCACGTGTACAATGTACCCGCAAGCATTATTCACCTTATCATTTTACTAACTTCCAATTTGAGTACCCTTTGAGTTTGCTTCGATTTGAATTTATATCGCGCAACCCCCTTCTAAAGCTTTTTTCTACGGAAGCGCCTGAAAGGCTATTGATGAGCAAAATAAACCAAAAATTACAAAGTGGGGCAAGACATTATTACAAAGTGGGGCAGCTCCGAAAATTACAAAGTGGGGCAACGATGAATTACAAAGTGGGGCAGCTCCGAAATTACAAAGTGGGGCAAAAGTTATTACAAAGTGGGGCAGGTATTACAAAGTGGGTCAAGATAATTCCAAAGTGGGGCAGATATTACAAAGTGGGGCAATTATTACAAAGTGGGGCATAACACCATTTCTTACTTGTGAAAGTGTTGTGTATCATTTTGTAATCCCGTCACACTTTGTACTTTGTAATCAAACCTTTTCCTTATCTCCCGCAAAAGTAAAGTAATGTTACATTAGCATGAAAAAACTAAGTATATATCAATTTATTTCCGGTTTATAAGAAACGTTCGATTTGTTTATAGCTGATCTATTCCAGAAAGAAAAATATTTCTGTTGAGTGATTATCTTTATAGCCAGGAGACCCAGCATAATTTTTCTTACCACCGGGAAATCGGAGTGGTTAAAGTGGGAAAAATTACGCTGGGTCTCAAACGATTTTTCTGCGGCCAGAAACTGGCCGCGCTTTTTGATTGGCTAATTCTATTATTCTTTGCTCACGTGGTCCATATCGGGGAAAGCCCTTTTCATCCGAATATTCCAGTAAGTGGTTTCACTCACCCTAACAAACATTAGTAAACTATGAAGTTTTTATACCAGAGTAAGATGTGGCAAAGGTTGGTAAACAACTCATAGATAAATTAAAATGGCCTCCGAAGCGATTAGTCACATTGTTCAATTTAAACTCGGGGTTTCCGCTGAGTCATTCGTTCGCGTCTAAGCTTTTGTTTGAGAGAAACTCAATTTATTAACCTCGAAGAAGAAAGCTTAGTTAACTTAAGTCCACTTCGGTCGCAAAGCACGACGTACTTAGCGCTGTGCGCTCGCGCGTCCAAGCGATACAATGTCCACTGTGTAAACAGCAATGCGCGCACAAATTCAAAATGGCGGCGATTCAAGCAAATCCATTGGTCGAAATCATGAACTTACGTAAAATACACTGCAGCGCTCACAGTGCTCTGAGAAAAGTCAAAATGATTTTGACTTTCAAAACGATCAGCGCGTGCAAAAAGCGCTCCTAAATATTGCGCAATATTGAGCACTTTGATGCGTGCGCTTTGAACCGACGTGCTAAAAGATCAAAGTGGACTTTCGCCTTTATGCAGATGACATCCCATTAAGAGGAATTTTTACGAAGCGAAGTGTGAATGGCAAATTTAGCTGCAAATCAAGTGCGAAATATTTTTTTTAATTTCCACGAGAAACAAAAAACTTGTGGCGAATTTAAAATACTGAATACAAGCACCCTTTTGGGTATTAAAAACAAAACAAATATTTTGAATGATTTCCAGTAATTTATAAACACTGAAGATTGCGTACTGATTGTGTAAAAGTTTACAGCGAATTACTAAACTGTTTCTATTTTGGCGGAAGCAACTTTTTCAAAGCAAAATCAATAGCAACAAAACTGCGCATGCTCAGATAAATTAACCGTCAAGTTCGCCGTAGAATTCGCTTCGTGAGAAACTTTCCGTTACTTCACTATTTAAATTATTGATTTGGTGACCTACAGTAAAGGTAACAACCAATAGAAATGTGAGAATTTATTTCTACGTGTATTGTAAAGTAGAAAAAACGTGTAGCTGTAACTAACTCTAATCTGTTTTTCCCTTATTTAGAGGGGCTACAAAACGAGCTGTTTAATTTTCGGTTTTAGTGACTTAAATCATCTTGGATATCATATTTGACAGACAAATATAACTAAAAACGTAACTTGCAAATATTTTATATCCATAATTTATTTTGCATAAACGCTTACCTTGCTTTAAAGTCAAGTTTTCTGGCAAAAGAAACTTTTCTTTTTGAGCTACTAGCTAGCTATTTTCTTCTTAATTTTGGAAAACATACGATGACTTTAAAATCTTTTTAGAGGTATAAATTACCTACTTTAGGCCATTTTGTACAATAATTTTAACAAATTGTGCAAAATTGTCTTTCTTCCCCATCAAAACAACCTTTCGATTTTACTGTATTATATTTTGCAGACCGTATGAACACTGAAAAATGTATATAATACAGTCAACTTTCCAATTAACGGTCACTTTAATTAGCGGTCACTTCCAATTAACATACAAATTCCTTTGCACCAGCAAAACAACGATCAAAACCTTACACGAAACTTTCTAAATAGCGGACAGTCAATTAACGAACACTCTAATTAGCTGATAATTTTCTTTGCACGAAATGAACCCCTAAAAATTTCTAATTAGCGGACAGAGTAAAAAACAAACAAACGAAAAAACAAAAATAAAGAGACGCTATTTCATTTAACACTTCTTTTTCATATCAATGCTTAATTTGAGTGGCCCTACGGCCTTCTTTACCCACTCGATTCCTTCTGTGATCCTCGGAGCGTGTATGCAACAGGAATCCGTATCCCGCCCCTCTGTTCACACGCTTTTCAGTGACACTGAAGCGGGCTGTGGAATTGGGGAGATTCATTTGTGTGTAAACCACCCTCGCCCTAGTGCCTCGAACCCTTTTTAATAACTTAAAGTAACCAGGGATTATTGTTGGGCCAAAAATAGGCGAAACAAATCGAGTTTCCAAATAGCAAACACTTCGAATTATCGGACAAAACTCTCTGTCCGCTAATTAGAGAGTTAACTGTATATGTATACCTTTGCTCTTATGGAGCAAATCATCAAAAAAGTAATTATATTTAATTATTATATTATAACATGTTGCAAATATGAGAATGGCGAGAAACATCAATGACGGAAATCTTACTTGAGCTGTCTTACTTGAGCTGTCTTACTTGAGCTGTTTTTTGTTTTTCCGTACCAATACCTTGATCCGGTAAATATATCGTCAAAAATGTAATCGAGCGGTAACCAGCTTGTAAGAAAAACATAACAGTTCGCTTTCTGGTTTTCATCTTCATCGTATGCAACCCCATCCTCTGGATCTACAATATCAATACCACCCTTGTAAAGTCATAGAGAATATATAGCCCCATTGTTGCAGTTATCATCTTTAGTTGTACCTAGTGTTAGCCACATGATTACGTTCTTTTTTTCTGGTTGAAGTTTTCACTACATGTGAAGATAAAACAGTCCATCTTTTTCGCCAATATACTTCGCTGGATAGTGGCTCTCTTTGTTTGAAATCTTTCATTTCAATTGGAATTCCTTTTCTTTTGATCTGCATTGTCTACTACAGGTAATATCCTTTTCATACAACTAGAGATAGGGAAATGTATGTTCTAGCGCAACGCACATCTCGCGCTCGCGCACGCGCACGCGCACGCACATCATCACAAGTCCCTATAAGTTCTTAGACACACACATTCGCATACCCCACAGTCAAACCCCAACAAATCAATACCATGCGGTGTTGAGTCATGGAATTCAAGGTAAATCAAGTACCATGTGGTGCTTATCCATATATATCCAGTACCATCCAATACCATGCCATGCTTAGTCATACATATCAAAAATCAATGCTGTAAAAGAGTAAAAATTCTAGCGCACCTAGTAGGGGAATTCCCTGAATACTGCTGACGTCATCAAAAAATCAACGCATGCGTAGTAAAGATGCGTTAGTTTTTTTTTGACCGCCATGAAATCCTCTGACAAAATAAAAAATCTTATAATAAACAGAATAAATACATACACTGTAAAACAATTAAGAGATATTGCGAAAAGCCGTGGACTTACGGGGTATTAAAAGCTACGCAAGGCTGAATTGGTTGCTCTATTGGAGGACGTACCACGGAGGTACAAATGGAGGCCACCCAAACAACCGGCTAAGCCTATAACACATTATGCTTGGAGGCCACCTAAACAACCAGTTAAACCTATAACGTCCGAGGATATGGACATATTCGAGAAACAGGAACTGTCGAAAAATCGTTCGGTTGTGGGGGATAAGATGAAAGAATGGTTTAACTGGCTTGTAGACGCTGTTCCAAAGCCTATAAAAGAGGGGGTCAAGACAACCTATGCAGACTTTAAACGTAGGGTGATGGATCTCTATAACAGGGCAGCCGGCGCGAAACCTACGCTTCATGACGAAGTCGAACAGGAGGCTGAGAAAGACCACCTGGAAGTTCAAAATCCATATGACCAACCGGGGCAAGATTTTACACCTCAGGAACATAAGCATGCTCTCCACAGAACCTTTCGAAGTTTCCGCATTCCTGGTATAGGAGGGGCCGACGTCGACGGATATATAGGAATGGTGAGACCAAACGTAAAAACCTTGATTGAGTACCAGGTAGAAGATATGGGCTCAGCAAAGATACAGCTGTCCCTATGGATAATGTGGAAGGAGCCATCAAATATGGAGGGGGTCAACGATGAGTATATTGAGGTGAAGAAGGCCTTTAATAGCAATATGGCCTCAGTCTTCCAGGGTAGCAACGTAGACGACGTGCTGGATAGGATGTTTGCCCAAATCAAGACGCACGTGGAACATCCGGCACTACCCCAGAGTGGATTCACCATTAGTCGAATCCTACACCTTGATATAGACTTCCATAAATTGCGGTTAACAAGGGGTTCATCATATATAGAACCCCCCCAAATGGATAGCTTCGAAAAAGGCAATTATTAACCCCAAAAATGAGGATGAGGAGTGTTTCAAGTGGAGTATCATAGCATCCCTACACCATACGGAGATTGAAAGAGATCAACAAAGAATCACTAAGCTGAAACCCTACGTAGGCCTCTACAATTGGGAGGATATAGAGTTCCCTACAAGCATTAAGAGCATATATAAGTTCGAGAAGAATAACAAGGACATTGCGGTAAACGTCTTGTATGTGACGGGAAAGAAGATTAATATCCTGAGGCGATCGCATCACAACGGACGTAGCAAGCAGGTGAACCTGCTGCTCATCACCGATGACAAAAAGACTCACTACACAGCCGTCAAAAGCCTATCGCGGCTCCTAGGTATTGAGACCTCGAAAAATACGGCAAAAATGTATTTTTGCCTGAACTGCCTGCAGGCCTTTCCTACAGTTGAGTCGATATACAAGCACTATAGCTACTGCAAGGACCACGAGGCAGTTAAAATCACGATGCCAGGCGAGTCTGAAAAATGGTTATTCTACAGGGATGGCCAGATGCAATTCAGGGTACCTTTTGCAATCTATGCCGACTTCGAGAGCCTGCTCATCTCGGTGGAGGATGACAGGGGGATGAAGACAAAAAAGTTGAACAAGCATGTACCATCTGGCTGGTGCACGTATAGTACCTTTGCCTATGGACCCGTACCGGACCCACTAACGGTGTACCGTGGCAAGGACTGTGTGACAAGGTTCGTGGACCACCTGGAGGACGAGGTCAAACGTCTATATAATACATACCCGCAACAACCCATGCTGGAACTGACAGAGGTCCTAAGGAGGGAACATGATGAGGCCACGCACTGCCATATCTGCCTAAAACCGTTTGACGACTGCGAGAATAATCGTAAAGTTAGGGACCATTGTCACTACACCGGACTCTATCGAAGCGCGGCGCATAACAGCTGCAACCTTAAGTACAAGATACCTATCCATATACCTGTGATCTTCCACAATCTTTCAGGGTACGATGCGCACCTGTTTATCCGGGAACTTGGAGAAAAATATAACACAGAAGATATTGGGTGCATAGGAGAAAATACCAAGAAATATATCAGTTTTAATGTTAAGATTAAGGTACCGCTTGCAGGTATGGGATATGGTGATGGTGAGGTGTACAAGAAGATAGAGATTAGGTTTATCGACAGCTGTAGATTCATGCCATCAGGCCTGGAAAAACTTGCAAGCAATCTCATTGGAACAAACGCCGCCGGTATGAAATGCCAGCAGTGTGCAGATACCTGTCTGGAATTCCAGAGCATAGACGCCGAATACATGGCAAAATTCTGGTGTAAAAATTGCAACTCAAATACCACCAAGCAATTAAACCAGGACCAGGTAAGGGCAAACGTACCATCCATGGCAAAGTTCATCGACAAAGATGATACTTTCAGGCTGATGCTGAGAAAGGGCGTGTACTCGTACGAGTACATGGATGATTGGCAAAAATTCGAAGAATTGGAGCTACCTCCCAAGGAGGCATTCTACAGCAGGCTGAATATGAAGGGTATCAGCGACAAGGACTATGAATACGCAAAAAAGGTATGGAATGTCATTACCCCAGAGGGTGATGTAGCCACAATGGGCGACTATCACGACATCTACCTGACAATGGACGTCCTGCTATTAGCCGACGTTTTTGAGACGTTTCGAGACGTATGCTTGACGAACTACAAGCTCGATCCTGCGCACTTTTACAGTGCACCCGGGCTGGCATGGAAGGCGGCACTCAAGTTTACCGGGATTAGGTTAGAGCTCCTTACAGACCTTGATATGCTCCTGATGTTCGAGAAGGGTATCCGTGGAGGTATAGTGCAGGCGGTACATCGGTATGCCAAGGCAAATAATAAGTACATGAGAGACCAGTACGATCCAGAGGTTGAATCATCCTACCTGCAGTATTTGGATGCCAACAACTTATACGGCTGGGCGATGCGTCAAGACCTTCCAGCAGATGGCTTCAAATGGGTCTCCGACGTCGAGGCATTTACAGAAAAGCGAATCGAGAAGCTCGTTAGGGACAATAAGCATGGGTACATTTTAGAGGTTGACATCGACTATCCCGAGAGGCTACACGACACACATAACGAGCTGCCGTTCCTACCCGAACGTATGAAGATCAACAAGGTCGAGAAATTGGTACCGAATTTGAAAAACAAGCGTGGATATGTGGTACATATCAGAGCCCTTCACGAGGCCTTAAAACATGGGCTTGAATTGAAGAGGGTGCGCAGGGTCATCCGGTTTAACCACAAGGCATGGTTGAAGGGGTACATCTATCACAACACGAGGCTGAGAACGGATGCCAAAAACGAGTTCGAGAAGGATTTTTACAAGTTTATGAACCTCTCGGTGTTCGGCAAGACCATGGAGAACATTAGGAACCACCGCAACATTCAGCTAGTTACCAATGAGGACAAGTATATGGAGCTGGTGATGAAGCCGAATTTTAAGGGTAGAAGCCGGTTCAGCAAGAACCTCCTGGGTGTGGAGATGGGTAAAACAGAGGTCAGGATGAACAAGCCTTTATACATAGGTCAGGTCATTCTCGACATGTCAAAGCTCATCATGTACGAGTTCCACTATGATTGCATGCAGCCGAAGTATGGTAGCAAGCTACAGCTATGCTACATGGATACAGATTCATTTGTATACCATATCAAGACACTAATTTCTATGCTGATATAGCACAGGATGTCGAGACACGTTTTGACACGAGCACATATGACGGGAACGATAATAGGCCTCTCCCCATAGGAAAAAACAAGAAGGTGGTTGGCCTGTTCAAGGACGAGTTAGGTGGGTCTATTATGACCGAGTTCATCACCCTGAGGGCAAAACTCTATGCCTATAAAAGCCTCACAAAAGAGGGTGGTGATCGCAAAGCGAAGGGCGTGAAGAGATGCGTTACGAAGAAATCCATCACCTTGGACGACTATCGGCGGTTTCTGGAAGAGGGCGTTGATATATACAAGAGCCAGGTCTTGATTCAAAACAAGAACCACCAAATATATACCCAAAAGGTCAATAAGCTGGCCCTTAACGGGGCCGATGACAAAAGGCTCGTGCAGCAGGACCAGGTGACCACGCTAGCCCGTGGACACTACCGCCGGTCCGGCACCTGTCAATAAATGGAGGTGTGCTTGTATATAGCTATAATTTTACCATATGCCTTGATCGCATTTTGTTTTTTCCGATATCGCCGTACAATAAATAGGATGTCTGATCTTCCCAAGTATTCGACACAGCCTCTGCAGAATATGAACAGATAGAGAAACCCATCGATAAACGCCAGGCCCTGAAGGAGGCCCTGAGGAAAGGCAAAGGACACCTTTTGCCCAAAAAATGCACAGAAGGGTTTGTTGACAAGGCCACAGAAGAGGCCATCGATAAAGTACATACCGAGTACCTTCAACGTGAGCTCCAAGAGAAGGGTGAAAAGACGGCCAAGGCACTGTCTACCCATGTTATCAACCTCTATGCCAGCATGATTGGAAATATCGTGGAAATTGACTCTGTCAACGAATTGCGCAGGGATATTGAAGAGAACCCTATTATCCGAGACTCTATGACGGATCTCGGGATCCTTGTGTACTGCACTATTGGGAGGTGTCTGGCACCCCTCCTGGTGGCAGGGCATACGGCCCGGCATATCGGTACCAAAAAGAAGGAAGAGGCGGATAATATAAATGAGTGAAGAACCTACCAACCAAGTCATAACCAAGAAGAACGAGGGTCGTGTTGCTGCTAGCAAGAGACTTGACGAATGGAACCGGAAGAACAAGGCCAACTTGCAGAAGAACGTGGGCAAAGGTTCTTCGCCAGATGATCAAGAACCTGTCGCAGGTCTTGGCAAGTCAATGGACAATATCTACATGTACGGCGTGGGCACGCTTGCCGTGCTTGCGATAGGGGTTGGGGTATGGTACAGATTTGCCCCCAAAAATGGTGGAGAATCCCACAAGCCCGCCCCTGAGCCTCAGCCAAAGGATAAACCTTATCCTGCAATTTTCAAAATGCTATAATAAATCGCAACAAGCAACGTAACCCCTAAAGAGAAGGAGATCATGGATATGCTCTACGAGACCGTTGTGGATCTTAGCTTCACCTTTGCCTACGCTCTGGCAGGTAAAAAATTCCTGGGCATAGCACGGCCCTCCACAAAAATGGATACCAACGATGTCCTCAAGATGGTGGCGTACTTTTCTGCAGGCAGGGCGAGTCGCGAGATGGCCACCAAGAAGGGATGGCTCCCCGCGAGTATCGTGCCGAAACCTAAATGAGCGTCTATTAAAACTTCTATTTCCAGGGGTAAATAGAAATGGAGGGGACCAAAAAATGTACAAAATGTAAACACGATCTCCCATTAAACCATTTCAGGATCAAGCGTAATGGTCAAACAACAAAAACATGTACCAAATGCCTCGCTTCTAACAAGGCTTCAAGGAAGCGTACAAAGTGCCGTACCAGACACCAACCCCTACATGAAAACAAGGAGGTCATAGCTATCTGCATGGCTCATATTGAAGTCCAGTTTTCTGAAGGTATGACCTGGGAAGACTATGAGTTTTTTCATATTCATCACAAGATACCCTATAAGTATATAGAAACCGGGAGGTATCTGACGCTTGCTGATGTTGCCAGGGTATTGCACGAACACTCAAGGTAAATACATAAATGGAGGTAAAATGTTGTTCCAAGTGCAAAAAAGTGTTCCCCCCAGACATGTTCAAAATTAGGGGTAATGGTAGGACCAAAAGTTGTATAGGTTGCCTGGCTAAGGCGAAGGAGATGCGGCGTACCAAATACAAGGACCCTGTTATCGAACACGATGTAGATCCCCTTGATATTGACAGGGAGATTCAAGGTTTTAAACAGGATGAATATTACCTACTTCTTTACACTCTACTCACATAAGACATGATATCCCAGTACACCGAACTCATCGGAGCACCCCCTGAGAGCCAGGAAAAGGCACTGCTCGTCGAGAGGTACCACAAGGTATTGCGGTGTCTACAAGGTAAATTAACCTATTCTCCACTACCCCTCGAATATAAGACCCAAAATACCAAGCTCTGCCCTGCCTGCCGGGGGTCTTTGGTGAACAATCACGGTGGTGTGTTGATTTGTTAAACATGTGCCGCGCTATACCCCAGTCTTATACAGCTTTACCCAAGAACCTCAGGAGGCAGAAAAAAGCCCTGTTTTTGTGGTAACCTCATGAGAGAAGCATGTCGCTCCTCTCATGAGGTTACCACAAAAACAATGATCGACGAAGAGACGAACATGATCCCCGATTGGGGTGAGATCAAGGCTGAGCTGAAAAAGTCAAAGCACGCATGCTTGTACGTGAGGCTGGAACATCCCAGGACCTGGAAAATCCTCGGATGACTTGTGGGAGGAGGGGCTCTAAGCCCACCACTTATCGACGCTTTTGCTGACCTCCAAGGTGTACTCAGATCTGGGTGCGCCCAACCAAACACAATTTACTACTCTTGCGGGTATTAAAATTACAGGTGAAATCTTCTGGTTTACGTTGTTATATTAGAAAAGATGTCGTCGCAGCTTACGTTTAACACAGAAGCCATTGAAACCTTGCCCGGAAAACAAAATCAACCTATGTTCAAACGTGCCGATATTGGTATGTTTTTGGGCATTGAAAAGATTGCGGAGTCATATCGGGATATTCCTACCCTTGCGCGTCATGAGATGTGCCTGGTTACTAACCAACCCCCAAAGGGGGACCAAAATAGCCATGATGTATTCGTGACATTAGACGATGCATTGGAGATTATCCGTCGTTCCAGAAAGCCCAAGGCTGTAGGGATAATCAAATGGCTTGCTCGAGCAGGTGTCCAAAAACTACAAGATGTAATTAAAGAGCACCGTCAAGCCCTCGCAGACAGAGATACGGCAATGGCTATAATGGCGGGTGATTTAGAGAGTAATGAGGATCTAATTGTCTTTCTGGAGGATGAAATTGAGGACAGAGATCGACAACTTGCAGTGCTTCAGGAACGGTATGTACCACATGCTCAAGATTCCAAGAAGGACAACGTTATTATAATCCATCGCAAGCATACCGCGCGGGACGACGACGAATACCATCATCTTCCCTATTACTGCACGCGTGTCCAGAGGCGTAACATCAAGACCAAGAGATGGTGGTTCAAAGACAACTACCCAAGCGCGGAAGAGATTGTAGTCATAGACAACCCTAACGGTATACACGCCTTTAATCGGTTTGAAGAGGATGGACATGTGGAACGTTACAGAAACCATTTCGGACTTATAGACCTTACTCGAGACGACCTGTATGACTTGGGTGTTCCGGCACTAGAAGACTAGAGAAGCACTAATTTTAATACTCACAAGGGTATTAAAATTATCATTTTTGACCCTTTAGAGATACAAGGTATTGAAATATCAAAAAGATGGAAGCATACATAAAACAAAGTCAATTTACAATCAACTACGATATCCAGGTACACGTGCTACACTGTTGTATCAAGGCAGGGTCAGTGGCTGGATATTGTCCTACCTGCTTAGACAATTTTAGGTATCGAGGTGGAGTATACTACGAAGGGTTTGAATACCCTACTGATGACGACCTTTTACACAGGATAGCGTCAGGCGAAAAAGCATGGGGTACATTTGCAAGAAGCGAGATCGACGAGGATTTAGAGGATGATATTGAACGTCTAGGGCTCAATATCGTTGCGGTTAAGGAGAACAACTATGGGGCACTCTGTTATCAGGTCATCAAGGATAGGGACCTGAAGCTATCAGATTTGGCTGACTTGGCAAGAATAGGCGATATGCTCAACCTTCCCATACCAGATAGACGATTGATTGATATTGATTTGGAAAATGAACCCAATGTCATCAAAGGCATCGTCTATGGATACCCATTCTACACCCAACATCCTTTGGATTATTTAAGGGATCCGAATGAAGATGATGACGAGGATGACGAAATAGATCTGGATGCCCTAGAGGAACGAATGAAGAACTTTTACCACTCCTTGATATGCTCCTGAGCTACCTGAATGTCCTCTGGAATAAGCATGAGTTCTTCTGACACGAAGCTTCTTTCGGGACCGTCTTTCAAGTAATACAACACGCGACTACCCGCTACAATACGATCCATCCTGTAAGGTTGTCTGCTCCAAAAGGCGTCAGTTGCGCGTCTTTTAGAGTCGTCATGCCCCTCCCCTGGCTCTAACAGATAGAGGTATAAACCATCCTCGGGTAAGGGTTTTTCTTCGGGATAGTGCTGACTTTTTGCGAGCGGGACATCTTCAAGTTTAATCGCCCTGTTAGGTTTTATATTAATCATGGCGGTCTTGGTATTGTTGAGACTTTTCACGATGGTATACAAGTGTTTGACCCAAATGGTGCTAGTTTCCCCGGAGGCCAACTCTTGCGAATCTTGGGGCTTAAAGAGTCTTTCGGCAAGTACCTTGTTGTAGCTCTCGACAAATGCTGTGAATGTATGGTGGTATTTGGTAGTAGCCCTCTTGATTTCCACACCTTTACCTTCTAGCAGCTTTGTTACATTTGACTTGAATTCTGAACCATTATCACACTGAAAAATCTTGGGGTATCGCAAAGGCCCTGCCTTGTAAATGTCTTTGATCATATCCGCGACCTCGCTGGCTTTCTTGGTACGTAGGGGCCTCGCTACCTTGTACCTTGAGGCCACGTCAATGCCCGTCAATATGTACTTATACGTATTTCCATATAGCTTGTCATGAGGTATATACAGCATATCAAACTGGTGCGGTTTGTTCGGGCTCGTAATGTTAAAATGGGGGTAATCGATCTTTTTAGGGCCTTTGATGTGTATCAGCCATAGCAGTTGACGAGACAGCCAGTGAGTGGCCTTCTTTTTGGATAGTCCGGCTTCCGAGGCGAGTAATTTGATAGCTTTTCGTCCAGCCCAGAGGTGTTCCGGCGTATAGTAAATTTGGCTTAATTTTTCCGCCTCCTTCTCGGTAACAATATGTGGTGATGCTTTTGACATTTCTTTATTACATGTCAAAAACGTTTACAGATATTTGTATGCCGCGAACCCTAGCAGAGATAGGGAGCCAACAATGAACGTGAGTTCCCCATCTTGTTGGGGTTTTGATGGTATATAATAGTCAGCCAATGTTGGGGCCTTCTCGTTCGAGGCGATATAGAATTTGTACATGTCGTCATCCAACTCTCTCAGGCTCTTGCCGGCCTTTATTTGCAATTGCCGTTGTTCAGCAAACCAGTCCAATTTGGCTTGTCGATCTTGTACCCATTGAGCCTGGGCTGCTTGTAGTTGTTCCATGGCCTTATCGTGTCTTTTCCGCTCGGCCTCACCGTGTCCTGAAAGTTTACTGAATAGGAAGTTTGTACCGCTGAATGCCAGGGCATTAATTAGCGCACCCCCTGCCATGATTGCCAATGTAGCCATTTTATTTTGAGACGAAACGATTGCCTTTTGAAATGTTCTCACTCGCCCACATGGGTTGAGTGCTGGTGTAGTGCAATCTCATACCAACATCATCAAGCGATGGAGCATCCCCATTTTCCTTATATTTAATTGCCACCTTGCCATCAATGTGCCACTCTCCATAATTGTCCCAGCCCATACCCTCAGAAAACTGAGCTTCAATATGGACCCGCAGCGTGGCCATATCACACCCAAGATACTCCTGAGAATTGAGCTCCTTGTTGCCTTGTAGGGCCTGGTAGGTTCGCCTGCGTACAACACCAGCTAGATGTCCAAGATCATCGCATATGGGGCATTCCCGCCTCTGCTTTTTATGGTGGCAATACTGACTTCCCTTACAGTCCTTGCAGTAGGCCCTCTGTCTTTCATGTTCACAAATCTGACTCCCTTTGCAATCCTTAAATTGAGACCTCATCCTTGGATGATGGCATATTTCACTTCCCCCACAGTCCTTACAACGAGACCTCTGCCTTTCATGCGGGCACTTTGTACGCCCCTTTGACGCCCTGCTAGCATCGAGACATTTGATGCATGTTTTTGTTGTTTGACCATTACGTGATCCTAAAATTTCCCAAAGATGAAGAGTGTTTACATTTTGAGCAGCTCTTGGTTCCTTCCATATTGATTTGTATTTGCCCCTGGGACAAATACAAATTGTGGTCTACTCCACGGAATGAAACCGTATTTATTCCGACTGTTTACCCTTCCTGCAGTCTTTGCAGCAAGCCCTCTGTTTTTCATGCTCGCAAATCTGACTGCCCTTGCAGTCCTTACAATAGGCCCTCTGTTTTTCATGCTCGCAAATCTGACTGCCCCTACAGTCCTTACAATAGGCCCTCCTTTTTTCATGCTGGCAAATATCTCTACCGCCGCACTCTTTACATTGAGACCTCATCCTACCATGGGGGCATCTGTTACGTTCCCGTGACGCCTTCTTTTTATCCAGGCAAACTAGGCAACTTGTTGCCGTCTTTCCATTTTTCAACACCTTAAAGGCATCTAGGGTCAACACTTTTTTACATTTTTGGCAGCTCTTGGTTCCTTCCGACTGTTTGATCTTCCTTGTAGCGATACCTCAATTTCTCATGGGGGCAAATCTGACAACCCTTGCATTCTTTACAGCAAGCTCTCCTCTTTTCATGCTGGCAAATCTGACTGCCCCAGCACTCTTTACATTGAGACCTCATCCTTTCATGCTTACAAAACTGACTGCCCTTGCATTCTTTGCAGCAAGCCCTCACCCTTACATGGGGACAAATCTGACTGCCCTTACATTCTTTACAGTAGGCCCTCACTTTTTCATGGTGACAAATCTGACTGCCCTTACACTCTTTACACTGATACCTCCGCCTACCATGGGGGCATTTGTTTTTGGCACGCCGCTGTTTCTTTTTATCCAGGCATTTGATACAACTTTTTGTCGTTTGACCATTTTTCAACACCCTAAATGCATCTAGGTTTAACACTTTTTTACAATTTGGGCAGCTCTTGTTTTCTTCCATATTGATTTGTATTTGCCTCTGGGGACAAATACAAATTATGGTCACTAATACACCACGGAATGAAACCTACCATCTAAGATGTTTAGCTGCGCGTCCTGCAATAGGTATATATAGCAGCGTATATCCCCGGTGCCGTCGGCTTTTTTGGTCATGTGCAATGTGATGCCGTTGGGTTTGTCGTGGTCTATGTTGGTAAGGTGTAATATTGAACTATTTTTTAAGCCAGATGTAGGCAATAATGAGGCCTACCCATGTCGTGATCAATGCGGCCTTGGTATCCTCATGTTGGTTTTGTGGGGGCTGCTCAGGAGGATGTATAGGAGGCGTAGCATGCTTGGGAGATATAGCATGCCTAGGAGGTGTAGTATGCTTAGGAGGTGTGGTATACTTAGGGGGTATAGTATGCCTAGGTGCTGTGGTATGTATAGGTGCTGTGGTATGTATATGGGGTATAGTATGCTTGGGAGGTGTACTATGCATAGGGGGCGTGGTATGCTTAACAATAGGCTTGTTATTCACATCAACCTGGACACCCACATTGACATTGGCAGGTGCGATCAAAATATTGTTGTTATACCCTACAATTTTGCCTATATGCAAGTTCATGTCCGAGGGCAACATGTAGACGCTGGGCATAACGGCAAAATTCACTGGCGTTCGGGCATATTGCAAAACCTTCTGGAATTCCGTGATGTCATGCCCTACATTTTCCTGACGTTGTACCATGGCTTCAAATTTCTGCATCAAAATCTGTCTTGCTGTGTAGTTGTCCGCGCCCGACCCGATTAGTGATGCCTTGGCCCCCGCCTGCGATCCAAGCAACAAGACCACATAGACCCTTATACTCTCACTCAGCTTGGTCAGACCCTCCGACGTCAAACCTTGACTTGCTGGTATGATGAATTTGGCCCAATCACCATCAACCTGAGGCCACCATCTTCCGTTGGTGAGTGATGCACTTACTGATTTTGTCTTATACATACTGTCGGGGTTAGCACCATATTCGCGACATACCTGCGCGTAGCCAGAGGTTGAGTAGGGGTTTTTGGACCGACTAAAGCCATCGTTAAAAGACATGGGTACTTTCATTCTTGCTAAGATACGACGCATGTGATAATATATATGAAAATTAAAGATTGAGTTGACAAGTGGCACGGAGCCTGTTAGGTGTTTGGCAGATATTCCTAATGCAGTGCTTGCGCAATAGGTGGCGAAATTCACCTGAATATTCCAGTAGTCCAAGGCCTGTCCTCTTGTCCAGCCCTGAATTATAGGGTCATTAAGATAGGTTGTTGTAACCTTGATAGGGTATTTGGTAAATTCAGGGAATCCCACAGAAATATGCGACTCCGTCGATACATATAGGTCCTGGTGTTCTAGGTTTGTTACACCAAGAGGCCATTCTCCCCTGTTGGATTTGTACCTTGCCTTGGGGTTGTATGAATATATGTTCATCTTTGTTTTAAAACAAAGATGAAGCAGCTCTACATTACTGATATCAAAAAGCCCACACTGTTTGAGGACTACCTGGGACAGGATAGTAGGATAGCTCTGAAATCGATAAGTATCAGACCTACGTAGCTGAATATTTACAGTAACAACGACCTCGCTATTCGTAGGACAGGGCTTGATCAGACAGTTACTCGTATTGAGATCATGAACGGTCTGTACAGGATTGAGGATCTGGCAACTATCGTCAATAGTCAGGCGGGGGACATGATTAAGCTGTTTGTTCTGAAAAATGGACAATGTAGGCTCCGTGTCAGTGCCGGGTACAGGGTGGTTATTCATCGCCAGCTGCAGGAGCTCTTGGGTCTACCATATGATCCTAGTAAGAAAGACTATCAGGCGGGCGACTATGATGTAGAATACAAGACTGACATCTACCACAGATTGAGACTTGTTTGTCCCCAGTTGGTTGAAGACGACTGTCTGCTAGATGGTAAAAGGTCTAAAATTCTGGCTTTACTCCCCACCAAGGAATTAAACGCTTGGGGGGACTTGGACTTTTGACACCCCGATCTACCTGCCCCTAAAAGGCTCGACAGATGGCCTCGAGTTCATGCTAACAGATGAATTCCACCATGAGAAAAATGTTTCGTTCACTGGGATAACGATGCAGCTATTGATAGAATAAAGATGAGCGATATCAGCAAACTGTACCCTAGTATGCCGAGCGCGCCTGCAGAAGGCGCGGACCTGCGGGATGGAAGCCAGAATTTTAGACTTGCCGAGATAAGAGGGATTGAAGCATTTCTAAAGGGTGAAATTAAGGAGCGTGATAGGCTCTCAAAGAAATTCAACATGCACGGGAGCTGGGTCCGATACTGTGATCATGGACTATTAGGTGTTAGTATTATCACCTCGGGCGTAGGGATTGGGGCGCTGGCCTCGGGTCTTGGTGCTCCGCTCTGCATAGCGATGGGGGGTATTACAATCGCCGTAGGTATCGGGCAGGCCAGTCTACGGAATGCCTCAAAGAGGCTTGGTGGGAAGGCCAGGAAACATGAGAATATAAGACTATTAGCTGAGGGTAAGTTGAACTCCATCATTGACCTGATTTCAAAAGCCATCGAGAATGGAGTCATCAGCAACTACGAATTTAGTCTGATCACGCAAAAGAAGCAGAAATATATGCTGTTAAAGGAACAGATGCGACAGCGTTTTAACCGTATTGTCAACGCGATCAATGAACAGGAGCGTGCTCAGCTAGTTGCTAAGGGTCGGGAGGAGGGGAAGCAGGATTTTTTAAAAAAACTTCAGTCTGAACAGTATGCAAGCGGTATCTAGGGCCTCCACCTGTTTACAAGCCTTAGTTTTGTATATTTTATAACCCTGTGGGGGTTATAAAATGTATGGCTTTTTAGTCCTCGCCCAGCAGCCATTTATTCAGTTTGGTGTACCTACATTCTACAACATGGACCTGGGGGTAGTGGTTTTTGCCCTGCATATACACAGATGAAATAGCCATGATTGCACTGGCTTGGCAGGGCTCATCATAGGGTACTGGCATACCATGGAATTTGGTCGTGATCGCGCCCTTGTAGTATTTGAGTTTAGCGTTCACATAACGGTCCTTTTTCACAGGCTCTGTCGTCAATTGCTCAGAGATCAACTCTTCGATCTTGGACCAGATTTGACGATACTTGGCAACCCAATCAGGGTACTCTTCAAAATCAAGACTCATTGCAGGTACAGCATTGGCGTTGTACCGGCTGACCCCATGCGGGGACCAGATTTTTGGTGTCTTTACTCTCAGGGCTACTACGAGGTCTCGTGTATGGTACCCCACGATATATCGTTGATCCTTACCCCCATTGGCAGGAATGGGATCCGACACTGTCAGGCAGTCCACGTTAATATCGTTGATGTCTGTAAAGGTAGCAGCAAATGAGTAGAATAATTTAGGGTTGACAATTTCATCTTCAAATAGCATCTTGTTTATTGTATTTCAAACGACTTCAGAGAATTGCATGTTGCCGCACATGTCCTGCGTCTTGAACCTTTCGGGGACATATTCGAGCACCCAGGGATCCTTTTCAACGGCCTTATTGCACATGTCTTGCGTCATGAACTGATCTGGCACGTACTCTAACATGTGGGGATCCCCACCAACAGCTTTGTTGCACATGTCCTGGGTCTTGAACCTGTCAGGCACGTACATGAAAACAGCCTCGTAGCACATGTCCTGCGTCTTGAATTGATCTGATGCATTCTTGAACCAACTCATTTATATATACAGATTCAACAAAGTCCGAAGATTGCACCGCATATTAGGGCTTTACTACACTTGCTCAACTAACGCATCTTTACTGCGCATGCGTTGATTTTTGATGACGTCATCAATGTGCGCTAGAATTTTTTACTCATTTACGGCATTGATTTTTGATATGCATGACTAAGCATGGCATGGTATTGGATGGTACTTGATATATATGGATAAGCACCACATAGTACTGGATTTACCTTGAATTCCATGACTCAACACCGCATGGTATTGATTTGTTGGGGTTTGACTGTGGGGTATGCGATTGTGTGTGTCTAAGAACTTATAGTGACTTGTGATGATGTGCGTGCGCGTGCGCGAGATGTGCGTTGCGCTAGAACATACATTTCCCTATCTCTCAACTAAAGCGCAAGCGAGATTCATGTATACAATCTGTCGAAAGATATATTACGCTCGGTCAGTGAAACAACATTTGATAGTTGTATGATGATGTGTTTTACCATTTCCCCAGTACCTGGTTCATAATAAATTCTTGGATCTCCCTGTGGTTTGCCGCTATATGGAGCTGCAGTGAATATATACGAATACCGTGCTGCATTTATGGCTTTCAATAACAAACCGTATTTGATTTTTTTTAAGGAATTTATTGTTGAAACTTAACTGTGTCTTCATTGGATACAGGATTTCATCAAGTGAAAGATGCATTCAATGTATTCATAATTAAAAGATTCAAAAACATCACGCATTTTGGGACGCACAAGAGATCGGGAAAAGTGTCCTACTTAACCGAATCTCCTTGTAGGCTCAATTTTCAATTTTTTGTAAAACTTAGCCTAGAGGACTCAAAACGCAGTTTGTAACCAAGACAGAGTAAGACAAGACAAGACAGATTTTACAAAGTCAAGAAAAAGTTGGTCAATTTGGTTTGCTTAAAATTAGCTGTTACTTCATTTTCCACTCATCTGGAAACCTTAACCCTATTCCCTGCGGGGGGGGGGGGGGGTTCGGATTCCGCCCCACTGACGGTTTATTTTTAAAAACTCCTTAACACTATGTTGCATGGGTACGATACTTACTGAGTTTCAATAATTATCTATTAGACACCTGCATGCCAAATATTTAGGTCCCATACCTTTCAGAGGCTTTGATATTGGCTATTACTCGAAACTACCCCTAAAAATCTCTATGAAACCCTTATAATGGGGAAAATATAATAACTCTTGTTAGGATTATCGTTAGAACTTGAAACTTACAACACAACTTTGTTTTACAAAGAAGAATCATTTCCCATGTTTTGGACACGTGATTACTCCGATTTCCCGACTTTTTCGGATTTTACCCGAAAATCGGAAAAACGGTTTTTCGGGCATTTTTTTGGCAATTATGCGAGCTATGTAAAAACCGGAAAATATGTTAAATAAAATTTATTTAGCTTTCAGCAACTTCAACAGAATGCAAAAATTCGCTCTAGAACTAAAGTAATTGAATTTTAAGCAGATAGGGGCATTTTAAACAATTTTCAAGTTTTTGATGACGTCACAGAAAATGTGCTGACGCAAGCAAACATTTATTGCTGCCATTTTGTTCTTTTTGTGACGTACTATAAGTGTGCTATGTTTGATTCAATTTGGACAAACCTATGAAAAGTTATTGAGGGGGGTGAAACAGTCTGTTTGGCCATTCCATATTTAAGAGCAACGGAGCGAAGAGTTTTTCCTTTGTCTATCTCTTTAAGTATCTATACTGTCGATGTTACCTTCCTTTTTTTGGTTTTGACGTAGTTGAGACATGGTTACTTCGCACACATTGAAGAAAAAAACCAGAAGTTAAAATTTTTCTTACAATCAATCCAATGTCTTCTCCTTGGAGAAAAATTATGAAGTCATTGCAATGGATGTCCTATACTTAAGCGGAGTTTTTTCTTCAAGGTACCGCAAAAGAGTAAAAAGAAATTATTATAGAAAGAAGACCCTTGAAATTAATTGCTTTGATCATAGCAAGACAAGATGGCGACACCGAAGAAAAGGTTAAACAAAGAACAAAGGTGTGTTCCAGCCAGCATTCGTAGACGTGACGAATGTGATCAGATTTTTCTTCTAATAAGAAAAATCCCAATATTAAAGACTTTTTTGAAACTGTGTATATCCAAAAATGACAGATCGGCATGAAAGGAATAAGTCGTTAATTAAAAGACCAAAAAAAACTCCTGAATTTTTTTAACTCATAATTCGAATCTCTCTCCAATTCGAACGAAAATTTATCTCCCTTAAAATTCAAATTAGAGTTAGCTGACGTTCAGTATGAGGGCGAGTGTAATTAAAACATACTATCGCTGACAAAACTTTTTTTGGGAAAACTTTCGCAAAATTTAAATAAGGTCCGTTTTCGCGTAAAAAAAAGGTTCGCGAAAAGCCAAAACCCGAGCAAATTAATTCATTCGGTAAATCGCATATGAGGCATTTAGTGTAATTAAAAGTCTTCAAGGAATCGGCATATCCAAGAATTGTTCGAATCACAAAAGAAGAATGAAAACACCAAGTATTTTGGGAGTTGATGATTGAAAGGAAGAAATGAATTTCTAACTTTCCACGAAATGTGTTATGTTTTTCCAGTCTTAATGCCATAAATTAGATAAGTAGAATAGATGGTATAGCAAAAAGTACTTAATAAAGCAATATAATTTTGTTTGTGACATAAAATACCTTTTTATATATCTTTTGTCCAAAAAAATTTTAAAAACGGGACAGAAAAAGGTAAAGATTTCAACTAAATATACTGAGATTTATTAATGAGATAATAGAGACGAAGCTAATTAATAAAGAACTTGATGAAGTTAAAGATGATTTAAAGAAATTATGTGATAAAATTAGTAATACATATAATCTCTCTGTCTAACTTTGCGTATGGAAAGTGAAGAGGAAGCCGGAGAAAATCATTCGAGGAGACGTCGACTTACGAAATAACGCTTAGTAGACAGTATTTATGCAGCCACACATTTAGAAAATTACAACGTTTTTACTTATACCACGAGAATCAAAGTCTATCCAAAGCATTTTCAAATAAGATAATAAGAAGAAAAATGACATAATTCGAACTTTTGAGAATCAGCCACTAAACGGACGCTAAATACTCTCCACTTTAATGTTCCGCGATTCATTATATTATCTTTAAATGTTTGGTATAAAAAATGATTTCCATTCCATTTTAATGTTTCAAATTTCTCGTCAAATATTTTTGGCTGATGCAAAGGTGTTTGCATTGTCAGTCATTCAGGCTTTATTCTCCGTGACAGTCCCCTTTTCTTTACAAGTTGGACATATTTTTGACGGAGGCGATGGTAAGTATTGTTAAAAATGTCATTTAATATCTTATATCACATCTCCTTTTTTTGGTCCACCATATCAAGATCTTCACCTATATAAAGTAACTGCAAAATTAATCTTAACACCTCGTGTGATCTTCCGCTACCAATAAAACATTCTTCTTTTTTTACACCACTGGATTTATTTGCTTCCCATCTGTGGAAGTTAGGAATAACAGATAATGTGAAAAACTGCACCTTTGACGACAAAATAGTCTTTTTACCGAAATGCTGCACAATGTTTTTAAAGGTGGAATATTTGTGGGTCTGTGTGATGGATTGATTAGATAGTCTTTAATCAAACGATCAACCTTTAAGTCTTTAATTAAACGATCAACCTTCAGACATAATTAAATATATCTAAAGTGCATTACAGTGCCTTTGTTACTCGAAAGTCAGAGTTACACTATCAATAGAATAAGCGCCTGGTTCAAAATTATCCTTAGTTATTGTCAAACATTTTAGTACTGTTGACAAGATTTTGCATACAAGAAACGATGTAAAAACCACAAATCCTTTGGGTCTTTATTCACTTCTTTATTTACTCGCATTCTTTCGGGATAAAACAATATAACCAGGAAAATTTGACAAAAATCTTCATTTTTAGACCGTCCAAAGGGGAACGATTTATTTAGTGCTGATTGATTTCCTTGGGTTATCATTTTAACCTGAATTACGCAAATAATAAGGAAGCAAGGTAAACACAATAAATAAAATCAGAAAATGAATTTACCAAAGCTGTTAGCAAATAACAATGGTTATAGTTATTAACATACTGCATTTAGCAGTTAAGCGATGAGATTGTGCAGCTTTCACATCTCAGTCATTGTATATTGATACAGTTGACTCTCTCTAATCCGAATCTCTATTATCCGAATCTTTCTATAATCCGAACAAATTAAAAGTCACCGTCAATTTTCCTTAAGAAACTCTCATAATTTACTTTCTACTATCCGAATCTCTGTAATCCGAAAACCTCTATAATCCGATCTAATTTTCAGGTCCCTTCGGCTAAATTCTCTCTATAATCCGAAATTTTAAGCGTAAATATACCATTAACACTTTCGAATGTTTTTGTTTTTCGTAATTTGAATCTCTGTCGAATTCGAATGTTTTGATTTTTTTGTAAGACAAAGAGAAATCGCAAGTCAGTGAGTTCTTTTATTTTCGTCCAAACTTACTTATTCGTTTTTATTTCTCACCTTACTTTTTTTTTTTAATTTTTTTCAAAAAAGTTCGATTTCTCTCTCCTGTCCGAATTTTCACCCTTGAAACTCGAATTAGAGAGACCTTCTACTATCCGAATCTCTCTGTAATCCGAATAAAAAGTTATCCCCCTTGAGATTCGGATTAGAGAGAGTCAACTGTAATTTGCAACAATTAGTTGAGACGTGCTATTATCAATATCAATAGTCTATTCAATACAAGTTTGAAATTTATTTTCATGATTAATAGACACACACCATACCAACATATGTCTATTTCATGCCTAAAATGCTTTTTTTAAAGTTTGTATAAAATGTTTGTTTGTGTTCTATCATATTTCAACATAGTATTGCTCAGTTGTGTCGATTCCATTTATGTTATTCCATGTCGTCATTAATTCTGAAGGTAGTTCACATGCCGGTTCAAGTTCTACTGTGAGTCCTTCGGGTATCAAAGCAATACGTTTAGCTAAGGTCACGGTGTTAAGTTGGTTAATGTGGTAGCCCATAGTCGAAGTAGAGATTGTTTATTTGTGTAAGTTTTAGGGAGTGATGTGCGGTCAGTATTAGAAGTACGCTCATGCAACTGCTTCCCGGTGGCAATGTATTTGTTTAAGTAGGAATGGTACCTACTTCAGAACCAGCAGTATTAGTACTGCTGGTTCACACTGCTAATCTCTTAGTGAGGGGATCATTTGTTAAGGCAGGAATTTGTTCCTTCAGTGTCATTGTGAAGACCCCCTAAACTCACAGGCGGGAGCTTGTCAGATACAGCAGAATTGGGGGGGGGGGTATGGTGGAAGGCCTAGACTTGTTTACTATTTTTTTTCCTTTGAAAAGATTTAGGCAAAGATCTTAACATAATTGCTTCACAGTTCTTTTAAAACAACAAGAGTTTTTCTTGTTCCGCTTTTGAGACACGAATATCTCACCTCTAATGATGTGTCACACTTTTGCACAAATAACTATTATGTTTTTATAACAATAAGAACAGAAAAGGTGTTTAAACTGTATTTACACGCCTTCGTTTATATCGACAAGTGAGAAAGCCATCGAAGAAAGTGGCAAACAATTAGGAAGTTGCAATCTAGCGGAGCTAATTTTGAAATTTTTCTGCACTACTAATCTCTCGAAAACAAAGTTGCTTCTTAGGAGACTTAAGCCCAAAATGAGGATAAAATATCATTCAACGTTTTAGACAGTGCTTCATTTAAAAGAGACAGTCTGTCATGTTGTTCTCCTTCCTGTTCAAAGTGGGCTAATGAAGCAGGCGGCTCGATGTTCAGGTCCCACGATATCGGGGATTTGGATTTAGCCCCCACCTTTGAAAACTTATGTTAAAGTAACGCAAATTTATACACGAAAAAGATGACTGTGCTAAATTATGTGGCCTTTATAATCTTTGTTTTAAAGTTGTTCATAGTTTTAAATGTAAATTTTTTTGAAGCCTAACATTGTTCCTAGCATGGAGGTATAAAAATTGGAGGAAAATTAACTAAATCTATAATTCTTATTATAAATATTGTAAATTGAAAGACAATATTGGTAGATGTATTAAAAGTGTTAACGTTAGTGTTAAACAAAAACATTAACAAGTATTCACTTCCCCCCTTCGTATCTGTTTAGGTATAAATCATTTAAATTATTACGAAACTAAATTTTATGAGCATACTCTTAGCACATTTAGAGTTGCTAAAGAACAGAGTTATTTATAAGGGAGAAACTTTCGGTAACAGTACATAAACGTAAGGATAGTCTGCTCCATTTGCTGATTTACAGTGATTCATTATGACCAGAATATTTTTGCTTTTATTTTTATTGATTGCTGTAGGTAAGTGAACAAAGCAAAAACAACAACAATAATAACAATACTAATAATAACAACAACATCAACAACAACATCAACATCAACATTAACAACAACAAAAACAGCAACATCAACAACAACAACAACAAAAACAACAATGTAAACCATCAAATTTTGTTTTCTCTTTAGGCTATTTTGTTTCAGCAAGCCCTATCAATGAAGATGAGAAGGATTTAATACCCAAGAAAATATTTCCAAAAGAAGGTTTGTCATATGTTATGTCCGGTGACCTATCTCATTCTTGTCATATCTTAATATTTGTACTTGAAATAAGCAGACAGCTTTTGACTGATACTATTGAATAAATGTATGTATTAACTAATGAGTGAATGAAAAGTACAAAACACTGGCAGGAGAAGGTTCCGTGTTGCGTACATGTGTTTGATAAGTATGGTAATTGTTAAGATATATTGCAAAACTATTTTTTCCATAGATCTCAACTATCAACCGAAGTGCAAAGATTTAAGCAGTATTTGTCATATTTACATCAAATACTATAAATGCGACAGAATCAAACATTTTATGAAATGGAGTTGTAAAAGGAGTTGTGGTTTTTGCGAAAACAGTGAAAATGCTTGATCTAACGTCCCTCTTAATTAAGCGGTCCCAAGTTGTTTAAATGAATACATTATATAAGGGGAACATTTCCCTGTTTTTTTTTTATTTTGAGTATATATGTAATTGTGGATAAACAGAAATCAAAATTTGTAATTTGTTACTAAATAGTTTCAAAACTTTCATACTCTTTTCAACTAAGCACACGGCGGCGCTGGAGCATTTACGATGTACTTTTTTTTGGATTAGGTGATGAAATAAAACATTATAATTTTAAATTCTTGTTATTTTTATAAGTACTTTTTGTTTATTGCCCCAGTCTCCAAAAGAATTCTTTAATCAACCTCGTCTTCAGGGTTTATTTAACGTAAACGTAAAAGCTGCCTCCTTAATCTTCTCAGCAAGTTCGAAATACCGATAAACCGTTTGCTAGCAATAAGTGGTGTTCACTCAACTTTGAGATATCATAATATGAGTTCATATGGAAGAGAATTAAATTTCCCATCTGGCAGTGCTCATGTTTACCAACGTTTAGGTAGCAGGCAGCCAGAAATTGGATTCAAGATCGTGGGCAAAAAAACAATGGAAAATTGAGGGGTTTTGAAAAAAAACTGCTGCGGAGTCTAATGGTTTAGATAAATTTCTATTCAAGAGCAAAACGGATCGAAACAGAACAAGAAAATATTTAAATTTAATTGGCAATCTGCTAATTATTCTTTTGCTATTATAATTTTCTGTTCCTGTCCGCAAAAAGACTTTCAACTTAAGAAAGAAGCTATAATAGTAATAAATAAATAAAAAGTTCCGTGCCATTCTAATCTCTTCTAATTTGTTTTTGAGTGAAAATTCGCCAAATTTTCAATTCAAATTTAATTCTGAGTGCGCACTGATTGCTCTACAATTATGGTTAAGCTCCATTTTGTTACGTTTTTTTTTTGAAAAAGGGTTTGATCATTGCTTAAGCATATTAAGTGCAATTCAATGCATGTACGTCGGAGAGGAATAGCCAAATAATTACACACATTTAACCCTTTTTTCCTGGTGAAATGTTTGCTGCGAATATTTGTATACAATCGTTTTTTTATAGTAACGCTCTCGATATAAAAAAATTAACAGTCGATAGAAATAATTGTAAACATTTCGTTTGTTTGTGTTGGGAGTATTCTGTAGATTTGCTTACTTTGTTGGCTATTTATAAAAAAGTGGACCTCATGATTGATCAACAACGCGCTAGCGGTAAAAAAAAAAAAACCGATAAAAATAGGGTTCTGCGGGGTTTTTCCGAAGTAAAGCTGAGCGCAACCCTTTTGAATGCACAAAATACGGCTATTATGAAAGCGATACTTGTTTTGTAAAGTCTCATTGCACAACACAATTTCTACATCCCAAGCAAAAGCAAAGCATGGTTACGGGCTCTCTGGTTGATAACTGTTAACAACAGAGCACAAAAGACTTTTAATCTGCAACTGAATGATATGCAGAATAGCTATGCGATGTAAGTTTGTTGTCCTGCATCCCATCCTTCATAAAAAAGGGTAGACAAGTAATAGGTAACAAGGAATTATTAGAGTCCAATTCATGAAAAGTTTTAGGTAACAAGTTATTATTCTAGCCAAATTAGTGAAAAGTAATAAAACTTTAGGAGAAATAAGTTCGGCAGACATGCTTGAAGTAACTGTGTTGCACATCATAGTATTAACTCAATAACTACGCTTTGAGGTAAGTTGTTTATTTTTAATGCCATTGCTCTCAGAAAAACAAAAAACTCATTCCTTTACATTGTCTGCTATAGCAGCTAGCTAAAGTGAAAACATAAAGCTGTCCAGTTTTCTTTTTAACAAATTCAAAGAAGTTCCTTGTGTCACCTGCGGGTTTTTTTATTGAGTTAACGAGACAATTTATTACAACACACAATGAACAGATAACTAGTCAGCTGGTTACAATTTGTGTCTGGATAAATGTGTAATGTAACCGACTTGTGGATGTTCGTATCACAACTTTGCACGTTTACTTTTGGTAGATTCAGAGCTTCTGGCGATAGACACTTTCTGAATGAGTTAGGATTGATTCAACATTTTGAAAGTTTGCAACGGAAATTATACCTTAACAAGTTACGAAATGATTTAACCAAAAAATAAAAACGGTTTTACCTGCTATTGTTTAGTGATAGAAAACGCGGTGGTTGATGCTCTCCTCCATGTATCTCTACTTAAATTTTAGATAGAAATAAAATCAGATTATGTCAGACTAAACATTTATTTGTGACTGATCGTATGAGCTAAAACAGTGTTAGTTCTTTCTTTTTGTAGTTTGTTGTGTTCTGAGTTTATTTTACCTAGTTGTTACTGCTTTAAAGGTTTAAAATTTAGGTACCTGCACAACTGCTTGTTATATAATCTTGTCATTTTTTTAAAGTTACCGCATATCTGTTGTTGCTAGAATTTAAAAATTTAAATTAATTATTTGACATGTGTAGTTTTTTCGAAAGCTCGATTGGAGAAAGTTGATCATGTATAATAAAGTTTTCCATCCTAAACTTTTAATATTACCTGTTTTTTCTTCCTTTATTCAACAGCCTGTCTACCATATTGGACGATCGAAAGGTAAAGCGACATATGTTTTTTTATGATTGTTTCTTCTAATAACTATGCTGCCCTGATCTAACTTGTACCTCCTATAACTTTGAAGGTGATGCTATAACATGTAAGCAAAGAGAGTGAATTCCTTGTGAGTCTAGAATTACTAAGAAGAACGTATTTCGAACGATTTTGTTTTCTCTTCTTGCAATAAGATAATTTTAACAGCATCTATTTTTTCCAATCCTAAAATTAATCACCATCATTGATGAATTTGACCAAATATTTCTCCATATTTCTCCATTGTTGAGAAAAAACAAAATTAAGAATATTTGAGACTAAGGTTTAAAGCACAGCCAGCCTCATCTGATATTTAGACGTTTAACAAGAAGTGTAGCGACATAGCTATTCAGCGACCTTATCCATATGATTCTAATTTCTGTGAAGAAGAATATTTTCCCCATTTGTAAGACTTTAATTATTCATATAGGCTTTTGATAGAAATTCGCTAGAAAGACATAACCCGCTATATCTGTATGAACTCCATTTGTTTGAAAGTTGTAAAGTCCAGCTTTTCAGTATTTTTGATAAATCATGAATTAAAATAATTCATAAAGCAGCACAGAAAATTTATACTAAATATCGGGATAATGTTTACTGCAGGGCTCCTGGTACTGATATTTTGTGGAAGAGTAACATTAATAAAAATAATAATATAAACTGTACTGAGGTGAAGCCCAAAGAATCTGAATAAAGTTTTTCAGTAACAACAAGAGTTGACGTAACAGGTAAAACTGGAAATTAAAACTGGTAAACTTGTCTGGATTGTCCTTGTAAATACTCTGAAAAAATTAGCGATTCTTATATATAGTAGGTAGATTGGAACCCAATACAAAATTATCATTTATCTCTCCGACATATTCTCAGAAACATAATATATTTTCTAAACTCTTAGCTATCGTTAAAAATTTTCTGTAAGAAATTTTTCGTGCAAGTTTCCTTTCTTCTCAACTGGGATCAATTCGGACAGTCAATACCTATAAATTCAGGATCCTTATTTTTCAACATTAAGACATGTATTGGCAACATCACGTGTTACGATATTCTGCTCATAAAGGATAATTATAATTTCCACGTTTTATTTTTGTTTTCCATCGCTTTCTTTATTCACAAAAAGTCGTGTATTTTAAAATATTTAACAATTTTGTCTTACAGGCAGGTAGGTATTGAGGGGCTAATTTAACGCAAGAGGTGAAAAGATAATTACAGTTTATTCACGGTATCACAAATTGCTTAAACTTTCTGTTCTTTAATTAAAGTCAGGTTTTTTATAGGATATGTAGATATGTCACCAACACAACAGTGAAAAACGCTAGTGGGAGAGAGAATATTTCTCAATCATGTTAGATTTCCTATTTTTTTTGTCCTGTTATCAATATCCACAGATCAGTTTAATAATTTGTTTTTTCAGCATGTTACAATGCACTAAGCGTTTTCTTCACCATGTTGTGATAAGTATGGTAAAAAAATATTCGTCTATTAAAGTATTTTGAATTTTTTCAACGCTTGAAGTTGTGGCATCTCTTGAGAAAATATGCTCTATTATGTCCACCTTTTTCTTCTTAGTATCCGAATCAAACAGTAGATAAAAACCTATAGAGTTTCCTTATATACAACTAATATAGTTTAACAATGTAACATTAACTTTTTTCACGTTACTTTTCGTTGTTGTTGTTGTTCCTGTTTTTGTTATTTTTGGTACGATTTTACTAGTAAATTAATATGTCGGCCAGTGTACACCACTGGAAAAATTTGAGGTTTAGTTTCCAAGTTCTTACTTACAAGTTGCCGCTGCAAAATTTGGGCACGACTGCTTCAAAACAAAAAAAATTCACTCATCAATAACACTAGAAACAATGAGTAAAGATGTTTTATAGAGTATTAATGGTTTGGGTGAACATGTCTAATACGAAAAAGAGATTATTAAATCATGATTGAGTCATCAATAGACTCGATATTTATAAATAGGTTCTCAAAAAGAGTGCAGCAGAGCTTAAAAATACTTAAGTAGTTTTGCCTATATCCGTTCTTTTCACATGTCACCTAGATGGGGTGCTGTGTGAGACATTCTTATAACTCTTATCTGATGGAAATAATAATATAGTATGTATAATTAAATATGATATGGGTTATTTTATATGTCAACATGTATGTGATTGGACATGACAGTTTGCAATTAGAGAAGAGGAAAAAACAACTTTGCACTAAAAAAGATTCAAAATGCTTTTAAAATGTTTCAATTATTGTTCAAAATATAATAGTGTAAGCATTTTATTGTCAATACTACAATCGTGGTCACAATATGTTGGAACAAGACAGCTAATTTCGAAGTTCGCCACCACAAGTATGCGTAGGCTAATATTAGATTCACACATCTTGAACTTGTCAAAGTTCACTTGTCAATGTTCAGAATGGACTTTAGGACTTAGGTTATTTGGTAAATTAGGAAATTCGGGAAAGGTCTATTGTAAAAGAAAACGTAAAACCGCATTCGTATTTCATGCAGTTACCTAATAAAGCTTAAAATGATCCGTACAAAGATTAAATGTTGTCGTTGTTATCAGTATATTCATTCAGTATGTTATATTTTGAGAGTAAGTAAATTGTCGATCACATGCAGGCTTGTTAATCTGCTTATATTTTTGAAATTATCATGAGACGTGACTCATTGTTAACAACTCCTACATCCTACAACAAATCCTACAACGTTAATCTTGGCTGGACAATGCTAGAAAATCCATTCCAACTTCTCATTTCTTTTAAAGCATTTCACAAAAACAAAATATTTTCCCAGAGCTTTGAATGCACCCAAAACATTTTCAGATCCTGTTTGAATAGGAATGTTCAAGTTTGTGAATTCCGTCAATAAGTTGTTTACCTGTTAAGTCCCTCCCCTCTAATAAGCGTGTTCTTTCAAAATTTCTTATTTAATAAGCAGGTCAGCTAACGTATGCTATCGATAAAAGCAATGAGGATGAGGATATAACTGATGTAGTTACTTTCGCTATCATTAATATCACAAGATATTCAGTTTTCAGAAATTTTTTAAGTACCCTCATTAAAGTGCCTACCAACATCCGATCACCCCCTGAGCTTAATGGACTACGGACTGCATGTTTCTTTCTTTAGTGAAATTATTTTGCAACACCTTGTTCTTTTGTCGGCATAATTTTTGAGCAATGGTAATTTTAAATAAATAAGATATAAGTCATGCCTTTAACCGCTTAAACTTGAAATCTATTCAAGATTAGAAAGACCAGAGCACCTTGTTGTTTGGAAAGGAACTGTTTAAAAATTATTAGTCCCGAAGTCTGAGTAGTAGAAATTTAAACTGAAGTATGTGCATATTTTCCACAGTTTAAACTTTCTCGTTTGGAAGATTTCAAAAAATTACAGACACTTTTCATGTGTCTGTAAAGAACAAGTCCATGATAAAGTTTCACCAGCCATTAGTCAGTTAAGATTTTCTACTCAAAAATGTTTTTTCTTATTTAATTTTTCCATCACCTTCACCATTCACCAAATGTCACATATCTGAAATTTTTGGAATAACGAGACTGTTTATTGACATGCTGATGCCAAGTCTTTAATAACAGATTCAATTACCTCCTGATTTAGTCGATTTTATTCCGAGTATGCAAAGTAATATATGTACAAAAATAGTAATGGCAAAAGCCAAATGGCAAGATGTCATCATGTACATATTTATCTTTCCTTGTTTGCAATCATGTTTATCACAAACACATTGAAACAACAAGATAATACCCAATTAAGGTTATATCCTGTTTGGCTACAAATATTTTGCTAATTCCCTTGGTTATTGCATTTTAGAAGAATTGAGCAATTATTCACCCTAGAGGATGGTAAAGGCTGCCTGCATACGTGACAGGCTAGCTTCGTACGTAGAATACATTCAACTTATTTTGATACAAAGTTAAAATCTCTACATTTTCTATTTTCTTCTTTCTGTTCATTTTTCCTGAAGATTTTTGAGCTTGATAAAATACAATGAATGAAAATAAAAAGAAGGAACTAAACTAATGCTTTTAACTGTCCGCGTGTAGATCCTTTTTGTTTCATGACAAAACAAAACAAAATGGGTGAGGGGAGTATCTGTAACAGAAATTGCTCCATATTGATTTTGCAAGGTAGTATCAGAAACTGACTTTCCTTGTTCTAGTACAAGGAGGACTCAATGAAAATTTGGAATGCTCAAAACGAGTCAGTTGGACAGAATTTCAACAAAACATCACAGATGTTTAAATGTTTGGTTAAATGAGCATTCTCAATTTTCCCGACTTGCCACTAACAAACACAATACGAAATGTCAAGATATGTACTGCAAGTTATGTTACATGTCTCAATTCATTTTCGTAAGCAAAGAAGAGAAAGGAAAGAATCAAGAAAATAGGAATATGAAAAAAGGGAAAATGGATTACTCTTAAAACTTATTGCATTAGCTACTCTTGTGATTTTAAACTCCATTTTTGATTTTATTGCCGTCTTATATGGTAAAATTGTACTGTTGTAAGGATAATGCGAGATATTGAATGTTTAAATGGTCCATCTTTTTGAAAGCTCTTATCTGACTATACTTTTATTTATTTAAAATACTGTGTGGAATACTTTTGCAGCAAAAATACTGTGTGGAATACTTTTGCAGCAAAAATACTGTGTGGAATACTTTTGCAGCAAAAATACTGTGTGGAATACTTTTGCAGCAAAAATACTGTGTGGAATACTTTTGCAGCAAAAATACTGTGTGGAATACTTTTGCAGCAAAAATACTGTGTGGAATACTTTTGCAGCAAAAATACTGTGTGGAATACTTTTGCAGCAAAATTACTGTGTGGAATACTTTTGCAGCAAAATTACTGTGTGGAATACTTTTGCAGTGTTTTTAGTTTGTCTAATACAACACTAAAAAAACATTTTTTTATGTAAGGTATAATATGTCTTATATTTTATCTTTTTATATATAATAAATTGTATATATACATTTCTTAGAAGATAAATTATTGTTAGAAATCTGTCGAAATTTCTCCGTCGGCGAATAATGTAAAATTTGTTGAAACATCCTTGACAAATATTAGTATCATTTTGTACAATTTCATCTGGTGATTTAATACAAATTTTTGTGTTTACGAAGCTACGAAAGAAGTAGCAAAATACGTTTTTTAGTTTTCTTGTGACGAAGTCTCCGAATGGCATTGCATAAAAATAACTTTAAGTGATAATCATCTGATCATTCGTCTCATATTTATTTTTTGTTTCTTTATTCTTATTTTTTAACGCGTTTTAATTTTGGATTTTCTTGTAGCTCATTTAACTTTTTCCTAAGTTCACTGGCTGTATACAATTTCTTGAAGGATAATGTCGCGTTTGCTTTTTCTTGACGTTCTATGGGTTCTAATGGAATTTGCACGCATCGTGTTTTTTCTTCGCCAGTTTTTCTATCCTTGTCAACAATAGCACAAGTGAGGCCTGTCCTGCAACCACACGAAAATGTTCTGCCTCTCTAAAAAAAAAAACAGGTTAATTATTCATAATAGTTAAGAGATGTCTGATCAGGAAAATAGAGCAGACATGAAAAACATTTTGATCAGGATTAAGTCGTTAAAGTTGTCTTAGCCTTATTGTAATACATTATAATGCAATGTCCAAAACACCGCATGCACCTTTTGTCTGCAAATACATATTTTTACAAATGTATATTCGTTATATGGCATTTTTTTAAGAACGAGTTTTAATTAGTGCAGTTACCATGGATACACTCTTAAATAGCTCTGGTCCAAAGTCCGCGATCGTGCTTATAATGAAATGTACTTGTTTACACGAAACTTGTTTTTCTCGCCAAGCGTTGTCACGTGCAACAAAAAAGTGTCGCCATAATCTAATTAGATTAACTTAAGAATGTTTTCAAAACAAAAACGAATGAAACTTGTTGCAAAAGTGATGCTTATTATTGTACCACAAGTTGTAAGCATACATGATTTTCCTTTCAATAGCATTAGTCCTAGAACCATCCTAAAGTTATTGGAGGTAAGAAAGTGACGCTTCCTAAATGCGTGCCAATTGAAACAATATTTTTATTAAGCTGTTTAGCTCCACCCCTATTTTCATCATTCTATTCTCTTTAATATTGACCCGATGGTAATGGTATCTTTTAATCCCTGTGAACTTCTGTCAGATTCAGAATGTCCAAGAGAAGAGGATGCAAACACTGGTACTTTGTGTACGAATTCAAAGTAAGAAGTTGTTTATGAACAACGTATTAGTAAGCAGGTAGACGGCATGGCAATTATCTTACCTGAAAGTTTATCGAGCAGATATCTCCTAAGTTACGTGTTGGCATACAAAAACCAGCATTGTTTTTTTCACGAAACGCACAACAGGAATTTTCGTCGCAATCGTCATTACGGATGCATGCTGACAGGGCCTGAAAAGGGAAAAAAGAAAATAGTAAAATAACAGGAAACAAGGAAATAACTTAGTGGAGTTTATTTTCGGACATATTTAAAGTATAGTTTAAATGTCTTAACATAAGACTTGCTTACGGTTAAGAATTTATTCTTAATTTATTCATTTTTTGGATTCAACTATTTATATTTATGAAACTTCTAGCAAAAACTATAGATAACACATGATAATACATAACATTAAAACTAGTAGAAAAAACTTAATTTTGAAAAACCCACAGATCTTTAACTATTAGGAAATTTAGAAAAAATAGATTAACTTTCAGACTTCAAATAACGAGTGTATTTTGAAATGTCAAAACACTTCGATGAAAGTTTCAATAAAATTTATATATATATATGTATATTTTTTCTTTATATTAAAAGTGTAAAGGTTTAAAATTAACTTTTGATGCATACACGATAATAAGTTCAGTTTCACTCTGTATCAATTCAAGAAAGATAGGTACCACCCTATTCTAGTCGAAGCTGATAAGGCTGGCTACTATCCATATTTTGATACCGTTACTTTTGTTTATTCTGCGATTTTCTGCTCAACGACTTAAAAACTTAAAAAACTAAGGAACAGTGACAGTTAACTTAATCAAGTATACCTGCTTGCTTAGGATGATGTAGGGCATGTTCTATTTTTAACCACAGAAAAGTCTTTTCCACGAAAGTACAGCTCAGTGAAGGATTTCAGCTACAGACAAATATGATAATAACAAATCTTCGCAATCCCACCCCAATGGTAAAAATACCCTCCTCTCAATTTGAAACATTGTTTCGGTGATTATGGAATAATTAATTTGATCAAGCTTAACGATTTTAAAATTTGTTTGTTTTTTTTCATCAAGGTCGAGTACGACAAAAATGTATTCCCGCGTTTTACTCTCCTTCACGGTTGTTTTGTAATGAATTTCATATGATGACTTTGCTTGCTTTGTAGATTTCATTGTTGCTTTGTGTTTTCGGAAACAGAAATAAAAAGCAATAAAAAGCTTGTTAAGAAGTTTTTTGTTCTGTTTTATGAGTCACAGAGCTTAAAAATAAAATACTTACATGCTCTAAGATATGGAGGAAGGAGTGCTTGATATTAATTTGCTTATAATTGCATAATTTAATCGTTGTGCGATATAATAGTTTGTTATTTTCTTTTTTTGACTTGAATTCCGGAATAAGGCCTACATCGATGCCTAACGGGTTCTCCATTCCCGCACGAACAAAAGGTTGTTTTGACGGATGAAAGAAATTCTCACGGATGTGGAAATTGTAAAATAGCTAATAGTTTTGCTAATCTTACGTAAAAAATATAAATTTATGTATTTGTGTATTCCTATATTTGTAGAAAAACTGCTTTTAATTCGTTTTCAATCACTTGATCCATTTTCTTTAAGAGGAAATACTTCAGGACTTTCCGTTACCCATTGGCTAATAAGCCATCAAGTAAAGGCGATATAAATATGGTTTTGGGAGGTCCTTAATTACTTGTTTTTTATTTTTTTACTAAAAAGGATTTGTATAACAAAGATTTCTTTGTCACATTATAATAACTTTACATTTCTAGGATATTTTTAGCAGGGTTATTTTCCTGTTTCTTTTCGTGAGGGGTAACATTTGTAAAAACTATTTTTGATCACGAAGTCCAGCCATATTCGACGTGCAAACATCTACCGTTGACGCACTGGATACGTTATTTTCCTTCCTTCGTCTTTCCCTAATTTAATTGGATTGTTTAATGTGCGTTACGAGTTGAAAAATGTGCATGAAACTTGGTCATATCGCCTATTTTTAAATACAACTATAACACTTCGGACAGTTTCATTTTTTTCTCCTTCACACACAGGTACTGAACTGAGCCCCCAAAAATAAATATAACCATGTTTGCAAGATTCGTTTTAGTGCTTTGTTGGTAAAACTTGTTCAAAAATTGACGTCAGTGTTTCTGAAGTTTAAAATTAAAAACCGTTTGAGCGAGTTCAATGAAATAAAAAAATATTTGACCATACAATTTTGATGATAATAATGAAACATTTTGAGCATACTACACTCGTTCGTTAATTGAAATGCTTGTTAATACGGTTCATAAGAATTTGCCTTCTCATATTTTGGCTCTTCTAAAGAACTTTCGATATATCAATGAAAAGACCAGTTGATATGTGAAAGGACAGTGAATATGTGTCAATATGGTGTTTAAAAATAACTTATTTATAAGTTATTAAACTCGCATTTTCACATTTCTCTCATCCGAGGTCTTTACTCTAGGAGATTATCAACAATTAACATGTAGACAACATTAAGACAAACATGTGTCATCATGGCCATCGCTTATTGTTTATCAGAGATACGAATGTATCGAAAGATAGTTTTATCGACTTACGAATGTTGAGAACAAGAATAAAAACAATCGTTACACTGTATAAAAGTTTCGATGTCACAATCTGTTGGAACCACTAAACCCACGCAACGCTCTCACCAACCTTCCTCATGTCAATTTGACGTTTAGCAGATGCTTCCAAATTTTTGAGTCACATCAGATTAGAGATTATTCTAATGTGTGCGTATTACACGAAAATATTGCATGCGTAAGCAAAAACAATGATAGGAATTTGTCAAAACATTGGTATCTATAATATGAATTGAACTAAGAATGTTAAAATTTCGTTTGAAATATCTTTGCCAATTATGGGTCGTTAAGAAAGTATTCCAATGCTGCAATTTAATGTACATTCCGTATTTATAACGCTAAATATAGGTAGCTAAGGTAAAACACACACACACACACACGAAAAAAAAAAGTTGTTTTTATGGCTAATTAGACTCTTATCGATGTGTTGCACAAAACATTGTAAATATTTTTTATTTTAATACGATTGTCCATACTCTGTAGCATATACAAATTTGTGATTTGCTGAAATCATTTTTTGAAAAAAATACAATGAAATGAAACACTCACCGCAGCTTGTGTTTTCGCAAGTAAACATGCAAAGTAGAACCAAAGTATTATTGATAACATTGAGTTCATCTTGATTAATTCAGGTAGTTGTTTTGTTACGTCTTGTTTTCAGTCACCAACAATGATGGCGGGAACTACTGCCTATAAAACGTTTAGCTGTCTTGTGTGTTTAACTTTCAAGAAATAAATGTTTTATATCTAATCGCTCGTATTAAAACGTCATTTATATACTTAATATGATGACGTAATCTAGTTTCCAGATCTCTTATTTTCCGGAAGAATTCCTTCTTTTGAGCAATCAATAAAATAGAATAATATAATTATATCAAATTGCATTGGCTAGCATGTTTTAAGACTGAGCATGGAAATTACACATCATGGCTTACGAAGCTTTTGTAGAATGAAAAGTATGTTTTTTTGTAAAAATTCAAAACCTTAATTACTTACAAGCTAGTGTTATGTATCGTTTTAACATCATTGATTTAGAAATTTTAAAAACAAAAACCATTTAAAAAATAAATTATAGTATATGGGTGGTAGCGGTGGTGTTTTTTTGCATTCATTTTTTTTTCAAAAATAATAACAATAACGAATGAATCCTATCAGTAGTTTAGGTCGAGTTAAAAAAAAAATGAGCTGTACCTAATTAATCGTTTTTTCTGTGACTCATGATGTTAAAATCGCAATTGTGTGAGAAACACACACGAATATATACAGCCCCCTGAAGACAGCAAGATGTTGCGGAGGAGTTAGCATGACTGTTTAGCAGCGGTGGGAAGTTTATATCTTATCCATTACTTTAATAAGCTTTTTATGCTTTACCTAAGCAAGCGAGGGGGAAGGGAGGGTGCAATCTCGTTGAATGTTAAACGTCTGCAGGTGGACATCACCACTAATTAACTCCAAGACACGCTTAATTTATTGTCACAGACGTTTTTTAAATTTCAATGTAATTTTTTTTCATGATAGAAAACCGTGTTGACATATATGTGTCTATCTGGAATAATATGAGCCCGATGTATGTGGCCTGGGGAGGGATAATAATTTAGACATAACTAAACTTATATTTTTCTCAACGTATAGGACCAGTCTAGTCTACAGGTATAACGTTATATAGCTACATTTCATAATTAGCTGTAGAACACACAATATAATTACTCCATATATGGTATTCACCTTGAGCAAATGAGTTGGCGCTGCAGAGAATTGAGCAATTAGATTTTAAGACTAATTAAGATTCATTTCCACCGAAAGACGATTATTGCTGTAATGTTTGCTATAAAATTTCCACCGAAGGAGATAATTTCCCTCTTTTTTCCTGCTTCCTCTTTCCTTTAAAAACATTTTTTTAATGAAACATTTTCGAACATTCAAAAGCACTAGCCTGGGGACGTCAACTATATTAAGTGAAAACATTTATTTTGTGAATAAAAAAAAGAAGACTTACCAATAAAAGCTGTCGTTTTTCGTGACCGCGTACATTTTTAGCTACGATTTGATGACAAACTGATGTTTTAAAATGATCGTCAAAAATTAATTATACTGGTAATATTTTTCCACATTCTTTTTTTAATGACGTTGCGATTTAAAAGTATAAAGTGGCGGTTTTAATTTCTAACGAGAGCTGTTGTTATTATTTTTCTTTTTAGATAAGAGAAATTTGCTTGTTAAAAGTTGCAGTGCTTTCCTAATAAGATGGAGACATAGTTCGTTTGGAATGTGCGTATTAAACGTTCTGAGTGCTTTTTAAGAGGGGTTAATGTGCTTTTTAACTTGACAACTTTAAGGAAACTGATTTAACGTTAACGTCATCAATCTTAGTAATTAAATCACACCAGAGCCAATGACCATGGGAAATATTTAAATAATTTATCGTCACAAGCGATGATGAAAACAAGTTAGCACGGAAACAGTACAAATGATATTATCAAAATGGAAAAAGTTTAAATAAAGGATGATGGACAGTATCATTGTAAATTTTTTTTTTTAAACTTCTTTTAGCCTGTAGGAGGAATTTTGCTTCTACTGAGCAAGGTGGAACCACCTTCAAAACACATAAATATATCGGTATAATGATAAAATTTATAAAATTATATCGATAGACAGCAATTTTGGTCAAAAATGGTATTCTGTTGCTATGGTAGCTAAAAATATCGCCAAAAGACCCTAAAATTGGTATTAAAGTAGGTCAAAATATAGAGTTATGTTATACTCATACAGAGACGAAACTTTCAACACATGTTTTAACATATTTTTTAGTTTTCAATTTTAGTTGACGCATGCAGTCCTGATAAGTTCTAGCACAGGGATTTTTACTTGCTATATTTACACCTTAATTGAGTCCTTGGTTCCTCATTACCGAACCTGGAGCACTTCTGTTCCACAAACAGGTGAGAAGAAGAATTTGAAATTTTTATTTCGTACATTTTGTAGCTAGTAAGAAAATAAACAAGTTAAAAGTTTTAACTTAAATCAGCGCTCCAAAAAATTTAAAGCGGAGAAAACGCATATTAAGAATTTTAGTTTGGAGTTTACGAGTTGTAAAGTGACTGGAGAAGTCTGACGCTTTCTGTTCAACTTCTGTAGCCTTTCGCACATCTGAGTTCACTTTCCACGGCATTGTAACTATTGTGGCTTAATTTGAAATTCATGTATCGATGAGAACGCGTTAAAGACAGCTTAAGTGGTGAAAACGGTTTCTCTTTTACATCGAATTCTTCGATAAATTTTGTGTTCAGCTATTAAGGCCAAAAAAAATTTGAAGTGCCCCACCCCCAATTAAAGCATTGCAAAGTATTTGGGTTGAGGAGTAAAATATTGTTTTGTTTTTTTCTTTTTTTAATACTCTAGTGTGTGCGCGTTTTTAATATTATCATTCACTCAATGTTTTCGTGCAGATTTTTTCGCACAGGAGAATTGCTTGATGGGAATCAGTCATAGCGCAGTAGCTATGCATACCAATAATAACGAGATTAATAAGATGGTACGGACATCTTGAACATGATTTCATTATAAAACGAAGAATAGTTTTTATTGCATCTATCTATATTCGACCATGGTTCGACATAATAGAATCTTTTCTTCTTCTGACAGGATTATTTTGTTACCATCTGCTTCACTTGCAACACAACGGAACACCATTAAATTCCCACCAAAACAATAGTGAAATATTATAAATTGCGTCATTTCGATAAACTTAGCATTCATAGAAGCTAACATAAAAATGAATCACTGAAAATAAAATGCTGTGTTATTATTTAATCCACTCCAATTGCACTGGAAATTTTCGATGAGACTTTTGTTTTCTTCTGCATCTATTTATTATTATTTCTAAGAGCATCTTGACCAACCATTTTTAGTTCATTTTATCAAACCTGTTGTAATAGGAGAAAAAATGATAACGTGAGAAACTATGCTCAAAATCCAAATGAAATCAGATGTAACTAGGTCGAGAAAAATTTCAGAGGAAAATGATTTAAAGAAGCAACGTCATTGGCATATGTATATCATGATAAAGCTATTTCAAGTTTTTCATAAAATTTAGACTTTCCGCTCAGGAAAAATAGACAGCTAATCTTAAAACATTCCTCAAAGGAAACTACACTTTTTTGTCTGGATGCGAAACAAGCAGACAGAAATTTAAAAAAAAAGAAGACGGAAAATATAAAAAGTGATGATATTTAAAACAAAACAAAAATTTAATCGAAACAAACCGTTGTATCCAAAAATGACTCTCGAATTTAACAGGAAAAGAATTATTTTTGACGATAGTGAATCCAAAAACTTATTAAACTTTACTTCGTGTAATAATTGCTACGAAATAGAAGCTGATTAAAATTGTTTCTGTGCTTTAAATTTATATTGCCACCTCTTTAGATAAGTAAATATGGACACGCTTTTTTGATAAAAAACATAAAATTGTTGAGTCTCCACTCGAGATCAACTCGTTTGCTTGCTAAGTTAGGCTATTGTACCAATCGAAATTAAACTTTAAACTTATTTATGACGTTCGCCGGACCTTACACAACATTTTGAACAAGTTATGTCTTGGAAAGAATTTTATATTTGTTTTTGTCCTTTTTCTTTTCATATTTATCCACCTCAGATTGGACTGTTGATTAGCCATTGGTTTGTTTTTTGAAGGATTTAATATTTATGTCACTCACAAATGTTGCTTATAAAATGAGCGTGTTTTGTGAAACTTTCCCAAGATATTTCTGTTTTATCTTAAGAAAATTGAAGTATGTTGTAAGTAATTTTTTATTTCAGTTACGAAGGAACAACTTTAACGTCTATGCATCGATCCATCAAATTGAATTGTTTATTATAGATGCTATTCCTACTAATACATTATTTCAAGTGAAAAAAAGAACACGTTAAAGATCCTAAATGTGTTTGAAAATACTCTAGATATTGTTTGATATTGTTTACACAATTCAGTTTTACGGAAATGAGCCTAAAGGTTGCTTAATCGTAGAAATATTCATGTGCAAAAATTGCGCTTTTTTGGCAGAGTTCGTATGCGCACGTCTAGCTAACGACATGAGTTAGTGACGAAATATAAAAGTGTTAACAGCATCAAATTTTATAATAAAAATGAAATACAACCAAAAAAATTATGTTTATCGTTGTTTGGCAGTGAAAACTCACAAATCTTTCTTTGACAGATATTTCACTATCCATTATCATATATAACACTATTTTTGTTTCTAATATCACAATGTAGCTTTATGTGTACCGCCTAAGCCAATATTCCAATTGATGAACTTTGTATGTATATATATATATATGTTTACGTTATATGTTATATGCAGTATTTATTATTAACATATACATTGACAGAACAATTAGAATTCGTCTAGCCTCGAAATACCGCGCATTCCCGTATTTCACCTTCTGTGAAAAGGTGTAACTTTCACGTAGAATGTGAAAAACTTCGTTTTTTTCTTCTTCAGTTATTAAAAAACGCTCAACGAATGTTTAATGGGGATCCATGAGATCACTAATTTGTTGTTTTTTATGCCGAATGTATCGTTATATTAGATTCGTGCCATACCACGAGTGGGTACATGCACGTTAATATTATTTTAAAACGATTTTAAGTGGTGTTATTTTTTATTTATTACCATACCAGTGTAAAGTTGTAAACAAACGCTGATTTTTTTTCTTCTTCTGGTCTTCAACTGATATTGTGTTTAAGAAAGGAATCAAGCATATCATTAAAATTAAAGAATAATTTTTTGTAAAACAGGCAAAACCGTGACAAATATTTCTTTTTTCTAATCCCAATGGAGACATTTTCTGTCGCTTCCTCCGATGCCAGGTTTCTAACACAGAGTCACAATGAGAGTGACTTGTGAAACACGAGTTTGGACGGTCTGAATAGAATTAACCTAAATGTTATAGGTTGAGATTGAACGAAATAAGTAAGGCGGATGTTATATTGACGAAGCTAAGAATTAGGTGGTGGAATAGTAATCTGACTACATAACTTATTCAAGACTGTGTAATTTTGAAAAAGTAGCGTTAACTGAAACACACTGTAATGCACTTAAAACTGTATAAGATAGTTGTTAGCGATTCTCTTCTCTCCAACCTCAGATGTGCACAGGGCTATCAGTGGGTTCTAAAATGCTTTGGATTGTTTCACGATTTTTCGTGTCATCCTTGTCATGCTAATTTTCTCCGTATCGTGCTAATATAATACATGTGACACTGTTAGGGTTGTAATATATTTAACAGGGTCTTAATTAAAACCAGTTCTAACATTTCCCCCTTACCCTATACATGCTTACCCTCCAGCTGTAGTAAAAATCGCATCTTTCTAACTCTGGGTTTTGTAAAAAGTAACCCCCTTATTGAAAAAGAAAAGGATTATGATTATGAAAACCTACAAGGATTGTTTATCGATAATTAATATTGTATATTTAATTAAGTAAAACACCTTAAAACAGAGCCGACGAATTCAAAATCCGTCGGGTAAAAATGTGGTATTGCGTTATACCAATAAAATTTTAATGAATGTTTTATTGAATTTTCTGTTAGACAAGTAAATCGATTGTAATAAGTAGTCCAAACTTGGCCGAGTCTTTTTTTATCATTTTTTTTCATTTATACTTCCTTTCAGAGCAACAACATATTCTGCAGTTAGGTTTAAGAAATACAAAAAGTAATTCTTGTTCGGAAAATTATTAGAAAAAATATAAGTTGTAAAGATATGTCCTTTTTATATCAGCCTACCGGGTGAAGGGGCATTTGTAAAAAATACTGTTTAGCAATTTCAAAAAATGTCCAAAAACTAAAAAATCATTTTCTAATTTTTAACGAGATTCTAGTTCCATTTACCATTAAGAAAGATTGTTAGACTGACAAAGTGCCAAAATGCTAGTAAAAAATTTAAAAAGGTTCGCTTCCAGCAGTGATGAAAAAGGTCTATAACCATCCCCGTAACTGTCGGTGATTGTGGAGAAAATAACTCGTGAATAATTAAGCAGCAAATAAATAATCGTTGCAAAACAAAAACGAACAACATGGTGGAGACAGTACGTTGGTAACACGTGGTAAGAAATAAATTGTAACGACATGAAAAAACTGCAAAATAATTGACGATTACAAATATGTGACAGACATAACCACAACGGCTTGTGTGGCAAAGAGTGTCTTGGCAAGGCTATGAATAAGGCTTGGAACTTATTTCTCTTAATGAGGAACTTTTAACAATACTGTTGAGTCGAAATCATTTCAAATTTTGATCCGAAACAAAACAGGAAATAAATTTATAAACATGAGGGCAATTGTAGTTAATATAAAAGAATAGTAATAAGGAATAAACCGAATGATTAAAAATTGTCAATCCAGATACAGCTGTCATTTTCCTGTTACGCACATTCAGAACGTCACGACTTTTTGTCAGTTAATGATCCAAAAGAAATCCTGGTATAAAATATGCGTTGTGTTTTTAATTCAAATCTTAAAATTAATTGGCATTAGTCGCAGCTAATCTTCTTAAAAAGTTTGTCATATACAACTTTTTATAAGAGTATTTGCACCATTACTCATTGTAAACAATTTTTATTATTCCGTTTTGCTACTTGGAACAACATTAAAGTTTTCATCATTGTGTTGTATAAAATACACACAGAATAAAAAATACAACTAATTCACTATAGTATTTGTTTCATAATTAACGGCATATTTGAAGTCGACTGGTGTATGCTTATGCCAAAAACACAGTGGGCCGCGACGATGGAGGGCCTCGCCCCCCATATACATAAACACAACACAAGATAAAGTACATTTTAAAGTGAAAAATAAGCTGTTTTAGTGGACCACATTGTTTTTGAAGTGAACAAAAGCTATTCGTCATCCCATGGTGCAAAAGCATCCACGGTTGAAACAATAAACTAAGTATTTACCGAATTCTTCTAAGTTAGTGGGTCCTCTAATTAGCGCAAATAGGCTTTTTTACGGTACATTACAATCATCATGGTAAAAAAAAATCTGTATGATCCGGTTTTGCCTAACAGACGGCTATTATTATGGAGAAGTTTATTTTTACAAAGAGGTGTTAAGTATTTGTCTATACGATTTCGACTTCAAACGATTAAAAGATAACGCTATCAATGGCTGGGATTAAAACAACAAGGTATACGCTACATACCAATTGCTATAACTAAGATGACACAAATATAAAAATAACGCTTGCTTAATTAATTCTACGCAATTTGACAAAGGATTATATTTTTTGTAATGTTTTGACGCCGGAATGTATAGTCGTCTTACCGACCACCATTAATTGCTCTTGACGTTGCTAAAGGGGACTAAAGCTTCATCTTAAGTGTAACCTATATTTCATAAATTTTGTGTTGCCCCTTAACTACAATACACGTTGTTTACTACGCGACACCGGTAATAATGGAAATAATGAGAATTATCATTACTTAAAATCCTCTCAAAAAACATTTAGTTACATTGTTTGCTTGTGGTATGACATGAATCTATCAATAGCAAAACATTCGGCATGAAAAACAACAAAATTATATCTTTATAAACGCGCATTAAAAGTTTATTAACCGTTTTTTAATAAGTGAAGAAGAAAAGAGCGGTTTCCGGCACGTTTTATGTGTGTGTAAAGGTGTTATGTCATAACATTCTGCCGATACCAGACAGGGAGCTTAATTTGCGTTGGCAAAAGAATATAAATGGGCCATTAGGTGTTGTCCTTAAATGAGGCGCAAGTTTGTGATAACCAAAACTGGATGAGTAATATATACCGCAGTGGATTTCCAAAGAGTCTCTAAAATGATTAATGCTCTTCAACTAACACGTTACTGATATTCATTTCTTTGCAATGACTCGGTTACACATGAGTCAAGTGTAATGGCTGATATTGGCTCAGGCGGTAACTTTAGAAATTTTCATTCAATTCTGTAAATGTGCGACAAAAAAGGGTCAACCTTCCAAAATTCAGTTCAGTAAAAAAAAGATAGTTGCGGCATTTATAAAGAGCATAAGTAACAAGAGATGTAATCTTTCTGTACATATAATCCTTAACACAACAGCATAACAACGAAAATGAAATGCGCAAAACATCAACAAGTATACGGTTTATTTTCAGGGTCGGAATGCCACAACTTTGAATGGTTGACGCGTGGTATGTCGTAATGCGTGAGCTACTGTAGTGATTATATGTGAATGTCATGTGTTGAAATAAACGTCGTAAAGTTGCTTCAGCTGGTTGAATGGTGAAACGTTGCTTTGAAAAAAAAATTAAATGGAGAGGCACTCTCTTTCAATAGTTATTTTTTTACAATGAAGTACATGTAGTAAAGAAATATCTAATAAACTTTGAGGTATACGTTAGTTACTATCTCGCCTGCGAGGATAGTATTGGTTTCCAACTTCTAACTAACTAACTAACTCAACCTCGTTCCCAGGGCTTTTTGTCTCTCATTGGCGCTGCGCTTATTGATAGGTCTGACGAAAAAGGCCCTAGAGGAGGCTGGTTCTATTCCGAGCCGTGATTGGTCGAGACTTTTCATCTAATTATGCGTAAGATAATACGTCACTCGGTCCGTGAAATATCTACGCTTAAAATTAACTATAAACAATAAAGATGGCCGACACTGTGCATATACATGCTTTGCATAAGAGAAAAATATTTGGAGAATACATTTTGACGAGATATTTTTATGGCTTTATTTACTTTTAACTAGCTAGTTAACTCTTAGCTCAGATGTACTGTGGGTAGCCATGCTGCTTATGCTCAGATAAATACTAGCAACTGACAAAGACATTGCAGACAATGTCTTTGTCAGCTAGCTAAAACAAAAAGTGTAAAAAGAAACATCAGAATACAATGTATATAGCTATATACATAAACGAAAATACAGATGAAGGATTGCATGAATTTGCCATGTTAATTTCACAGATTTTACATAAAAATTCTGTTAGTGTTACCTAAACTTCTAAAAAGTTAAGGGATTTTAAAAGAAAAACACAAAGCTATTATTATATACACTGGACTGCAAACATTGCACCCATCTTCAAAGGAGATGACCAAGGCCAGTTGCCTTGACTTCACATGTCATTAAAATATTTGAAAAAGTCAAAAAAAAGAACATAGTTGATCATCTTGTACAGTACAATCTTTTTAGCAACTCACAAAATGGTTTTAGAGAAGGTCGTTCCTGTTTATCGCAGCTACTGACCCATTATGATACAATCCTATCCTTTCTAGAAAGCGGTTCAAATGTAGATACAATTTACTTAGATTTAAGCAAGGCATTTGACAAAGTAGACCACTCCATCTTAGTTGCTAAACTGAAGCAACTTGGTATAAATGACAATCTGATAAAATGGATTAAATCATTCCTTAAAGACAGAATACAATATGTTTACATATATGGTGTAAAATCTATACCCGCTAATGTTGGATCTGGGGTTCCACAGGGGTCTGTTCTTGGCCCACTGCTTTTTCTAATCATGGTTGGTGATATCAATCAGAACTTAAAATATGTTTTACCATCCAGCTTTGCAAACGACACACGAATTCTGACACACAATTCACACGAATTGTGCAGAGTCTAAGTTTTGTCAAGCGTGTCTAATGTAACGGGCGGGTCCATGTAAAATATGCTCATCTATCTATCTAGTGTAAGAGTTGGTGTTATTACGATTTGAATTCTGTACCATACTCGGAGAAGACACGGTTAAGCTGCAATTCTCTATGAAGTTCCAGAAAGCATCACCTATGTTTTTAACTTAACTTTGTTCAAAACAATGAGTTATATGGGATAGCCAGCTTTAAAATTAAACAGCCTTGATCAGATAAAGAGGATGGACAAATAGAATCTTAATATTTAATCACTATTTCTAAACAAGCTCTCATCTGCCTCAAACTCCCCCAAGGTTCCAAGTTTAATACAGCAGCAGAAAAACCAATTCCATTAATTATTTTACCTGATCATTTATAAAGAAAGTTTAGAGGTGATGACCAAAACAATATTCTTTTTATTTTTAACTGGGAAGAGATCAGCAAGTAAATGAAAAATAATTAATTTTCCAAATTCATAGGCAAAACTGCCTTCAACAAAGCGTCGAAACATATGATTTTCTTCGGTTTCAGGCAATATTCAAAAACGTATACCCGCTTTAAAACAACAATATAAACTTTAGAGCCACCTCTACAACTAGTCTTCACAGTGCGGCCTTCACTAAAAGTTCCATTTCCATCGATCACGATAAAATTCAGACCCTGATAATAAAATTGAATCTCGCTTACCAAGGACTAAGAAGTGAAAAATTCCGGATAAACGAGACACGAGTGCATTAATTAAAAATCTGCGAAAATCAAAGATTTTTGACCAGGGCCATGTTCGTCTCGCCGTCCGATATGCAAAAAGAGACAACATGTCCTGGGATCGAGGTTGTAACTAACTAACTAACTAACTAACTAACTAACTAACTAACTAACTAACTAACTAACTAACTAACTAACTCAATCTCGATGATGCTCCCGCCTCTGCTCCCTAAATTGGAATTGAGACATTGAAAGGAAACCGGCTATAACATCTGTGAGAATATATATTTTGCTGTCTATGCCTCTATTTATATCTTATCTCTGTTTTATTCATATCTATAGTCATATTAGCGTAATCGCGATGAAAAATATGCATTGCAAAAAACATGTGCTCCCTAAATTGGATTTTCTGTCCTGATGATTTTTAGTCACGCATTTCACTTTTTTGGCTCTAAAGGCTGTTATTTGGCAAGAACAAGGTAATATGAGTTTTCAAAATTCATTTCACTGGGTTTCCACCTCTTTACGGGGGTCAACTTACTTACTGACCTTAAAAAGCAAAGATCTATACCAGATCGGGTGTTTGTATCTTTGCTGCGTTTTTTCGATTCAACGAGTTATCAATACACTATTGAAACGTTGTATTGAAGAAAACATTTGCAGACAGGCATTTTTTTGGTAAATTTATGTTGTAGAAAGTGCATTTCAGGTAAGGATTTTTTTTTTTTTTTAATATTGAGTCATTTTGGGCATTTTTAAAAATCTTGATTTAATCCAAAAAAGGGAGCACGTCAAATTACGTATAAAAACAGAAACGCGATTACCTACACCAACAAATTTGTGGTATAATTGAAGAAAATTGAATGAAATATCGTTTTATTTTATTTTGAACTGTTTCAAAACATTCCGTGCCAATAAAAAACGCATTTTGCCACTTAACTTACGTAGCAAATTCCAAAAAAGGGAGCACTTTTTCCAAAATGTTACCCCGATTTCCCCGATTTATTGAAAAATTGATTGTTTAGGTTGTTTTAACAATTCTAAGCTTTAAAATTATGTTATTTAAGCGTTTTTTAAATTTTTCCATATACTCTAATAAATTCTGGTGCAAAAGTGCAATCTTTAATGATAAAAGCTGAAGAAAACTAAATAAAATCGGGGAAAATTGAGATTATTCGCCTAACATGTGCTAACAGTGAATTTAGGTGAATATTTGATTTAACAAAATAAGGAGACGATCAAATACAGTTAAATGAAGAAACGCAGATATTATTTTTCCGCCAAGATTAAAATGCTAAAATTGTATTGGCTTTTTAACACGGTGGAAACAGCCCTTTCGCAAAATTTGAAATAAGATTTATTAAATTTCTAACTGAATTCTACGGTACCATTGGATAAATCACGACTACAATAATGACTTTTCGTTGCCATGGTAACCATGTAAAAATACATCATGGGAAAAAGAATACAAAGCGTTAAATCATTGAAACTAGTCGAAAGTCGGTAATTATGTGATCAAATATGGATCTAAGATTTAAGTGTTTTCTTCTTAAAGCTGACGAGTAAACTCTTACGAGTTCACTTTTCAAGGCACACCGTCTAGTCCATTTTGTAGCTACTCGTGGCTTAATTTAATCTAGTATTTTTTTGCATAGAATGTTATGTTAAGAGCCGCGGAAATGACGTGTTTGGATTGCATTTCGTTAAATACAGGTAAAGTATCGTAAAATCAGTGAAAAAAACAGTGATTGCTATGTCCGTTAATAGTTAATTTGGCAGGTTGAGAGAGTTACTGATACGGTAAAATTCGACACTATTGTAATGAGATTAAAAGAAGAAGAAAATGACATGAATATGACTAAACTAGCACATTCGCTTTCCAAGTGCTGCAAAGCTGATGGATCGGGTGGGACTCGATGATGAACTTAGTTCTGAAACGGGGCTCCGTTGGGAGTATGCCTCTCCCGGGTGTAATTTAGCTTAACAAGTTCGGCAAATTTAAATGGTCAGTTGGTACTTAAGGTGCAGTGGTGCATTAATCGGTGATGTCGTTGTTATGTGTTAGTTAAAAGGTATGTCGCAAAGAGGACATACGCCTCGCCCTCGTGGTATATCGCAAGGGTGTAGTATCCTATAGTATAGTATAGTCTATTAGAATTAACCCATTGCTGATTTTTGATGTGTTGTTTGTGTTTTAATTATTAAACTGCCAATAAAGTTTTTTGATTTTCCGATCTATTTTCCGATTTCACCAGTGAATTTATTTATGTCGCTACGCGCCTAAGTGATTGAAAAATCAATAATTAAATAGTTTATCGGTTTCTATGATTTATTGTTTTATTATAAAAATTAGAATGCAACCATTTTGTGGCAGCGGGAAAATACTAAATATTGTAAATCATGCCTGTCATGCCTTATCGCAATGTTTTGGGTTAATCTAGTGTTATTTAACATTTAACCCAGTGTTGACGCAGGACTTCCTAAATTAAAACACGCCACTTTAGAATTGCTGCTATATTTGTTATAAATTTGGAACTGGATGTTTTATTTGTACATTTGCTGTCATAATGTTGCATTTTAGTCTGGCAAGAAGACGAACTCTTGTTATTTGTTATTCGCATAAAAAGTTGCAGCGCCGTTATCTTTTCAAGGGAAAAACAAACTACAGTTTAGGAGCTTAAACCTTTAGGCATACTGAACTAATCCAAACCTTTAAACATACAAAATGTTTCCTTTAACATTCGTTGTTAAAAAATTCCCTCGGTAGAACATTTTTACACACTGTTTTCCTCTTCTTTTATAAGAACATCAGGGTGGGATTAAAAACAACAGGTCTATAAGACAATGGAGAAAAAAGAATAATGACCAGCCTGATCAGCCACTATAATTTATCTTACAGACAAGAACAATGATATTATTCAGTTTTGTTATTAAATGGAAAATTGAATGCACTGAAATTTTCGAAAAACCCGATAAGCAAAAGGAAAGTTAAAAATAAACAAATAAATGTTAAAAACATGAACTAGTTACATGTCAAAATATGTGCCGATAAATAGCCGACATGTTCTTTAATCCCGACTATTCTTCTTAGATCGTTCAGTTCTTATTTTTACTAGGATTCTACGCAACCCATATTTTTTTAAAATGTTTTGCAAATCTTCGTGTTTTTGCAAAATTTTAGAGATTGCATCTTTTTTCACCAGCGAGTTGGGATTTTCTATAAATTTCTTAAACCACCTTCGAATTAATTTATCTTCGCTAGGAAGAAATCTTACGCGTCGAAGAAATAACGAGCTGCCTTCATCCTCGGTAACTGATTCGCTTTCGCTTGGCGGTAATACGTTACAGTGCTGTTCCACTTCTTTTTCATCCACGTTTGCAATTCTGTCTGTTTTCAGACTTTTAAGTGCATTCCTCCGTAGAGAATATGTCTGACTGACAGAATTGCGTTGCAGATATCTGACTTTGTCTCGCATCTGTGATTCTGTCATTGATGGAAACTCGCCAGGAGATATTTTTTCTCGGACTGCATCAAGAGTAATCGTATCTCCTGACATTATCTCGTTGCAAAACCTCTCCTTTAACTTCTCATCTCCACCACACCGCATTGTTTCATTAATTTTAGCAAACGTTTCCGAAACGTTTTTTGCTTTTTCTTGAAGAAAGTAAGACTTGCTAGCTGTAGCCTCACTGTGGCACATCATGTTAGCTAGATCTCTCTTTAGTTCTGGTATCTCCCCATGAACTTTTGATACAAATGATTTTCTCACAAGGGTTGCAGTGAGCCTCCGACTTTGTTTTTCTGCCAAATTGCAATTGGTGGCGCGCTGGAAAAATGCTGAAAATTGGTCACCAACCAAAGATGATGACATAGGTCGCCCCGCCCAGCTCACAAACACGGGATCTGATGAGGAAATGCCAATACCCGGGAGCATATTGGGAATAGCAACGTATGCCTGACATTCTTCGTACAGGGCTTGCGTGAAAACCACGATTCGATGGCCAGCAGTTGAAGCGGTTTTATGGTCTTTGACACTGACCAAGTGTACATTATTTTGGGCGATTTTGCAGGTGTTAAATTCTTTTAACGTCATATTCTTAATTGCTCCCGGACGACTTGCGTTAGACAGAATAAGTGACGAGATAAGGTAATCCCTACAAGACGCAAAAATTTTCACATTTGGCGCTTTTGAGCTTATTCTGAATCGTTTCAGGTTATCTCTGCATTCTTCTACCAACTCAGAATGATCATACTCATGCAGCTCTTTTTCTGTTAATAAGCAGGCTAAATCTTCAGCCTGCTTCTCAAATTTCCGTATATTAATTTTTTTCTTGTAGGTCGACGACCAGTTTTGGACGCAAGTCATCATTCGGTGACATTCTTGAGATGATGCATAAACAGTTTTAGGGTTGTCGCAAAGCACAAATTCATAAAAACGCTTTAATGAATTTAAATATGTTCTTATGGTCCCAGGAAGTCTCATCTTATCAAAAAATGTTAGCCAATGATCTCTTAATGATTCTCGAGTAAACAACTCTGTCGTGTTGAACTCACCAGGACTTATCATCTTAAGTGTACTTAACACTTGTCGGCAACATTGTTGGGCGCTTCTCTCGTTCTTAAAACGACCATCAACACTCATTAGCCAATGCTTAAATTGTCCCATAAGGCTGTCAATAGAATTTGGCGTCATCATAAAATCAATGACTTCATCTTCATCATCTTCCGACACTATAAGGTAATAGATATATAGCGTCACAAACCATGTCATTAAAATTGACGCTAGAGCTACGCAAATCTTATTTTTGCAGTGGAGTAAGCAATCTCGGACCCAGCTATCTTTCCACGCCCATGATTATGACGGCTAGCCATACTGTGGAGTAGAAAATGACCTGGGTACGAAGAATAGCTTACTGAATAGGTTAAAAGCACAGAAAAATATTTTCGTAGTAATTGTTTTTGCAATTACGCCACACAAGACAGTTTTTAAAGAGCGATCCAATAATCTTTAACGTACGGTTAAGCAAAAAAATTGTTTCATCACCAAAGAATGTAAATGATGTTATTTGAGGAGGAAATAGATGAAATAAGAAAAATGTATGTTTTTCCAAGTGGTAAATACCAAATACATAAATGGTTTTATAAAATAGGTTCAAAAAAGCTTATGCAATTGATAAATAATTTTTTATTCTTTTAAAGATGGAACAAAACAACTTTCTGTCAAAACTGTGACGCTCCCGATGGTACACGTGTTTTTATAAGAAAAGAGTATATAAGAACATGTTAAGAACATTATAAGACTTTGTGAAGCTTGACTGCATATTTTTTCCATTAAAGTATAAACAAACGATGACAAATCCAAGTAAACAAAGGAATATATACAGTAAAGGTAGAAAATTAAGAACATCTTAAGAATATTTATAGGCTGCATTTCGAAAACGTTAAGAACTTTGCCCAGATTTCTTCCACTTCAATGTTCTTATGTGTACGCTATGTACGAATTATTCCAAGAAAGCAACATAAACGTGAGAAAATATACATGAGTTAGCTTACCGTCACTATGATCATATACAGTTTCCGCATTAATCTTGTTGTTGTCAACGACAAGGCCTAAATTACAAAATTTAACAAATAAGAAATGGCGACGTTCTACCAAAAACAACACCGCAGATATTCAAGTATTTAAATATGTTTGAACAATTTTTTACCTGTGTTTTCATCGGGAAGTATTTCGGTGTTGTCAAATTCTATGTCATTTTCTAAATAACAAATAATAGCAACAGTCAATGATAGCACGAGGGATTCTAACAGTTAAGGTTTCCATTTCAGATTTCAGTGATTTTAGCAACAAAAAAACACATCTGTTATGCGCAACTTTGTAATTTCTGCACCACTTTGTAATTAGGAAAGCTGTGCACTTTTTTTAAGTATGTTATATGTCTTCCTTGAACTATTCAGAATTGAGTGCCCATTCATTAATTTTAACATTTTTTTATTTATAAGAACAATCTCTTTGAAAGAGAGAAGGTCACCAAATGTTTTTATAAAAGTTACCTCTCTCGAATTCTATTATTGCACTTTATAAGAAACAGATAAAAAACAGCATGTTTCGCGCCAACAGGTAATAAGGCAATATGTGTTTTTTACTGCCTCTTAACACATCTATAAAATCACAAAGGAAATAATATATTGAAAATTAACTACCTTATTGGCCCTTTTTACGCCGGCCCTAATTCCGCCTTTCGAGAAATTTGGTGTAACGCCACTTTGGGCCGTGTTTTACGCCGCTCAAGGAGTAAGTAAATAAAAAAATACTAATTCAAGGCTTCTAAAAGTAAAGTTTTTAGTTTTCTTGAACAACGCCTTTTATATTAATCAACAAATACTGTTTCTTAGCCCTGACGTGTTTTTGTTGTAAAATGATGGACGGATTACTGTACCTCAAAACGTAAAAACAAAAAAGTGCACGTGTCACATCATGGCATGGCATTATGTTTATAGCTTTTTACCCCTTCGCTTTTAATATGCATAAAGCGTCGAGCAAATAGTCAATGTACCGTCGTTCAATGCAAACAAGCGAAAAAGCAACAGTTCCTTTAGATACAACTTCATATCTTTTTGGTATCGTTATCGTCATCATATGTTCTTATATAGTCTCCACTTATAAAGAGAACACGTGTGATCGTAATTACAAAGTTGCGCATAACAACATCAAATTAGTGAATCAAAACTAAGAGTTTCAATGGATATAAATTGACCTAAAATTGTGTAGAAAAAAATAAAAAACTTGAACTTTAAATTCAACTATCCGAATAAATCTACGTTTTCGAACTAGAATGTTGGGTTTTTATTGCAACAGAAAGGTGAGTAAAAGAACTAAAATTTTGCCTTTTCTAAGAATAAGCCATGCCATATACCTTTGGGGAATAAATTTTGGCGTAAGCTTAATTTGATGGGTGACGAAACTATTCCAAAAAAAACATGCTGGACTTGGTTTCTCCTAGTCAATATCATTGGTATTACAGAATAAAATAATTTGTAGGAAAACATTTTATCAAACATACCCTGGGTTTCCTGATTTAATTCCTCTTCTTTAAATTCTTCAGGGATGGATGGACATTCTAAGAAAAAATTAAAAAACTAGAAATGCGATAACTAGAAAAAATAGGTGGAAAAGGTGTAATTATTCTATCAAGCTTACCTTCCTTTTTATTGGTGAATGTACTGTCTGGTAAATCTATAAAAAATGATCAATAATAAAATTTAATAACTCCCAAATCTACAAGTACCATTATATTTTGGCGAATTGTGACCAGGCTTGCAGACATTTTAAAAAGAAGAAAGTGTTTGCGGAAGTAACTTTTGCGTTTTTTGAAGAATTCGCAAAAGTTTTCCCGCAAAATGTTCTGTTTTCGTCGAACCGCAAAAGTTCATTCCCGAAAAATTTTCAATTATAAATGGTCTCTGAGAATATCGCTGCTATAAAATTCATAAAAACTAGTCGAAGTACATATCTGTGAGGACCGTGTTACCTTTAAATAAGTATAAAACGTAAATATAGTTATCAGATTACAAATAAACAATAAACAATAATTTTCCTTTCTCTCAATCAACCGCAAAAACGTCTAATTTGTTAGAACCGCGAAAGTTTGTTTCCCGCAAAATGTAAAAAATTCTTTCGGCAGTTAGAAAAAATTTCTTCCGCGCACACACTTCCTTCTCTTAAAGTAAATTTCTCAGAATAAAAAAAACAAGGTTTTATTTCTCTCTTAGTTGTTATAAATATTCTACCAGTTATATTGTTTTACTATGGTTTTAAGCCCCCTTGGTTTGTGCCCTTGCAAACTTCCACACAAAACGCACTGAAAATGGGACTCGCTAAAATCAATCCAAACAAACATTTATCACCTTGAGATACAATATTATTTTTCCTGTCGAAAAACGTACTGGTAGGAAAGAATCGTGATGATGTTGTCTCTGGTTGCTTTATCGAATAAGTCCATGGTGCTAAATAAGAATTATAATATATATTATAATTACGGTCGTATTATAGTAGGGCAGTGTTATACATCATTGGTGCGACCGCCCAACGCCAGAGAGACTTTAATTCGGATTTTTGAGAACTCAAACCTCCAGCGGAAATGACGCTGTCACCTCACTAAAATTTTGTATAATTTGAATAATATTGAAGTACGTGCTCAGCAACTCGAGTTACGTTTTGCTGAAGAGTGTGCGCAAATTGATATACAACTTCACAAGAAAATGGCATGCCGTGAAAAACCATTATCTCCTAAATTTTTATCATCTTCGTTCTTCATAACCACGACTTAGATGCAAATTCGTAAAAATCTCAAAAATCAGGGCCACTCACGAAATTGATATTCAAACAAGACAGCTTAGCTGCGGGCGACTGCAGGCGCAGATTGTTTTCAGTTCCGAGACTCTCACCCGCAGGGGCTTCGGAGTGACTGCGCTCAGGCGGTCGATGATTTAATAGGAATTATAAATTTGTATATTAATAACAGACCTTTTTACATACGGTTTTTAATGTGTTAAACTGTAGAAAATCGGGAATAGGGAACTTTAACAACAGCAAAGCATACTTGATTTAATCCAGTTTTTGTCCTTCAAATACACTGTAAAGCCTAAGACTGAATTTGTTTTTGAGTTTAAGTCAATCTTTCAGAGATTAGTCCCTATTTAAACCCTTTTTAAGATCACCTGTTTATAAAATTACTTTTTCAATTTCTCGATGTTAGTTATTTAACACAATTCAACATATCTGGAAGGCCTAAAAGCAATTCTGCTGAAATATAATAAAACAGTATAACATAATTAAAAAACTGTCTTACTTGAATTTCCACATTGATCAACTTTTCTACTTTCCACATTCAACCTCTTTGAAACAGTCGATGATGCTAACCAAAAAAAATGCAAAAAAAGTTCGCCACGCTATTTATCAAAAACTTATAAAATAGTTAAAATATTAAAACTGTTACGGTAACCACCGCAGCTATGTATTAGTACACAAACCTTCAATATGCAGTTTCCTCTTTCTTTTTTCCTTATACTTCGCCATGTCAGTCAGCTCTTTTACGTACCAATCCGGGTCTTTGTCGTTATATGGATCTTCTTCAGAATCAGCATTGTTTTTTCTTGCTTCGATGTGAACAATTTCGCTCGGATTCGATCTAACAAATTTCCTAAAGTCCTTGTAAGCTATTTCCTCCTCGTCACTGGTATCATCTGTCATTAAACCGTCATCTGCAACAGGATCTACACTTGACTCTGGTATGGCTTGGCTCAACAACTTTTTATATTTTACTTTGTCCTTGATTTTATGGGTTTGTTTCAAATGGTTTTCAATTCTTGCTACAACCTAGACATTAACGTTTCATATTTACCAGCAAAATATTTTTACAATGAAACCTCGTAATAGCAAACATCCTTTGTAAGGGAACCTCTCTACAGCGGTCACATTTTTCAGAACGGATAAAATGACTATCATAACAAAACCTCTATATAGCGGACAATTCACAGCAGGAACCTCTTTTTAGCGGACGTCATTTTAAGGTTCCAATTTACATTATCCCCTACAACTGACCTTACAGCGAACACGACCAATAACTTGTCATATAAAACAATTCTTGTAGGATGCTTGTCTATATTTTACTTAAGATAATTTTTGTTTAAGAATTTCATTTTTAGCCAGCTAATGGCTTTTTCAGGAGTATAAAAATGAAAACTCGCAAGGATATCTTGAGTCTGTTTTACTTTCCGGGATTAAAGACAACATATTTGCAATTGTCTTCAGCTCTCTTTTTCGCCAAAACAAGCATTTTCACATATTATGCGGTCGATTCCACCATATACTAACATCCAAGAATAGGTTTTTGAAGCAATATAAACCAATTTGGAAAGAACTTCTATGTAGCGGGCATCTCTCTATAGCGAACAGAAGAACTTACTTTGTGGCAGCCATCAACAGGACAGAGTTTTTTTTCGTAAAAACGTGGTTTACTTTTCCGCAATACAGAAGGCAAACGACTTTTGCCTTTATAAACATTTAGTTGACTTTTTAAACCAACTGCACGGCCGTAATCAAAGTTGTGTTGGCCAATAAGATGTTTCTTTAAGTCAAGTCGTTCCTCGTTGCAAATTGGACAGCGGGTTTTTGAAACCACGATCTTAGAGGCATGCTGTCGATTTTTTGCATCGATCCATTTTTTGAATACCTGTAAAGCGAAAGTTAGATAGGTTCTCTGTGACTCACGAAAAACCAAGAAACTAAACAAACACCCCTTGCAGGCGTAAAGTCCAACGTGAAATGAACTGTACCTCAGTAGCACCATTGATATCGTTAGCTACCATCTTTATCTTTAATTGATTGCTATAATTGTCATCGTCAACCTAAAGTCAAGCATTGTAATTAATTGTTGTTTCAAGCATTCAAGCATTCAGGTTTTCTTGCTTGTTACACGCACGTGGTAATAAAACAGACACCGTTACAATTATGAGGCACGGTGTCCCAACAAAAGTCGATTCTAAGGCTCCTTTAATAGGTAAAAAATAAAAATAAATTAATCTTCTTTTTTTATTTGGGGAAACGTAACAAAGACCTGGAAAAGCGGATGAAAGGCGCGTTTAGAAAGTTGAGGTAAAACGCTTGAAATCAAGGCATATTTGCGCAAAAAACCTGCTAAATGTAAAAAAAATATAGTTTTAATGTGCGTTTTCTTATTTTTATAAACAGGATTCTCCAGTTGAAATAGTGATTTTTCTGCGACAGTGCACGCTTAATTGAGGGAAGGTGCCTACATGTTTTTTATTTGAACATAAAAATATGTTAGTACCTTATTATCATAGGACTGTAGGGAACTCTTTTGACTTACTTCTTGATCGTTGGCTGCTTCAAGTAATGTTTTCGTACATGCTGAAAAAAAATAAAAAATTAACACAATTATATTGGAGACACAATCCTCTCTTCATGTCGCACTACTTCTTACTTTTAGCTTTATTTAATCGAAGCAATTGCGCTGGTATTCTCATCTAATTTGACAATGTATTTATAAATCAGGGGGTTATTGTTAGATTCAAATTTTTGTAGCACAGCTAGGGCAGAGACTTTCTATCCGCAACACAGGGCTAACAATTGAAATAGCTAGTTATCAAGAAAGTTACCTTCACTGGTCGTATCAACGCTCGAAGTAACAGTTGTCATAACCGCAGCTGTCATTACCACTTGTTCCTCGCAGTTATCTAAATATGTGGACGAAATGTGTATATATACGTTCAACAACACCTGTTAGTTATGAGAAGATGGATATCTAGAAAGCTTCCATTTGTAGTTAGTTCGAAATAAGATTTGTTTGCTATTTGAAAATCCATTTCTATCGGTAACACATGATCAACAATTGGAACTGCTAGTTATAAAGAATGTTACCTTTACTGGTTGTGTCAACGGTCGAAGTAATAGTTGTCCTAACCGGAGCTGTCATTACCACTTGTTTCTCGCAGTTATCTAAATATGTGGACGAAATGTGTATATACACGTTCAACAACACCTGTTAGTTATGAGAAGATGGTTATCTAGAAAGCTTCGAGTTGTAGTTAGTTGGAAATTATATTTGTTTGCTATTTGAAATCCATTTCTATCCGTAACACATGACAAACAATTAGAACAGCCAGTTATAAAGAATGTTACCTTTACTGGTTGTGTCAACGGTCGAAGTAATAGTTGTCATAACCGGAGCTGTCATTACCACTTGTTCCTCGCAGTTATCTAAATATGTGGACGAAATGTGTATATACACGTTCAACAACACCTGTTAGTTATGAGAAGATGGTTATCTAAAAAACTTCGAGTTGTAGTTAGTTGGAAATTATATTTGTTTGCTATTTAAAATACATTTCTATCCGTAACACATGACAAACAATTAGAACAGCTAGTTATAAAGAATGTTACCTTTACTGGTCGTGTCAACGGTCGAAGTAATAGTTGTCATAACCGGAGCTGTCACTACCACTTGTTCCTCGCAGTTATCTAAATATGTGGACGAAATGTGTATATACACGTTCAACAACACCTGTTAGTTATGAGAAGATGGTTATCTAGAAAGCTTCTAGTTGTAGTTAGTTGGAAATTATATTTGTTTGTTATTTATAATCCATTTCTATCCGTAACACATGACAAACAATTAGAACGGCCAGTTATAAAGAATGTTACCTTTACTGGTCGTGTCAACGGTCGAAGTAATAGTTGTCATAACCGGAGCTGTCATTACCACTTGTTCCTCGCAGTTATCTAAATATGTGGACGAAATGTGTATATACACGTTCAACAACACCTGTTAGTTATGAGAAGATGGTTATCTAGAAAGCTTCGAGTTGTAGTTAGTTGGAAATTATATTTGTTTGCTATTTATAATCCATTTCTATCCGTAACACATGACAAACAATTAGAACAGCTAGTTATAAAGAATGTTACCTTTACTGGTTGTGTCAACGGTCGAAGTAATAGTTGTCATAACCGGAGCTGTCATTACCACTTGTTTCTCGGAGTTATCTAAATATATGGACGAAATGTATATACACGTTCAACAACACCTGTTAGTTATGAGAAGATGGATATCTAGAAAGCTTCGAGTTGTAGTTAATTGGAAATTAGATTTGTTGGCTATTTGAAATCCATTTCTATCCGTAACACATGACAAACAATTAGAACAGCTAGTTATAAAGAATGTTACCTTTACTGGTCGTGTCAACGGTCGAAGTAATAGTTGTCATAACCGGAGCTGTCATTACCACTTGTTCCTCGCAGTTATCTAAATATGTGGACGAAATGTGTATATACACGCGCAACAACACCTGTTAGTTATGAGAAGATGGTTATCTAGAAAGCTTCGAGTTGTAGTTAGTTCGAAATTAGATTTGTATGCTATTTGAAAATCCATTTCTATCCGTAACACATGACTAACAATTGGAACTGCTAGTTATAAAGAATGTTACCTTTACTGGTCGTGTCAACGGTCGAAGTAATAGTTGTCATAACCGGAGCTGTCATTACCACTTGTTTCTCGGAGTTATCTAAATATGTGGACGAAATGTATATACACGTTTAACAACGCCTGTTAGTTTTGAGAAGAGGGATATCTAATAAGCTTTCAGTTGTAATTAGTTGGAAATTAGATTTGTTTGTTATTGCAAAATCCATTTATATCAGTAAGCCGTGATCAACAATTAGAACAGCTAGTTATAAAGAAAGTTACCTATGCAAGCCTCCATAACAGTCCCGGTAACAGTTGTCACAATGGGATCTGTCACTGTTATTTGGTCCCCAGGATTGTCTAAATAAGTGGATAAAATATAATACACTTTCAATAGCACCTGTTAGTTATGAGAAGATGCATATCTAGAAAGCTGTGAGTTGTAGTTAGTTGGAAATTAGATTTAGTTGCTATTTGAAAATGCAATGATTTAGACAATGATGCGGTTAATAACAACTCGGGCATATACATGACTTATCAAGAATTTCTATCCGTAACTCATGACCAACAATGAGAAAAGCTAGTTATAACAAATGTTACCTATACAAGCATCCATAATAGTCCTGGTAACAGTTGTCACATTTGAATCCTTCGATGTTACTTTTTCTTCAGTGTTATCTAAATACGTAGGGAACATTACTGTGAATTCTTAAATCTGTTTGCTGCAAAAAATATAATGAAAAATAAAATATAATAAACTAGAAATATTCCTTTACCATTGCTGCATTGATATATAAGCTCATCAATAATTGACCAGTCATATTGGACAGGAACAGTTGGGTTATGTTCTATGGAAGGGGTATCAGACATTTTTAAAATAATTTTAACGTTAAAGGCAAAGTTCATTTTTAGGATAATTAAGTAGAGGATGCGTCCTTCTTTACCATTTGATATTACGAATTCTAAAGTTTAATCCTGAAAAAATTCCAAACAATCCATATTTTTTAAAAGCAACGCAGCCTGAAGTGCTAAAATTTCAACCAACTGTTGAGCAACAGCCGCAGCATCATCAGCTTTAAATCTTATTAAGTTAAAATGAAGACTCTCCACGAATTTCCACAAAATACCCCAAAAATGCATAAAGAAAAAACAAAAAAAAACAACAACAAAAAAACAATAACAAGCAAACAAACAAATAAATAACTACACAACGTCTAAGTATTCTTTTATGCTGCGTTTACCTGGAACTAGGTTTCGAGTTGGCTCGGCAACAGTAGCGCAAGCGGTACGGCTAAAATCTGCGGCATCCACATTTTTATTTTCTGTAAACGAGAAATTATAAACGATTATATAACTATTATAAAGGATTCACGACGCAATGTAAGCGTTCAGCATCCCTAATATAAACTATTCCGCTTATCCTTACGCCATACTTATTAAAGTTACCTAAAACGCATGATGGTTTTAAATTTGGCAACACGAAACGAACAAAAAGTTAAATCGGAAGAAAAGTTTTACCGTAAACTGGCTGCTTACTCAATTCGCCAGAGGATGAATCTAGTGCAGCAGGATCCGTCGTAGCGTCTACTAACAGAGGATAATTTACTTGTAAAATGTATTATTTTGACAGTAGCTGAAAACACTTATTGATCAGTCTAATAAAATACCGTGTTGTTGATAAACTGGTGTTTCAACCATAGGTGGTGTGTAATTACTCCCCATCTCGTCTGTTAAATCTATGGCGCACGCTAAATTATACAAATATTAAAATTTGAGATTTCGAAACATTTTCTTACTAGATTCTTATATACTACGGATTGTGTAACTGGATAATATTCTAGCTATTCTATTTTCATTTGACGATAATTTGTTTTTCTTGTTGTTTTAGTGGCATAAGATAATAGCAACTCCCTGAGTTGTACATTGTAGAATTCAAAGAGTAACTAAAGGTAATCTAAGTAAATTAATAACTAAATGTTTTGCAAAAAGTAAAATACTGGCTAAGAAAAGATTTTGGCGACCTATTTATTTATTATTAGTCTATGTGATCTAAACTGCTTAAACTGTTCACAACACTGCTGTTAAATTGTAAAACTATTCTTCTTTTGTACTTCTTATATACGTCTTCTTTTTTTTACAAACTATATAACGCTACATTTATCAACCTGAACTTTCTGTAAGTTTCTCGCATCTGAAGTCTATTCCACCCTAAACAGAATTATGATATCCATAAATAATAGGTTCTGTCGTACACAATGCAGGTAAAATGAAATTCTTATATACTTGCCCCGTGACTCGTTCCCACATCTACGATTTAGAGTTAGAGAAACGGAATATGCTGTAAAAACTCGTCATTTTATAAGAAAAAAAGCCTTATGAATGTCTTATTTGTTACATTTTTAAGCTTGGAAGCATTATTGGTGTTATCAACAAAATAAGTAACCATATAGGTAGTTCTTTGAATTTTACAACAGAATTTTACCCAATGAAAGCATTATGTTGACATATGGTTAGTTCTTTTAAAAACAGGTGAGGTAGATGTTAATGAAACTATGGTAAAGCAGGTATATTTTAAATATTTTTATTTCACAAATTTTCATTATTTGCATAATTAAAATTTGATCTATTGCTTATGCTGACACAGCGATGGTCGACATACAGACAGTATTGTTTACTACGCACCTCCACAACTTGCTTTAAAGTTGAAGAAGATAGACGTCTTGGTTTTTGACAGTCTTTCTACAAAGAGATATAAAAAGTTAATAATTATATAGTGTGGAATGAACTAAATAAATTTTAAACTATCAAATATACTCATACTTCTTTCCTCCACCACAAGCCTCTATATCCGTAATTGTATCGGAGTTCTTCACCAGCCGGAATGTCTTTAGTGGCGTATAAGCATAGATGAGGTTTGCCGTCAACAATATCCTTCCTCATTATACAATTACCCTTTGGAGAATCGTTTACAAATTTTCCTAATTGTCCCGAATTTGTGGCGTCGACGCTAAGAAAGTATCAAGAATGGTTTTATCAGAATATGGAGGATAATATAGCAATGCGTGCGTATAATAAAAATCACATTAGTTAAACGGGCACTAGTTTTCTTTTAAAACAATGAAAAGCGTACTTCAATGACACCGCACTTAAATGTGTTTATTTAAACAAATATATTCAATTTTTTGTCTGCATTACCATAGTGTTTTCTTTTCGTGCTGAAAGAAGTATATGAAGCAGCCTTTTCCAGCTTTCTCGTACACGGTTTCTACTTCTTCTCCTTCCGTTTCGGATAACAACTGTCCCTCATATTCAAGGACAAAGGCATGCTTTTTTATTAAATTGGTTGCAAAAACACCATATCCTACATGAGTGAAAATAATAAGAAAGCTCAGATTTATTAAGAGCCATTACAACTTCGTGTTAAATTTAACTGAAATTATCAGGTCGTGGAACACTTCAACAAAATTAGTTCTTTATGGTAATTTAAGTGTAAGAAAAAAAGAATGAGCGCTTTAAACCAAGTACCGGTAGCGAAATTTTATGGAAGTTAAATCAGCAACTAGATATTCGATACCTTTATTTTAGAGGTGACTCACAAATCAAAGAAGTATACCATCACATCCTCCCTGCCCGACACGTCAAAACCGAAAAAATATAATAGTTAGGTCAATGCCTGAAATCACAGGCATACATACTTATACATACGTTCCTGTGAAACGTGTGGATGTACAACTGATTTAAAATACGTCTTCAAAAATGAGAAGTTTAACGGTATGACATATTGATATTTCGGGTGGACGTTTAGTTAGTTTTGCAAGAAGATAATAACGACTAACTGATTAAAAAAATATTAAAACAATTCCTTAAGGAATCATACCTATTTTGTCATCGATATGATGTTTCACAAAGCTCGGAGGATCTTTTTTTGCTTTGCACCATTCAGCCATTGCAATATTATTATTATTAAAACTAGAAGATTAAATAATGTAAAATATTATTTTCTATACGGCTACTTTCAAACGAAAATAAACTCTGTATATTATCACAAAATAAAGAGAAGAATTTTAGGTAGCTGTCATCCTAGTTTGTAGAAATTCTAGGATGTAAGAAATTCATTAAAACGATGCAGTTTGGCGCTCCAAAGCTGATTTGACGTCGTTTAATGTCTTTTTACCTTAAAACACAACTTATTGACCTCCTTATCCGCTTTAAAAAATCCCACGCAATTAAATTCAAATATATGAGACAAAATCAGTGAAAGGTAAGTAAATTTTACGTAAGACATTTTCTGCATAAAGGTGGATTTCCATAGAACAGATTTTTGCGCCTTAGCGCAAAATGTGATAGCGATTTTTGCGACAACAATTTTATCGCTTGTGTGATTTGCATTAAAGTTCGTATTTTGACGCGAGACGGAAAAATCAAAATAAACCACATGGCAGCGTTGGAAGAATGTTATCGAGACAACCGCTGCTAATAGTGGCTGCATATATTGTATGGCGTAGCGAAATCGGCTGCTGACAAGTAAAAAAAGGTCATGTGGGTTAGACCACTATTCTTGCAAATACGGAGAAAAGGGTTATATAACATCTTGATTAAAGACCTCCTGCTTTTTCATCATACATACGTTTTTAAGTATTTTCGCATGTCACCAACAAGACTTGAAGAAATGTTGTCAAAGGTAGCGCCTTTTATTTATAAATTCTTAAGAAACACGAGATGTTACAACACCGAGTAAGAGATTGTGTATAACTTCGGCATTTAGACACAGGCGATGCTCGAATCACTATAGAAAATCCACTAAAATTAAAAAAACAATTTCAAGATGATATCTCGAACGTACGCAAAACTCCCCACCACTAAATCTTGATCGTCTAAACAAAACAGTATTTTTCGACCTCGTCCGATTTGTTATCATTGCTCCACTACGACACCCCTAAAACAACGATAGCCCTAGGATATCGACCACCGCTCAAAACATGACACTCTTTTGATCGCAAGAAACAAAATACTTTTAGTGCTTAGTGGCGAATGGAAGAAAAATTAATCGCTAAGTACCCACTGAAATCTTTTCTTATATGTGTACCTTGTGTATTTCACTGTATCAACACCATCAGATCCTGCAAAAAGTGTCCGCTACATAGAGCTTCCTCCTAAATTGGTTCATATTGATTCAAACACTTACTCTTGGGTGCTAGTATATAGTGAAATCGACCGCAAAATGTATTAAGAGGTTAGTTTTGGCGGAAGATAGAGCCTAAAGACAATATTCTAAAAAGTAAAACAGACTAAAGATATCCCTGCGAGTTTTCATTTTCATATTGGCTAAAAATAAACTAACAAAAATCGAAAAATCCTTAAAGGAAAATGTAAGGCATTGTCTTCAGGTAAATTCAGACACACTTCGTACAAGAACTGTTTCATATGGTCATTATTGGGCGTGTCTGCTGTCCGTTCCCGAAGATGATTTAAATTGGAACCCTAAAATGATGTCCGCTAAAAAGAAGTGTCTGCTACAAAGTGTCCGCTACATAGAGGTTTTGTTATGAGATCTTGACCGTCATTTTATTCGTCCGCTCTAAGGGATGTCCGCTAAAAGGAGATTTCACTGTATGCATTTCGAAGTGTCCTGTACGTAGTCCTTTAATTAATGAGGCAGAATACGATGAAGAGTTACATAATTATGTCAAAAAATCAATGCATAACAAAGTCCTTGTTGATTTTCGCATTCTTAAAAGTAAGTGCCAATATTATCTTGACTAATAGTATAAGAAAGGTATCATGACCCTTTTTCTCACCTGCCTTACTCTGGTTAAAAGTCCCCACGTGTTTTTTTGTCGATAAAGGATACAAAGATTGAAATGCTGTAAATGACTGATTAAACTCCTTAAGCACAAAGCAAAACTTACAAACAAGGCAATCTCTATAATAATACCGCATTCTGTTTAAAATGGTAGCCGAATCGCTACGTGGATAATCTGATGATCAGAATGTGTACGGCGTGCGTACCCGTGGATTTTTCCACGGGATAACGACTTATCTTATTGCTAGAAACATTTTGCATGTGTAATTTTTATTTCCTCTTTTTAGCCTCCTCCCTTTATTTATGATACAGCAGAATGTAACTTATTTTCGTAGTAATCGAGGCAAGATTCGCAGGCGCCTGATAGCAGAATACCGAAAATGACTCCACTCACTAAATGTTATTTCTCAAATAGCCTTAAGTGTTAAAGAGATTAAGGCTCTTATTTTCAGTTGAACTAAGTGAATATTGGAAAATAATAAGATGAATAAGTTAATGTTGTGTATTGATATCAATAAGAGATGTTGCACTTGAAATTCTATTATTTATTTAACACCCTCCACCTAATAACCCCCTCCCGCATCTAGAACCACTAAAATAAGCCCCACGGGGTCTAAAAAGAAGAATTACGGTATTCACATTTTTACATTAAAATCGTTGATCCACTTATTATCTGAAGACTGCTTTGCAATTAACCAAACCTTTTGCAATTAGCGCCTAATTTAAATCCTATTTAAAGCTCACATCTCTCAGGTTTAATTTTCCAGGAAAATCTCTCTCTTTTCTCTCTCTCTCTCTTTCGTTCACCTGCCCGCCCCTACCTCCGTTCAGCACTCCCTGAAACCTGTATGATGTGTTGATTACTAAAACTGTGTCCTATAACCTATACAAGACTGTTTAACCCAGTATTCGCTATATTCAATAGATCTTTCTTAAAGAAAAAAACAGCCCTAAATCAACCCGGTATCGACTTGTAGTTTCATTTGTAAATAGAATTTCAAATTCTTGAATTCTTTCATGAAAGAGTATTCCTATATTTTTATAGAGAAACTATTCACTTATAGATTTATTTACATTTTATGTATGGCCCAGACATCCTACCAAGATGCACTCGAGTTATTTTGAATAATTGCGTCTTATAGATGAGAGTAACACGGCCTAAGTGCATCCTAGTAGGCCTGAAGCAACGAAATGCTCAGCGCTGAAATTTTAAAACAAAAATTGGTTATAGATTTATATACACATAATATTATGGGCCGGACATCCTACAAAGATGCGCTAAGTTTTTTTAAATTCCGTTTAAGAAGTTCAAAGACACGGGATCTTAGCCTATCTTTGTAGGCCCAAGGCAACGAAATGCTCAGCGCTGAAATTTAAAAACAAGAATTGGTTATAGATTTATATACAGAAAATAATATGGGGCCGGACATCCTACAAAGATGCACTAAGTTCTTTCGAATTGCGTCTTAAGAGTTGAATAATTTTCTAAAATAATAGCCGTATTCAGGCTGTGTGCGCGCAAAAAAAGGTCGTGCCAACGGAAGCACGTATATCAAATGCGATATATTTTTATCCACTTTGTTGCGAAGGGAGAATTTAAGAACGGGCGACCCCGTGGATTTTTCAACAGCTAACGACTAGTATGGAATATTAGCGCATCTTCGTAGGCCCAAGGCAACGAAATTCTAGGCACTGAAATTTAAAAACAATAGTTGATTATAGATTTATATATACAGGGAATAATATGGGGCCGGACATCCCACAAAGATGCACTATGTTCTTTTGATTTACGTTTCAAAAAGTCAAATAATACGGAATCTTAGCGCATCTTTGTAGGCCCAAGGCAACGAAATGCTCAGCGCATAGGTGTGAAAATTAAAAAACATATCATAAAACTCCAATGCTTGATTATGAAGGCAATTTGAGATTCCAGATTAATAAAGGTAGCTACAACAAGGCTCGGTGTTTGCTGAATGATCCAATTTCATATATAGCGTCCATCTAAAAATATTTATATGAATATAACATACTATTTACGATTTTATTGGTAGGTAACGTCAATTAAAATTGCAGAATTTACCTGGAATTTGATAACACAACTGTGTTACATAGTTAAATCATCGTACTGTACTGGGATTGGAATTAAGGCTTCACGTAGTTTAACAGGGACAACCATGTATGAAATAATCTACAATGAAGCAAATAAATGAATAAATAAATAAATAAATAAAGTACCCCTTCTATGTACAGATCTATCTGTAATAATTTTTAACATTTTCTACCCTAGAGAAAACATATAAACTATCGACAATAAAACAATCGTACAATATATGTGCTCTGAGTAAATGTCATTGACAAGTTACTTTCACATTCCAACATCTCTTAACAGAATACAGAGCACTATTCATCTTATATTTTAAAGATAAATGTAAAGCAATGAAAAGCACAAAGATTAACAGAAGACTATAAAAATCACACACATTGCAACTATCCATAAGAAGATGTACGTAATGCGTGTAGAGCAACTTATTCAACTTTACCACATTTACAGTAACAAACATTTACCACGACATAGTAAGGGGTACTAAGGGGTCAAATGCTTTTAACATTTTCAGTTTGAAACCTAAGAATATGAAACTCTAGATTAATCTTATTTTGTTCTTAATCTATGAAGACATACGTTCTTATGCTCTTAATCTTTCATAAAATTTCAGCCTTAATGTTTTAAACTAGTTTCTCATAAAAAAACTTGTATTGTTGCATTATTTACCTGGACTATAGCTAATCTTATAATTTGTTTCCGTCTGTTAATACAGGAGTCTAATTTTTAATTTATTTGAAAGTTGCCTGCTGTTTTTGAATTTTTTCAATTTGACCCAGAACAACAAAAATGCATCATCATACATTTCTAAACTATGATATTTGTATTCTGATATTTTTTTTGCAGTATATATAAAAATTATATTCAAGAAACATGTTTACAATATAATTAATTAGGTAAATTAAACTTTGTATTTTTATTCAGTTTATTAACAATATTGGTTGGCATTTGAGGACCTATACACCTTGAGAACAACATAACCATTATATATAAATAACAATTTTTTGAGTTATATATAATTTAAATTTGCATTAATTTTATATGGGTGAAGCTAATTAGAATTTCGTATTAATATCACAATTAAAGCCACAAATTATATGTCCCTTTCAAACTCTTTCATTTTATTTCTGTTCAACCTTTTTTCCCTATGATATTAAACTGTATTTGTAGTATATATATATAGCTTTCTGGCCACAGAACTTGTTAGATGGTTTTGCGCTACTAATGTTAGACATGTGCATCAAACTTCAGTTGGAGGCAAAAAGTTTTAAAATTTTGCAGTAATTTATTTCATGAAATAAACATTATAATATACAATACAATACATTTGATATCTTGTTTTTGCTCCATTTTATTGCCTTCCTTTAAAATGTCTACTTAATATGAATAAAATGAACAAGATATTTACTCCTACATGAGACATAAATATAGTTTAAATTTTTTTCAATAAGTTACTTTAGGCATTATAATAAAGTATTGGTAATCTCAGTCATTAACTTGACCCATATAAAGAGGAAAAAGCTGAAAGCAAGTGAAGATCTTATGTCAATAGCAGACAAAACTTTCCTTGTTGAAGCTCTACTATAATGTTCAAAGTTGTTTTTTCGTTATATATATTGCATCGTCTTGTTGCTTAATTTCTTTTAAACAACTTCATAAAGTTGTTGTACTTTCGGTTAAGAAAAGCTTCACAGCTGTGAAGCTTTTCACAAGCTCTTCACAAGCAGTAGCTCCACAATATTTGATGAGAAAAAAACTTACCAAGTACAACTGTCTCTAGAGATTTGCCTTATTCATTTACCTATAAAAAAATTTATCGAACAAACAGTCGACATTCAGTGTCAGCCAGTTTATATTTTGTTTTATCTTTTCTCTGAAAGTTTGATTGACACTTTTAATATGTTCCAATCATTTTATGTTTTATTTGTTTAACTATGTGCCCAAAAAGCAATCAACAGCCCATTTATAAACACTTTTTTGTTCAATAAATATGCCGAAGTTACCAAAACAAATTTTGACAGAAAGAAAAGTTTACGCACTTAAAAATGTCTGCTCTCCTTCACCTTTTAATAATATAAAAAACATAAAGGTGTATTTACATATATATAAGAATATTGCAGAAAAATATCGACCACTTTGTACTTATAACAAAAATATTCAGCGTCTTGATGTAATTTATTTTTTCTTAAAAAATATATTGTTCAAAAGTATGTTGAAAGATTGACTATATTCAGCTATAGCTTCTTTGGGGTATTACCAAAAAAATTGGAATTTAATTTTTTAATTTAATCATTGGATCACAAAAGCCAAATAATATATATTCTTTATGAATATTCCTACGTGTAGCTAGGTCCTCCTTAATCTCTGCTTCTTTTGTTTAAAAGAAACTATTTAACGAAGGAGAGAACGTCTTTACCAAAATTGTGTAATATATAGCTAGCTATATATTTTATTGTTTTTCATCAAATTTTTATCATGGAAAATACTTTATTATATATATAGTATATATATATATATATAATCCTGAAAGTATCATATACTGTCAGAGGTTAATCCAGGAAATTACTTCAGGCATCGGTAATTCTCTTTCAACCTTTTCAGAAAACGAGAAACTCAATTTGTTTCTATATATCAAACGTATTTAATATTTTAAAGTGAACGTACAAGATCTAGAACTGTTACCACCGCATTTTTCCCCTATTCATGATTACAAGAAGTAACACAGTTTTCATCTCTCTATTTTGGGAGCCCAAATTGGATGTCCCCAAAATCGGTATAATATATATAACAATCGGTATATATAACAAATAATTTATGAATGTTGTGTGTATGTAAACTGCTACAAGTTTTCTACTTAGCTAGGTTACCTAGTATATCCTTACTAAATCCTGCTATATATATACTATAAATGTGAACAGTGATCCATCTAATAAAAAAACTTGTGCACAGTTTTAAATGTTTGACCTCTAGTTCAAAGTTAATCCTTGGCCCTTAACTAATATATGATTGTGGGGGCTTAGCTTTGCATAACTTTCAAGTAAGAAAATATGTTAAAAGAAAAGATGAGGGCATCTAATCAGCTAAACTAGCTCTAAAAGGCCTAGTGCTTTAGCTGGAGAAGAAGATAGCTAGCTAGCTAGCTAGAGCTCAAAATATTTGCTTTAAGATTTCAGTAGTTAGCTAGCTAGCTATGTTAAAATCTGCCACAGGTTGCTTTACGGAGAAAACATACAAATATGAATATAAACTTATGAATATCAAAACTAATACACGAAATATGAACAATAAAGTCACCTTTCTCTAATGCATTGTCCAACAACATAACAACAAATCAACAATGCAGTTAGTTCAGTGCGCCGCCACCATTGCTGAAACTTTCTAAATATACGGCACACGGCAAATCAAAAAAAGGGAGCAGGAAATCCAAAAAAGGGAGCGACAATCCAAAAAAGGGAGCACTCAGGGAGCATTCAAAAATAGGGAGCAATATTTTCCAATTTAGGGAGCACCATTCCAAATTAGGGAGCAAAATTTTCCAAAAAAGGGAGCACGTGTTTGCTAACTAACTAACTAACTAACTAACTAACTAACTAACTAACTAACTAACTAACTAACTAACTAACTAACTAACTAACCCTGTCCCAAATGGTCAATTGCAACGTCACAGATTTAAACTTCGTACCTAAACTCTCAAGTACTTGGAAGTCATCTAAATGACGTTTCAGACCAAAAGTGGTATTTGTTTTCGACAAAATTTGGCACAATTAACAAAAAATGTATACTGAACATAATGGTGACATCATCATTTTGATTTTTTGTTAACTAAATGCCGTTTAAGACCATAAACGTTTCAATCGCGCGACTTTCAACCATGAATGATAGGCTGTATTTTTTGTTAGCAGAAATTGTAGAATTGGGTCGCATTGTCGATGTTTCATAGTTGTGCATTTTTAATACCGAGATAGTTTATGCAGCGCCTGCATCTTGTTTAATTTCATTGGGTTTGATACTTCTTGTCGGCTCAAGAAAATGGAAATCCAATTTGCAAGGTTATTTATGCAATTTTGCTTCAGTATCTGCTGAATTTACCGCAACAAATTTTCACTAGGACTTCTTTTTATGAACCTTTTTTTGAATAATATTGTTCATTCTGGCTGTGTATCTGTGTATCTAGAGCTGTTTGACATAAACATCAGGGCCTAATTTTAAAGATTTGCCTCAAAGTAAGTAATTAAGAATAACAGAACGTTTAACGTCCTTAGGGGTTCCATCTTAATGGCAGCTTTTCCTCTCCTCTGACTGTAACAAGCAATTATATTACACTCTATAGAGAAATGCACTTTGGATTTAGCTTATCTAGTTGAATCCAAAATCTTAAACGGTTATTTTTCAGTTTAAAAATGCGGACGCAAAAATTGCAAATCTTATCTTGTTTACGCATCTTCTAAGCTTCAAAGTATCGAATATGAGATACCTTATCGGTAAAAAAAAAGTCGGCAAAAAGTGACCAAATTTTGGCTAGGTGACTAAATTTTTTACCGACCAATTTTTTTACCGACATTTTTTTTTGCCGACCGAAAATTTTTACCGACTTATTTTTTACCGACTAGTAATATTTGCCGATTTTTTGAATTACTTTTTAACCTCCAATTTTTTAGTTTTTTGACTTTCCAAAGTGATTCCAGGGATTCTAATCAAATTTAGACTTTGTCGTTTTATGAAATTTCACGCCACTGTTTTTATTTCATCAAAGAAGGTGGAAGTATTTCTGGTCACTTGCTCTCCACCAACTACAAAGTGTCCCCGATCCCTGCAGGAGGACTTGAAGTACCGCTTCTACTTACTTTTACAGTGAAAGAAGACAGAATTTTTTTTCTAATGAAAGACTTTATCAACAACCTATACGACTATGATTACACTGGCGAGAAGGAAGACAAAAAAAACGACGGAAGTGATGACGACGGCGAGAGTGACGACGACGAAATTGATATTGTTATTAACAATGATAAGGCAGAAGGGAGTGTTGAAGAAGAGAAAAATGATGAAAATGAAGAAGAAGATAATGCGAAGGAGCCGGGAGATGTCCAAAATATTATTGATAAAATCATTAATAAAGATGTTATTGAAATAGATTAGATTGTTGTAAAATCTTTGTTCTCTTTTAATTCAGCGGTGTCAAAAAAGTCGGCAATAAGTGACCAATATTAAAAAAATTAACCGGTAAAAAGTGACTAATTTTTGCTAAGTGACTAACTTTTTTGCCGACTAAATTTTTTGCCGACTTTTTTTTACACCGACTTTTTTTTTACCGATAAGGTACTGTGCTGCAATTCCAATCAATATACAGTTGCCGTTCGATATGTGGAACCCCGGATAAGTGGAACTTTCACTAAGTGAAACCACTTTCCCCGTCCCTTGGATATGTCTTCACAAACTCTCCTAATTTCTTAGGATAAGTGAATTTTTTTTCGGTTCCTATCGAGTAGCAACTGTATGTCTGGAGTTTTAGATACTATGATTGTCAATGGGCAGCAAGTTTTGTGGAAAACTTTATCCTTCAAATATATATAAAAAAACATAGTACACAGTGGGTTTAACAAAAGAATTATCAATAACATACCCATTAGCATATCGCAACATTGATCTTCCGAAATTTCATTTATATTTTCCCATCTGTCATTACAGCAGCTAAAATTTTAAATTGAGAAACAAAGTTTGCTTTTTGTTTACAAACTAAAATGTTCAATCAATCTGTCATAACTGACAATATTGTCTGTCACTGTGTCTTAATTGGCTTACACATATACATACATATATTTATAACTTATAATAAGTTTAGTATTCGAGCTATTTAAATGAGAATCGGATTTAAGTTGTTATTTTGTGATGTAAATACATCCAGGGCAAGTTGGAGAACAAACAGCAAAAAAGTTAACGTAGTTGATTGCTAAGCGTCGTTTAAAACAATTTTAACGTCCCGAAAACAATTTCAGCTGTAAATAACACTTCTTGAGTCTTTTTTTTGCGAAAAATATCACTCAAATATGTGTTACATATTACGCAAATACAAATTTGACCATGGAAGCCAAAATAATTGATTGTGAACTAAAAAAACTTTGTCTTTATGTAACAGACCAATTAGTTTGAAAAAACATTAAAAACTTTTTATTTTTCTGAAAAATGTCAGGTTATAAGAACGTCAGAAATTGTGTTTTATATTTGTCGAAGGGTGGTCTTTATATCTAATTTGGGCGTTGGCATTTATGCGACTTTTAAAGAACTTTTATAGGACTTGCATGGGATTTAAGGAAACTAACTTTTAGGTAATACTGCTGGAGCAGCATGGTGTACAAAAGCAAACTTTCGCAGAAAATTTTTTTGCAGTACTCAAAGGAAATAACTTTCCCGAGTTGCCGCAAGAATGAAATTTCAAGATAGAGGTAGGGATTGGTTATTATTTAATCGTTTAATTAAGGAGAGCTTATTGTAATGCGTATCTAACGTTAGGGATTTCGAGCAAAATTGCAAAATTTCTTCCTTTTAAAGTACCAAATATCTCTCAATTAACAGAGTTTTTAGAGTGTCCAAAAACTGAGAAACAAGTTATGAGTGCTTAACACGTACAAAAAATACAATCAAACGTAACCAATATCTACCCACAGTTTTACCCCCGTCATTTCTGAACGCTATCCATAACTTAGTTTCTCTTGATATTCTAAGAAACAGACACGTGGTAAAAATGATCCAGGACACAGGCAATCCTTTTTTATTTTCTTAAATCCTTGAAGGTAAAAACCGAAAATTATAGGCTGTAAAAAGAACTCTACTTTTCAAGTTACTGCTATTTACGTTTTAAAGATGTTCTATCTAGCTACATAATATTGCTTTTGCCGGGTGAACTTGCGTCGTCAATATTATGGAAACGGGTCGTTTATTTGCACATAAAAAAGATTTGTTATGCTCGATGCTCGCATTAAATTGGCGTAAAACTTTCTTTGTATTAACTATTATACTTCCTGAGTTTCAGAATTAAGGCATTTTAATGAAGAGTGATAAATTTAAAAAGGAAATTATAAATTTTGACCATATAATAACAAAAAGGTAATTTTTTTAGCAAAACGATTCTTGTAAAGGTTAAATGCTAAGCAGGCCAAATAACCCAGTGTAATAACATGTTGGTCAACACATATTTTCACATTTCCTAACCCAGGTGTAAATGCGGTTAATATCTGTTCGATTTACCACTATTAGCTACTCAACCTGTCGTTAATATTAGTTATCACATGGTATATCACATGTTTTTGTTGTGTGGCGTTCTGTTATAAAAGCGACTTAGTTTGTAATACCCACCACGATTTGTAATAAATTGCTTATTTTGTACTGCCTTATCGGTTAAAATTTCGTCGGCGAAATTTTATAACCGACGAAATGTTTTGACCGACGAATTTTTATAACCGATTAAAAATTTTGAAAAATCACTTAACTTGAGAGAGACTTTGACATCACCAGGTGCAACTCCGTTTGACAACTGCTTGCTTACTCTATCAGCGCACCACGTGTTGAACTTATGTGAAATGAATTTTTTGCCAGACTGATTGATGCTGATGTCTAAGGGTTGGAACTTATTCGTGAGATTTTCGCACATAATCGTTTCATTTCGTCGTTGTCTTGACCTTTAAAAGTATCCATGATAATCAAGGACCACTGTTCTTCTGGGTAACCAAGCTCTTTCTTTTTGGCAGATAAATAGGGGAAATGATTATTTTAAATAGATCTTCACACTTTTCTAAATTAGACCAATGATTTGGAGTATACGTGACATGAAAATTGGTCGGAAATGCAAATTTAGGTAAACATCTTTTTGACTTCCCTTGATAAATAAGCTGGACAGGGAGAAAAGCACCAGTAGCAGAAACAATAAAAGTCGCTGTAATTTGTCTTTTGTCATCAAGCCCTTTGATGGGGACATTTTTTGCCCCCTTCGATGAAAATGTATACTTCCCAGGAGATACATAGGAGAGAGGGGTCTGGTCGAGATTCAGAACAAGAGCTTGGGGAATATCATGATCCAATATAACGTATTTGAAATCTTTCTTTGGAATGTAAATTTTTCTTCTTCAAGAAACCTTTTTGATGGTTCCACTTTTCCAGTCGTGCCTTTCCTTTTGGTCCAATTCATTGATTTCAAGACATTACGAGCACAATTTTCAGTTAATTCTAGTGCTCCACCAAATTCTTTCAACAAACCTAAAATATTTACTAACCTCTTTTTCAACCTGAGAAATATTTCAAGTAATAAACCTAAAGCTTTAAAATAATTAATGCCGAAAATTTCCTACTGATTTGTCATTCGGGAAAATAAAAAACCTATACCTGGATCATTTGCTTTTATAACTCCTGTCATGGCGATTACCATCCTTCTCGAAATGACGGTACCTGCAAGACGTGAGTCTATTATAACGTCTTTTGTTTTTGTCAGCAATTCATCGGACAAAAGATTTGGTCGACCGATTTTCTTTAAAGTTTTGTCATTTTCATTGTTTTTGAGTGATGCTTTCCAAGAGTTTACAGAAGTTCGTTTAAATTTGTACTTGGGATATTTCTTTGAAAAATGATCAAGAGCATCTTTAGTGCTATGTCTCAAAGTATATTTTCCAACTTCTATGCGAACTTGCTTTGGTACGCTGTTGTAGTTTTGACGAGCAGTTGAATTTTCTACCTCATCCTTGACCGTCTGGATTTCTCATCTATTTACACTTTCTGTTGCAGACACAAATCTTTTTAGAAGTTGGTCCATCAGAACCTGCTGCTCTTTTACGGTTAAAGAATGCTCTTATATCTGTTTTCGACGACATTTTCATTAATAGAAGATTAAATGTTGATAAAAGCACTATTTAAACATTCGATTCGATCTTCGAATTAACTGTTCGAATAGCTTACTTTAATGAATGGCACAGTCTTTATTTCACTATATTTATCTTTTGTCTAAAGAAATATATATTTCCTCCGTCCATTTCAGATTAAAAAGTACAATTAATATTTATTTTCACACTTACATCCAGTTTAAGAGCCATAAACAACCATTTCCATCAAGTATTTGTTCATTTACACCAGAAGCTACCATTTTGATTTTTTCCCCGACAAAACAAAAATTCGTCGCCTGAGCGCATCACATGAATGTCAAAAATCTTAATCTGAAAAAGACTAAAATTTAACTATGCTTTTTGGTTACTAAAAATGAATTGATCGACATCGAAGTTAACATTTACAGCTAGCTACAAGAACATTGGTGTTTTACATAATCTGACTTTAACATTCGATGATTATAGCCAGCTGTATAGCAAGTTGTAGCTATGTACCTCAAATCAAGTTGAAGTTGTCACATTTTTCTATTTACTGGACATTTTTTGTGACGTTGCACTGAGGAGAAGTATGTTATCAGACATTAGGGGAAATATTATTGCAAAATTGCATTCCATCGGAAAAATGTTAAAATCGGTGACTTATTAGACCATTATTTTTAAAGTAATTCACGACCTAAAAAATACTTTAAAAACTGCTGATGGAAATTTTTGGGAATCGATAGGTAAAGAAAAGTGGTATTGGATTTCTTGACAATCTAGTTATATTGATGAAATAAAAAAGCTGCAAAATAAATAAATATCGTTTTTGTTCATCATCGATTATTTTGATAAAAGCATTGCCCTCAAAATCACAGGATCATATTCTTTTTCCATTTTGGAGGAATTGACGAATTTTGTTTTGTATTTAGCATGAGTTTATTTTGGCAAATGGTGAATATTTCAAATTTAGCGTTGCTTTAATTTGATGTATTTTGACAAAATTACAAAAGTCACCAATTTTTCCATTCTCGACCCCAGAGCTCTTTGAGATAAACCCGAAAGTAGCTCTGGACCCGTCTGGTCACGTGATGGATTCTGATTGGCCTATTATTAGAGGTCTATGTTTTTCCGCGAAAGATTGTATTTAGCATTTAAATGTAAACAAACATGGCGGCGGAAGAGGCGAAGGATCGAAATATGCTCCCTTTGATTATGACGTGACTGAATTTAAAGCAGATATTAAGGGCTAGCTATATATATATATCTACCAAGAACATAAGTCGGCTCTCTCTTTTAACAACAATTACTGCTAGTATTTGACCATTCTTTAGAGAGCTAAATTTTAGTGTTACACACATGTGGCCCCAAGTCAGAGGCTGAAGGGGGAGGTGGTTTCTAGCTAGCTAACATTACTTTCTTACTAGCTAGCTAGCTAGCTAGCTAAAAGTTACTGCATGCTATGCAAATGTTTATTCATGTTGTAGGAAATTGTTTTTTAGTAAGCCAGGTGAAACTCACAGCTTCGTTTGGAAAGTATATAGCTAGCCTAGCTAGCTAAAATAGCAGATGACTTGCTATAAACTTTGTTTACATTTTTTTCGGCAGGCAAATAGTTTTTTAACCAATCAGATCTTCTAAAAAGAATTATTAGCCAATTGAATTGCTTTATTTTGCCTGCTAAAAAAATAAAAACAAAAAATTTATCAAGATAGCAAGTCATATCTATACTGTCACCACTGGCTAGCTACACTTTTTTAGAGTTCTTCTCCCATCGCCCATAAAAATTATAAATTGGTGTTTCCTTCTGACGTTCAACGATATCCTATTTTCTTTTTCGTGGAATAAGATGCAGTGAAAAAACTTGTATTCAACAATGCTGTGATTTAACCATATTGTACCAACTTTAAAGGCGCGTAATCACCCTGTAGGCAACTTTTTTTAGAGGTGCCTATTTTATTGTAAAAATTGAAAGATATACATAAGAAAACATTATCCTGAAAATTTTATTGAAAACTGACAACCAGAACATGTTCAAATGTTTCATAGAAATAACAAACTCACCCCAATTTCTCTTCGCCTACAGAACCGCCATTGCATTTCATTGCATTTCATTGCACGAATCATGCGATAATAAACGCACGGCAAAATTGATCACATGGTTGCTGGATTCATGCCATTACAGAAAAAATAATGAATGAGGGAGAGTATCCGTAGCTGTGTTTCCATCGTAAGGCTTTTATAAATGTATCCACAAAGTTTCGAACATGATAAATCAGATAAATCAATCGAAGTTTCTGTGTTATTCTTTATTATTTAAACATTTTAACTTACTGAAATCAGACTTCTTTGCAACACTGACCACTTCTTGTTGTTGTTTCTGAAGACAGCTTCGTCTCGCTAGCTGTCTTACTTTTTGATTATTCTCCTTTGTTCAAACAGTTAGTCGTTTCCTTATGGAGACAGCATTATAGATCTAGACAATTAGAATACCTAAATTTTCAGAATTTCCCCTTTCATGCTATAAATTTAATTATCTCCATAGTGCTTCAACTATCTTCAACTATCACAATGAGCATTCTCCCCCGTTGGTTTTAATTATCATAATTAATAACCACGAGGCAATGCTGTGATTTCTTCTTTCTGTTTTGTTTTGTCTGGTCTCCAAAAACAATGACGAATAGAATAGAAGAAAATTAAATCTAAGTGGAGAAAGTGATACGGATGTTTTTACGCGCGGCCATTTTTTTAAACAGAACCAAAATTTCTTTCCACTATTTGATGCCATGTTTTGCAAAGAAAAAGCAAGCCAAAAAGAACAGCATGGTGAACGGAGCCTACCATATTGGCGATTTTATCGAACTCCATCTCAGAGCTCATTTAAAGTTAAGGCCGTTTGTTTACCTACTCGCCCATGTTGAATCGCCGTCAAGAGGAATTGAACCCCGGTCTCCCGCACAGAGTACGAGAGCTATAACCACTAATCTACGGCGCCACAAAATTGAAATAAAATTGAAGAGAACAAAACTTTAATAAAAAAGTAAAAAAAATGACGAAATTAGAAAATCTGAGCAAACACTTAAATTGTGGCAAGACCGCTAATATTTTTGGATTATGATTTTACGATATAGCCATTTTTCCTTAAACATAGTTTGGGTCTGATTTAAGAATTTTATTGATGGATTCGTTAAAAATATATAAAAGTTTATGTCTTCAATATTTTCTTTATTTTCCTTTTTTACAAAAGTGTATACATTGTATATTGCATTACCTTTTATCATCCGGAAAAGTAGAAATTTTTCAAATCTTTTGTCTTTTACAAAAAGTTGTGCTCTTACATAATACTAAAGTTATTATAAATAAAAAGACATTTTCGGGTAATTTTTTTTTGATTTTGACCCTATATCTGCAAAATTATGTTCCAAAAAATTTGCAGAAATAAATTCTACAAAACAAGATGAAAATGTTTGTTTGATATAAACATTCCATTACTGAAAAATTGTATAAATAAAAATAAAACATTTTTCTGTCATCATTTTTCTTTGGAAAAAATATTCAAACTGTAATTTTTTTTAAAAATGCCTTTTGATCGCAAAAGGCATTTTTATGGCATTTTATGGCATCCTAATTACAAGTGTTTAACAAAAAAATTCAGGCCTCTTATTCCAAGAAAAAAGCAAAAAATTTGCACATCGGTTGTTGAATCTAACTTTTCTGTGAAATGTCAAATTCAGTCAGGCTAACAAGTCTATTGTGTATCACAAACCTGATTATACCATGCAGGTTAGCTCCGTATTTGCTCAGTTGGCAGATCAACCTGCTCTAAAAAAATCATTTTTTATGCGAAAATTCAACCCAGGAAATGATCTATTAACTGTTCTGTTTTTAAAAAAATAGCAAATCATAGGTGTAAACAAACCAGCAAAATAAACGTAAAATTATTTGTATAAGTAATCCTGCACATTATCTTCCCAAGTCCTATAAACGTAAAATTGTCAATGAGTATTTGGTTTAGCTACCAATGATTTGCTAATTCAAATCTAAGGTTTCTCGTTTTTGGCTTTGCTTCCACTAAATTCCCTTAATGCAGAAAATACTCATATTTTTTGACAAAATAAAACTGATAAGAAATTTAAAACAAAACATGGTTGTTTCTTTTTTGGTTTTAGCTTGCAATATGCATGTTTTTGCTTTTTCAACCTGACACTGGCTTGCCAAGTGATATTATATGAATCGAGTCAACTCACCGATTCAAATTATCCTGAGTTGGAAAACGAGCCAGCTGACTTTAGAGGAGAGTTGACCTGCTTTATATAATGTCAAAGAAATTTTTAATACTGGTCTATTTTATGCCAGCTGGTTAACTTAATCACAAATGGGTCAATCCAACTTATATAATCAAGCTCTAGGCTGGTTTAACAAAACAGTTTTCACTTCACAGAAATAACTAGCTATGTCTATATAATAGCTAGAGATAGATAGATGGCATTTTTTTCTCTTGCAGTAGTAGAAGCCACTCTGGTTAAACTTATGATTAAAAATATAAGCTCATGATTGAAAACGGCAATATACTGGATAAATAGTTAGCTAACTAGTGTGCTAAATTTGTACGTATAGTGAGACTTATAGCTAGCTATATAGCTATAGCTAAAACTAGCACCTAAGCTACAAAACAGAGACTGACTACGTAACTAAGTTTCAGATTTACATGTAGCTTAAACATTAAAAAGTTTTTTAAAAATTTAAATAAGTGCTTTGGACTTAGAATCATCAAATTAAATTCCTTTTCAGGATCTTCCACTGTACTGCCAGATACGCTTTCTCAAGTTGTGCTTAATCACGAACCCAATTAGGTCCCCACAAACGATAAGTCAAATTAAAAACGGCTAGTTTACAAGCACAACATCAGGTAATCGAGTCACACGTGACCAGACAGGTCCAGAGCTACTTTCGAGGTTTTAATCTCAAAGAGCTCTGGGGACGAGAATGCAATTTTTCAACACAACAAAATTTCTGGTGAAAATGTCAAATTTATACAAGAATTGCCAAATTAAAGCTGTGCTTAAAAATTGAGATTATGAGATAAAACTGGTCGTGTTAAATATGGCTAATTTAAAATCCTATTATAAATGTTTGTAAAGATTTAATGATTTTATAGCCTAGCTATATATTTGCTACATGTAATAGCTTTGAAAATATTAAAATTGATAATAATATTTATAGTTGATGTTTTCATGTCTCTAGTTGGATGAATAAAAAAAGATTATAGAAATCCCATCCACAAAAATCTGTTATTGTGTGAAACCGAGTTGTGAAATATTTTTAAAATCTTTTTATCATGGTTAGGAAATCACAGGTTAAGCAGAATGCCAATGCAATGTGTTTTTGCATTTTTCTACTTAAATTTTAATTATTCCACGTAAATATAGCTAGCTATGCAACTTTGACTATTTTAGCTACCTTGCAGCTTGTCTAAGCCGTTTAGTTTCTCTTTTGATAATATTACTTTTAATACCTACTTAAAGAGTATAATAATGTATCAGGCAATAACTATTTGAAGAGTTGAATCAAATCAAAACCCAATGTTCACATTTCGTGTGTCTAAAAGCAGGAGTATTTGATGTCACTTAATGATCTACGCACATGGCTTCGTTTGTACGAAAACCGTTGTGTACGTAGCTGCGATTACTCCAACAATGCGGACCTCGATGTACAATCCCATTGTTTAGTTTGCGCATGCAGTATTTTTTTAACCGCTGACAGGTCTCTCATATCTTGTTTCATTATTTTTACAACTAATAATTTTTTTCAACAACAGTAACAGAAAGCAAATATGAAAGTAAAAAAAAGAGCTCAAATTTGTAAATAAATTAAATGGAACGCAAAATAAATAGAAACTATATTTAGTTCCTTTTTTCTGAAATAAATTTCAGCTAGTTGAAACTTCTAAAATACATAAAAATAATTAGTTTCTGTACCTTATAAAGTATTTTTGTTCACACTAAAATTTCCATAAAGTTGTACTAGACTGATACCGGTTTAAAAATAAAATGCCTCCTATTACATGCAAACCCCCATTTAGAATAAAACTTTGGATCAGGACATTTCCAGAATTTTAGCTCAAGACTCCCATCGTATGCAGAGATATGTGGCTTAATTACATATTTTTTCTTATATTTTCGAGCATTATTACAAGCTCCAACAGCACAGCGATCATTAGTTCCCATTTCACAAAAATCCAAGCATAAACAAGCTCCAAAATGGCTATAATCTTGTAATGTTTTGATTTCTCAGATACCCGGTCGTCCGGAGATGCATTGCGAAAGCGGGAAATTCAAATTGGTGTCTCTACCGATGAAAAGGTCTATTCTTTTGTTTTATCAATCTGTGCGTCTTGAAATGATTTTAAGTTATAATGGTTTTATCATTCATAAGTTTAATTCAAACCCGCTTCCTTCAAGATTAAAAAAATAAATTCGCGTTTCTGATATTTCCGTCTTTCTAGCAAACCTGTGTGCTGATTTCGTAGATTTACACAATAAATACATTGCTAGACTGAAAAAAAAATCCACGTATATATATTTGAGCCAGCATTGTTTATTTGTGGGCTTATTCAAGAATGCCTTTCTTCGAGTGTTAAATCGGTCATAGTATTCTTGGGCGTTAAATCGGTCACGGTATTGTTTGGGCGTTAAATCGGTCGCGGTATTGTTTGGGCGCTAAATTAGTCGCAGTATTGTTTGGGCGTTAAATCGTTCGCGGTTTTGTTTGGGTGCTAAATCGGTCGCGGTATTGTTTGGGCGTTAAATCAGTCACGGTATTGTTTGGGCGTTAAATCGGTCGCGGTATTGTTTGGGCGCTAAATCGGTCGCGGTATTGTTTGGGCGTTAAATCGGCCACGGTATTGTTTAGTTTTGTTACCAAAATAATAGGCAGATGTTCGGGAAATATTTCTTTAACTTATTCTTTGCTAATTTTTTAGTTCTCTACCACAAGCAGTGTTATGTACATGAAAAATTAATTGAGTACGAGATATTTAGAATTTTTTGTTAACAAGTTTTTAGGATTACATCTCCTATGTGTAGTGAAAGTTATTGAAATTCAAATCATAACCAAGGAAACGTAAGATTTTCGTACGATATTTCAATTTTCAATTTACACCCTCATGAATTCGTGTGGCAGAGACATGAAATGTATTATTTAATATTCAAATAAATATTTTAATAGTGAGAGCTAATCAAGATTTAATGGAAATATTAAATAAAGGCTTAATGTTTTTCAGAAGAAAAGTCTGGCAGAAGATTTGACATACTACACTCCGTTCCAAGTTGTAGTAGTTTTTAATAATTAATATATTTGCTTAATTTGAACAACATCTTTAACAATAGTTTGATTTTTTTTAAGTGACATGAAATGCTTTTAATTCTTCTAATGTAAGAGGTAATGTCGCATTCCTTTAAACCTTTATGTTAAACGTTTTCCCTTGCGCCTTTCATGTGGTTATCGGAGCCTTAGTTGGCTTAGGATAGAGGAAACATTGTGTCAGAAGTATAGGAGTGGGACAGAACTGCGCGAAACTTTGACCGGAGAAAAATTTCTCCCGATTAGTAACTAGAATATTTTAGCGTGATTACTATGGTAACGTGTTATTTTGTATTGTTTGAAGCCCCCTCTCTTGTGTCTAACCTTAATTGCACGTCTATTAGTCTTTACAAAATATAACACCAACACAGATTACATTACATTTATTCTAATTACCTTAAAATCAGTGAATAACAGCTATTGTTCATTTTAACATTCTGATGGCGGCTTGTCGTGGACAAATTTGATGCACAAAAAAAAAAATTGTGATCACAAAGCTTCCGTGAAGAAGGTAATGATATAAGTTTTGCTGAGACTGTTATCTAACTATCAAAACGGTTTTATAATTGATTTTTGCGATAGTGTAAAGTTAATTGGATTTATTAAATTAGATCAACTTGCAGGCAGCAGTTGTGGTTGTTCGATAATTTAAACAGATTACATCCTGTCTGTTCTTAATATTAGGATCACAAAAGCGTTTCGGGAACTTTTAGATCTCCAATATAGATATATATTCGCTTAACTGAACAACTGCTTCAGAAAAGAATTCGAAACCTATACCTCTTAAGGTTGTCGAAAATTGCTTCATGAAATGACAATGTGGTCAAAAAGATAACATGTTTACTCTCAGTGCTTGCGTTATGTTTTCCAAAATGTTTAAGATACAAATTAAGTAGGGGTGGTGGTGGTAGTGGTAGTGGTGGTGGTATTGGTGGTGGATTTAGAAACTTTTGCGGTAGCAGTGCTGTTGGTTTATACAATCCTAGAGTTGCAAACTAATGTCACTTGACAACGGTGACGTACAGATACCCTTTAATTTGTCAGGTAATTAAGGTAGAAAAAGGCTTCAGTGGGTAGTATAACATAGTGCGTCAAAGGGAGAAGCTAACTGAACAATATACTCGCATTTTCGTTCATTTGTGCATGTTTATATCCCGTCGATAAGCGCGATAAGAACTTCTTGATTGTTTCACAATTTAAAAACATATCCATATTAACGAATTAGAAGTAAGAACTAATTTGATTGGGTAATGGTTCACGATTTTTGAGCAAAAATATGAGAACAAAGTGGATTTTTCGATGTGGCACCGTATATTTAATCACAATTTTTACAGAAGATTTTTTATTGATTTATTGATTTATGTTTTATAGAAACAAATAAATAGCTGGTGATTTTACTCTAATTTTCATAAAAATAAGCCTTTACTCCTGAAATTAATTATTTAAAAAAAATAATCGGGAAACATATTAAAAAATAACAAAAAATAGTATATTAACTGCTTACAAGAGAAGGAGAACAAAAAATAAATAATGTATATATAATTGTTTTTCTTCTTCTTCTTCTTCTTCTTCTTCTTCTTCTTCTTCTTCTTCTTCTTCTTCTTCTTCTTCTTCTTCTTCTTCACGCAAGTGTAATTTTATTCCCAATTTTACAGCTGTTTCGCTTACGTTAACAAGTAACTTTTATTACATCGACAAAGTTGGAACTTTCAACTAAAACCCACATGCGATAACTGTTCTCTTATTGTGGAAAGGAAAAAGCACCTATATGTAGATGTTTTAGTTTTATTTACCCCGAATAATGGCAAAATTAAGAATCAAAGGAAATTTTGCGATTTTTTGTCTTCTTTATGAAAGGGTGCTAAAAGTTACAACGATTTATTATGCTTAGGAAAGAAAATGAAAAAGAAAACACAAAAGGTAGCTCGTCTTCATTTTCTTTTAGTGCATGTATTGGTTCATCGCGATATCATGACTTATTTATTAAAGAATATATATTTTTAAAGCTTATTTTACTTTATAAATAAAAAAAACTGATAGTACAAAGAGCTGTTCAGTTTAAGGTTTGTTTTTACCATTATAAACTATTGCATTGGTTAAAAAAATTATTGTGAAAACATTTAACTTTTTTTTAAATATCGTTAACAATAACAAAGTTTATAAAACCTGAAGTCGTGCTTTTGAGTTAAATATTAAAAAGTTTAACAAAGAAGAAAAAAAGAAGAAGATGAAAGATTACGGTAGCATTGTGTATCAAGCGTACATACTGTCACCGTTGGAACATTTGTATAAAGGCCAAATTTTATGGAGTATTCTGCCAATAAAATTTGCAATTTCTTAACGGATGGATATCAATAACATTGTTGCTTTGTTTTGTGAGTTATTTTTATTGCAACATCGACATCCGTTTGCTCTATTTGTTATCTCCAACATTTCACATCTCCAATACTATCTCCAATAAGTATCCCGTCTCCTTGACTTTTACATGTTAAATTTGTATTGCAAACTTTTTGCTATCATCGCATCTTTGGTCTCTTTCTTTTCATGGTTATCTAGAATGTTTCCATAGCCCTTAGTTTATTTTTATTATTTTTATTATATTTCCGAACATTTTCGAAAAGAAAGAGCACTGCATATATTTTTTCCGAGGCGTAAGTAACTTTTGTTTATGTACCAGAACCACTGCGAGGGAAATTATTTTTGTATTATTAAAAAAAAAAATTACAACTGGGATAATTCTGTTTTTTTTTGTTTTGTTTTTACATTTTACTTTATTTTGTAATATATTTTTTTGTATATCAATATTACTTATTATCAGTCCTACCTTTTTTTCAAATATTTATTCTGAACGTAATGTTTTTCTTGGCAATGCAGCATCTGATTAAAAGAATTTGTTCAATGAGATATTGAGTTCAGAAGGCCTTTTTAAATAACACATAAAAAACACTTGTTCGTTTGGGCAACAAAATTAAGTTAAAATTTTCAGCCGAATTTTAACGTTGTAATAATAGCATAGCTAAGTTTAAAAAACGATGTTATTTTGTTCCTTTTAATAGCTAAACTAGAGAATAACACCACAAAAAGTTACGGCTGCCGAAATTATATTTTGCGCATGCGTTACTGTCGCACATAGTTTTCCGTTTCTACAAAAAAAAGGAAAAAAAGAGGTGCCTAAAGCCTATGAAAGGTAACCTTATTTTTACCCATTCTTCGTTGTAGAAGCTGTTAAAAATTAGGTTTTCAATTTCTTTTCAAAAATATTTTGACAATACTTGACAATAAAAAATACTTGGGTTGGCAAATTTAAAAAAATCAATAGAATAATTAACCGAATAAATATATATTTTCGTGATATATATTTTTTCTTTTATTTTTCCGTGTGTCTAATTAATCTTTTTTTTTTCTTTTTAATAACATTCACAATAATTTTATTGTCGTTGTTGTTGTTGTTTTTTATTTTTAATTTTATTAGTTTTTTTTTACACTATCAAATTATTAACTTTATGATGAAATAGAAGAGAAGAGATATGATGTTATTAAAAAATAAAATCCTGCACAAAAATATTGCGACAAATTTCAATTTAGCATCAAGTTCTAAAACATCTCAAACATAAGCTACATCTCCTCAATGTTAATATTATAGACTTAAAATTGTATTTTTTATATGATAACTTGTGCTAGAAAAAAATGACTTTGATGGCCTAGGAGATCGGGCTTGCATATCTAACTTGTTGACACTCTTGAAAGTGTTTCATTTATTTCCCAAATCTGTTAATATAAAATTTGAATTTCATTTGGTGATATTTGCTTATAAATATTTGAAGTGCTTGGCAAATTACATAATTTGCAATTTGGATTCTTGGATACAATATTTGGTTTACTCATATTTACAATAAAACAACAATTCACCTGTTAGTCAAACCACTTTCAAAACTAACAACATTTTCACGAAACAAGAATTAACCTCCACACCAAAGGCAGTCGTTTTCTGATTTTATTTCAGGAACTGTATATGTGCACCAGTCAAACATGTTAGTTTAGATGGAAGATATAACTCACTCAACAAACATTATTGATAATTTGCTTTTTTTTCGCATTTTTTTTTATGCAATTGTATACGCGCTTTTTTATAATCACAACTTTTAAACAATACGAGACTCGAATTCTTTAAAAAATAAATCTGTTTGTAAGCAAAAGTCAGCCTGAAATAAGAAAAAAAAAACGACAGGGGTTACAAAAACAACAAAAGTTTCCAAAATTTTCGTACAACGACAAACGACATTTAAGGTACATGTCGGTTAGGCTGAATAAGCACGTAAACACTTGAATTTCGGTTTTTAAAGCAAATAATAAACAAGGTACAACAAAGCATGGGTTGAGCCTGTAAAATACAGAAGCTTAAGCAAAATTGAACATTATTCAAAATGTTGTGTTACTTATAAAAGCCTGTTACTTACGTGAGACACAGACATGTCACTTTCTCTTTCTTCTTTGCAGTAAACACAGTACTGTTACTATCTAGTACTAAGAAAAATTGGCATTGACTAAACGTCAAGAAAGGAAGTCAAAAAGACATGAAAAGCTTATTCACCTTTTGTGATTTTTGTGTACCTTTCAGAAGGAATTTATAAATAGTTTTTACTTTTTTAAGTACGAATTAACACACGCCTTTAGTGACATATCTTTTTATAAAGATTCTGCATGTCTCTTTTAGCTGTTAAATAATAGAAAGAAAGCAGAGAAGACGCAATGCAAAATATAGTATTGTACTGAATTATGAAGGTAAAAGACGTGTATGCATCCTGGTTAAACAAACGAAAAAAAGGTATTATAACAGTCGAAACGAAAGCAGCAACACTCCAACGAAAAATGACGACTTCAACCACGACAACGACGCCACGCCAACGTAAAATTACCGTCGTTTCGCTTGCTTCCCATCAACACGGTATTAGAATTGAAGGCTCCGACGCCGAATTACGTAGCCGTTCCATGTCAACAATTAGACTAGATAAAGTTATATCTGAAATAAAAGAATTCCATTGGCGAACCGAAAACCAATTGAAAAAGAGTGTTAAAAAACAAGCCAAGGAGCTAGGATGGTTCTTTGCTATCTTTGTAATATATATTATGTTTGGTACTTTTCTATTTTTCTACATTGAAGAATGTTCCGGAGCTTCAACTCCCAATGATAACAGTATACCTTATTATCCGATGGAAATTTCAAAACATAACAATCTGAATAAAACTTGTCTTGATCTTTACGATGCATTTATAGAGGAAATCGTCAAAAAATCAGATTTGAATGTAACATTGATCTCCAACCAAAGTGGACATTATCGACATTTTGATGCGAAATGCCAAAAACTGGTGATGGATTCGCCGCAACCCTTCTCCTTTTCTGCATACATGGAAGGCAAAAGTTGTGAGGTGACAGATATAAAGCTATTAAAGTACGCTGAATTCACCATCTTTACTTTACTCACTATCGGTAAGAAATATTTGACACCTCGTACTTTTTTTTGAATCGGCCTAAAACCCCGAGAATACTTCGTTGCAATTGATTATTGTTGAGCATCTCTCAGAACTGATAAGATGCTTTAAGTAGCAGCTTAGCTTTTGCTTTGCTTATAAAAAAGCTGTGGTGCCCCATTTGCTAAAACATATTGCAGCTGTAACGCCTGAAAACTTGGGGTCGATTCATTCAAAACTTTGCTATGTACTGAACGATTAAATTTGCTTAAAAGTAATTTAAACAAACATGGGAAGCTATGTATTACAAAATAATTTTCCCTTTTGAGCAACCTCGACGGGAAGTAGCTAGTAGTTTATTTTCAGCCTCTTCAGTTTGAAAACACTTCGTGGACACTAGGCTACTCTAAAAGGGATGTATAATAACAGAAATTACTGGCGAAAGAATCTTGTTATTTATTTTGCCCAGACGAAATAAATAAATTGGAGTTAATTATCGGATGAGTTTAAAATCTACAACGCTGGTCTATTTTCATGCCAATTGTTCGTTTTTTCTAATGTTAATGTGGTATACAGATAGGAAAGGTTATTGATGTGACTTTAAGAATAAGCTTGTGCGCAAAATAGACCTGAAAAGTTGTAACATCAATCACCAAATAATTTATTTAGTAACATTGGGCCTTTGTAATAATTACTAGTAGTGGTTCTCTCTGCTGGGATCGCAGTTGAATGGGTACAAATATATCGCATTTGCTGTTTCATCCATGAATATTTAGTGCGTCATTTAACACGACTTGGATTTGATCCCATCATCTTATTTGTGGTTTTAAGCATTCAAAACATTATTGCTTACTTTCAATCATTTGTTTTCAGGTTATGGCAACACAACTCCTATAACAACTGTCGGTCGTGTGACGCTAGTTTTTTATGCTGTCTTTGGTATACCATTAGCTGTCACCATGTACAGCGTTGCTGGAAAACTTATAGTGCAAATAATAACTCTAGTTATCAGGATGATTCAAACTCGCATCTTCAAAAATTCGACAGAAGTGCCCCATATTCAATTGAAGACGTTGTTTGTCAGCATTTTTTTTATGCTGACCATTATGTTAACCGGTTGTGCGGTCACTACTTCGGATAAAATGGAAGATTTAGCGTTCACGTCCAGCTTTTATTTTTGGTTTGTCAGCTTATCTACGATTGGGTATGGCGATATACATTTCGATCGAAGAAAGCATCTGCAGAATCCACATTTGATGATACTATCATCGATGAATTTGCTATTTGGTCTCGGAATTATGGCTGCCATTATTGAAGCATTTTCATTGGCTCTTGAAAAAAAAGACTTGCAAATGAGTACTATTATTATTGATGACGAGGATGTCGTAAATGAGGACGAGAGACCTGAAAGTGACAAAGATTTATGGGCAACAGCGATGAAAAGGTACAGGACATATTCAAAGAATGGTGAACAGGAATCGGAAACCAATTTAACTGAATTATCGAGTAAAGATGGAGACACCTCGACGTCAAATGGAAGCAACTCGTTTGCACACAATGCATTGAGTGACCGTTCATTAAAAGGTACTGTCAATCTAGGTCGAACTGACGATAATGAAAACCACATACCAACTAGTCATATGGCTCGGCTAAACGTATTTCAAGTGGGATCATGATATTATTTAAAAAACCTTAAGATGTTTGTTGTAAAACATTTTCTTTCTGTAAAAAAACTCGCAACGCGACTTCTTTCAGTACGACTCTTTCAAATGCGTAGGATTTCAAATAAAATTTATTAAATTTAAAGATTTTGTTTTATTTTTTGAATTTCTAGCTGTCAGAAAACCAAAACAACACTTAGCTACAAGAGAGTGTTTTGAATGGCGCGTCTTCCACAATAAATATAATAAGGCCGGTTGCATTACACTTAATCACCAATCACCACGTGTATAAATGGGAATTCCCCCCCCCCCCCTAACACCTTTTTTGAAAAAAGTTATAGTAAGTTTTCGGGTTGTCACTTAGACCATGTTTTCGGATTGGTAGTGTTCCGGAACAACTTTTGTATCGGATTACTGTGGTGTTCACACTGTATGCGGTGTGATCCGGAAAGCGAAACGGAATGATTTTGCTCCGATGTTCAAAGTGAAACGATTTCGCTCCGGAACAGCAATCCGATAAGTGTGAACACATTAAGACGCGGGAAAACAATAAAACTTAATTTTAAAATGGCGGATGACAAATGTAAACAAATCACAATTTTATTATTTTCTCAAACAAGCCATTTCTTTCAGCTTTGGTATGCAAATTTTGTAAAAAGTGCCAGCACCTTTAAAATTTCTAGTGTTTTTTTATATTATTGTAGTCGTGTAATATGTATCTCTTTTATCTTTTGTTTCTGATGGAAATTTCTATCTAAATTTTGATGCCAATTAAACAATGCAGCTTTTCTAAATTACAAAAATGTCGAAACATTTATCGTGATTTTTAACATTGAACCATGAGTTCGTTGACGTCTGGAAGGGCATTTTCCGCCAATCTAGAGATGTAAAATTTAAAAAATTTCCCCTCGGTGCCCACCATGGGTCCGCCTAGGGTAGGCACTATATAAAGCGAAATTCATATATGTAATTTTTTTATATAGCCCCCCCCCCTCCCCCCAATATTAAAATTGTGGTTACGGCACTGAGTATTGCAATTTTATAATATCATATGCGAAGAAAGAAAAGGTTGCATGCTTTATTAGCAAATCTGACGACGGAAATTGTTCTATGCGGAACACACATGTGAACAGCCAAATACGGAATACCGCGTATATGTGTGGACAACTCAATCCGGAATGTAACTATTCCAGAACAAAAAGCAATCCGAAACGTGTGAACATGGTCTTAATCTTAACCTCCCAACGCAGTATTTATTACTTGAAAGTTGTTTAAATAACCATTCTTGTGTTAACTTGATTAGTGTGAAGACAACTTCAGAGGTGAAAACGATGAAGTACGATCGGAGGCCCAGGTAATCCTGGGTGAGCTGGCCCAGTTGACCCGGCTGGCTCGGTTAGGCAGGCTGATATTTTTTTTACGTTCATATGAGGCGAGCTAACCCGGTTAGGCGGGCTGTAGAAAGTCACGATGTTTATATATTTCACATCGCGCTCTAAAGTAAATTTAAATTACAAGGATTCTTCAAAAAAATGTAATCCATGGGAATGTCAACAAATAAAGCTTATTTTGTCGAAACAACGATAAATACACAACAATAAAATTTGATGATAATGTTATTTATCTGGAGTGTTTTTATATATTATTGTTCTCCATGCATATAATATAATATTATTTTCACCAATAGTTTATAAGCTTATATAAAATGACAAAAAAGTTAAACCTTCAATATTTTTAGCATTTCCGTACAGATAAAAACATGCTTTCTACAATTAAAATAACTTTTTCATGCACAAAAATGAGTCAGCTCGGTTAGCCGGGGTGTGTTCATATGGAAAGATTCCACTCCATTTTGCCGAGATCTCGGTAGAAACAACTGAGATCTCGGCAAGGCGGGTAAGGCGGGCAAGGCGGGCAAGGCTCGCTTCTAATATAAAAACATGTAATTTTTATAAGATTTTCTGAAACATGGCGAGATCTCGCCTAAGTAGAATTATGCAAAAATCTAGTGTGCTAAAAAATAAAATCAACGATTTTAATAAACACAACATATCTTTCTAACAATTTCACTATCGCCTTCTTCGTCCTCGTCTACGATCGTCTCTAAGGGAGCCGCATCAATCATTTCCCCGGCATCTGGGATAAATGAGTTGTCTTCCGTTTCGTTTACCAGTTGTATTTGTTCATTGAGCATTGCAAGACCAGCCTGACAGGGCTGATGCTCTTTGAAACAATGGATCTCTTTATCCTCGCTCCCATCAGTAGCCGATGTTAAGGCACACGCTTCGAACGATTTACGTATTAATTCAGCTGGCAGCTCCTTCCAGGAATCAAGAATCCAGTTTACAATTGTGCTGCGAGGCGGAGGTTTCAAATTCCCGCCATCGGTTACTTGATGAATTTCTCTGTGCAATATGCTTTAAACGGCTTGTTCCAACTAACATCCGGCGCCTGAATATATTTAGTGCAACCTCCAGGGACCAAAACGGTGTCAATCTTTTTAGCTTTAAGACAACTGGCATTAAATGGCACTCATATGTATCCCAAGCTAACAATCTGCGTTTAAAGTCAAACTGTCCGAGAACAGTATTTCTCCAACTAACTGTTAGATCGGTAATCATCCATCCGTTTGTCGAGGAAGCTATTATGCACCTATTTCCATACTCTTTCTTCATTTTTTCAACATCACGCTTTCCTCCCTTGAATACAATGAAGGGCTTCAGTTTTGTTCCATCGCCTTTCGCAGCCAGTCCAATGGTTACACGACATTTTTCGTGTCCGGTTGTCTTCATACTAACAGTTTTTTTCCCAACAACATCTACTGTTGTGTTTGACACCATATCCGCCCAAATAGGTGTCTCATCAAATGCTATAATATCGGCTGGTTGGTATGAATATTTCAATCGTAATCTTCTAACACGTAATATGTACGAGACGATTTTAGCTACGGGATCTTTCTGTGCTATGGAGGTTTTTCTTCTCAACGATAAGTTATTTCGTTTCATAAATTTAAAAAGCCAACCATTCGTTGTTTCAAATTTTTCGTCATACCTATCTAGATCTGTACGTTTCAAATCTCCATAGACAATAATTGCTTTCTTCCTGATAAGTTTCCTTGACACACGAAGCATCTTCGTACGACGTTCAACAATCCATTCTAGTACTTTTTCCTCCATTTCATCGCTCGACGGTTTTCTGCCAGCCCCTTGTAAACGTTTTCTTTTCTTGTTACTAACTGACTTTAAAAGTTCTTGTAAGTCATTCTTTTTTTCTTCCAATCACGAATACAATGGCGGTCAACTTTATATTTCACCGCAGCAGCCCCAATTGATTTGTTTTCCACAAATTCAACAACTTCAAGTTTAAACTTAATCATATAAGAACTTATTTTCTCTCCTTTGTGAAAAGTTGTTGCTGGCTCTTCTAGTTCCATTTTCGCAATGAAAATAAAAAAAATGAAACAAAATTCTATTCAAAAACAAAACATTCGGATAAGCTCTTTTCCATATCACATGTTCACAATTAACCGTGGCGGCTCAAAATGATAGCGCAACATGAAAACAAGGTTTATTATGAACCATTTGAAATTGTAGCGGGAAAGTGCACAAATTACTTAACAAATTTATACATTTTTGTTATTTTTGGTTGCAATTGAGTGCAATATGAATCAGTTTCAAGCACTATTACCTCATACTAAAACAGTTAATGGTTTGAAAGACTTAGGATCGTTGCGTGTTCCTGAACTAAGAAAGATTTTGTTTGTTTACAAGGAGGAAACATCTGGCACAAAATCTGACCTTATCCTTCGAGTTTATGCTGTATTCTGTCGCATAACAAAGGACAGCAACACTATTAATATCCCTACATGTTCCGAAGAAGATCGCAATACTTATGGTATTATAAAGGGAGAGTGTCATAAGGTCCCCTGGGTTCGCAAGCGAAAATTTTTATTGGTCTTATTCTGTAAAGATGATCTGAGACTTGTCAAGACAAACAAGTACATATAGCTGTTGTGCTCTATAAATGAAAGTGATGTATTTAACACTACCCCTACAATTCGAGGAATACCAATTATCCTCACAATAGCTATATATATAGCTATCATATACTCATTATTACCTGGTTGTTGTAGATACAAGATAATTATGTTTTTCCTAGCCCTGGCCCGGATTTGAACCTGGATCTCTCATTTGCATGAGTGTCATAGCCATTAGACCAACAGGGCATAAATATATATATGAAAAACTTTACATGTGCATCTTTTATATGCTTGTGGATTTACAGCACACGTAGACTACTTAACTTTTTTTTTGTGGATATCAAATTTTTTTTTTTATTAACTAACTAGACGGGTGTTGTTGAAATGTCTGGTTAAGTCACAAGTAACTGTGTTACCCGTCATTAAACGTCTGGTAACCAGACTTTTTCGTTAGTTCTTTGTCACTCACTCGACAAGCCCATAACTTTGATACAAACGTGATACTTCCATTGGGAAATAACCCCACCAAAGCTTTCCAAGTGTTATGATGTTTATACTGTGACCACGTTTGTGACCGTGATACCATAGAAGAAGGGGTTTGTATAAAAACTTCAGTACCATCAATGATAACACTTGTGGTGGGATACTCTCAAAATTGCTTAGGCATGTATTTTCGAACCATTTGTTGAGAAGGAAATGGGAACAACAGAAGATATATTCTTGAGATGTGACCAGAAGATACATTAAACGATCAGCAATATCATCAACAAACAAACCAACCTTCAAACGTACTAAGACAATAAAAAATTCATCCAATAAAGACAGTGATCGTTTACCACCAGGTTTGGAATGACTATATCTGAGGTTTTGATAAAATAAATTACCATGATTCTTACCAAGAGATTTCGAACCAGACCAATAGTGGATACGACGTAATTTTGGTTGTAAGTATGACAAAACTGATAACAGTGACTCATAGTTTGGAAAACCGGTGTAAAATTTTACTGCTCATGGATCACTTTTTACTTTTTCTAAAGAAAATGCTTTGCTCTGGTATGAATTGATTTCCTTGTTAAGATCCTTTTTTTAGCACAACAATATTGTTGGAAAGTTCCTTGATGTCATATGTCATCTTTTATTTTCTCCTGAAGTATACATATATTGACTAAGGAATTTTGTGTTGAATGGAACTTGGCATATGAATGATCATGAGCTGTTGTATATATACTCATTTATGTCATCGTTGAAAACATAAAAGGCAGTGTGATCAAAAGCTGCACACTCCAAACCACGAAAATATTTTCGTTTTCACCCTTAGTACTACTAACCTCTTCGATTTTATCTGTATCCATAATTTTAAAAAATATGGAAATAAAACTTGACTATAAAGTTAAAATCTTGTGGTAAAGTCTTCTTCTCAGCAAAAACACGCTGTGAAAAATAAAATGTTCATAATAAACCTCGTTTTCATGTTTACTGCGGCGATACTCCTGTGTATTTTGCGGAACCGGAACAGATATGTCAATAGGCTTATTACCTAAACATTTGAATTCGAATCCTCAGAGCGAGAACGATACGATTATAACGTTGGTTTTATTTGTCACGACGAATAAAACTTTCAAAGATGTCTAGAGCATTGTCAGTATCGTATGAAATGAATTTTAAAATTGAGTTCCAGACATCTATTCGTGGACATCATATTTATAAAGACGCTTGGGCACCACATATTGGACAAAAATTAACATGTAAAACAGACACCCGGGAAGAAGCAATCGAATATGATAAAAATGCTATTGGCGTTTTTAAATCAACTGATGAAGTAACACTACTGGTTGGACATCTACCAATAGAAATTTCTTGTTTACTTACAAACTTTCTAAACGCAGCGCCTGAAAACAAACTTGAAACATTTTTGGTTGGAAAGAGAAAAAGGGAGGTCGGACTTGTTGTTCCAACAAAGTATGTTGCTTTGACAGGGAGCAAGATATTCGGAAGTATATTGTTCGACCATTTGAAAAAAAAAAAAGAAAAACGCCCTAACTTTGAATTGGATATTATAACCACGAGTGTTATTAATACCTCAACCTGCGAAATAAATACCATTTAATCAATTGTTTATAGTAGTATTTTCTCAGTCCCTATCAACTATATTGAAATTACTGTGAATTCGAATAAGCCCCCATGGGGGCTTATTTGGGAGTGGGTACCTATATCAATAACTCTAAGGTTTCGCCCATTTAGATTCATATTCATGCAGTTGCCACGAGCTAGGCTCCATTTGATTGTCATAGAAGAGGAATATTGGTGTTGTTGATTATTCTTCAAAAAGCAAATTTGTGATTAGTGTAAGTTTAAAAACATCTTTATTATTAAACATATTGACTGATGTTTCGGCAGCAATTGCTCACATGGGGGCTTATTTGTCAAAATGGGTTTTGGGGGAGGGGGCTTATTCGGGAGGGGGGGTTATTCGGGAGTGGGGACTTAATCGATCATTTACGTTACATTGTTATGTTATTTACGATAGAATTAGAATAAAACCTTGAATACTCATAAATCTCAACTTCTATCGATCCCATCAGACAATTTCGCTTTTCTGGCATTGTCTTCGGCAGATTTTTTATATCTGTCCTAACCTTATGGTGTTTTTTTATTGAACTTGGTTAATATTAGTCACTTAACCATTAAAATTGCCTTCATAATGCCTTAAACGATTCCTGTAGTCACGGTTTCTGTAGTCTCGTTTAATTTTTAAGGCAGGCGGAATATTTACGCTTGAAAATTCTGCACATTTATTTCGTTTGTTCATTTCTATTAACTAGTACCGCGGGAAAATTTTATTTAAAAGCAAAATAACATGGCAGCGATTAATAAGTTGCTATCACTAATAAGAAAATACTTTTGGTTGCGATCCTTTAAAAACCCGAATAAAGAATTTATAAACGTTCACATCTTGAATCAATAATGGCTTGCTAATGTAAAATTAATTGTATTTTCATGTTTAAAATACACTCTAAACCATAACAAAGGTTGAATAAATTTGTTTTCAAAACTTCTTGAATCCTATTTACTACCACTTTATGGTGGGGTTTGCTGCTGTAGAAGATTTAAAAAATATTGTACCAATTCTGGCTGCATTACAATTTGTTTTCCCAGCTTACCTTTTTCCGCCATATCTTTCTTATCAAAGATTCGGGCGAATGAAAAAATAAATTAAGAAACTTTTAAGTTTTTTTCCGACAAGTGTTAAGTTTGCTTGTGATTATGCAAAGGTGGTTCAAACATAATAACAACATTTATGCTGTTTCTTAGTTTGGAGCTAGAACCATAGATTTATTAGCCCAGGCCTGATGAGATACTGTCGTCTAAGCATAAACACTTTGCTGGGACAACAAGTGTGAAGGAATTGGAAATTGTACTGAACAGTGGATGGAACATTCTTATAATGTTGCTGCACAATATCAGACCTAAACCACATATGAAAGTCACAACACCTTGAAAAAATTGATATTTAGCACAAAATCCGGTTCGATATCACACATATCACCTGCATACGCTGGTTCATGAAGTGTCTGATTTATAACAGAAGACACAAATGTTGCAAAAAAATTCACTCCTAATTCTATGGTACTTTTGATAAAGGTTTCAACATCCAAGATTTGTTCTTGTTTGTGTTGTTGTTTGTGTTTGGTCCCCATTTGTTCGTCAAAAAGACAGTTTACTCGATCAGAAGTGTATCATAGTAAACGTATTGCTAGAGCAAGGATTCATATAGAGAGAATGATGGGGAGATTAAAGGAACTTAGAATGCTTAGTAATACTTTGCCAATATCCATGACTAATCTATGTGACCACATTTGGACAATAGCTGGGGCAATATTAAATATGCAACCACCTTTGGTTAAATAATGTTCTTAACACTGCCTTCAAATTTCAGAGGAATGTCAGACTTATGCAATCACCATAATTAAACGTCTTTTTTTAAAGCCACACAAAAAATGTTATTTATGGCATATATATACAATAAACCTTTTGTCATATTTTCCAAATCAAAAGTTCATACTCTTAGTACTTAGAACTTTTGATTTGGAAAATCTTCTCCACACTAAACTTTCTTTGCTTGCAGCATATCGTAGCAGTATTATATACATTAGCGTGTATATATGTAATCAATTTAAAAACATGACATGGCTTTCAATATAATTTCATTTTTGTGTGTGCTTTTTTCCATTGGAAGGCTAAATAATCTTGGTCAAATTTCAGTTATAATATATATAAACATCATATATATAAACATATTTTACAAAAAAATCCAAATTTCAACTTCAAAATTATGATATAGGATATTTTCTATCGAGAAGTACCTCGATAGCTTCGTATGAGTGTGACGGATGGACACACAAGAAAATGAACTTTTAGAGGAATTCACTTATCATATGCCAAAGATTTGAGTTGTTTTGGATTCTCCAGTTAAAATCCAAACTTTAAAAAGTAAAAACGGACCCTTTAATTAACTATTACAATGAACATAACGACTCATAAAAAAAGTTCTATGCTGAAATCAACAAAATTTGACATGCCGAAATACAAAAACTAACATTGACATCTATTTTAGTTATTAGTGATTTTTATAACTGGTCAAAGTATCGTTTGTCCATTCGTCACAAAAAAGGGTTTCGTAATAGCCTCTGTGTATGATTCTTGTGGAAAATAAATGACAAAGTCAGCATAATTTGCTCCACTTACATACATTTGATGCTGAATTTGTGTGAAATAAGGATGGCTAGGTTTTAAGGCATAGACAACCTCAGATGTGGTTATGTTTAGGAAGTATACAAAGGAATTCATTCAACCTAATTTTAACTCTTCAGAAAATGTAATTATAACTATAGCTAAAATCGTGATAAGAGTTTTAACAGTAAAAATATGGATATATAGTCTAAAAAAAACTGAGGGTTACTGCCACCTTAAGAACACTTTTTGTGCATGCCGAACCTAAACCGAATTTTTAAGCTTAAAAATATTACCTAAAAAAGTAGTATTACCCTGGTTTCTCGTGGAACACATATAACAATAGGTAGTGAGTTTTGTCGCTGGATTTAGGACGAAAATTAAAACCTGTGAATAGCTTTAAACACTATAAAGCTTAATCCAACAGTTCCACTTTCAAAGTTGTTCAGTGGAGAACATTTAAGCCTTGTTCACATTAATGGTGCTAAAGGAGTTAATCGCGTTAAAAGCGTTATCAGTGTTAAAGTGTTAGAAAGGTGTTAGTGGTGTGAGGGTGTTGACAAATTTCATTCACACTCTACGTCAAGGATATAACACCGTTAACGAAATTAGTTTCATGTTTCATTGTATCATAGATGATAAAAATGGAGGATACGATAAGAAAAGCAGCAACATCTCATTTACTTATTCCGATCTTGTGACAACGAAGACGGCGTTATAAAACAAAAAGAATGTGGATGAGGAAAATATTTGAAGAGGAAAACAGAAGGAAAGAATGGTGATTTTCACAACCAATATGTAAGGAATTCGCTTGACTCACAATTATTCTTTATGTTTTTGATTTAAAATCTTTAGATTTTTAGTTAAACAACGCAGGGTATTGCTGTTCTGCCCAGATTGCGAAAATGGCCTGTTTATAAACAGGACGACCGGATTATGTACGCATGGCCCGATTATGTTTTTTTTGCCCTGATTATGTTGTGGTGACCGGGTTATGAATGCTGATATAATGGCTGGCCAGGCAGGCTGCGATTGGCATTTTCTTCGAACTTTTGTGAATGAAACATTGACGGATTATTGTCACAGAATGATGGATTTCGTGCTTTTTTTCTCTGCAAGATAGAACACCATTGAAAACCAGGCATGGCGAAAGAAAAGAAGTCTCGACGTAATTTTTCTCTGCAGGATAAAACACCATTAAAAACTAGGCATAGCGAAAAAGAAATCATGACGTAATTCTAAATATAAACTCCTCTTGTGAGTACATTTCAACATAATATACTTTGAAGTAACTAAATTTCACGGAAGTAGATTTTGCGGATGGCTGGGCTTATTTTTATTTTTCGCGGGAATTGAGTTCTGGGGATGATTCGTTTTGCGGGAATTAAGTTTGGTGAAAAGTTATTAAACTTGCGAATCCCAAAATTTAGTTTCCACGAAATTTCGTTTCATTTGAGAACAACAACAACTTTGCCACAAGGGCTCTTTGCTTGTCAGAAGTGATGACGAATGATATAAAAGCCGGTCGCCCCGATTATGTTCGTTCTATAAGTGAGGAATAACGTAAAAGTGTCACACATAAGCCGGCTTGCCCTGATTATGTTCGTTTTATAAGTAAGAAATAATATAACATAAGCTGGCCTGCTCCGATTATGTTCGTTCTATAAGTCTCAAATAATATTAGACTGTCGTACATAAGCCGGCCTGCCCTGATTATGTTCGTTCTATAAGTGCCAAATAATATTTTTAACTGTCATACACCATACATAAGTGCCAAATAATATAAAAAGTATCGTACATAAGCCGGCCTGCCCCGATTATGTTCGTTTTATAATTGCCAAATAATATTTTTTAACTGTCGTACATAAGCCGGCCCGTCCTGATTATGTTGCCCCGATTATGTATTTTTTTGCTCTGTTTATAAACGGGGCAAGCTGCCGTACATAATCCGGGCAGCGTTTATAATCCGGGCAGAACATTGCCAAACAGCGTTTGACAATTCCTCGTCTTTTTCGCTCCGCCATGATATATATATATAACAGATATTAAATATCAAAAGGTTTTGATATACTAACACCGGCGCTAAAAAGAGCGTTATCGGCGTTATTGAGGTCTAAGCTCGTTAATGGTGTTAACGAGTACATATTTATTAACGCGTTTAGCGCCTTCATTGACGCCTGTAACGCCTTTAACGCCCCTAAACACCACCATTCCACCTCAGTTTTATTGTTAGCTTTTTTTGGAGCAAAATTCAGCCATGAAATATTATTCAAGCTTTGTACTGAGATCTGCATGACGTGAAAAGCAGTCTGCAGATTAAGAAGCTGGTTATGTTTGTTATCCCAAATGAGTTGTTGATCATTCCTTTTCCGTTCAATACCCAACAAGATATTTAAATTTTTGAGTTATCGAGAGTCAATTGTTCATCACATTTCTAGCATCTGTCTTTTTTTAATTTGATGACCCGCCATTTAGGATTTTTCGAGAGTCAGAAGACTATTTCGAATCCCGGTATTATATGAGACCATAAAGAAATTGTTTGTTCTTAGCTGTCTACTCGCATAGGCATAGCGATAGTTCACGTTTTCGCATTTTTGGGGTAATTATATGTTCTGTTTGTTTTGTCAAAACTTACGTAATGCACAGGCCAAGAATACTGGGACATTTTTAAAGTAGCAAATCGCGAGTAGACCACGTGTTCTGTTGTTTCAAACTTTTGGTTTACAAAAGATAGTAAACCTCAGCGCAGCTTGATGTTGGACACCACAACTTGCGAGGTGTTGTTGTCATGACGATTAGTTGTATTGTAGTTCGGTAATGTAGGGAAAAAAGTCTATTGCAGCCATTCGAAAAACTAGGAATGCATTTAAGATGACGAAAATGCACAAACAAGCATCTCTGCATTTTTTTATGCTAAATAAGCGATGACCATTTAGAACACGATTGCACAAAGCAGTATCAATTAGGAAAATCAGTTGATTTGTTATGAATAACAAAATCCCAGGAATACTGTGGTGTCCATTTTTGTGCCACATTTTGGTAGGAAAAACAACCAAATATACACGGCTTTTATTTTCAGGATAGATGTCTTATAGCCCTTACCGAATATGGCGTATGCACTTTGAGACCAGGCGATTTAAAATGGCCAAACTTTATCATAGAAAAACAAATGAAATTACCATTTCCAAAAACAAAATTCACGAAATAAATTCCACATTTATTAAATACAAAAATAATTTTTTTTAATACAAATCGGGTTGTTAATTGAAAAGGAAACGCGGAAATGAAATAGACAACAAAAATATCCACGTACAGAATCTTTTTACAATTTATTGCCCTTCTTATCACAAAATTGTCCGTGCACGTATTCATAACAGACACTGCATTCTGAAGGAACAATCACACATTACTTTTGTATAAAAATATAAACAAAGGCTTTTGTACAACCACACGAAAGACTAAAGGAAAAAAAGTTTACAAAATGTGGTATGTTATTGTGGTTATTTATCAACAAAATATTGCATCTACAGTGCCTGACAAACGGAATACGCGCATTATTATGTATCTGACCCGTGGAAGAACCCACGGGTCCGCCGGTCCTCAGATTTTTGCCCAGAATATCTGCACGAAGAATATACTTTATCAGAAAATTGAAAGTAAAATTACACAAAAAAGTTAAAATATTCTAAGAATATCCTCATTTTGAATTTATGAAAATGAATGTCTTTTCTCGGGTTTCATTTTCCAATAAAATCTAGTTTTCTATCTGTCCAATTGAATCCGACGGGTTATTTTAACTCCTCCTTAATGCTATGTTGTATGTCTATGATACTTACTGAGTTTCAATATTTATCTATTAGACACCTGCATGCCAAATTTTTAGGTCTCGTACCTTTCAGAGGCTTTGATATTGGCTATTACTCGGAACTACCCCTAAAAATCTCTATGAAACCTTATTATAATGAGGAAAATATAATAACTCTTGTTAGGATTATCCTTAGAACTTGAAACTTACAACACAACTTTGTTTCATCAAGTAGCATGCTTTTGCTTGTTTGGGACACGTGATTAATCCGATTTCCCGATTTTGTCGGATTTTATTCGAAAATCGGGAAAAACCGGATTTTCAGGCAATTTTTGGCAACTTTTAATGCGTTCTATTTAAAAATCGGAAAAAAGAACTTATCGGTGATTTTTACACCAGTTTTCATTTTCAGATCTTTCAATCTTAACTATGCTAAGAATATGCTAAGAATATATCAGTATAATTTATGCCCAAAAGTTAAGAATATTCATGTTGAAACGAAAAAACACTTTTGTTACAAAAAAAAGCTTGTATTTCGTGCGTTTCTCAGCACGACATCACTCGATGTGACACAATGCTGCTATTATTATCTAGCTGGGTGACCTGACGTTAAACACCAGGTTAAGCGCTTGTGCAGGTGAATTTTGCCGCATATCAAAGTAAAGAGGTTAGTACTGGTATACTTTACACTACACATCTGTTAAATTTTTATTCAAATGAGAACTCCCTGCAATAACGATTTAAATAGAAACACAAGATGCAGCCTATTGTTAAACCATCTTAACAAAAATAGTCACCTTTGGATAAAATAGTCACCCAGACTTTTATCCTGTGGCACAAATTGTCATAAAAGTTCCAAGATTACACGCGTTTCTGTAAGTTACACAAACTTTGAGCTGGGGTTCAATGTTACTGAAGTTGCTGCATTACAAGATTTAACTGTTTCTGAGTCATAGTTTGTTGACTAACTTCTTAAGGTGGTTCCCCTAGAAAAAATGTCTAAATTTCAAGAATTGTCTTTTACTTGTTTTCTGACAGCAAATTCATCTTAGAATACTGTGGCAAGTAGTGCTTATGACAAATTTAGGTTTTTATTGCGCATTCTGGGACTTTTTCCAACCAACCGCAAATGCCCATAGCAACCATTTTCACATTTTTAGACAGCTTTTCGGCCCCTCCGTCGATGTTTAATTCTTTGCAATAGCTAGATGATACTTTAGGGCCTCTTGAGGCAATATATGACAGTTCTGAATATTAAATGAGGTGTTGCAGTCAGAAAGCTGTCTTAACGACGCACCCTCCGAAGTGAACTCGTCAGAGTTTACTCGTCGTCAATTAGAAGTCTTAGGTATTTGGTGCTTTTCAGGTCGAAATAGTGCTGGCGTACACCTTTTGTCGATCCACAAGTCAAGAATGTCCATAAAATAATCTTTAAACAAGTTTTTTTGCCGTTTAAGTTCGGAATCCACGCGAAACAAGAATTCTCAAGATCGAAGCACCCACGCTTTACAATTTCTTCTGTGGATGCAAGCATTAGTACCACCTAGTGTTTAAACGAAACCGATTTTCAAATCGAAGTTTTGTCTTTCAGTTATTTTGTCGAGATATTGCCTGTTTCGCCCTGTTTTAGCTTTTCTGTCGACCAAAAAATACCGCATCAGTTCTCTGGAAGACGAGTCTGCCTTGCGAAAATGCGCTTCGCTCAATCCATACACGTGACCCTTGAGGAACAAAAGCGGCCAAAAAGGCGCTTGAAATAACGCATGTTATTCAGTTATATTTTGCCTATACTTCTCATAGCAACGGGTAACCATGGCAACCAATCAATGAAATTTTTAACTTCATTTTGTCGTACCGTCACATACTATGATATCCTCATCAAGTATCTTCAGAAAAGACAATCCTCTGCGATATAGTTTTTTTCTAGGGGTACCACCTTAAGAAGATCATGTTCACATGTTCGTTTCTGTTCATTTAGATTGGTGCGCTTACCAAAATCTACTTTCAACATAAATTTCGTTAATGTTGTTGTACGAACCTAAAGAAACTCCGAACTGCATGAATAAGAGGCTGGCTAAAATACACATGCATAATAAATTTTGGGTGCGTTTTTTTAATTAGAGAGTTTCATGAAAGTTATTGATAACGCCGTTATAAATAACCCGGTTTTATTTTGTAAAGTCCCTGTTCTTTAACTTAAAGGGATGGACCTTTATTTGAAGGATTAAGAAGGGAAGTTCCGAAAAAAAAAGGTTTTTAAACAAAGCATTTCACAATACGTATCTAACTGCAAGAAAAAAACATTAATAAATCTAGAGTAGCTGAGAGGCAACCTCGTCCCCAGGGCATCTTGTATCTTTTCTGACCCTGGGACGGCGATACGAACATTGCCCTCGAGGAGGCTGGTCCGATATGAAACCTGATTGGCGCGGATATGTCACATAATTATTGCGTCAAACAAAACATTTTGGCGAGGCGGCGAGTCTGTGACGAACGGGAGGAAGCTGTTCGTATTAAAATGGCGGAGGAGCTGTATCAGTATCATGTTGTTGTGAAAAATTTAATAAAAAGCATTACTAAGCAATGAGAGTATAAAATAAGACATTATAAAGTAATACTGCTTACATGGAAATATTTCAATAGCTAGGAAAGTTTAATAAAACTAGAAAAGTAGCTAGCTAGCACACTATACCTAGCAAACTATCAAAGAACAAAAGAAAGAAACTCAACTTGTTTCCAAGTGGCCAGGTTTAATTTGCAGCTTTATGCAAAGAATGACGTTACATAAAATTACTAGCTGAGAGACCTAGTGCCACACATGTCCTTTATAGACAAAATAATTTTGCACAAAATCGAAAATGTTTTTTTTTTACAAAATATATGTATCATTACGTTTTAAATTATATCAGGTTGTTATAGACCACTTTCCGCGATTTCATTTTAAGAACAATGGGCATGCGCGCACTTTTGTGTAGGTAAAAAAGCAGGACTCGCACAGGGTAAAATGGTTATTAATGAAGATTAAAGATTTTTTGGGGTAGCATAAGATTCCAAGAGGAACTGGAATTAAATTTTAACTATATTCTTCTAATTCTTCTTAAAAAATTTCACTAATTTTGAGCGAATATTTCTTTTTTGGATGGATTTTTTTTTTTTCTGTGGTCTGTTGTTTATATTTTCTGCCTACAGAAATGCTTGCGCATGTGCAAAAAAACCGCAAACTTTTTAACTTTTGTAAACATTGGCAAGTCATCTATTAGTGGGCATGTTTTATTACTTTATATGCTTTGGTTACCATAAAAAATATAAAAAGCCAGTAGGTTAGCCGTCGGAGCCATTTTATCATTGACTGCACATTTACCCGGCCTAATTCAAGAAAATTCAAAGTGCAATAACTTTGGTAAAAAAGTAAAGTTATTGACTTGAAACTTGTTATGGAGTACTTTTAGACCAATCCGATAAAAGATAATTTTACACAAGGCAAAAAAAAATTACACAGCCATTTTGAGGAAGAGAAAAGGTAGGAAGATTTTCTTAAACTGATTTTCGCTAGGCCTTTTTTAACACGCTATATTAAGAAATTTCAGAAAATCGAACTCAATCAAATTTTAAGTCACACTTTGATTGAGCGCTCAATCTGGCATATGGTTAATTGCTTTGGGTTCCAGAATAATAACACAAAATTTATAGAAACAATGTATTTCCATTGGAATGAGTAGATACAACACGTTCAGTATGCATAGACTATTTATAGAATTTTTTGGGGAATGGGTGGGAATGCAGGTGCCTCCTTCGTGTTTCGTCATATGCACATATATATAATGCATATCCTGAGCGTCAGGATATGCCTTATAGGTGTCTTCATGCTCTGAGCGTCGGAAACATGAGACAATGGTGTTTTCTTTCATACCCTGAGCGTCAGGTGTATGAGAGAATTGAACGAATATATAACACATATCCTGAGCGTCAGGATATGCATTATAGGTGTCTTCATGCTCTGAGCGTCAGAAACATGAGACAATGGTGTTTTCTCTCATACCCTGAGCGTCAGGAGTATGAGAGAATTGAGATGCCTTAAGCGTCAAGTGCATCGGCATGTTCTGAGCGTCAGGCACATGCTAATTACTGGTGTTTTTATTCATACCCTGAGCGTCAGATGTATGAGAGAATGAGATGCCTTGAGCGTCAAGTGCATCGACATGCCCTGAGCGTCAGGCGCATGTTTCCTATTCCGGTAATGATTACAGTACACATATCTACAACTACATGTCCTGAGCGTCAGGCACATGCAAAATACTCGTGTTTTATTCATACCCTGACCGTCAGGTGTATGAGAGATGACCTGAGCGTCAGGCGCATCGACATGTCCTGAGCGTCAGGCACATGCTAATTACTAGTGTTTTTATTCATACCCTGAGCGTCAGGTGTATGAGAGATGCCCTGAGCGTCAGGAGCATCAACATGCCCTGAGCGTCAGGCACATGTTTTCTATTCAAGTGCTACTGATTGAGATGCCCTGAGCGTCAGGCGCACCTCAATGAGCATCAGCAAATATGGTGAACACATGTATACACGCCCTGAGCGTCAGGTACGTTTTTCAGTGACTTGTATCAACACTTTACTTGCCTAAACGGCTGACGAAGGAGGCCCAACACACCCACCAATTAAATTAGAGGCTACCTACAGACTCGTTGATTCTACCTCTGGACTAAAACCCTGACATAACATAAGCCAAAAGAAATGCCAGGGAAACCCTTAAGGCAGAAGCAACTGTCTGGTTGTGTTGTGCTGCGCGCTTCCATAACAGCTGTGATGCAGTTGTCTTTAGTTGCATTAGAGACATCCATGATATTTCGATTTCGATTCGATTCCATTGCACCACGGTGATAAATTGAATTGGTATCTCCCATCCACCACTCGTAGGTGTGTTGATGACATAAAATAAAGAAAAAATAGGTGAAGAAAATCAATATATAGAAAAGGGTGGGAGGGTGGGTAACTGTAAGCTGTAAGGTACATCTGAAGAACTAGCACAGTGTGGGGTGTTGGGGTTTTATATGTAGCCATTAATAATCAAGGCCTGGGTAGGGTCCAGTTCCTTTACAGGCAAGTGAGACTACTATCCTGGCAACCTTTAAGATCAGGTCTATAGGTAGAAACCACCCCCACTGTGCAAGGCTCTACATTGCATCCTCAATGACTAAGGTAAACCTAATGTATACTAACTACAATGCTAAAGAACTGTACTTCTGTCACCACAATTAACATGAGCAAAACTTGCAGTTTAGCTCCATTTAATTGCTTTGGGTTCCAGAATAATAATACAAAATTGATAGAAACAATGTATTTCCATTGGAATGAGTAGATACAACACGTTCAGTATGCATAGACTATTTATAGAATTTTTTGGGGAATGGGTGGGAATGCAGGTGCCTCCTTCGTGCTTCGTCATATGCACATATATATAATGCATATCCTGAGCGTCAGGATATGCCTTATAGGTGTCTTCATGCTCTGAGCGTCAGAAACATGAGACAATGGTGTTTTCTTTCATACCCTGAGCGTCAGATGTATGAGAGAATTGAACGAATATATAACGCATATCCTGAGCGTCAGGATATGCATTATAGGTGTCTTCATGCTCTGAGCGTCAGAAACATGAGACAATGGTGTTTTCTCTCATACCCTGAGCGTCAGGAGTATGAGAGAATTGAGATGCCTTTAGCGTCAAGTGCATCGGCATGTCCTGAGCGTCTGGCACATGCTAATTACTGGTGTTTTTATTCATACCCTGAGCGTCAGATGTATGAGAGAATGAGATGCCTTGAGCGTCAAGTGCATCGACATGCCCTGAGCGTCAGGCGCATGTTTCCTATTCCAGTAATGATTACAGTACACATATCTACAACTACATGTCCTGAGCGTCAGGCACATGCAAAATACTCGTGTTTTATTCATACCCTGAGCGTCAGGAGTATGAGAGATGCCCTGAGCGTCAGGCGCATCGACATGTCCTGAGCGTCAGGCACATGCTAATTACTAGTGTTTTTATTCATACCCTGAGCGTCAGGTGTATGAGAGATGCCCTGAGCGTCAGGAGCATCAACATGCCCTGAGCGTCAGGCACATGTTTTCTATTCAAGTGCTACTGATTGAGATGCCCTGAGCGTCAGGCGCACCTCAATGAGCGTCAGCAAATATGGTGAACACATCTATACACGCCCTGAGCGTCAGGTACGTTTTTCAATGACTTGTATCAACACATTACTTGCCTAAACGGCTGACGAAGGAGGCCCAACACACCCAAATTTCCCCATATTGTAAAAAGGAACAACAAGAAAAAGTACACTATTTGCTACAATTCTCCAATTTGACATGATGCAATGCAATAACACAATACTAAATTCACATATATATTCGACTTGCACTGCCCTACTTTATTGCACCAACACTCACAGCTGATATTACATAATATAGTCACTAAAACATGGGATAAACACTTTGTGGATTAATATGAATAAACCAGCCATTTCTAACGAAACATAAATTAATAATGTCAAATGATTTATTTGTAAAAATAACAGGTTTTGTACGTTGTGCAACGGAGTAGTCAGTTATAACACTCAAAAACTAATAATTTCCTTAAGGCTACACTAGACTGGTTTCCTCTCGTGCTTCACTAGTCTCTGTAGTAAAAACGGCAACAACAAAAAAGAAGCCCATGTTAAAGTTCTACTGGCTAAAACTGTAGAACAATAAAGAAACTGTTAACGTTAAATAATATCAAGATAAATTAAATGTGTCAACAAATTATACTGAACACACTAAAGAACCCTCACATTTCATAGCCTAGTGATCTTATTAACACTGGCAATATTAGTACACCAGTTTTCTAAAACATTGCAACTTGAGTGAATATATCTGCGATAACAATCGCTAGACCAACCTTCCTAGTAGTGTGTTACTTACATTGAGCATGGCACTGATATATTTCCGGGTCACAAATTCACCGCTTTGCAGAATAAACCAGGCACCGGGAGGCAAACCGCGAAATGAAAAGTAATGAGCAAATGCATTTCTGGGACAAAGGCGTCCACAAATCTTGGCTAAACAGATCTTACAGGCTCTTACAGACTTGATGTGAATGTAAAGAATATTATTGTCCTATGAACTAAAATCATGCGGTGATAAGTGTATAAGAGGATCCCATTTGTGTTTGGTAGGAAAGATGTACTCTAATACTGACAATGGTAAAAAATGCCAGTAATACTAAGTAATGCCACATAGCTTTATCGTAGTTAGGAAATTGGCTATCCCCCTAAAACAACAAAATCTCTGATAGATGAGCTGGAGTAATTGGTCAGCAAAGTACAGGTATGTTAGGCAAACTTCTCTTCGATAATTTGAGCCTGAAATGTTTCTTAATTTTAATGTGAGATTTTGAAGTTTCTTTAAAAAAGTCTTTTATTTACAATACTTTTTTGAGATAGAGGAGGACGACATTGACGAGAACATTTTTGATTTGTTTAAGATGTAATCTATACATTAGTTTGTTATAAACAGATGCATGTTTAAACATCCACTTTATGAAAACTCTTTTTATTCTGTCCTCCCTTTTTTCTGTTACATGCAAATAAGTTTCTTAATGTTGGAGATTTTCTCATCCTGCTCATTTCTTAAAAGTTTCTAAAAATTTTACTCTCTGAGCCCAAGGTTTCTTATAGACTGGTTTCTTATAGACTGGTTTCTTATAGACTGGTTTCTTATAGACTGGTTTCTTATAGACTGGTTTCTTATAGACTGGTTTCTTATAGACTGGTTTCTTATAGACTGGTTTCTTATAGACTGGTTTCTTATAGACTGGTTTCTTATAGACTGGTTTCTTATAGACTGGTTTCTTATAAAAAACAACAACATGTACCACGCATATGTAGTCTATTCATATTTGGCATGGTGTTATGACCATTAATAACGCTGTCATATTGGACTTCAGCGAGATTAACTTTCATGTTATTTATTTGACCATTGACACAAGGGAGGTAGCAAAGAGTTTAAAGTTAATTCCTGAAGTGGAAATAAAGGTGTTGACAATTTATAGCAGAATCTTTTGTATGCACGAAAACCAATACTTTCATAAATTGTTTGTAAATTTAGCTTCTGTTTATTTCTTGTACTTATATATATACTACTAGCTTTATGTAAATATTTAGACTGAAGATGATGTATTAATTAAAGAAATGTGAGATTTTATTAAATTAGTAGTTTTTATTTTTATAATGCAATGAACGTCACAAGGTAAACCTAATGTATACTAACTACAATGCTGAAGAACTGTAATTCTGTCACCACAATTAACATGAACAAAACTTGCAGTTTAGCTCCATTTAAATCCAGGATGTACTGAAGATAGTGGTAGATATTAAACAGCTCACCACTGTGATATATTATCTGAAGAGTTTTAATACTAATTACAAAGCAGTGAACATAAGAAAATAACAAAAAAAAGTCTAAACCGAGTATATAGTATATATAGAGTCCCATAATTTCAGTAAAAATTAAAATATTGACTTGAGATTTGGTATGATATGGTTTTAGATTGGTTTGATGAAATTGAGCCAAAAAATAGTTCTATTATCATCATACTTTCTGAGTTTCAGAATTTAGCCCTTTTCAGAGACGCCGATAAGCCGTTTTTGACAGCATATCAATTTTGACTAAGATACAGGTTCAGAAAATTTTAAAAGCTATTCTAACCTCAGAAATAGGTCAGATAAGATTCAACTTAAAATTATGCCAGTAAACGGAAAATTTAAAAATCTTTTTGCTGTTAAACTCACCCATTGAAAACACCGGAATGCAGAAAATACTAGTTCTTCAGAAATATGTAAAATGTACAAAACACAATTAAAAACATACAAAACCCGTACTAGCTATACATACAAGTGTAGCAATAAGTCTTAAAAACAAGCATAATAAAAATCTATACGTAATATAAAGGTACTATAAATATATACAGGCTCTATAATGGTGCTTAGGACTATGAGCTAAAAAAGTCCTCGTTAGGGATAAATGAACTAGGAGCAAGAATCTGTGTCACTGTAGGAAAAATCATATCTGAATGCTACTAGTAAAAGTGAAAAACACATGTAGAAGGGAGGCGGTGCTGAAAAAGGCCGAAGAACTGAAAAGGAAGATGCTTTGCACATGGCTCTTTTATACCACCTTGCAATGCATCATGGAATGCCAAGGGGGATGTCCCTGAGCACATGGTGAAGTGAGACAACTTCAATGTGGGTCTGAAGGTGTATCACTGGGGGAATTTAAACCCTTACAAACACAAGTATTTATAAGAACAATATATTTTTGTGATTGGATGCTCTTATGAGAATACTGAATTAATCTTCACAGTTAGCTAGTTTGGCATTTTAAATATTTTCCAAGCAGAATGATAACAATAAGTAATGTATATATCAATTAAAAATCGTTTTTGAACAGCAGCAAAATTTTGATGAGCTCTAAAAAGTGCGACTTTCTCAAACATTTTATTCTTTTAAGGTAGGAATACTTTGCTGTTGGTAAAGTCGTTTACCAATTCTTTCTAAACTATTAAGGCAGTGATACATTGAATCGACAAAACAGATCGCATGTGGACTTGTCGATTTCAATTTTCAAACCAGCATAATGCTTTTGATAAAATTTTTGGATTATTTATGTTTTAAACAAAAAAAATCTGTGTGTGCAATAAAATGTGAGCTTGTTGAGTAAAAAATAAAAAGGCTGTAAGGCGTTTTATAAACATGTCATTAGGAAAAAAAAAAGCAGAATTTATCAGTAATGGGTGGCTTTTTGAAAATGTTAAGGCCACAAAATGTAAAAGCAAAAAAGACTTATAAAGTAAATACTTTTTTGAAGCCTTTTTCGCACAATATAACTGCAAGCAGTGAGTCCACCATATACAAATTCAGTTTCAGTTAACTATTGTTTAAATAAATTTTGTGCAAAAAATAATAAAAAAGCAACTTTGGGATTCGTACAGCAAAATCTTGGTCATCATATAAAAGCAGTAATGCAGACACAGATATGAACTTACAGTAAATGAGAATTCTAAAGTTCAGCCAAAATGAATAACAAATGTTAATGTTAATGTGAAGTTAAATTTCTGCCTAGCTACTTTCAGTCAGGCACCTAGAATGACACGACCATTTGAAAATTATGTAGCCATATTTGCACCTTAGAGAACCAACGAAGTGCTAGGTCAGGTGGGCAAATCATTTACCAATTTCCAAGTTTCCCCTAGCTACAAGTTTTGCAACCCAGTGCTTGCTAGCCAACCAATTCAGTAAAATACACATAACTAAAGTGCTTGAATTTCTTCAAGTAAACAGCAGCAGCCTAAATAACATGATTGTATATTTATACATTTAGAAAACAATCAAGGGCAATATGCGAGCAGTTTGTGTGTTGCGTATGAGAGGAATCAAAACAAACTCGCCGCACGTATCTGTGACGTAAACGCCGAGCTCGCTTAGCTCTGCAGGGTTATATATAAAACTTTGGTTAATTGAGACAAATAAAACTGTGTATTGGAGGGTCACGTGACGAGGCCTCCTCCAGGGCCATGTTCGTATCGCCGTCCTAGGGTCAGAAAAGATACAAGATGCCCTGGGGACGAGGTTGGCTGAGAGGGTATATTCGTGTCGTGTCTGTCATTATTAAAAACGTTGCATGGTCTAAAACTGACAAGACAAACTTTAAGGTAGCGATGTAGGTCTCGAGGAGCCCTCACTATACTACGTGCAATCTAATAGCGAGATTTACTATAAATACTATAAAAAAACGTTCCAGGATGGCGAGGAAAGAATCAAGACAGAGCTTCATTCAATTGTCACACAAAAGGCTTTAGCAACGCAATATAAATCCCCCTACGAAGTTTATTAAATTCTTTTTTAAATAAATCGAATTTTTTTATTAGGTAGCTAGCCAGTATTCCAGCCATTCACAAAGTTGCCTGTTAATGCCGATATTTAATGGTTCACTTATAAGTGAATAAAAGAGTAAAAAATATAAGCCCAATCGGATTTTCATTTGATTGAAAGAAATTTTCGTCTGGTTGTCGTTGTCGTGGACAACAAGCATTGACTAGTAAAAGAGTGAACGCTTCCCTCTCCCTTTAAAAAAAAAGAAAAAAACTGTGTTAATTTTTCTCAACCCCTGAATGATCGCGTAATAAAATATATATATATCTTATTATAATAATATATATATTTCTTATAGAGGAAGATAATATCGTCGTTAAGACATTTCCAACTTGTAATGATAGCTCCTTTTGTGGTTTCCAAAAACTTGTCCACAAAAGCTCCCTTGATCGTGTTTGCGACTAATAATTTGTCACCCAAACTCAAATTGCAGTACGAAGGACCATCAGAGCCATATGGATGAACGTAACAATCAACATGTGATTTGAAGGCGTACTCTTTCACCTGTTCACAGAGATAACTCTTTTTCTTCAAAAAAGGTGCCAGTTTTTGTTGAAGGCAATGTCTTGTTGCGTCAACCCATATTTTCCCTTTGTGCGAAAAGTCATTGTAGTTTTCTGTGTAACGATTGCAATAAGGCAAAGCGTACTCCAGCGCATAACCGTCATTTCCACACGGTAAAATAGCTTCGAAACAATCTTTATACCAGCTGCAGTACTTACCTGTAGGATGATAACAGTTCTCCAAAGCACATTCCACAACAAACAAAAATGCCACATAGAAAATAAACCTAAAAGACAGGTTAACAATTAAATTATCTGTTACTTTATCGCTGAAAAATCATCCAGGAAGAAAGGGACTAAATTTTATTCGTGTGTCCTCATGTGTGTCCGACTTCTCCAAAGAGTGTCTTTCCATAATAATTTTTCCCTGATAAATAATTTTCCACGACAATGTAGCTTCTGAAATCTAACTAAAAGAGATTTAAATTTTTTTCTGACAAATATTTCCCAGATAAGATCATCGGTTACCAGCTCCCAACATGAAATTATGAATTTATTTAGACAGCGACAGTGAAAACAACAACAGCAAAGAGTAACATTAGCTACCTTTTTATTGCATGCATCCTGAAAGACAAATGTTCAGTCCACTCGAACTTGTCAACGTTGAAAGAAATTTGAGTATAAATATGGTATACAATTTTAATTGGCAACTTACAACATGCCACGCCTGGATATACTGCTGATAACGGAATGCAATTAGAAATCAGAGCGATTTACTTACTAAGCCCAGTCCAGAGAAACAAATTATGATTTGGTGTTGCTTAGTAATGGAGTAGAAGGTTCCTTTAATTCAAAATGAAGTTCAGAAAGCTAGCATCAGATACTAGTAGTGCTTCTACCGTGCGCCTTTTTAAATTTTCTTTTTTTTTGATAGCAAGGATAAAAGTTTAATAAAGGCGCAGAGGTATTATATCTGGAAAATAATATTTTCTGGTCTGCTTCTGGTCCGCTTTTACTTACTAAAAGTTTTTTCATATTCTTGTCTGTCCATATCAAGATCGAATTAATATATTACTGAATTCACTCGGAGAGTAAAAATGGACATAACCCACGGCGTTCTTTTAACTTCAAATATTATTATGGACTGTATCAAAATTAATATCTTAAGACCGTGGAATAATGATCAGGTATGCGCCCGTCGTAAGTTATAATTTGTAGCAACGTAGTATTATTACACAAAATTATGAATTTTTATAGAGGATGAAATATTTCAATAAATATTGCTATCATAATACGTCCTGCACGGTTATTATATCACAAGAAACATTTATAAAAAATATGCCACAAGTATCGAGTTAAGCATGATGTACAAAATTACTCCTGGTGAGATATAAACAGTCTGGATTTCATATATACAATACACCAATGCATGTAACAATTTCTTATTTGATGTTAAATTCATGCAGTTATTAAACATCACAATATGTAAATCAACTCTTTAAAAACACAGAAATCGTGGATTAAACAAGAAATAACAAAAATGATAGGCTTGTGTAAGAAAGGTACATTATAACATGATTATGTCTGGTAGCTATTCAAATCATTGAAGTTGTGCTACAATTGTATTCTTGCTTCTATTTCTTAAATGATTTTTCTTTTTTAGATGAGCCTTTATTTCTAGATCAATTTCAAAGACATCGAGTTAAAAAAAAAATTATTTTTGAGAATACCATATGTAAAATATTTTGACTTTTTATTTATAGATAGCCTTTTTTTATAAGAACATTGAAATGGAAGATAACCTTGCAATGTTCTTAATGTTTTCGACATGCAGCCTATAAATGTTCTTGGGATGTCCTTAATTTACCGTAAATGACGAATAAGTGCCCGAACAGGGGACCTTAAAATTTCGGCTATTAGAGGGGGTGCTTATTTGGCAGGGCGGTTAGTCAAGCCACTTATTAAATTAAAACTAAATACACTCACTTTGAAATAATTTTTTGAGGAGACTGAAATTATGAAAAGACCAATTTTAAAATGAAAACTTGCATTGGTAATCGTCAAATACATTTGAACAAAAACTGGTTATTTATAATAGTTTCAAATAAGCGCCCCCTTCTAATAACTGTGCAAGAAAATAAGGTATTACCCTAATTCGGTGATAACAGCTACTGAGAGGAGCACTTGGATTTGTTATATTTGTTTCTAATTTCATTAAAAAATATATAGCCAAGCTTCACCAAGCCTTATAATGTTCTTAACATGTTCTTAAATTTTCAAACTTATGTTCTTATATACTTTGTCTTGGGCATTAAGAAAAATTCACACTAAAAACGCAGTTTCCTGCGGCGCGGCGCTTTGCCGCATGACATTCGCGTTTTTTCTTCACATTGGATTTTTATTTTTGTATACAATAAAAAAATCTTCAAAAGAATATAAATGTTCTCATATCAGTTTGTATAAACTCATCCAAAAGTAGACAAGAGACACAGCGTGATTTTTCAGGGAAATCAGAAGACCGGAAAGTAAGAAAAATACGCTGGGTCGCAGACGAATTTTCTGCGGTCGACCGCTTTTTGGTTGGTTGCGTTCTTCCATCGCGTTTGAATATCGGAAAACCCTTAACTTTTTTAATGTTTTGAAAAAATTGTTTCACTGACCCAAACAAATATTTTATTCTTAACCTATTTAAGAAAGAAAGGTATGTGACCACGCTGGCCTTGTACTTATTAGTCAATTTAAATTCGGGGTTTAGTTTGAGAACTTAATTTGTCTTTATTGATTGACTTGAATACGGGGTTTGCTCTGAAGACTCGTTTGCGTCTAAAAGTGCCTTTTAAGTCTATACGCGGGATTTTAAGTCTATACGCGGGATTTTACGGTACAGTAGTAAGAGTTGTTATGACTGCCCAAGCTTTTCAAGCAAGAGGTTCTCTTGTACGAAAATTAGGCGCAAGCGAATTTCTTACTTTTAGCGGTTTTGACAAAAATCCGTCAATTAAATCCCCGTCAAAATTAAGTTTTATCGCCGTCGTGACCTTTGACGTCGAGACCCTCGTTAAAAATGTCTATTTCAGTGATGATGAAACATTTAGACTTAAACTTTCTCTTTACATCTATGTTAGAGGGTTGCATTCAGCCATTTCCGTTAATGATAGATTAATACAAAAATATTTCTCTTTTAAATTAAATTATTAAATTATTATTTTTTATCGTGTTAATACATACGTACCATTTTGCTGCAATTGCCTATGTCACTGGATCCAAAATAGTGTTTTATCATTAAACATGATTAAATTAGACATTTATTTTAATGATAGTTGTTTATGTAATATATCTAAAATTAAGTGTTAACTTTTGATCGAATGTTGAAACTAATAATTTAATTTAATTTCGTCGAATATTAAGCAGATATTCAGCAAGGTAAAATCGGATATCCGTAATTATTCAGTCGAGCTATAAACAAAGACATTGCTTCCGAGTAATAATTAAAAAACTAAGTGACTAGATTTTAAAACTTAATATTCAAAATTTTACTTTCTACTTCTCTGGAGAATCCATAATAATTTTCATTGCTGGTGACATCTACTGTTTTTGGAGACATTTCGCCTTCGTACCACTTAATGATATAGCTGCCATCTTTCAGCAGCCAACCCATGTCTTCAGGAAGGTGATTTGGAGGCTCGGACGTTATTAATGACATCCATAACTGTGCAACATACTTTGTTCGATAAATCTTTTGACGCAACACTCGTAAACAAGGTGGTAGAGAACTTCCATCAAACTTTTTAACACAGGAAATTGCTTCATTTTCTCCTTTTGGTTTATACTTTTCCAAAAACATTACCAACCTAGCTTCATCTACAGATGATAGATTCCTTTTTCCATACATGCTGCATACAAATTTTTCCAACGTTGCAAAAGCGACATCTGGTATATTTGATTAATACTTGTGTACCTTAATGTATTTTTAGTGTAAACACCGGTTTCCATCCAAATATTCAAGCTGTCAGGTAACTTACTAAGGAAGCCAAGAGCAATTATCAGCACGTCAGTATCTATGGTTCTTATCACAACGTTTGCTGGTGTTTGAATCGAAGATAGGTGGTACAAAATTCTGGAATCAGCTTCTTCATGAGTTGAAAACAATTTAACGATCTCGGTTTTGACCACGATCTCTCCTTCAACTCTAAACATGTAGCAGGTATCATTGCGATTCATTATGACTGTTTTGTTTCCAAGTACTGTTGAATGCATGTTTTTTTCCCAAAAGAAGGCTAAGAACTCCACCAATGCTGCTTTGAAGTGATCATTTCTTAATCCATTCAACCAGTTTAAAGGTCTTTTTTGCTCAGGTCCAGTTATCTGATAAGCTCCATGTCTCTCAGTACATCGCAAATCCCTTTCACAATCCTTGATACTCGGGTGTACCATTTTGTCTAGAACAAAATGTATGATGTTTCCCTTGCTAGCACAAACGCGTTTCAAAATGAATGTTGCCAGAGCTCCAAATGTTGCTGGAAGGTCAACAAAAAGATGTAGGAAAAACATTCCATCAATTATGTTAACATCGACGCGATTTGGATCGTCAGTTTTTACTTTTGCTTCTAACTCGTTCAATAACTTGACTTTAGGGGTCTTTTGCATTTTGCCATCAACATGTCCAAGAGATAAAGGGACAGGTGTTAGAGGATACTTCAGTACCTCTGCCATATCAATTTTCCTTTGTAGCGAATGGTACAAGATGCTACCAAACAAATCTCTCAGCATCGTTACAGCAACCACTTTGTTGTCAGCAGCTTTAATATTATACTTCGTTCCCCAGTTGCAAATGTGTGTAATGTTTGTCTTCGTATAGGTTTTTCGAATCTTGCTGGATCTTTAGAACATTCGTCAATAAATTTATCACGTGCTTTGCTTCCAACACTAACGATGTTGAGCAAAAACTTTGTTGTGTCTGGTGAGGCTGCTTTTCCTGATGCTATATTAAAAAGATATTGTTTTTCAATAGCATCGTTAAATGGATTCATGGTTTCCTTGACCATGTTTATAACTTGATGTAAATCTTTAGAATTTTGTCGCATTCTGCTCTAATGTCAAGTCGATTGGTAATCTTGAGAATGACTTTTGGGTTCTTCGCAGCGAAAATAATCCCCTTTGAAATTCAGTGTAAACCTCGGGATGAGAGTCCCTTAGTTTGAGAAGATTATCATGATAACGGACAATCCAACGAGCGTAATTTGGATGGTTCATGCTAAAGAAATAGTTTGCGACTTTAGGCAAGCAGCACACATACAGATCAAAGTTTCCATCCCTCAAGCTTCTACTAAAATCATGGTAAAGTCGAATCATCTCGACGTACCCCATCCAATATTGTGCTGTTGCACCATGATTTCCTTTCTCTGCATCTTGCCTGAATTGACTGTATTCACGCAAGACATTGTTGACTTCTTTGGATATTTCATGTCCTTCATGCAAGTTCAAGGGTTCTTGGGATTTTATAAACTTGATTTCTTCTTGGATATCTTCTTTTAATTGAATTTCCTCTCTTTCTTGAAGAAAATATTGAAAATGAAGAATCTCCATTGCAAGTGCAAGTACTTGGTGACATCTTTTACTTCTCTTGTAACACTTTCCCAGTAAAAATGACTTGAGAGAACCTTTTTCAATCACACCAGCTTTATTTAGGATATGCGGACCACCAGATTCAGCGATGTACTTGCCAAATGCGCTAAACATGGCCATCTCTACATGGAATGCACCTAGAGCGACAAATATATTGTCAAACTTTGGAAATTCTTCTGCTTGAAATTGCATAGCCACTTTGGCAATCGCAAGATCATATGTTACTGAAATGTTTTTTTTACCACATTCATTCGCAATCACCTGTGCACACCTCAATGTTTCTGCTACTACAGCTATAGAAGTTGGAGACTGAGACTTTTGGTACCTGCCACTGACTGTGGCAGGTACCAAAAGTTTTGCAGATTGTTGGTATTTTGAAAAATTATAGAATTCCAACCAACTCACATTGGTGTAGTGTTGTGTGAAAAATAAAAATCCATCATCCACAAGGTATCGTACATGCGTGCTTTGATATATGAAAGGGGTTCTGACGCCCTTCTTTGGTCAGCTAGTGGAAGCATTATTCTTGTTAACATCTTAGGTTTTTTTCTGTACGGCTCTATGTCTAATCCTACAGCCAGAAATGATCTACGTTTTTTCTTTCCAGATAGCTGAGAATTGCCAAGGGTAGAATCGTCATCTTCTTCCAATGATTTGTCATTATTTTGTGACACAACTTGGTACGCTATCCCAACAGTATCATGCAAGGTATCCTTTCCACTTAAAGTTTCAACATGTGGTGTGGCATTCCCGGCCTTTGTTGATGTAAAAGTTAATTCTGTTTCTAGTTCTTCGATAATGCTATAGCTAACAGAGTGTCCGAGTCTATTTAACATTTCGATCACTTTTTTGCTTCCTGTAATGCTTTTCACTGCCAGTCCAAGCTGCAAATGTTTTGCAGGGTTTTTTTTTCCTGATGTTGCAGCAAATATGACATCGTCAGCATTACTTTTTATGCGCCTCTGCTTCTGATTTGACTTTACTATGCGTTGGTCAGGACCACCAATAAGGTAACTGGAAAATTCAATTAATTCATTTGGTGCCTCAACTTCACCTTTTTTGATATCTGCAAATGTCACTTCATCGGGTATAGGGCATTTTTCAATTTCCATTATGGCAGACCTTAATGCAAACGCTACATCTCTAATCTTCGCTTTCAATTTTGTCTTCATCGAGTACTCTTTCCCGAAAGCTTCTTCTTCGGAAATGGTGCTGCAGAATATCAAGTTTCCACGTCTTGTTTTCCCCTTCATGATTTGTATACTTTCTTTGTAATGCTTTAATAATTTTTGCTCAAATTTTGCTGAAGACGATTCAATATCTTCGAATGCTTCATTCCCGATTTCTGCTAGTAACATCTGATATTGATTTTTTATCTCGCTGAGTAAGATAAAAAAAATTTCTTTTAGGATGTGATCATCAATATAAGCACAAACACCTTCAAAAGCCTTGCAGTGAATCCCTCTCGCAGTATGCCAGGATGTTTCAAGTTTTTGTCTTCCCATCCCTTTTTCATTCCTCTCTTGTATTGCCAATGGTGTTTTTTCGGCCTTGCTTTGATAACTGACCCTGCACATTCCATGGTAGTATATTTCTTTGCTTACAAAATCTTCATTTCCGATTCGCAATACATTTTTGTGCTTCTTTTCCTTTCGCATGCAGAAAAAATACATATCTTTGAAAACACTCCTGTTGAAGATGACTGTAATGTTGTGGAAATTTTTGAACGGGTTAAAGGGACAGCTTTAGATACTTTCTTATCGTTGGGGAGATTTTTTCTATGAGTTTTAGACAATGCTATAAATCTTTTGTAACAATTTAAATGGAATCCTTGAATTTTATTCACAAAGTCAGGAAGTTGCGTATCCTTGTACTTTAGATTTCCATTTTTACGTGTAACTAAGATAGATTTGCACTTTCCCAGGGTTTCCATATTGAAGAGATTTATTTTGCCAACTTTGTATCCATCACCAACATGTAGCACACAGCATCGTTCTAAAAGTTACAAAATTGACAAAAACGGTTTTCATTGTGGTGAAAGAAGGTTTTACGGAAATATAGGTGTTCCGATTAAGCAGTGATTTCAAAAACATTAAATATATTGTATAAATACAATACGCCATGTCACTTAAATATAATATACAAAACAACAAAACGTTAATATGAAGATATATTGTAATTCTTCTGTAAATAGCGTAAAAAATCAGTTAATATAATTAGAACGTAAAAATAATAATCATGTATTTGGTTCCATTATTTACAAATGGTTCTTCTCCATAAAAAAAAAAGAGAAAAGGTTAAAAGTTATTTGCAAATAAGTTATGATAAATTTATACATATAATACAATTAATAAAATACTATAAAATCCTACACTTAAGATAAGTCAAGACACATGGTAATTGGAACAGAACGCTGAGAAAAGGCTGAAAACAGGGAGACAAAAGAAAATTGGAAAGTGGAAAAAGTAGAAGACAAAAGTGCATAAGTTCGCCAATTAAATTGTAGCTTAAATAAATTGAATAAATAGACATAAGTAGGCACAAGTTGCTAAGTAAATTGGGGTAGTAGACACCAGGACGCTTAACCACAAAAGATATATGTAAATTATGATGAAAATTATTCACTTGCTAAAAGTTAATTTGTTGAAATCGATTGAAGAGTTGAAGTACCATTCAACTGATCTCAGCAAGTCGTTAAAGATGAAAATAAAAATAGTTATACGTAAGAAAAGTATCACAATGACAGAAGCCTCGCTAGACCTTTGTCTTTGAAATACTCTTTCGCATCTGTTTTAAACCTGTAAAAATTTTCACAAACTCTTATTTTACGTGGTAGGTCATTATATATGTTAGCTTGTTCAGAAAACGTTTTTGCTTCACCATGTTGTAATGTCATTTCATTACCCAAACGTGGATTAAATGTGTTCATATGTAATGGAAGATAGTCTGGCCATGTATCAGTGTGTAAAGCTTTATGTACCAGTTTAACAGTCGCGAAATCAATGTTTTCTCTAACTGGCAACCACCCAAGATCGATAACGTCTGTTGTTTTCACATATCTTCCAAGAACATAAGATGCTGCTGTGTTCTGCACTCTCTGAAGTCTATTTAATAGGTACTTTGGTAATTGGCCAAATACTACATTATTATAATTAAGTTTGGATAGAATGAGTGTTTCAGCGAGGTTCTTTCTCACATGATAAGGAGTAAATCGTTTCCATTGTTTAAGTGCTCGAATTACTGCATAGGAAGATTGTGTAACTTTGGTAATATGATTTTTCCAATTCAGATTTTCGTCAAAATGTATTCCCAGTATTTTTGAGATTGAGTTACGTTCGATTGAGCAACCATTGTGAATAATGTTACAGTCGTTGGTTGTTTCAAGATGATGATAGGAACTCATTTTGTTTGTTGAGAATAACATTTGTTTCGTTTTGCCATCATTAAATAGAAGGTTCTGATTGGTTGACCAACCAGATAAACTATTCAGATCGTCCTCAAGTGTTTTTGCACATGTTTTCAAATTTTTCATTTTGCAGTGTTGGTATAATACAGTGTCATCAGCATACTGTGTTGTGTTAGATGACACATTCTGAGACAGATCCATGACATACAAGTTAAATAATACTGGGCCCAGAATGCTTCCTTGAGGTACCCCAAAATGGATAGGTTGCGTGTTTGATGTTTTATCATCCACTTGAACAAACTGCTTTCGTTCGGAAAGATAGTCATAAAAATGTACAAAGGGATTAATATTTACAAGGCTTAAATCAAAGAAGGTCTCATTTACATTAAAGCATCTTCAACTTACCATCACTGTCAGTATTTCCATTTGCATTTAAATCGTCATCTACAGTAGCTACAACATCTGCAAAATATAACAATAATAACTTGTTATTGGTTATCTTCAATTAATATATTCTAATTAATTATGTTTTCCTCTTACCATCGCTTTCATTGATCTTATTGAATATTTCTTTGTTCGAAAATTATACGAAATGAGAAATTCAATCAATGAAGTTAAAATTGACAAAATATATGTTTAAAAAATTTAGTTCAACAACAGACTATTAAAACTTTTTTTGACTTATCATCCGAAACTACTGACTACAACATGCAGTAACTAAAAACTTGAAATAATTACATATATATTTACCTGTCATATCTTTTATCTATCACATTTTATCTACAGTTTCTAATTTTCTATATTTGATAGTCTAATATGCAAATATCCCGGTAATTTGTTCACGTTTTTACTTCACTTGCTTCAAAATAACTGCTTCTCTTTCTTCTTTCACTGTCTGGTTTGTTATGTCGGTTTCCTGTTGTATTTGGACGAAAACGTTCTATTCTATTTAAAAAAATTCTAAAAATAAGTTAAGGCCCTGAACACATCTATAATAGAGATATGGGGCGAGACGCGGTCTGACTAGGCCAAGAGACGCAAATTTTTGGTCAGCTTTATGACCACTGACATTACACTATGTTAGAGAATGTTTGTGCAAAATTTGGAGTTTGTAGCTTATGGGGACAAATTAAGGTCCTAAATATGGTCTTTGAGGGGGACCCAGTCTTAAAGGCGCGTAATCACCCTGTAGGCAACTTTTTTAGAGGTGCCTATTTTATTGTAAAAATTGAAAGATATACATAAGAAAACATTATCCTGAAAATTTTATTGAAAACTGACAACCAGAACATGTTCAAATGTTTCATAGAAATAACAAACTCACCCCAATTTCTCTTCGCCTACAGAACCGCCATTGCATTTCACTGCACGAATCATGCGATAATAAACGCACGGCAAAATCGATCACATGGTTGCTGGATTCATGCCATTACAGAAAAAATAATGAATGAGGGAGAGTATCCGTAGCTGTGTTTCCATCGTAATGCTTTTATAAATGTATCCACAAAGTTCCGAACATGATAAATCAGATAAATCAATCGAAGTTTCTGTGTTATTCTTTATTATTTAAACGTTTTAACTTACTGAAATCAGACTTCTTTGCAACACTGACCACTTCTTGTTGTTGTTTCTGAAGACAGCTTCGCCTCGCTAGCTGTCTTACTTCTTGATTATTTTCCTTTGTTCAAACAGTTAGTCGTTTCCTTATGGAGAATACCTAAATTTTCAGAATTTCCCCTTTCATGCTCTCAATTTAATTATCTCCATAGTGCTTCAACTATCTTCAACTATCACAATAAGCATTCTCCCCCGTTGGGTTTTTTGGCTTATAATATGCAGTAATCCCGGTCATGCTAATAAAAAAAAAAGACCGTGATAAGCATTAATTATCATAATTAATAACCACGAGGCAATGCTGCGATTTCTTCTTTCTGTTTTGTTTTGTCTGGTCTCCAAAAACAATGACGAAGAAAATAGAAGAAAATTAAATCTAAGTGGAGAAAGTGATACGGATGTTTTTACGCGCGGCCACTTTTTTAAACAGAACCAAAATTTCTTTCCACTTTTTGATGCCATGTTTTGCAAAGAAAAAACAAGCCAAAAAGAACAGCATGGTGAACGGAGCCTACCATATTGGCGATTTTATCGAACTCCATCTCAGAGCTCATTTAAAGTTAAGGCCGTTTGTTTACCTACGGTTTCACACGAACTTTTTCCGACGGCCCGCTTATTAGACAAGAATAAAGGGGGATTTTCACGAAGCGAATTGAACGGCGAATTCGACGGCGAATTGTATCTGAGCATGCGCAGTTTTGTTTGTTTTGATTTTGCACAAAACTGCGCATGCTCAGATACAATTCGCCGTCGAATTTGCCGTTCAATTCGCTTCGTGAAAATCCCCCTTAAGAGATCAACAAGATCGTTAAATATGGCGGCTGGAAAAAAACCCCAATAAATTCAAGATATTAAAGTACCATTATTTCCATTTCTAGTACGTTTTACACCCTCAAATTTTCAGGAAAGTTATAACTCCGTCTGAACTTTGAAATAAATAAATAAAATATATATGTTAATTTTTTTCGATAAGGGTGATTACGCGCCTTTAAGAACCAATTTTTCGGTAAGCTTTATCATTTTTCAGATTCTCTCATATAATGACACACGTTACTAACTTTTAAGCTTTGAGAATTATGGGACCAAATAGGAGTCTCGAATTAGGGTAATTTTAGGGGCCTGGGACCCAAACGCCCCCAAATTGGGTCAGCTGACCATGTGATTTTTGTTGTCCATGATACTACCAACCTATTTAGAGGGTCAAACCTTTTGTAGAAAATGGGACCTAAAGTTCTGTTATGAGCTCCTGGACTATTAAGATCTAGCGCTACTAATGTTGTATTTATTATAGTGTAGTTAGGTCTAGCTTAAGATAAACGTATTTCATATTCCTGTACAAGTTACCGACTCACACCCCTAGGTGGCTAGTGGTTGGAAACGAAACTTCAGGAACAAAAAGTTGTTTAATGGCGCGCCGTTTATTCATTTTTGTGCAAAAGGCGCATATTTCGCTTTCCGTACAAAAGTTTGACTGATTTTTTCTGCCATTATGAGTCTTATCCCACATGTGTTGGATGTTGGATGGTTACTGGTTACTTGTCGTGGATTTTAATGTATGTATTTAGTCCTTATCTTAGTCTTTCAACTATGGTTTTACATTGATTTAATATCATTTTGGAGCTTAAAACATATTATTGATTGCATCAATTATAAAGGAACTTATAGCTAGCTAGCTATAGCTAGCTAAATTAGGTGCATTTTGAAAATTCATTCTGTAGACTTTGATTCTATTTTTTATTCCATTTTATTCTATTTCTAAAGTTTTTACCAGTGATGCTAATGATTTTGTATCTCCATTATGATGATACGATCATCTTGAAATTTGTCATTTCAGATGATTCTTCACCCCAAAAGTCTTGATTTGACATCAATCAAATATAATTGTAAACACAAGGTTTCACTTTATTATAGACAACAACATCATTGGTTACATCACAAATTTATCGCCAATGAAGTCCAGAATTTTGCATTTGTTATGTTTTTGAGATTTTTCAAATCGAAGAGAAATAAGCTGCGTGTAGGAGCTTTTATATTATTTAGTATGTATGTGTAGAGCCTAGCGTATCTCACATTGGAAAAAAAAACACATCACAGAAGTGTTGTTTCTTTGTTTTTATTATATATATACTTATATATATATAGTTAATTGTGTATTCTTTTGTTATTCATGGTTTTTGAAAACAATTTATTAAAAGAAAATAAATAAAAAATATTGCTGATATTTTTTTATAGTAAAAGTTCTTTATATACAGTGTTTTTTTAATCGACATCACCCTCTATATGCAAGTACTGCTGCTACCCCTTATAATAGAACATTTCCACAAAAGCGTAGATAGTTGAAAACCTTCTTGTTTCAACTGACAGAAGGTCAGAATAGCCTTCTGGCAGTTGTGAGTGTTTAAGCCGTCCACTTTCTTGCATAGGCAGATTTTAACCATGTTCTAATTGATTTATTAGGATTGGATTGTGTGTTCAAACCGACAGGTTTTCTTGTTTTGTTTTGTTTTTGTCTTTTTCGTTGTTCTTGTGGTTTTAAAACATTCGCGCTTCAGTTATTTTCAGCTCTCCATCTGATTGCTTATCCTTTGTGTACTACTATCGAGAACAATAAAAGATGGAGTGCGATATAATACATCCTTTGTTTCATAACTTTTTTATTTTTAATTAGTTTTAACTCTCCATCTGACTGAGTTGCGTGTATAATTTTAAAGGAACTATATATATAAACGAAATATAAGTGTCGGAGAGACTATCGAATATCTCGAGCAGATATTCGATATCGGATATCTGCTGAGATATTCGACTCTCGGCTAACGACTGCACGAATATCCAAAAATATTAGGGAGCTTGCACAAACCCCTATTTTACGAGCGTCTGGGGCGCGGAAATCGGTCCCGATCGTCCGTCCGTTTTGATGTTTACAATCGAACTTGCGCAAAGTCAAAAGAATACGAACGAACGGTGGCGCGAAACATTTTTTAAAACTTGTACACAAACATGGAGGATGTGTTAATGTTCCAACTTGAGAATGGTTTCATTGATGAAGAAGAATATTTTTTTTTTCTTGACGAAACACGAAATAAAAAGAAAAATCCTGTGTTTCCCTATTGGGAGCAAGATAAATTTTCTCTTGATAATTGGTCAGATGATGAATGTTGGGCAGATTTTAAATTTAGAAAGACAGATTTGTTACGTTTGTGTGATGCCCTAGGTTTGTCAGGTGAAAGAGTTGGAACAGAAAATCGGTTGACCATAGACCCAATGGAGGCCTTATGTTTGACTTTGCGTCGCCTAGCCTTTCCATGTAGGTTTAGAGATCATGCAGTCAGCATATAGCTGTGCTACACAGTTTAAATTACTCTAAGACCTTTCAATCATGTCGGAACTTTGTGTTGTCTAACAAGAAGCTAGCCAGCTAAAACGTAGCAAGCTAGCTATAGCTAAAACTATTCTTTTTACTATATATATAGCTACCTAGCTAAATAAAAAGACTATTCAACTATACTATAATAAAAAGGCTCACTATTCAACTATGCTATAGCTAGCTACCTCGCACATAATTTATCCCACTCTTCCACAGCTTTTTTGCCATCACTCCCATGTACTATAAAATCTGTTGGAGTTGAATTTGTTTTAAAAAAACTTTGTCCTGTGTTGTCTCTAGAACTTTCGCCAGGTGACGGTAGAGATTTGCATAATTTTTGCAGTAAATCTTTGTTTATGACAATTCTTTTCATCCTGCTTTTCTTATGAAGTTTTCTCTCTGACTTTGTTTATGCTTGTCAGATTCATTTTTGCTTTACCATTTATTTGCCGCATATTTTTTTCACCCTAAGCACTTGTGCCTGAAGAAATGATTGTATAAACAGTCTTAGGTCACAACCACTGTATCTTACGTGCCTACGTATGGTTTACACGTGGGCAAGAAAAGGATACGGCGCGGGGAAGTTATGCATGGTGGTTATTTCCAAAGTAATTCGCTTTTCCCAATCTGTAAAGGTACCGTCATCCGTCAAATATGAGTTTGCGCAAGTTCCCTATTATGTCAGACGCTCCGCCTGAGGTGCATGATAACATGATTTATCGAGAGTGGAATATTGTCTTACTGGGAGTGGATGAATATAATATTCAACAGATGCAATATCTGTTCCATTACATACCCAAGTGATTTTGCTTGTTGTCTTTTTTAATTTAATCTCTGTGCTTTTAGAAATGAAAAATGTGTTTGTTGGTGTGTACGTTTCCACTTCAATCATTCCCAAACACTTTTAACCATGTGACTATGTTTTAACCAATCCGGCAAAGTAATTAATTAACAAAAAGCTTTGACGGTTTGTCATCATCATTTATTTGGATATCCACATTACATGGTTTTTCGTCCAAGATAAAAAAAAGAAGTAACTAATAAAAAATTAATACTTAAAAAAGGTTTTAATATCGATTCAAAACTTTGTTAAAATCTTAAAGACGGAGGTTACAAGAAGGTAGTGGAGTTAGGACAAAACGACGGAACGGAAAAGTCAGGAAAGAAATTAGCAACGCAGGAAAATCGAGGAACTAACAAAAGGTATACTCAAAAATGGACCTGCAATATTTCATGTTGCATGCTGTTTAAGAAACACGAAGACAACACTAATTTATGTGAACTAAACACAATTTTTTCAAAGCTATTCATTTTTTGTTTCTTAAAACAAAAATGCGTTTTGTAGATGTTTATAAATTCCCCTCCTCCAATATTTCAAAATACTTTTAACCAATCAGGTAAGTAATTTAAGTTTCAAACAAAAGAAATTAATGCTTGAACGATTTGAACATTTAATTGACTGGAATCAGCATGAAATTGATTACTTCCATTGAAGAATAGGAATAGGATATAATTAATTATGCGATAGCAAGCTTTGACTATGGGTATATTACAATTTAATTTATTCTCTTCCTATCCTTCATGAAATAAAAATGTGTTTGCAGGTGTTTGCAAAATTCCCGCCTCAATCATTTTAAAATACGTTAACCAAGTAGAGTAAGCTTAATAAAAGAAACAAGATGCAGGCGCTGCATAAACTATCTCGCTATTAAAATGCACAACTATGAAACATCCACAATGCGACCCAATTCCACAATTTCTGCTAACAAAAATACAGCCTATCATCCATGGTTAAAAGTCGCGCGATTGAAACGTTTATGGTCTTAAACGGCATTTAGGTGACAAAAAATCAAAATTTTGATGTCACCATCATGTTCAGCATACTTTTTTTGTTATCTGTGCCAAATTTTGTCGAAAATAAAGTAGTTTTAATTTCGGACCAATTTTGGCCTAAAATGACATTTAGGTGACAAAAAATCAAAATTTTAATGTCACCATCATGTTCGGCATACTTTTTTTGTTAACTTTGCCAAATTTTGTCTAAAATAAAGTAGTGTTAATTTTTGGACCAATTTTGGCCTAAAATGACATTTAGGTGACAAAAATCAAAATTATGATGTCACTATTATGTTCAGCATACCTTTTTTGTTAACTGTGCCAAATTTTGTCGAAAACAAATACCAATTTTGGCCTGAAACGTCATTTAGATGACTTCCAAGTACTTAGAGAGTTTAGGTACGAAGTTTAAATCTGTGACGTTGCAATTGACCATTTGGGACATTTAGTTCGTTACGAGTTGGAAACCTATCCTCGCAGGCGAGATAGTAAAAAGAAAAAAAAAAAGTAAAAATAGTTACCAAGATGAGATTCGAACACACGACTACTCCCGTGTCGGTGCTCAGAGAGCCAAAAATTTCCATTTTGGGACGGACAGCTGTATTTGAATACTCCTCGCAGGCGAGATAGTAATAATGCGTGAGCGAATTGAATGATTGAAATCAACATGAAATTGATTACATCTATTGAAAAATAATGTGGAATATCGTGAATTATTTGATAGATGGTTTTTGACTACAGGTATGTAATCATAACGTTTTAACTTTACAAGTAAAATTTGTATTCTTGTCTATTTTTTATCACCCCGGTTTGTTTTAATAACAAACCGTCGTTTAGGCTTGCTTTACCAGTCTACAAAAAGATTACGTTGATAAAATTTTGTGTTTTGCCATTTTCAGCTTTAGTACATTATTTTTTTTAATCCGCTTACTGCTCTACTAGATATTTTCACTGATATAAAATTAAACAGAATCTGTTTTACGTGTTGCCCATAACGGGTGCATGGAATACCAAATTGTTCAGGACATCAAATCAACTTCGCGAATTTTAGAAAAATTTGCGAAACCGCAATATTTTTATCCCACGAAAATTTAACATTGTCCTAACGTTGTCGTAACGTTGTAAAGTTAACGTTATTGTGACAATGTTATATTAGTGCTTTTAACATAAGTGTTTCAAAACAGAACGTGAATAAGACGTTCTATTTTGAAACACTTATGTTATAATTAGTTCCCTTCCCTATTAATACTCATATGCTGCCCAGGGCGTTAATATCTTCCTATGTGCAATTTACGTCGTAGGTTTTTTTGGACTTTTTTGTGGGTTTGGCGCCCTTTGAAATTGTTCATTTTAATCCAAAGTATCCAAAGTATCTTTTAAAGTAAAAAATTAATCCAAAACCCATATCACATTTAAAAAGTGTATCATTTTTTCTGATTTTCTGTCTCATTAGTGCCTCAATAAGTTGATAAATTAAAGATTAACTATAACGAAAGTATTGCGACAAAAATTTGAAAATTAATTAAAAAAATCTAACAACGGGAAAAATTAATGCTGACATTTATCATATTTCAGGCATGGTTTTAAATTGTCATTTGTTAGACATTATTCGTTTCAAATTATATGACTAAAAAATCAATACAACTCGTGGTGGTTGTGATTTTTGCTGTGGTATTTCACAATTGTCCCAAACCCTGACCCTAGCCCGCCTGAATAGAGTTAGTAACTGTTTTTAATATCCTCTCGTGTCTCAAAGTGTATATTTTAAAACTATGGTCTACAGTTAGCAAATATATTTTCAAGAATTTGTTTCCTTTAATAACGGAAAAAGCACAGGTAAAAATATTGATTCTTAGTATATAATAAGAAAAGTATTACTTTTAAATAAAGCCTCTGGTAAAAATAGTAGGCAGGCGGCGTTAACACAAGAATTTTACTTCGGTCTTATTTGACAGATGAGAAAGTTCACTGCGCGGGTGCAAAAACTCCATGTAAAGAGACCTACGTGAAAATCAATTAAAAGTGCTAAAATACTAACATTTACTGTAAGTTGCAGAAACCTATTTTTCTCTTGAATGAAATTATATTAGCCATGAAATTGTTTGAACAAAGGTCGACTACATAGGACCCAAAAGATGTTTATCGGCACTAAATTTGCACGTGATGTTACGCAACATGATATAAATGCAACAGTATTATGTAACATCATTTTTACGCGAGTTTGCAATATCAGCCTTATGTATGTAAAATGTTTTTCTTGGGTTTCTAAGCAGCGCATGTAATATTTATGCCTGGGTAAATAACAGATGCAGTAGCGAGTTTTATAAATTCCACTAAAAATTCAGTATCGAGATCTTCAAGCAGAAAATTTGGTATGGAAGGAGCAGCACTTCTAAACAAAATCTTCGAGGTGAGAAGACGTTTACTGTTTTAACTTAGTTTTCTGATTTTATAATTTATCTCTTTGCGAAAAATTGATCGAATTGTTAAAATCATCGTTTTTGTCCTTTTGTTAAAGCATGGGCCTAAGGTTGCTTAAGAATTTCTAGTTCTGTAGATTTCCTATGCGTTTGTTAAACTTGTTAGAACTGTCTTCCTCCAAGAAATTCGCTCCCTCTTTTATGTGTCTCTTCCCTCCAAAACAGATGAAAAAATTACTAAGTACTCCAACAAGTCTAAAAAAGTATATGTGACAACAACAACGCTTACAACTTACTGCGTTTCGCAAACTTACACGCGTATTAATTTATTTTGTATTAAATCCGAAAAAAAAGTGACTCAGTGCCGTAGAACAATACTATTTCGTCGCCTTTCTAACCTGAATCCGATGCCATCTGACAATGTGTTTTTATCCATGCATTGAAACGAGAAACAGTATAACTGAGTGCGTAAAATATATAGGTTGCATCATCATTTTTTCCATCCTTCATGGCTCATGTAATGCATTTCATTTGTTGAAGGAAATTCAAAACAAGTAAAATGGCGTTGATCAATGTTTTTTTATCTTCTTTTCAAATTGACCTGTTTTGTTTTTTTGTGTTTTTCTTTCGTTCACAAAATTTTTAAGAAACCATAGGGAGAAATGGGGAGTGGGGAAATATTACGTTACTCGGCTTATGTTAAAAACATTCAGTATATTAATATTTTGTACGCTATTGGGAGAAAAACGTGTGAAAATTACAACAGGTGCAATAGAGTCTTGTATGACGTGTCAAGGTGAATATTACACGGAAACATCTGGTAGGCAATTTCAAAGCTTTTGTAACACTTGTAAACCAGCTGGGTAGGTAAGTTTATGCAACACTTCTGTTGCAAGGTAACATTATCAGACTCTCTTTTGATATTGCTTGCATATACAAATTCAGGTTCTTGTAACTTTCTTTTTGGTTTATGTTCAAAGATAATATCATATATATTCATAATACAATATAAACTGTTTTGTCTATCTATACTCGAGGTCAAACGTATAAACCGAGCTTGAGAGGTCGATACGCTGATTGAGGGTAATGTTTCTCGGTAGAGATAGATAAAACAGTTTATATTGTATTTATTAACTGGTAGCTATTTTGTTTGGGTTCGTAGTAAAAGGATTATTTTTTACTTGTGACAAGGTTGTAAAAAACAGGTTTTGATAAAGAAAAACGTTCGATTTGAATTTCATTATATCAATTTTTCAAATACATGTACAAAAAGGAAACAAAACATTCGAGTATCCATATATATATATATATTTTGAACCAAAGTTTATTCTTCGTCAGAAAAAGAGTCTTACATGTTCATGCAAATTCCACGCCGTTTTGCTTGTTGCTCATTGTTGCGATGAATGGTGATGTTCTGCCCAATCTTGGAACGCGCCCCGTCTTAAGACTGGCCAGGCCAATCTTCCGACAGTGACAAATGGGTGGAAAAACTACTCAACCATATTAGCTAGCTGGCTATAGCTCGCTAGCTGGCTAAATATCTCATCCAATGAAATTACCAGCTAGCTAACTAATAGACCTTTTTGAATGTTTACAATTTCCGCGGTAAGCCCTTATGGCTCTAACAACTGCGTGGCGGGCAGAAAGATGTGGAAGCTTGCTGAAGAAAGGTCTTTTTCAGTCCATTTCTTTCTACGGAAACATTTTTAAGGCTTTAAACTATTATCGAGTGTAAATAGATAACTTCTGATTGACATATATTCATATAAAGTCGTAATGATACCTTCGTGCGAAGAAACAGACTAAAAAGGACCTCACTTCACCTAGCGCCTGCATCTTTTTGCTTGCCACGCAATTGTTAAAGCCGAAAGGGCTTATCGCGGAAAATGTAAACATTCAAAAAAGTCTATAATATGGTTGAATACGATTTTTCTGATTCTTCATAAATATAAACATTTTATTTTTAAAATTTAGCCACTACAAGCTGTATATAAATGCTGAATGTATAACGCGTGCTCTACAGCTACCTAGCTAGCTACGATTTTTACTCTACTGTGTCCAAAAACTGGCCGGGTAAATTCAACAGTATCCAAAATATGATGTTTTAATGTGCCTGAGAATGTTTGTTGGGTGTTGCAAACAATAGAGCTCGTGTGGCACATCCCTTCTTTAAAATCTAAAAGGCGTCCGAAGATGGGCCTAACATGGTCTTTTGCCCAATCTTGTGACGCCCAAGACTGGGCAATTTTATGTCCAAAGATTGGGCAGCGTCCTAAGATTGGGCAAATTGGAAAATAAAGCCGATTTTTGTATCACAAAGGAAAAATCTCTTTAATAATAGCCGTATTTTGTCTGTGTGTCCGCGAAAGTAGCGTCCTGTTACGGAAACAGGAAATTTTTAAAATACGCACGAATACCAAATGCGATATATTTTAATCCACTTTGTTGCGACGGGTAAATTTAAAGGACGGGCGAACCCGTGGATTTTTCCATGGGCTAACGACTAGTAACAATATAATATTAGCATAATGATAACGAACCAAACTTTCAAAATTTCAGATCTTTAAAGTCTTTCAAACAAATTTTAACAAATGATGGATGATTAAAGATTTTATTTTAAAAAGTCTTTAATTAATTGTTGTTTTCTATTTATCTTGACGACCTATTGAGATCGTTTAGGTTTTTATGGACTGTCCCCTAATTGGAGAGAAAAAAAGCCATATTTGCTCTTTGGTGCAAAAAATATTGTCCGCTAATTAGAGTGTCCGCTAATTAAGTGTCCGTTTTTTGGAAAGTTTTTTATGGGACTTTGACTAGAAAACGGCCGGTGTATGACCAAAGTGTCCGCTAATCAGAGGTGTCCGCCTTTTAGAGTGTCCGTTAATTGGAGAGAATACTGTAGTTAATAATTATACAATAATAACCAATTACCCCGGGCTGTACCGCAATATATCGCCCGAGGTCTAAGTGCCAACCGAGCTTGCGAGGTCGGTGCCAATATCGGTATTGATAAATGTATTGTAGGAGTTAGATAATCATTTCCAATGCTTCTTGAAACTTTGTTTTTTTTCGTGCTTGTTTACATATTAAGCTACCGTTTTTCTTGACGACGAGCAATACCGCTCCATATCGGTCCGTCGTCAGGAGCGCTAAGCCAATCAGAATGCCTAAAAACCCGTATTGTCCGCTTGCAAAATCCAGACGGTTAACAATGCAAAATATAACCCTTGTAGAAAATAGTATAGTTGAAATGGAACGTTTTAATCTGTCGTTCTCAAGTAGTTTTTTATCATTATTCTTTCGCTCGTTCATATAGCAAAAAGTATTTTATATACTTATTCCAGGCTCAAAACTTCAATGCAAAAAAAGAGATTAAAACCGCCAGGGTTGCAATATCAGGCTAAATTCGTTTATAAAGAATTTGTTAAACATTTGTAACGCTTTCGAATATACAGTTTAACTCATGTAATTCGACTCTTCGGGGGTCTCACGATTTGGTCGAATTACATGAGTTGTCGAATTAAAGGAGTTTTGTTGTAAGGGTTTCATTCTGAAGAGACCGAAGAATTTGGTCGATTTACATGATTTGTCGATTTATGGGAGGTCGATTTACATGAGTTCAACTGTATATGCGAAAAAAACACGTATATACATCGCATAATTTTTCTTGTCTTTAGATAAAAAGTCATTCATTGCGGAAAAATTGAACGTAGAACAGTTTAGAACCGTAGTACAACTGTCATTCAATCAAGCCAGCCAATCAAAAAGTAACATTAACAAATTAAAAAACAAGTATAAAAAAAATTCAATACAGACATGTCGTTCGAAGTAGAAGCAATCGCATTGAGTATGATCATAGCATTTTCCTTGGCTTTTAACGCACTTGTTATTGTCGCATTCTGTAAATACTTTGACACAACAAAAGTCAAAGACATATTCCTAGTAAGCTTAGCTGTAAGTGATTTATTACAAGCAGTTATTGGTTATCCCCTCGAAGTAAAGGCTCTGTTGGTTGGCACACAAGGAGTGGACATCGCAGTATGTAAAACAATTGGTTTCTTTGTAACTTTTCTTGGTCTGGTATCAATCAATCATATTGCGTATCTGGCATTGGAACGTCTTATTGCAGTTGCTTTTCCTTACACTATTTCCACGATGCAAACCAAGCAATTTATTGTCATTTCCTTGTCCGTTATATGGTTACTTGGATTGTCCTGGGCTGTGTTTCCACTTTTAGGTTGGTCAGCTTATGCAGAGGAATCTGACGGAATACGTTGTTCCATTCAATGGTATGATACATCGATATCTGGCAGGTCATATATATACTCATTTGTTGTGTTTGAGTACGTGATCCCAGTATCCATTATGACAACATCATTTGCAGTTGTACGTAAAGTCGCAAAAGGCATGAATGAGAGGCAAAGGCAAATCAGTGGTTCACAGCATTCTGAAGATGCAATGAAAAAACATGACAAAATGATTGTAGTCATGGCTTCGTCATATTTGATTGCATGGACGCCATATGCATTTATATCTATTTATGGTACGATAACAGGCGATCAAATATCTGTCACTTTAAGTACAGCGTTTGCAATAACTGCAAAGTCGTCAACGATGTTCAACCCAATGATATATGCATTGCTTTATAATGACTTCAGAGGAAAGGTTAAGCGTCTGTTTGGTCAGCGAGTTGCTCCGGTGATGTAAACTTAAGTTCAACATATACACAAAAGTATTTCTGCTGATTGGTTGCAAAAGATTATTTACACATGGAGAACTTAGGAACTTATTTACTGTAATTCCCATAACCGCACCCCAGGTAAGCTTTAGCGCGTGATGTTTGTCTCGAACTCTTCCAGCACTTGTAGTATTCATCCGTCTCTGGTTTGTTTCTTATATAAGTATTAGATTATTATTTATTTTTTTATAGTAACCTTAAAATGACTTCAGATCATAATATTTGTGTTAAAGCCCACCTTATAATTTCTCCAAGGCGTAACTGTTGGATTGCATGACAAGTAGGAGATAATAACTTAACCCTATTCGGTCCGGGGGGGGGGCGGATTCCGCCCCCCTGACGGTTTTTTATAAATAACTCCTTATTGCTATGTTATATGGCTATGAAACTTATTGACTTTCAATATTTATCTATTAGATGAAATCCTTATAATGGGTAAAATTTCATAACTCCTGTTAGGATTATCCTTTCAACTTGAAACTTGCAACACAACTTTGTTTTATTAAGAAGAATCATTTTGCATAATTTGGACACGTGATTAGTCCGATTTCCCGATTTTGTCGGATTTTACCCGAAAATCGGAAAAAACCGGGTTTTCGGGCAATTTTTGGCAATATTTTATACGATCCACGTAAAAACCGGAAAATATGTTAAATAACTTTTATTTAGCTTTCAGAAACTTCAAACAGAATGCAAAAATTCGATCTGGAACAAAAGTAATTAAATTTTAAGCAGATAGTGTCATTTTTAACAAATTTCAAGCTTCTGATGACGTCACAGAAAATGTGCTGACGCAAGCAAAAATTTATTGCTGCCATTTTGTTCCTTTTATGACGTACTATAAGTGTGCCAAGTTTGATTCAATTTGAACAACCCTATGAAAAGTTATTGAGGGCGGGGTCACAATATGTTCGAAAAACCCCGGACCGAATAGGGTTAAGTGATAATGTAATGTATATTTATAGAAAATCCGTAGACTTTTTTGTAAGTTCTTTAATTTTCTTTAAGTAGTAGATTAAAGGTTGATTCCCACCTGAATATACCGGAAATTTCTACTTTTTTGCACCAAAGCTACGAGTTATGGTTGGAATGATTATCAGAGCCAAAAGATTATCACATTTACTGGGAACAGGGCCTAAGAATACAGTCAGCTTTTAATTGTCTATATTAAAACTAAATGCTTATAGTCTTCTAAAACCTTACAAAAATCGATGATTGAATTTCTTAAGTTTCAATTGGATATTTTTGATAACCTTTTCAAACATAATTCGTTACTTCTTTATCTCCTAGTATAATAATTGCTTGAAGTTTGAAAATTGAGAAATGCAAAATGATAATTTTGTCTTTTTAACGATGAAGAATCAGTAACTAGGTTTGATTATGTCAAGAACAGGTTGTTGCAATGAATGAGAACAAATAAATTTCGTGAGGCCTTTCAAGTTTTTAATAATTAGGACACAATGTTTGTTGGCATACTATTCGCCAAAAAGTACGCATAAAATAAACATAGCTAAGTATATCTTAATTAAGTGAAAAGGCATCATAGGCATGTCATGACTAGATATGCATTTTAACTAGGATGTAAAGATACTGTATTGCTTTAATATGAAGTAAGCTATAACCGTAGCATACAAATATAATAAAGCATTTTTTTTCCTTCATTAATCACGGCTATATCTTCCACCTTTTTTTTTTACTGTAAATTTTTTCACTGGACTTTGATGGTCGAATGATTTGTAGACGAATAAGGTCTTAGAAAACGTTGTGAAATTCTTGGTGGTGAGTGCAAGGTAAAACGAGTGTATACTGTGTTCCAAAATGTTTCTAATTTTATCCGAAGAAGTCTTTTTTCTAACTTACCAAGAAGACTGTGATAAGAAATCCTAAAGAAAAGATTAAAGAACAAAAATCTGATGACCAGGACGCTAATTTAAGTTCTTTAGTGTGTGAGGGTTGAAATTAGAATCTGAGTGTATAAATAAGGTAAAACATTGTATTTAGTGTGAGAAAACGGAATTAATTAATTACAGATACAGGAACCTCCCCCGACACCGGATCGTGTTTGTCAGTGGAGGATTTAAAACAAGCAAAAAATATTTTCTGAAAAACAATATAGTGCTGTGTTCAAATACTTGCTTCTGAGAAGATTTTTGACATAATGGCTAAGTAAGAAAAAGTGTTAAAAGAATGGACTGAAAGTATAAAGCAAGTTGATAATTTTGAACAATTTAAAGCCTTGGCACGTAGAAAGTGAGTTTTATATATAAAAAAAGGTGTGGTAGTTTAAATTACTATGGAGAATAAGGCATAACAAAAGTAATGCAACATTTATATGTGTTTTTATAAACAATTTTCAATGACTTTTTAAGAATTTGCAGAAGTTAAAATGTCGACAAATTCTTTGTGAAATGGTGATGCTTATAGCTGTGATAGGTTTCGATGGTTTATAAAAAATGTCAAAAAGAAACAATATTTTTTCAAGTAAAACCTTTTTCTTTAGACAAGAACAAAATATACATTTCCTGAAACACGACAATAAGAAAGAAGAAATGCTCAATTTAAATCAAACCATCACCAGCATATCAATTGACACAACACGCACAGCACCCAATTAAATATACGAATAAAAGAGTTACAGAGTTACAAAACCAGATACAAATGTCTGCGTTCGTGATCGAAGCAGTTGCATTAAGCATAGTTATAGTTCTGTCCTTATGTTTTAACGCGCTTGTCATTATCGCATTCTGTAAATACTTTGACACAACAAAAAGCAAAGACATATTCCTAGTAAGCTTAGCTGTAAGTGATTTATTACAAGCAATTATTGGTTATCCACCTGAAGTAAAGAGTATGCTGGTTGGCACACAAGGAGTCGACATTACAGTATGTAAAACAGTTGGATTTTTCGTAACTTTTCTTGGTCTGGTATCAATCAATCATATTGCGTATCTGGCATTTGAACGTCTTATTGCAGTTGCTTTTCCTTACGCTATTTCCAAGATGCAAACCAAGCAATTTATTGTTATTTCCTTGTCCGTTATATGGTTACTTGGATTGTCCTGGGCTGTGTTTCCACTTTTTGGTTGGTCAGATTACGTGGAGGAATCTGATGGAATACGCTGCTCTATTGCATGGCAAGATTTGTCACCATCTGGCAGATCGTATATATATGCATTGGTGGTCTTTGAGTACGTGATCCCAGTCTCCATTATGGCAACATCATTTGCAGTTGTACGTAAAGTCGCAAAAGGCATGAATGAGAGGCAAAGGCAAATCAGTGGTTCACAGCATTCTGAAGATGCAATGAAAAAACATGACAAAATGATTGTAGTCATGGCTTCGTCATATTTGATTGCATGGACGCCATACGCTGTTATATCTATTTATGGTACGATAACGGGTAATGAAATATCTGCCACTTTGAGCACAGCGTTTGCAATAACTGCAAAATCGTCTACAATGTTCAATCCAATGATATATGCTTTGCTTTATAATGACTTCAGGGGAAAAGTAAAGCGACTGTTTGGTCAGCGAGTTACTCCAGTGATGTAAATTATAATTAAGGTAATGGGTCGGAACATTTAATAATATCAATGAAGGATTTTTAACAAATGGGTTAGGTGAAAGAATTTTGGAAAAAGTTACGGTAATGTGGAAATAGTTTTGTTTCTCGAGACTCATGTCGTTATTTTGATGAAAACGGCTTAAATTCTTAAGTATTTATCTGAATGCATCTGCTGTCTATGATAAAAACATTTGTTTCCTGCGGCACAACTCTACTCTTCTATATAGTGGTGTCATAAGTCTGTGTGATTAAAAATACCAAACCGATTCGGCAATTGTCATTTCACAAAGACATGGCATCGATATGCGATAATGAAAATTGTCATTGCAATGCAAACTCGCACTTGATTCCATAAAACTTAAGAAAATAGACGTTTTCTAAGACATAGACGGAATATCCTTCTACCCATCAAGCTTAGAGGCAGGGGAAAACATGGAAGGAACATTGCGTTATCGAATAATTTCAAATCAAACAAGAAGCCGACCGGCTTTAACAATTTCCGCCACTCATAAGCTCTTGTGAGGTTTCCGTTTTTCCTAGGTCCGTCTGTTGGAGATACAGAAGTGGGTACGCAGGTTCCTCGTGCCTGCTTATGTTGCTTTCAAGCGAACAGGAAAGTAAAAAAACGTCAACAAAAGTTTTATAAGATGCATTTTGGAATGAACATTGAAACAACAGCTAGCAATCTCGGTCCCCGGTCCTATGAGCAACATCTTCACCGCTCACATTTACCCTTATAAATTCCATTTCATATCTCCTTGCGTGCGTACCAGCGTATGTGTCTAGAATGTAACTTGTCAAATGTTCAGCCTTTTAAAATTTTAGCAAAGCTGAATTACCTAAATTTGACATGTTCCCGCTTTCGTTGTGCACATGCGAGTCAAACAGAAAATAGTCACGTTTAGACCACAAGATTGCAAATGTGAACCCATTTACAAGCATCAACACCCCATCTCCGCTGTCAAAATTATCTTCTACGCGCAGAAAACTGACATCAGTAGCATCAAGGATACCGATGTTTGTATTCAAACGTGTAACTGACAAAAATGTTTTAAAGATTTCAACACATTCCGGAAGTTCGTTCAGACATAGGCAACGATTTTTCGCTAGTTTGCTAAAAGTTGTGTTTCCTATTTCGAGTATATTGCCGAGATCAGGTGTTTTCCAAATAGTAACTCGCCTAATCTTTGACCAACAGACACTTATTAAAGCATTACATGTACATTGTATGCCAGCAGAATCCCCGAAACGTTCGTCTGCTTGATTAAACGACCCAAGGATTACTTTATCAACAGGCCCAGGATTAGATTCTACATCACCATCTAAAAGGAGTCTGTCTTTATTCCGGAAAAAAGTTGCTGAATGAAATATTAGGCATTTTGAGGCAGACTTTTGCAATCTAAACACAGAGTAATCGAACTGGCAAATATCCTCGCACGTGTATACAACCCAACCGAGGTTACAACTTGCGCAAACCATGCTTGGGATCACAAAAGAACAAACTATGCAGAATGGAACGTCAATTATTTATACGAAGGGTATAAATGAAAACGCTGCGCAAATAATATTTTAATCAATTCAATTATATATTTCAGGTTCAAAACAACAAGTACGGGTATTTGAGTATTTGAGCTTTTTAGTTTTTAGTTTTCAGTATTCAAGTTTCAAGTTTTCAGTATTCAAGTTTTGAGTTTTCAGTATTCAAGTTTTGAGCTTTGAGTATTAGTTTTTCAGTACTTCTGAGCGTTTCTCAGACACCACCTATCACCTAAAAGAAATAGAAAATCGATTAAATTGATGACAACATCATACACTGGAAAATACAATTGACACTGTTACAGTTTAGAGAAAGTTAAAATACTAAAAATGAGGCGATAAAAACATAACCACTTTAATTTCTGGCAAAATTTTATAGGATAAAAAAATACCTCAATAAACTGCTTGAATGCCGAAATGAACAATTATTGTATCCAATTCTGTACTAAAACCAAAATACATAAAAATTAAAATATGATGAAGAGAGAATAGCCAAACAATTAGGGGTGACTCACAAATCGAAAAGGAAGTGAAATACTTCGAAGTTTAAATATTTCATACCGTAAAACATGAATTTTCAAAATATGTCGGATTGGCGTTCAGCATACACATTTTGATTTGTGAGTCATCCCATATACAAAACTACATCTGAATTTTTATTTTTTATCGGCCAAGATGTTGACTCCCCCCTCAGACAAATGCCAATAAAAAAGACCAACATCTTTTAGGAGAATTAGTCTGTAATAGGATATAGTAAGCCAAAACAGTTTTATGCCTGTCAGGTATGGTTTCTCATATATAGCAATATTCAACGAGTCATTATATTCGAGTCATTTGTTCAACGATTGTGATATTATATGTTCAACCAGTCATTTATATGTTCAACCAGTCATATATGTTCAATGAATAATATACAAGCAACGAAATATTTTCAAAATATCTGCTTTTTTCTTACTTGAAATGCAATACACATGTCTATTTCGCCTTCTTTGAGCTTTCAGAAAGTAGTGCCTATAATATTTTTGCATGATTATGTTTTGTGAGGAGTCGTTAAATATAAATATGGACGGTTAAACATATATGAGTCGTTGCACACATAAGAGTCATTAAACATTTACAATAAACCACGTCGGATTTGTTGAACATATCACAATTGTTCACAATTGAACACAAATATTTAATTTGTTGAATATTGCTACGTGTGGGCAACCATAGGTCAGGATGTGTGCACATGTATTGAACTTTATAAACATTTGCAACTTTGTTTTGATTTGGGAATGTATATGCTCTGTCACTGTTAAATCTGAGAAAGGGCTTAAATTTTCTGCAGATTTTCAGATCAGAGTAAGTAAATTCGTTCCTAGGACCAACGAACAACTTAGGGTGAAGAAATTGGTACCTCAGTTTGTCATCGTCTGCATTTCAGGGAGTACCATGCAGGAAATTTTCATTATTCATTATTTTAAAGCCGTCACAATCCCTTCATTGCGCATGCCACAAAGCCACCATTTTTCTGTTTACAGTACATTGTCTTGCTCGGCCAAAATAAATAAATAAAAGGCCCACAGCCCTGGAACTAATGCCTAAAAGACATGTGCAGCAAGAAGGAGTGTACGATTGGTCAGTATTTTATCAAAATAGAGCAAAAAAACGAAAAATGTTGGTTGTCGTCGGTATGTGCGAAGCATGTCAGAAGGCTTTTTAAGATATTCTTTTGGTAATTTACCTCATACTTTTCTTCTTTTGAAGGGAAAGTAAAGCCAATAATAATGAAATTTTTTGAAATAATGAAATTGTTCATGGCGGTGGTAAATATAGATGCGGGCTGCCTGACAGTAAACTGAGGTACGACTTTCTTCGGCCTTAGTGCCACTCAATTTCGTCCCAAGGGCTTTTCTACGCATTTTATTAACATATCGTAGGCGTTTAGAAATTCTGCCAGACGAGTTTGGGTGCCACTGAAAAAATTGTTAAGTTGACATGATATATTATTGGTTATTCCAGACTGTCATGACATGCAGGATGCTTGGTATAGTATGGTGGCCGAGAACTGCCACACGAAAAACTCTGTTTATTCGTTTTTTTTAATTCACTTATTTACTTTTAAATTTATTTAATTTCTCCTTTACGATGGCCCTGAAGGGTCATACACTTCTCACCAAATTTTTTTACTTCCCGCTACTTTTTTTTCACTTCCCGCTTTTTTTTTCACTTCCCGCTTTTTTTTTCACTTCCCGCTTTTTTTTACTTCCGCACGTTTTGATCATTCTCGCATCTTTTTCTACTCTTTCGCGCTCCATATTCTCAACAACTAGGTGGTGGCTAACTAAATTTGGCAGATCTTAGATGGTTTTATTTCAGTATTATCATTTAAGTTTGGTTTATCCTAGATCTCGATAATGTTATAATTTAAGTTTGGCGTCGTAGTTTGGTTTATTCTTGATCTAGTTAAATACGAGCTCTAAATTTTCTAAGTGTTGTTTATTCTAGGGATAAAAGCTGACACACTGGGTGGGGGGGGGGGGAGATTCATTTAATATTATAGCTATCTTTACTCTCTTTCTGTTCTGCTATGATCAATGCATGGCCATGAGCACTGTAGCTAGCTAGCTTATGCTTTTATATTTTAGCTAATATTGAATAGATAATATTTTATCGATGGATAACGTTTTGTTCCCCATTGCACATATTCCCAAATTTCTTCAACTTCGTTCCGGGGGCATTTTGCCTTTGTGATAAATTTGATAACAGTGGAAATAATTGGCTGCTCTTAATAACGGCTCAGGGGCCAAGATACCCTGGGACAAGGATAAAATTTCTTCTTTTTTTATTCAACATAACAACTAATGTGAGATATGAAATATATATGAGTATTTTCTATATTTTATTTCTATTTTTATTTTCAACCATTGTATATATACATTGTAGATTGTTTTTAACATCATTAATTATTTGCTACCACCTAATAATTTTGTCATTGTTAGATTCTATACCTCTCCATGTATGCAACATAAAAACGTAACAATGTTACAAATAATTGCTTAGTGCTCTGAACTTATTTTTATAGACTATCAGGAAAAATGTGCTATTTTTTCGAGTAAATAAATGTACAGATTCAAGGCCTCTTCAGGGTTAACAGGACGGTTTAATCCGTCTCTTGCAAGAAAATACTCTGCGAATTCTGTAAATTCGCTTGAAACATCTAACACGTTGTTTTCGACCACAGGAAAAAACTCATCGACTTCTTCTTGATCAACTTGTTGTAAAAAGTTTTCTGCCTCATATAAATGAGGGAGATGAAACATACAGTTTGGACGGCCACTAGGACCATTGTTTCGACTTTTAGAAATTATGTGCGAATTCCAGTGTGACATGATTGAGCACAAATCTTTTCGAATTAATGGCATGAAACAAAAGTGAATGCAGTCGAGTAATACCGGATCTAATGTGTCAAGCATATCGAGGTCAGCTAAATCTGCAAAAAGGCGCTTCCACCAACCAATTTTGTCCCTTTGTAACATAGCCCAGTATGATTCAATTCTTTGATTTTGTGGTGAACTTATTCTACTAAAACTGTCATTCACATTTTGTCCTCCTGATAACGATCTAAGGTAAATATGCATAGGCTCGATTAGTGAGTGCTCGGTACCGTCATCTGCTTTTATCGTCAGTGGCACTCCCTTTAATTTAGAGACAGCTTCGAGATAAAATCCTGCAACCACCTCTGGAAGTTTATTGCTTGCTCCAACTTCCAGCCAAATAAGCTTCCTAGAAAAGCCGTCTATGCATCCATGAATACTGAATCCATAGAGTTTAAGCTTATCATGACCGTCAATGTGCCACGCAAAATTTGGACCGGGAGATCTGTATTTGCGGCGGTGAAGTCTTTTTCGTCGTCGTAAGTCAACACCTGTTGGGTCGAGTAGCTTCATAAACTTTCTCACATCTTCCCTTCTGCATGCAATGCCTTTTGAAATCAAAATTCTATGAATTCTACGATACCCCACTCCTGCACCACTTCCGCTCAGTTCATCTCTAACAGCTTCCCTAACCGTAATACGAGGACTTCTGTTATTTGATAGAGGTCTTTTGCGTAATCCAAAATAACGTAACCATCTTTTAACAGTCGACAAGCTTACTTCATAGTTATGTTGTATCCTGAGAAATTCAATAATTTCAGTGTATGTCAGCCCTTCGTTGAAATACTTTTCCACTACTGTTTTTATCTCATCTGGAACCGTCGCCATGTTTGAATGTTGTCATGAGACAATAAAAAAAGTGCTTGGAGTGAATTTTTATGTAAGTAAAAAAAAAAGCGGGAAGTGAAAAAAAAAGCGGGAAGTGAAAAAAAAAGCGGGAAGTGAAAAAAAAGTAGCGGGAAGTGAAAAAAAAAGCGGGAAGTGAAAAAAAAGTAGCGGGAAGTGAAAAAAAAAGCGGGAAGTGAAAAAAAAGTAGCGGGAAGTGAAAAAAAAAGCGGGAAGTGAAAAAAAAGTAGCGGGAAGTAAAAAAAAAGTAGCGGGAAGTAAAAAAAAAATCGGAAAGTAAAAAAATTTGGTGAGAAGTGTATGACCCTTCAGGGCCATCGTACTCCTTTTTGTTTTTTATTTCAATTCATTTTACTTTTAATTCATTTTTTCTTTTCTTTTTTTTTTAATTTTAATTCATTTTATTTTCAATAATTTTTTCTTTAATTTTTTTTTTTAATTTTACTTTTTATTTTTTTTTTATTTTTTTATTTTTTTTTATTTTAATTTATTTTACTTTTACTTCTAACTTTTTCTTTTTTTTATAAAACGTTTTTTTTTTTATTTTAAAATCGATTTGTCGCTTGGCCGAGAGCTGCCATAGTATACCACAATGCATTTCGACTACATTAACACGTGCGCAAGTGATAACATTTTGAAAGGGGATAGAAACCAGTCCAGTAGTAAAGTTTACAACACGTGCGCACGGAGAAGCTAATTCAAAATAGTAACTCGAGAAGCAAGACGCAACAAAAAGAAGAAACAATCCAAGGTAAATCTATTTTATGACAGTGTATGAAATGCGTAGTTTGGGTAAGCACCAGGTGAATTAAGGTTCAGATTTCCTCCTTTTCATTAGAACATGTAAGGATTTCCTTGGTCAAACATTTAGAACGAACAATGAATTGCACTTTTTTTTACAAGAACACTTAACTTGAAAAAAGCCTTCAAATGTTCTTAACTTTTTCAATGTGAAGTCTCAAAATGTCTTTAACTTGTTCTTAGCCCCCCCCCCCCCCCCCCCCCCTTTTTTATATGGAAAAACGTGTAATAACAAACGGATACTGATCAGTTTTGATGTTGTACTGTAAAATACGCCCGAGGTCAAAAGTACAGACCGAGCTTGACTAAGGGCTTTGTATTTTACAGTGCAACATTAAAACCAGTCAGTTTCCGTTTTATTACCGGACTGTATCTTATCTAGAAATATATATTCCTTTGTGAACAGAAAAAAAGCAAAGCTATATTTAAGTTGCTATTCTTAAGCCACCAAGGAAGAAAAAAACGCATGTTCGATTTTATACTTTTGGAATTCAAGATCGTTCGACTTTAAACTTTGTAAGTTCACAAAACAAATTCGAATCATTGTTTATGTGAACTGAAACGAAAATATGGTTTCAGGTGAGCTACTTTTATACTAATCTATTACAAATTCTTCTCTTTACGACAAAACTATAATTTGGATAGCCATTTTTTCCCCGCGAAATATATCAAAATAAAGTAAAGTGAGTAATTAAAGATATTTATTAAAGACGCTACAAATGAATGAGATCTTTTATAACAAAACAACTGGCTTCATATTGTCCTTTTCAGCTGCTATTACAGGTTGTAATTAATGTAATTAATGTAATTATGGCAATTATGCATGGAGTATACGCACATTAGACAGAAGGTTAAATTTTTTCTCCATCAAATATATTGATTATAGAACTCCAATGACTGAAGTTAGAGCATGTGTGGAATGTGAATTGCAGGGTCCTGGACAAAAACTGGGTTACAGAGCACTTGCACAGAAACTGAGACAAACGCAAAATTTGAAGGTACCGCGAGATCTTGTATATGACATGATGTACGACATAAATCCTGATGCACTAGCAAAACGAAACCCTAAAATAAAAGCCAAAGCACCAAGAGGGCACTTCGTAACAAAAGGAGCAAACTGGTTCCACTCCTTTGATGGTCACGACAAGCTTATGGGTTATCAAAACCACACCTTTCCTTTAGCTATATACGGTTGTCTGGATACTGCTAGTAGGAAGATTCTATGGCTAAAAGTATGGACATCAAACAGTGACCCACGCATCATTGGAAACTGGTACCTCCAATACTTATACGAGACAAGGAAAATAGCTTCGAACATTAGGATGGATCGTGGTACTGAAACTGGTGATTTAGCAGCTATCCATGCCTATTTACGAAGTAAAACTGGCTGTGATGATCCCTGCAATGCGGTGGTTTACGGACCGTCTACTTCTAATCAGGTATCAACGCTCCTTTATGCTTGTGTAGCTTGTTATGTAATATCCAAATATTTTAAGACGCCACATATTTAAATAAATATATATTTCATAAACCCGCCTCCTTCTAAACAACCATACATATTTATAGATTGAACGTTGGTGAAGGGAACTTCACGAAAGACTGGAAAGTTTCTTCAAACCTGGTTTAAATGCATTAAAAGAAAACAACCATTACGACCCCACGTGTGAAAAACACAGGTAAGAAATTGCCGCAACCACAAATGATGCAGGTAATCCTGTCTGATACGTTCTTTTGTTATTTTTAGGGCTGCTCTTGCATATATTATGGTTCCGCTCATACAAAGAGAGTTGGATTTATTTCGGACAACAGTATGGAACACGCACAGAATAAGACAGCAGAAAGACACATTCCTGCCTTCTGGAGTCCCGGATCATATATACGAGTTTCCTGAAAAATACGGTCTTACTCAATGTGGTACGTCTATAACTGACTCGGTTAAGGATCTATCTGCTCGATATAAAAGTAAAATATTGTTTTTATTATTAGGACACTCACTCACAGTTGCTCAAATTGAAGAAGTCATGATACAATCAGGTCTTGATGTTGTGGAAGATGATTTCCTGACCATTGAAGAAAGAACATCACTACAAACGTATTTGAAAGATCCTCTCGATCTTGAAGCGAAAGAATTCAGCGAAGCTTACAAATATGTTATAGAAAAACTGCGGTGGTGAAATGTTTGTATTGTGTGTTTTTATATTTAAAATACATTAACCGATACGTTATTTAGACTATTTTTTTGTACAGACCCTTAATCCAAACCACGCCACTCTTGAAATAGCGTCTGAGTAAGGTAAGGGCCTAAGCGCGAAGTTAAGTCCGTGTCTAACAATACACAAGCTTATGACATTATAGAAACCAGGTGTACCTGCTAATGACAATAAAGCAACAAGATGTCTAACACTGCATGTCGTTATGGCAATATAGAAACCAGGTGTTCGAATTGCATTATGGTATACTATGGCAGCTCTCGGCCAAGCCAGATTTTAAATTTATTTTTAAATTCAATTTATTTTTTTTAAATTAAAAACTTAAAAGCAAATGAAAACAAGTTTAAATTAAAATTAAATTAAAAATAAAACAAAAACAAAATAAAGTTGATTTTTTATGCAAAGTGAAATAAATTTAAATAGAAAAAGCAAATTAAAAGTAAATTAAATTGAAAGTAGAAATAAAATAAAAGTATAATAAAGTTGAATTTTTTTTAAAGTAAAATTAATTAAAATAGAAAAAGCAAATTAAAAGTAAATTAAATTGAAAGTAGAAATAAAATAAAAGTATAATAAAGTTGAATTTTTTTTAAAGTAAAATTAATTAAAATAGAAAAAGAAAATTAAAAATAAATTGAATAAAAGTAAAAGTAAAATAAAAGTTAATAAATTTAAAACGCAATTAAACAGAGTTTTTCGTGTGGCAGTTCTCGGCCACCATAGTATAGCTTGTCTGCATATCTAAACACATCAAATTTTGAAACCAAACCTTTGGTACGCTTAACAAACTTTTATTTTCAGGCAAGCTTATAGCTCCAAACAACGTGCAGGTTTTCGCTACCCTTTTTTACACAACAACGAAATTCCCTCACCTTTGAAGTGTCAAGCAGTTGATGCTAAGTATAAACGAATAAAAACTATTTCCAGTATAGTATATTAAAGCACAAAACTGTGTCTAGCCTAGCTAGTGTAAAGTAAAGTACTTTGGCTTAGAGAGCGAGCAAGCAACAACTGCATACGGTCAACAACAGTCAAAATGGCCGACAATATTGCCAACGTGGCTTGTACAGGAACCAAAATTTTCAGGACCGAGGATTCAAAGCAAATTGGGCTACATAGATTAAAATTTTCTGAAAAGGATTTTGGAGAATTAATACAATAAGACACAAAGTTATAAATCTAGTTAGAAAACAAAATAATTTCACGAAAAATAAAAAATAGAACAGTACGATCGTAAGTCTGTGGTTTATCGAGATTTGCAAAAAGTGCCGGACGATAGAATGTGGAAACCAAACAATTTCCTCGCAGAGCGCGGAAATTGAACTATTATCAGGTTCTGCAACTAGTCTATGATAATACGCACTAATTTCGTCTGTTGGTGACGTTGGGGTTATATGACTCTTGTTGAATGATAACAAGACGCCCTGCGGCTTAAAGATATCCGCCATTAGCAATAATCTGAAAAAGATATAAATTGTCACGATTTGATAGCTAGAATACATTATCTTTCACCAAAAATATTCAGCCTCAACAGTTCCTCTTTAAATTAAAATTCATGAATAATTAATTAGTTCTGCTGAGTATAGCTTTAGTCTACGGGCTTGCGAAATTGTACAGAAGGAAATGACGTAATTATTAAAGGGAAACGTTAATAACAACAAAGATGGCGCATTATAAGACGATCTTCATTATGCTACACTGCACGAGCTTTAACCAACCTCGATCCCAGGGCCTGTAGCGTTTTTTGATATGAGGATGAAACGCGTACGAGGCCCTGGTACAACAGACTGAAATTCGCCCAAAATTAAGCATGCACAGAAAAGTAATGTATGCGTGACGTTTCGATTAAAGATGGTGTTTTATTGGTGGCGTGAATTTGTAAAGTGTTTTGCTGAGTTTTTGTAGCTAGAGGTACCTAGCCATACACCATACAATTTCAGAATAGATACAACCCTTAGTGACTTTCTAGTCATTTTGTGGTGTATCATACATAAAAACTACAGCACTTATAAATATTATAGAATAATTTACACCAGCTGCAAAAATAACAGATGAAAGGATGGACCACTTAATTGGAGAAAATTCAGAGATCTTTAGAGGGCCGAAATTTTCCTGACCATAACAAGTCAAATGCTTAGAGTCAATAGTATGAGGACAAGGACGTCATTGGAGTTTTATCATAAGCATATGGAAAATCTTTAATTTTTCAAGTGTTAGCAATGCAATAATTAAAGATCAAGTGAATTTTCTTGAAGATGTAGGAATGACTTGATACATTTTACGTGGTTTAATCTTTGAGAAGAATGCTGTACAGATGTTGTTTGAGGATCTCTGTCTTAACAATAAAATAGAAGATGTGTTGTCATCATTTGTATAGCTAGACGACTTTCATCATCGTGACGCGTGTTGTTTATAATCCCCAGACCTCTTACGCAAATCGACAGGCAAAATAATGGAGGCGGTAAGTGGTATGTTCAAGAATCCCTTAAAAACGTAAACATTGGAAGTCATCTATTGGATGGTCATTGGGGAAATTTTGAGTGAAAGAGAAAGAAATTTAATGAAATTAGAAATTTATCAAAAAATGTCAAAGCTTGTGTTATTGACGAGGCTTACTGCTTCAACACCTGTTTTGTACTTTATATATATATATAGCTATATGACCAATACTTATACTTACTTATACTTAAGAATATCTATAACAACCGGATAACAGGAAAAACAGTGACTAGAATGAAACATATTATATTTGGAATAAGAATCAATAATCTGTCAATCCAAACAGAAAAAATGTATACCGCAGAAAAAAGAGAAAAGTTGGCAAGGAAGAAATATTGCAGATTAAGGTTATAAAACATAACATATTAAGAAGACAAGTATATATATACATTAAAAACATAACATCTAGCAATTGTTTTATTGTGCAATTTCATACACCACAAACAAAGACCATGTAAAACCAACCAAATTCTTCTTGAAGTTGCAAAAGAAGATCTGAACGTTTGCATTATTATAGCAACCTCTGCTCTTGGTATAGGAGTTTATGCACCATTATCAAACAAATCTACCATATAAGTCCACCAAGTACCATTGAAGACCATTGAATATATATATATATGCAGCAATTTGGACGGTCTGGTCGATGAGGGCAAAAAGCATTGGCAAGATTATATTATACTGGACATAATATCAGCACTAGGTGTTTGAAACAAAATAACATTAATGAGTTTTTGGTGATGATATAACGCTCTTTACAATGTAATTTTTCTGAAAGCTTATTTGTGCAATCCGGCAGAAAATCTTTAATTGTCTTTTACATTTACGGCAGTATTAGTTTGCATAATTGTGATATTTGAGGTTCCATTACTAAGTTTGTTTCAGCACGCAGCCTACATACTTCAACAGACCCACCATAAACTTTATGTTGCAATATTTTCTTTCTCATTGCCTAAAAACAATAATATGTGATATAGTTGTGATTTCTTGTATATATATATATTTCTTTTTATTTATACAGCTAGCTATACTTTATTCCCTAATTTATTTCCATTAATTTTTCAATACTTTAGCTAGTATTTTGTCCCAATAGTTTGTTAAAAGATATCTCTTGACACGTGTGGCATTTTAAGAAAAATTGGTTGTCATTGTTGTGTTTGTTGTGTTTGTGCATCTTTAAGCCAACAGCATTTAGCCAGTTAGTCAGCATACACACTACAGAGTTGCATCTGTACGAAGTTTTTCTTTACTTTTTAGCATATGAAAACAAAAATAAAATTTTCAGTATTGTGTCCAACAAAAGGGGAGAGTACCTGTTACTTTCGTTCGCAGGACAGGATGTTCGTCGCACTATTCCATTTGAGTTGTCAGCTGCCTTTTTCACCATCAGTGACGTGAGGAAACAAAAGTAATGTTTAAAATTTTTTAACAGCTTTGATAAATTTGTAAACGATGCAAGGAAGTCAAAAATAACGTGAATATAAATATTTTCTTCATAAAAACAAGTAACCAGAAAAATCTTCGTAATGCTCACCGCCATATTTGTTGTTGATAAAAAAATGCAGTGCTTGCAAAAAAACGTCTGCATTAATTATCTTTTTAACATAATTTAAAAAGCCGTGAACGCAATCTCATTGGTTGATTAAGTCTGTTGTACCAGGGCCTCGTACGCGTTTCATCCTCATATCAAAAAACGCTACAGGCCCTGGGATCGAGGTTGGAGCTTTAACTTTCTATAGCATATAAACTTTAAAATAAAGTATTGTTCATTGGATAATAAAACAATCTGTTGCACTGTCAGGATTCCTATTGGCTTAAAACTCATTTTAGCCTCGTTCTCAGAAAAGAATCTGTCAAAACGAGGATTTAAGTTTTAGCCTGGATAAGTTTTAGGCGTCCAGGCTCTGGGCTGTCTCTATCTATCTATCTATCTATCTATCTATCTATCTATCTCCCCAGGCGATTTTAAAGAAATCAACAAATTAGCTGTTTCTTACATCATTGCGTTAGAGACGTCAATAACTTTCTCGGGAACAGGGGAAATGTTTCTGCATGACATTGCGTTTAGTTTCTGTTCATATGGAATGGGTAATAAATATCAATGTAATAAGTGTCTCTGTTTAATGTAATAAGAATATGTGTATTTTAAAAAATTATGCCGAATCAACATAAATTTGTCTTACTGACCTAGGAAAATTCTGTTCATGTGGCCAAACTATGTGCTGTAAAGCGAGGTTAAACAATGATCGTAAAACCCACTGAATGTAGATGTTAGGTCATTTTCCAGTACTGTTCATTAAAAGCCAGTTTCTTCACAATGTATCCAGGCGGCGTTCAGATAAAAAAAATAACGTGTTGACAACCTGTAACACCCATTTGCCTTTGACATTGAGTGACATACATATCTGATTCTTTAAGCTTAAACTCCCCATCAACTTTGGTTAAGAAAGGCACGAAGAATCTTGGGTCTTCAGTGACAAAATATTTACAGAATAAGGACATTTCACTTCCAAATAAGCTTTTGGACAACAGGAGCAGGTGACTATTCCATCAAGACCAACACCGATAAACGGTAAATCTTTTTCTAAATACAACCCACATTCTACCACTTGAAGATCTTTGTGATGTTCACCTTGGCTAGCAACAAAATTATTGTCCATTGTGCAACCATATTTTAAAGCAGGAATGTTAGGGCTGGCAAAAATTAAACTTGATACTTTTTGCCACAGATTATCAGTTGAACGATTTCTTAAACTGCTTTTCATTTTTGTTTAACCTCATATCCTTTGGAACCAGTTACAACACCTTTTCGACATGCAAACCACAAACTGTTATCGCTCTGATCTATTGTTGCTGACTTTATTTTTTCAATGACCTTATTGCTTCAAATTTAAATAATAAAGAAACTCCTGTGAATTGGACATCAATAAAACATTATCAACAGTAGCCACTTCTACAGGCCTCTCACGAGCTCCGACAATCTCTCGGTTTAGGCACTGCCGTATGCACAACGCAAAGACTTCTTAAAATTGTCTGCAATATCTTGTACACAAAGCGGCTTCACATTAACTTTGAATGGGTTGTACTGCCTTTTAGGTGTTAAAACTAATGCTCTGGCGTGTTTTCCACATGTACCCAAATCATCATAACTAAAAAGTAAACTTGGAGATAGTGGCGTAGGGTGCGGCCATCTTTCTGAAGCTCATGTTGATACGTATTATTATGAGAAAGCCAAAGACTTAAACGAAACGTTCACGTGTGGTTTCTTATGGGTTACAAGTTATGGATATTGTGTTCACGGAAAGAAAAGTTCGGTGATTTCATTGTTGATAATATTATGTGGAAACGTAGAAACCTACCCAGGTAAATGTGTTTTAGAAATTTCATCTCAGGTGTTTAAACAACTCGGACTTCTGCAACTTTTGTGATACGGTTAGAGATGAAAATCCCCCCGAAAAACAGACTGTACAACTTACATGGAACCCACAATAAAAACGCTTAAAAAGTTTTCATCAAAACATTCGAGGATTACTCATAAACCTTGGACAAATATTAACATTTCTACAAAATTTTGTCTATCGGCCCAAAAACAGGTCGTGCTAACCACGCACGAAATCTTTAAACTATGAATAACAAATGTGATACTATTTTATAGACTTTGCTGCAGCGGGTGAGTTTCCGTGAATTTTCCACAGGCTAATAAATAATAATGCCTTTTCCACTACAAGTTTATAGACTTTTTTTGAGAAGATTTTAAAATTACGAGTCCAACCATCCAGCACCTGATTTTATGCTTGCAGACTTTTCTAGGCTTTCATATCATTTGCTGAAATTAATATTATTTACTCGTACGAAAGTTTTTCTTGCCTGTATATCTTATAGACCCCCGTCTAGCACCAAACGTCTACTTTGAAACTGTTTACTAGCATGTTAAAAAAAACTTCTCGTTACTTTCCGCGAAAGAAATTATGTTAAAGGGGGTTCAACTGTTCTTATAACATCAATACTGATAGCAAGGAATTTGCGGAAGCAGCTTGTTAGACACCTACAAAATAGTAGAACAATGTAAATCAATCATAAATCTTGCATAAAGTATTTACAAAAGATTTTAACTCCAAGATTTTAGTGACCATGAACTCCTTGGTTTTATTCTTAAAACACGCCAAATTAAGACAGAATCACAGAATGATTGTACCAGCAACACATTTACAGTAAACAACACAGGACGCAAAAATTATATCAAACGAATTCAGAAAAATTTCCAGTCCAGTGGCAGACAATTTGTTATACAAGTTAAAGTCATCTAACAGAAACCTAAAACAGGTTGTACTTCGAACGAATAATAAATTTCTCCCCTAAAACAATTGAAAGAAACCTACAGAAGCAGAAACGCAAAAAAATCCGTGGTCTGGACTTACCACCCAGCCTCCTGGAAGATATTACAAAGCTATTATGTTTCATCATTAAATGCTCGTTAGTGAAGTACCAACAGTTGGAACCAATTTTTAAGCCTGGTGTGTCAACTAACCTGAACAATTTTTGTCCAATATCTATACTTCCATGTTTGTCAAAAATCCTTAAAAGATTTGTCCTTCGTCGATTGATGTATTACCTACAAACTCTTAAACTTCTATGTATCGATTTGAATTCAGAACAAAACGATCTACTGAGTTAGATTCGACCTTCCTCATTGATGATTTCCATTAAAATATGGATAAAGGACTGTTAACCGGTACTATATTCTGAGATAATAGTAAAGCACTTGACACTGTTAGCTCTATTTCTCCTACAAATTAATGATATAAATAACGTCTTACGTCATTCTGGTATTATAAAGTAAACAGATGACACTGTTTGATATGTTTCTGATAAAGATCCAATTAACATTGAGAAAAAGCGTGTATCATGTATCTGACTGGATGTATAAAACATCTCCTCCTAAAAATGTTGGCGTGGAGAAGAACAAAAGATGCAATCACATCTGGCCGTGGATACTGAGAAAGTTTTTAATCCAGTTGCTGGTCACAAGTCGGTCGATGTCAAATGTAAAAAGATTTGTAAATATGAAATATGTTTTAGAAAATATGTCACGTGATGTAACTCTGATTTTGTTGCTTTTTCTGTTCTAATTTATTGTCAGGAAGATGTGAAAAGAAGCTACAACCATGTTCCAAATATTATTGGAAAAAATGCTTAATTTCGAAAGTCATACCTTCACGCAATAATTTACAACGTTTCAATATTATACCTAACTTAGGACTTAAGATCTTAGGTTATTTGGTTACATTTAATACCTCAAATTTTGAATTTATTTTTTCGTTTTCTTGGACCTTAACTGTTCCACAATGCGATATCGCAGAAAACACTGCGACTGGCGCATATTTAACACTTCTCACCCGCTCCACACATCTGCCAAAGAAGAACTCTCGCAGCTTTTCGGCTGCGGTACATTTTGCATTAGATGTTGTTTTATCATTTCGAAAAATGATCAAGAAACTGCCATTTTGAAAACATTTATAAACAGAGAGGATAGGAGCAGAAAATATTATCAAATGTAGTAATAAACTATTCGATGTCTCATTGACGCCAATCATGACACTAATAAAAGGAAGATGCTGTTTAATTGTACACGAATGTAAAACCAATGGTTTTCCATATCCAATACACAGCAAAACATCCATAACATTACCGAAGGTAAAACTCGAATGTGGTAGAAGTGGATTTTATTACTAAGCCGCATATCACTGTAATTTTGTTCGATCTTCATCTAGTACTACGATATTTAAATTATCATTTGAATAAATTATCAGTATTATAAGAGGTGTTGGAGAGTGGACGTGTTAAAGAGACAAAAGAAAGTTTTGAATATTTGAGGATTTTTTATTCCGAAAGACTCAAGAAATATATACTGCCATTCTGGATTTAGCTTACTCTGGATTGTGGTTAATAATTCTACGGAAACCCATCCTCGTCCCCAGGGTCTTGTGGCCCCTGAGCCGTTATTTCGCCGCTATCAGCTTTATCAACAAGGCAAAATGCCCTGGGAACGAGGTTGACGGAAACCTAAATCTAGAAGATCTGATATTTTTGGTTCTATGAAAATAGAAAATTTATTTGTTTACATTTATTTTTGATTTTTTGTTCAATGTCTTTAAATTGCAAATCGTCTACTATGAAGTGTTCTATAATTTTAATATCGACTTTATGCTTCTGGTTTTTATCCATGCACATAATTAGTTAGGAAGGGTAAGTTTTTATGTTACACTACATGTACGTACCAACACATTTTACATATGGAAAAACGAAGCGCTCAAAATGTAGAATTAACTATTAATCTAATCACACATTTCAATTAATACTAGCTGGCGATGTCGAACTTAATCCCGGATGTACAACAACTTCGTCAAAGTGTAGGGCGGCACCGAATTGCACGTCATGTAATAAAAGAGTTGGAGCTAGTCGTAAAAGACTTATTTTCTCTACTTGTCTCAGTGTTTCATGCAGCACACTACCCTTGCGGAAACAAACCGCGATAAAATCAGCCGCTCCCAAATTATGGGTTTTTGTACGTTTTGTACTATTTCTTTATAAGTTTCTAAAGCTGTTTTTTTCACTAGGCGATCAAGAACGTGCAAAGCAGTTGGGGATGTTATATCAACAATAGCCCCCTTGCTTTCCGCATGAGTCAGTGAGAACCTGCTTCAGTGAAATAAAAACATAACTAGTAGATACTGTGTGAGAATTTATTATATTTCGTACCAAAAGAAAAATTTTTATAACATTATAAAAGGTTATCATGCGATTTCAAGAGAAATTTTCAGCAAATGAAGAGCGGCGTGAGTCAAAGCAAATTTTGAGCGATTTTCAAACAAACCTTTTTTTTTATATATAAACGAAAAGAGGTTCAGACTATTGTTGGGATTAAACAGAAAACCATACATTCGTAAAATTAAATAGGAAAACCCTTCGAGTGCAAATAACTTCTAAAAACAATTATTAACTATGAAATTAATTTTTTTTCACATGATTTTTTTTTCAACCGGCGAAAAAAAACCATGCGGTTGAGCGTCTATTTGAAAAAAAATTTAAAGTGTAAATTCTTAAAAAATATAAAACGTAGAAAAAAAATAAACTAACAAATATTCAGTGCATAAAAATAAACGAAACTTGAGCTACATGGGTTGGCAGAGTGTGCATTCTGAAAGCTACCGGGTCGTCGAGGATAGAGTAACCCTAACTATGCATTATATAACACAGAAGCCAGCTGCAGCAAATAACATCGAAAAAACATTAAACCTCCCTGTTTCATTTCCCCTTTACGGAGGTCAATTTTTTTTAAAATAGTTATGTACATGTATAAGCCGTGGTGTTTCGATCATCTTTCATCCTCAGGAATATCTTTATATTGCGTTGGTACTACACCACGAGGCACATACATGCTTCTCGCCCTCATTTGACCGAAGGGGAACGGCGTCCATGAGGCGCTGCCATCATAACTGCTGGATGTGTCGGAGCTAAAAAAAAAGAGGTCGTTTTAATATTGATATTTTACCGAGCCTTTTTGCCGTCAGGGAGTACAATGAATTATTTACACAGAAGAAATATAAAGATTACGACTAGATTTTCAAAAATATAAAACTATGTATAGTAAAAATCGATTTCAGTATTGTTATGCGTACGTGGTCTGAATTTTAACATCTACCTGTTGAAACGTATTGGTCCAAATTATTAGAACACAATAAAAAATCGCTGTTATACAGTACCTCCGCTGTGATGCAAACATCTTTTAAAATCATATAAACAAGTTTTACAAGCATTTGATTGCCCTGTGCGTCTGCAAATGTGAAAAATCTTTCTCAAAAATTGGCAGTTTGCAAAAGATTTTGAGCACAGGATTTTAGACAATGCATTCTTAGATCTGTTTAGGACTTCGTGTACAAATATAAAAACAAAAGGGGCTTACTCTTTCGATGACTTTCGTTTTCTGCGATTCAAGACGAACCAGATAAGTAAAATGATGAGAATCAACAAACCAACACCAACTGTCGCCAAAATGGCAGCTAACGTCGTTAAGTTGTCTGATATAAAAAAAAGTTAAATTAAATGATATCAGCAAGCTGATAAGTAAGTAAGTCCCGTTCTTGTGAGTGGTTGTTCTCAAAGCTTTAAATGTGTGTTAACATTACCGCGCTTGTTATTAACAGGCGAATTGCGCCAGGACGAACCGCGCAAGTACTCCGTTCGCCCTCGTTTACATTCTTGACATTTTTATTACATTATTTTTCTGCGAGAGCTTTGTCTTGCATGGCTTGCAAATCCTTGCAGAGAGGGTATGTTCATAAAGGGGAGGAAAAAGACTGCTTGGTTGAAAGAAAACACGTGTTATTAAAAATAAATCATTACCATTATCGCCATCGTCAACCCCAATCTTCTTACAAGTTTCACCGCTTCCTTGGTAACCAGTATTACAAGCGCATGTGAAGCCGGGGTCTGCATTAGTACATGTAGCTTGTGTGTGACAGTTGTGAACGCCAGTGGCACATTCGTTTTGATCTAAAGAGAGATATGAAAACTAGAGGATATAATTGCTAATAACAATGTCTGTCACACACTTAGTGATTTTAAACATTAGGATACATGCAAACCCGGAAGAACTATTTCACTTTCATTCCTTTACAAAAAATAATCACATCCAGTCAAAATTTAGACGCTCTGATGAAAAAACGCCATACCATCCTCGATTTGCTGGTCATAGCAAAGAACGCAACTTATCTTCTAAGGGAATGTGCTTCAGTTAATATTGGAAGATATGAACGCACTTATGAAGATATTGAGAAAATATGTTTACCAAAAAACGTAGAAAGTAAGCTTAAGTTAACCAAAAAAAAATTGCTATTTATAAAAATGCAGCACGGTAGAAAACAAAATCTTGCTTTATCATTACACAATAGAGCAAAAAAATGCGCAAAAGTAGGTTGGTTGGTTACTTAAGGTATTAACCAGACTACAGACATTACCTGTAATGGCGTGTGATGTTGGTATAACACGCGCTGTGAAGCCTATAACAGTCAGAGCATCGCTTCTGGCAGTGAAACCGTTCTGTAGTTTTGTTTGGACAGCAGACGGAGTGTCTGAGTTGTTATTGTAAAACACTAGCTCGTACGTTACTGTAATGTTGTTTGAAACAGATTGCTGGGCGGGCCTGGAAAAAAAAGAAACTCGTTAACAATGTCGAATGTGAAATAACATGTTAATATGATCCCACCAACGGAGTTGGTAAATAGAAAATCAACTCACGTGATCGTCTTCACATTCACCGATGCTATTGAGTTCGAAGTACTGCTCAGTACGGCGTAAATCTAAAAAAAAAAAAAGGCGACATTAAACGCGTGTTATATATAATTGGATACAACTTGACAGCTTGACTTTTTTAGAAGTAACTAGAAAATAAAAAAGCGACAAATACGTACGCCTTCTTCAACAGCAGTTTTGTATTTCTTGTGAAACGTTGACGAAGGATTCCCAAGCGCAGTGACCACATTAGCATCATTAACATTGATTTGGATGCCGTCCAAAACAGAGTCGTAAAGCTTGATGACACCATCTTGATGAATAAATTCTGAAGGGAGCAGAAAAGCCATATAGTACAGATCCTAGCCGAAAGAATGTTCTCACAAATACACATTCTGACAGTTAAGACGTAAAAGAATTTGTTAGAAATAATGACCCACTTATTGCTGTCCTTGTACAACTGAAGCCGTCACCCTGGAAACCGCTTTTACACACGCAGTTGTAAGAATTTTGCACATTCACACAGGTTGCATCTTTGTGACATATGTCCCGGTTGTTTGCACATTCGTCGAAATCTAAGAAAGGAATACGGTTAAAAGAAATTACCAGTTTGTTTTTTACATATGGAAAAACGAAGCGCTCAAAATGTAGAATTAACTATTAATCTAATCACACATTTCAATTAATACTAGCTGGCGATGTCGAACTTAATCCCGGATGTACAACAACTTCGTCAAAGTGTAGGGCGGCACCGAATTGCACGTCATGTAATAAAAGAGTTGGAGCTAGTCGTAAAAGACTTATTTTCTCTACTTGTCTCAGTGTTTCATGCAGCACACTACCCTTGCGGAAACAAACCGCGATAAAATCAGCCGCTCCCAAATTATGGGTTTTTGTACGTTTTGTACTATTTCTTTATAAGTTTCTAAAGCTGTTTTTTTCACTAGGCGATCAAGAACGTGCAAAGCAGTTGGGGATGTTATATCAACAATAGCCCCCTTGCTTTCCGCATGAGTCAGTGAGAACCTGCTTCAGTGAAATAAAAACATAACTAGTAGATACTGTGTGAGAATTTATTATATTTCGTACCAAAAGAAAAATTTTTATAACATTATAAAAGGTTATCATGCGATTTCAAGAGAAATTTTCAGCAAATGAAGAGCGGCGTGAGTCAAAGCAAATTTTGAGCGATTTTCAAACAAACCTTTTTTTTTATATATAAACGAAAAGAGGTTCAGACTATTGTTGGGATTAAACAGAAAACCATACATTCGTAAAATTAAATAGGAAAACCCTTCGAGTGCAAATAACTTCTAAAAACAATTATTAACTATGAAATTAATTTTTTTTCACATGATTTTTTTTTCAACCGGCGAAAAAAAACCATGCGGTTGAGCGTCTATTTGAAAAAAAATTTTGCTTCAGTTAATATTGGAAGATATGAACGCACTTATGAAGATATTGAGAAAATATGTTTACCAAAAAACGTAGAAAGTAAGCTTAAGTTAACCAAAAAAAAATTGCTATTTATAAAAATGCAGCACGGTAGAAAACAAAATCTTGCTTTATCATTACACAATAGAGCAAAAAAATGCGCAAAAGTAGGTTGGTTGGTTACTTAAGGTATTAACCAGACTACAGACATTACCTGTAATGGCGTGTGATGTTGGTATAACACGCGCTGTGAAGCCTATAACAGTCAGAGCATCGCTTCTGGCAGTGAAACCGTTCTGTAGTTTTGTTTGGACAGCAGACGGAGTGTCTGAGTTGTTATTGTAAAACACTAGCTCGTACGTTACTGTAATGTTGTTTGAAACAGATTGCTGGGCGGGCCTGGAAAAAAAAGAAACTCGTTAACAATGTCGAATGTGAAATAACATGTTAATATGATCCCACCAACGGAGTTGGTAAATAGAAAATCAACTCACGTGATCGTCTTCACATTCACCGATGCTATTGAGTTCGAAGTACTGCTCAGTACGGCGTAAATCTAAAAAAAAAAAAAGGCGACATTAAACGCGTGTTATATATAATTGGATACAACTTGACAGCTTGACTTTTTTAGAAGTAACTAGAAAATAAAAAAGCGACAAATACGTACGCCTTCTTCAACAGCAGTTTTGTATTTCTTGTGAAACGTTGACGAAGGATTCCCAAGCGCAGTGACCACATTAGCATCATTAACATTGATTTGGATGCCGTCCAAAACAGAGTCGTAAAGCTTGATGACACCATCTTGATGAATAAATTCTGAAGGGAGCAGAAAAGCCATATAGTACAGATCCTAGCCGAAAGAATGTTCTCACAAATACACATTCTGACAGTTAAGACGTAAAAGAATTTGTTAGAAATAATGACCCACTTATTGCTGTCCTTGTACAACTGAAGCCGTCACCCTGGAAACCGCTTTTACACACGCAGTTGTAAGAATTTTGCACATTCACACAGGTTGCATCTTTGTGACATATGTCCCGGTTGTTTGCACATTCGTCGAAATCTAAGAAAGGAATACGGTTAAAAGAAATTACCAGTTTGTTTTTTAAAATTTTGACGCGAATTAACTTAGTTACTGTGTCTTTTTCGAACGGGAGACAATATATTTGTTAAACTTCAGTCAGCCGTACTCAAAAATTGTCAGAAATAAAAGTAATCGAGATACACAATCGCAAAAAATGTTTGAAGCTTCTGCAGTTCCACTTTGATGTGCACAAACTTTTGTTACCTATCGAACCTCGATACAGCTTACAAATTTAAATCTTAACGTACCATTAATTGTAATACTACGTTGGGTAACTGTAGCGTTAAGTTTCTCGCCATCCAATTTGTAGTTTGCAACACGGAACAACTCAACCAATCTGGTTTGGAGGGTAGTTGCGGTGTCATTAATGACCACAAATGATCCCGCTGTGTAGTGGACCGTGACTCCAGTTGCTGTCGGTCTAGAAAGATAATTAGCTAGGTAATTACATTAAACTAGTCACTAGAAGTTACTAAGAGAAAAAAGTGTATACTAAAAAGTGTATAATAAAAAAGCTGTCCGGACGCGTTCGTTGCAGTTCTGTCTTATTAATTTTTTTATTTCGTTAATTTTTATTAACGCTGTGAAAATTCATTTAGTTATGAAAAACTGATAAAAAAGCCTAAGATTTTTTTTTAAACAGTGCTTTTTATTTAAAATTTAAAACTACCTTTGGGCGAAAAAAAGGAAACATTCTCACTCACCTCAATGACGTGATTTGCACATTAGCAAAATTTTCATTAACCCCCTTCAGTTTGATCAATAACTAGAAGAAGAAATGAAAACAGTTCTTTCGTAAAATTTTCCTTCTGTTAAATATTAAAGATGTATTTTCCAACGTAACAAAAACATACTGCTTTTTGTACGGCAGCCGAATAGTCCCGATACAATTGCGAGGTTGGATCCTGAAAAAGCAGATATTGTAGTCGGATCTGTAAAATCTAACGTTTTTCCATCGAGTAGGGTAGGGTCGACTGTCGCAATAGATCCATTCAAATAGTGCACGCCTTAAAAAATAATTAATCTAATTGTAAAACACTCAGAAAACTCAAAAACTGTGCGGTAAAATTTACTGAATGAACTTACGGCTTGATGGTGTTGTTGTGGTTCCAATACCTAGGTGAAAAAAAAGCAAAAAATAAATGATGACTCGCTCATAATCAATTCGAGCTGTTCCCGCACTATAATGCCAAGCATCGACATATACAACACAATGTATTTTCGTAATATTAATATAAAAAAATATTTTCTTACGTGTGCACGGTGTTTTACCGTCACCAATAAAACCAGTTCGACATTGACATCTATAAGAGCCAACACTGTTCATGCAATCAGCACTGGTATGACAATCATTTAACAGAGTGTCCATACATTCATTGACATCCACGCATTTGTTTTGCTCGTCTGATTTGATTTGATAGCCTGGGCTGCAGTAACAGAAATAACCCTCCATTGTGTTGTTGCAACGCTGTTCGCAGTTATTTCCAAGCTCGCAAGTACCTATAGAAATAAAAACCAGTTCGGCAAATTGCTCCTTTCAACCATCTAAAAAAGTAGAAAAAAAGGTTGACGATGTACTAACCTTTGCAAATGAAGGAACCCTGCGTGTTCAAGCAGGTAAGATTTCCTGCGCAATTAGCAGTGCCCAGCAAGCATTCATCTATATCTTCACAGCTTATGCCATTGGGTTGAAGAGCGAATCCGGTTTTACAACTACACGTAAAGCTACCCTCAGTGTCCACGCAAACAGCAGTTGTGTCACAATTATGGGTATTGTCAATACATTCATTGATATCTAAAAAAGATATCAAGACAATTTTATTTCAAATCAAAAATGCTAAACTGTATTCTACGCGAAGAATAAATATTTTATCAGGTTTTTCCACCATTTTTAACGATGTAAAAAGCAGTCTCTTACTTGTGCATGTTCGACCATTTCCAGAGTATCCATTCCTGCAAGAACATTTGTATGAGCCGATAGTATTCTGGCAGTCAGCCATAGCATGACAGTCGTCCCTTGCAAGCAAACATTCGTCCACATCCTCACACGCTTTGCCGTCTGGGTTCAGTTCATAGCCAGAGTTGCAACTGCACGTAAACGAGCCAGCCGTGTCAGTACAGGTTTGATTACAACCTCCGTTTCCAATGGTACACTCGTTTCTATCTGCACGAAAACAAGAGTGAGAATCATATATGTAACATTACACTAGATCCATTCTAGATTAACAAGGACATAAAGTTTGGAGATTTGCGTGACAGGAACACTACCGTTAAAAGCAACATGTGCAATATATAAATTACCAAAGAAAGGATTTTGACATTTTGGCTAGGACAATTGACCCTAAAAAATACCGTGTAAATTTCGTACTGGTTCGCCCTATAACATCAGCCTACAGCTTTTTATACCACAACTAACCTATAACGCCCCATTCCTTAATGTTCCAAGGCTAATGCTATATGGCTATAGAGCGAAAGAGAAATTATTTCTTCGAACACTTACTGTCACAACTGTTTCCATTCTTAATAAATCCATTGTCGCAGTTGCAATTGTATGAGCCGACGGTGTTGACACAGCGTGAGTTCGACGGACAGCTTGCTAATCTAAGTACACACTCCTCGACATCATCACAGGTTTTGCCATCAGCGTTCAACCTGTACCCTTCGTTGCATTCACACACATAACTACCTAGCGTGTTTCGGCATTTTTGCTGGCAATCTCGGAGAGGGCTGCACTCGTTGACGTCTGAAATAACGCAAATGTTGGAAATAAAAGTTAAACATAAAACAAAGTTAAATAAACGTAAATAAAGCAATTAAAAACCAGGTACCTGTGCACGTCCGGGCCGTCACCAAAGTAACCAGTATTGCAGCTACAATTGACCTGTCTGGTTATATAATTACAACTTGCATTTTCATGACAGTTGCTCGTGCCAGTCAAGCAAGGATTCAACTGCTCGTTACATGTATGTTTATCCACACTTAATTGGAAACCAGCATCACATTCACATCGGTAGGATCCCACAGTGTTGATACACCTTGTTGAACAATCCAATGGCAATTTAAGTGAAGCGCGCACTACTGAATCGCATTCATCCAAATCTAGACAAAAAAACAAAAATAGTTCTCTACCTTAATTAAGACATTGTTTAAACCACATAAAAACACAGCTTTACAAAAGGTTTATTTATACCTCTACAGACTTTTCCAGTGCCAGTGTAACCAGGATTACAAAAACATAAGTAGCTTCCTGGAGTGTTAGTGCAAGTTGCCTGAGAAGAACAATCATTGGCTGACTCGCATTCGTTTACATCCACGCATGTCCTTCCATCTTGACTCCGCGTATATCCGGCTTTGCAACCACATGTAAAGCTACCTGGTGTGTTCACGCAGCTCTGTTGACAGTTGTCAGTTGTTTCATTGCATTCGTTAATATCTAAATATATTAACATTCTAGGATAGTTTTTTCTATCGTATTTCCTTCTTTGTATTTTATTTCTTTGTTCTATTTTATTTACCTCTGTTATATTTTAAAGTCTATTTTTAACTTTTGTACACCCAAACACTTACCAACGCATAGATTTAAAGAGTTTCTCCGGTAGCCAGATCGACACACACAACGAAACGAACCAATCGTGTTTTCGCATAATTCATTCTGGCCAGAACAGGCGGTTGCGTTTTGACACTCGTTAGCATCGGTGCAATGTGTGCTGTTGAAGGTGTTGTAACCGCTGAAGCAAGAGCAGGCGAAACTTCCAATCGTGTTTTGACATTGCTGTTGGCACGGTTGCATGACGGCACAATCATCCACATCTAGAAGGCAAATAATAGTTCCTGTTAATCCCGAGATAAATGATCTGAGTGTTAATTAGATTTGTATATTTTTGTTTTAAAAATTACAAAAATTGCACATGAAAAACTTATAGTTAACCGCCCTATGGGAGATTCTATTATGGTTTGTAGCACTATGTATGTTTTTTGTAGATACCATTTTTTGACTTAGCTACATTTTGTATCAAACATATTTTAATCATTGTTGCTACATGGTAAAATTTGGCGGCTTAATAAAATAATAACCCATGGACCTCGTAAACATAGACTTTTTCACTGTCCGCTGTTCTTTAAAAAAGTGTCATTCTCGTCAAACAAAACTTACCATAGCACTTTCTCCCGTCGCCTGTGTAGCCGAACGGGCAGCTACCGCACTTGGCCAATTTAGCCGTACCATTAAGGGTGTTTTCGCAGCTGACGTTGGCAAAACAAGGTGTATCCACACACACATCGACTTCTGTTTCGCAGTGAGATCCAGTGAAGCCTTCGGGACACAAACACTGCACGAAGTTTACATAGACTCCAGCAAAATATTCTATTTAAAGAAATAAAGCAGGCTTAAATCATTAAAGATTAAATCGAATTTTACCCTGTTCTAAAGTTCGTGTATTACCTCCTTCTATTTCCAAATCTCGATAGTCACACTCTCCGTTGTGTTCGCAAAAGCAATATAGTATACGGACTTGTAGTATAGCAGATAAGCCGAACTCATCGACAACACCAATCTCAATCGTTTCTGTCCTTGTAGTGGGTACAAATTCAACCACTCCAGTTTTGTTATCCAGCAATGTAAAAGAACTACTAAAATTTGTGTTTATGAAATACGTCAGATCTTTGGAGGCATTCGAAACAGCCATGATGGTGAAATTAATACGCTCGAGGTAAGTAACATTGATTTGAGTTGGACCAATGATGGCCGGAGGTTCAGTTTCTATAATGGAACACACAACATGGCGTATACAAAAATCCAAACTTCAGTGAATAGCCACAAATGACAGAACGGATTGCCACCCCATAATTGAAAAGATACAGAGACAAGGAAAAATTCTCATACCAGGCGCACGAAGACATTAAATTGCTATACTCAGTCTTAATAAGCAGAACATAAACAATCTATTCAAAAATAAATTACACCAAAAGCTCGTGTTATACATAAAGAGAACTCGAAAGGCTTCCTGCACCTCTCCGTGTTATCCAGGCCAAACTTGATCCACTACTTACGAAGAAGAGCGGTAACTTCTGTTTCTTCCTGAATATAGTCTTTTCCATTAACAGCCAGTGTAACATCATGAGACACCGCTAAATCGAAAAAACATTCTCTGTTCGTAGTCACATTTCCACAACTCATAATGGCTTCATTAATGGCTGTGACGTTGTTATCAAACATGTCATTTAAGTTAGTGAAAAAGATCGGCACAAAGAATGAATCCAAATCTATATGCGGTTGTGAAAACATTGATTCACTTGGTTGAACGGCCCCTAAAAAATAACAGTAAGCATGAGAAATTCTGCGAGTCAAGATGCATCCTTAGTGGCAAGGTATTCAAAAAAAAATGGAGGTTCCCTTTTAGAGAACCTACTATAATCTATAGTAACTCCTGTCAGAGTTTTAGACAAAGTGGACTACCCAAATACCTTCACAGACGAAAATAGCCCATCTGTTTTTCGTTAAAACAGGACAGAAAAACATCTAGCATACAACAGGTAGTTTTTTTTTGTATATCCCAACATGAATTTTTATTTCTACAGGAATATTATATTTTTTCATTTGGATTCACTAGAAAGATTAGAATTTAATGTTTTACTCACATCCTAAGCCAAAGTTGTAATATATTTCACTTTCTGACGAATTAGGTGAAAAAACTGTTCCATTCCTTGACACCAAGTCATTATCTTTATCACCATTGTAATCACCAAGCAGACCTTTTAGAGTACCAGCTAAATCGTCTGGCACAGATATTGAACTCTGCAACATCTTTCTGAATATGGAGATCTCAAGACTTAGGCCAGACAAATATTGAATTTCCAAGATTCCTTCTGTAGCCCCCACTTCATAGACAATATCCACCGTGTCATAGGATGCAGTAACTAAATTTCGTTCAGTACCATTCACTATCAAGGTTGACGTGTTTGCTAAATATAGAAATATCAAACATGTTAACTTCTAAAATGAAATGTTTGGAAAAAAATACTATTTTATTATTTTAAAATTAAATACTCACTCCTTTAAAACATTTACAGCAAGATTAATAAAAGTGTTTAATTTAATCACTGTAAACAGCGACAACCATCTGGGAATAGACAAAGTAATTAACAACACAAGAACTGACCTTTTAGATCGTAATAAAATTCTACTTTGACTTCGTCACTAACACTTATTGCAAACCCACAAAATACAGTGGCGTTGACGGCGCCTACAGTGTTGAGAGCTTTGCAGGTTCTAGATTGAATTTGTGATGTGTCTGACGTGATTAAAACATAGTCACCAAGGCCGTTAAATGTATACTCCAAACCATCAAGTGTGATGAAATGAGGATCACCATATCCTGGGGCTAAAATGAAACAAAATGTCCAACTTATACACTGTTAGGTAAAAACGAACTGAACCTTTTTCAAGAAGTTTCTGAACTGATAGTGTTAAGCAAAAGTGGCACTGCTAGATGTGTCAATTTAATTGCCTTACAGAACTTTGCTTAAATTGTATTGGTTTCTATATACAACCAACAATAAATTTACTGTTATTATATGTAACATACATCTTCGCCTTGGACGATAGTTTGAGCAGTCGGGAACAATCGAATGACTTTCATACACATTACATTTTGCTGATTCACGACAACATTGTGTGAATGGCAATGCATTGTTATTAATTAATGTATTTATAAATAATGCCCTTCCTCTTCTTAACTGGTTTTGGCTGAGTTTAGTAAATTGAAAATGAGTCTGTGTAAGTGGTTCTGGTTGTCCACTAACTGTTTTTATTAGACCACCACGCTCCAAGTCATAACAGCAACGGGTTACATACGCGGCCTTATCACCATCAGAATTTCGTATATTGTTAAGCAACCAAACTTGTTTTCTTTGAATACAATAAGGACGTCTATTTTCTCTGGAAGAGCATCTTCTATTTCTATTTCTATTTCTGTTTCTATACCAACATGTTGCCAGTGCTTGTAAACGAACATCTTCTGGTTTATATTGCGAATCACGAACAGCTTGTTGAATGGTACATGGACAAGACCTTCTTCTCCTTAATCTCCGATTTTGAAATGACAGAGATTTAATTTGAGCAACAGTAGGTTGTTGCTTTTGCCACTTATTACAGTCTAATGCTGCCATTTGGTTAGAACGATCTGATACTTGATCAACGAACAAACCAGTATCACCACCTCTAAATCTCGCCTTGTCAAATCTGAGACGTGAGAACCCAGGGAACACTTGGGGTTTAATACTTTGCATAGCACTGTGATAACGATATCCAACTTGAACTTTAAATGTTGGATCATTCCAATTCATATTATAATACACATAATAAACAAAGGTGTTTTCTCCATCGGATGTCAGTACGACCTCAAAAGTAGCTTTCTAAAAAATTATTTTTTATAGTTATAAGTGGTTTTAAAAATATTTTATTCAAAACCCCCCAAAAAACATTACCTGATTGCTGTTAAAGTATGTTAAAGCTTCTGACGATGGAAACGGTCGAACTTCATTCCAAGCAACTATGATAGTGTTCGATGGGACATAGTTTTTAACATTTGTATATGTACTTATGACCTTTTGAACACTGGCGTGAATATTTGTATTTTCTGTAGCTTTGCCATTATTAAAATCACTTGGGCTATATTGGCAATAATACATCCGATTTGTCTCATTAGCAGTGACACCTCTTGGAATTCTCAAATCAATGTCAGCCCAAAATGGTGCAAATATTGTCCCTGTGTGTAGATTTTCACCTAATTCACCTGCTGGACCCTGGTCACACTGCTCAATGCCAAGAGTTATAAACCCATTAACACACACCTAAATAAGAGAGCAGTGATGCATGTAAATACATAAATTGTTACTTGAAGTTTTGGAGAAGTCCACTATAGGAGGTGAAATCAAAATAACATAAATAATTTTTAAAAATTGACATTTTTTTTTTTAGAAATTTGATTAGCCATTGTCTCTATTGTGTGTAGCTTGGATATATAAAATGACACTGATAAATTTATTAAACTTTCATTTGCAAATGAGGAGGATGGTTCTGCTGGAAGGAATATGAATATGTTTTTGTTACAGACAAATCCTGGTTCCCTGCACCAGAATAGGTAGTAGTTACAAAGTTATTGGACCTGTACATGTGAGTGCAACAACTTTAGCAACCTTGCGGTAGGCTTTAAACAAAATAACGTTGTGGTGTCATAATAGTTCAAAAAACATAACTTTTTAAAGAGAAAAGTATGCACCCAATTTGCTTGTCAAGTGTCCACCTCTAGTATCACCTTTCATTTGGTTTTTTTATAGGCCATAAAACTATTTATTGTCTTATATGTGACGCCCCCTGGCAAACTACTTTAACAATAATTAGTCTTCATTACACCATCATCCTAATTAAAAGCACTTACAGACACCCTTTGTCACATGAAAAAAAATCATTAGACACAACTTACGTAAACATCATTCATTACATTCCCTGCCAATGGAAACCCATCTTTATTTTGCAAGCGGATGATAGGTTGGTTTACATCTACATTCTGGAGGAAATTACACTGTCGATAAGGCACAAAGTTATCCACTAAAAATTAAGAAACATGCATTCTAAACCACATTTACTTTCTCATACAGCTCTCACAATATAGGAAAAAGTTTCTCCACAAACAATTACTTATGCAAATCAAAATTGCCCTAGCAGCTCTGGGAACAGATTATTTTGTTTATAAAGAAATTTATTTAAAAAGAGATCGTTATCAGTGTTTCACATCCATATATATTTGGGGACAGCTGTAGTTTATTCATCAATGAAAAGGGAGGTTATAAAATTCTCCCACTTCCCTGAAATATAGTCCCCTCATTGTTGAAACAACAGACATCCTCCTTCTGATTGCTAGCTTTTCATAAGGTATACAGAACTGCCTGATGATAACTTGCGTGAATAAGAGTTTCACATTCTCCCAAATAACCATTAAAAAAAATTCACTCAATGCCATAACCTTAATTAATGATTTAGAAATTCTTTTTCTGAGGGATTTCAATGTCAAATGTTATAAAAGGGAGTCCCTTCCTGAAGAGGAGCCCCTTCCCTCAAAAAAACTAAAAAAATTCAAACTCCCTAATCAGTTTTTTTTTAAATTAGCCCACAACCCTGAATTTCAGGGATGGGTGAGGTTAAAACCATGCTATAGCTTTGTTATGCTATATTTATTTATAAATAATAATTAAAAAGATGTTTTAGTTCAACAAACAGATAATAGTAAAAAACTCCACTTACCAACACATTCTACTCCATTTCCAAGATAACCACTCTTACATTTACAAGTAAACGACCCATCTGTGTTTGTGCAATCTGCATTCACATGACAATTGTGAGCATTTGTGTTACATTCATTAATGTCTGTGCAAGTATGTGGTGCGGAAAATGTGTATCCTGTTTTACAACTACAAACATAGGAGCCAGGAGTGTTACGGCAGTCTTGATCACAAAGGTTGTCATTGCATTCATTTTTATCTAAATTTAGCAAGAAAGAGAATTACAGGGTTAAAAATTCAACAAGTTGGTGAGTTCTCAACAGAAAATCAAATGATCTTCATTAAAAGCTGTTAAAACTTGCATCAGAGAGATAAAGCAAGATAGACAATGTAGGTATTTAAGCCCTGTATACAAATTACCGATAGCATGAAATATAGATAAAAAAATGGAATTGGAAATAGAAATGAAAACTGGGAAGAAATATGATTGAACGAAACTTACTCATAACTCAACATGCAACACTTGTACAAACAAATAGAATGAGTGTTTGAAGCTAACCTGTACATATTATCCCATTGCCTGTATACCCTGGTACACAAACACATTGACAAGACAACCAGAATTAACATATTTTTTCTTATTATTACCTGATTTATTTTATGCTAGTAATTGTTTATCTTACCAGTGCAGCTGAAGCCATTGCCAGTATACCCTGGTACACAAACACATTGAAAACTTCCAATAGTATTTACGCATATTGCACCACTCACAGCACAATTGTTTGAATCACATTCGTTGATATCTTCAAAAAAAATGACATGCCTCAATAATGATTTTAAAATGTTTTCATAGAAATTTGCTACAATTATGTACCTAGCTTTTTAAATTTTGAGGTTTTGTGTAGACTGGGCACTTATTCAAGACAACCAGAATTAACATATTTTTTCTTATTATTACCTGATTTATTTTATGCTAGTAATTGTTTATCTTACCAGTGCAGCTGAAGCCATTGCCAGTAAATCCTGTTTTGCATTCGCATGTGAATGAACCAGCTGTATTAATGCAATTGGCATTAGGGTCACAATTATTATTGTTAGTAGCACACTCGTTGATGTCTAAAACAAAACAAAAGATGCACAAATGCATTTATTACCATGGAATAAAATGGAACAGAACATCCTTAACTGTAATAAGTAAATACAATTATTCTTCATCTGAGTAAAAAGGATTGTGTTTTTTTAATAAAGGTCAGTCTTTAATTTCTTAGCCTAATAATCTCTACATGACTGTGCATAGAGAACATTTAATGAAAAACATTTATATACATATACACACCTGATCACATAAATACAATGACATACCTGTACAAGGATTGCCAGAATACCCTGCATTACAAACACATATATAGCTGCCTATAGTATTTTGAGTTGTTGATCCTTCTGGACAAACAGATGGAACAATTTTGGACTCATCAATGTCTAAATGAGAAATCAAATTTTATTTTGTCATCAGGCAAATTTGAAAAAAAATAAACACAATGACGGCAACTGTAAGCATGAAATTAACGAATCAAATACAATAAATTTGAATACATTGGAAATAAAACTTCCACACACTAAGTACCTTGACATTCATTGTTACCAACTTTTTTGTACCCAACTCCACAATCACATACAAAACTTCCAATTGTGTTCGTGCACACAGCAGGGCTTATACATGTATTAAGAATTTGGATGTTACATTCATTCTGATCTAAATTACCATGTTATAACAATAATTAGCTACGAAAGATTTAAACCAAAAAAAAAATCAACAATCAGGTGTTTCTTTACCCCTGCAATTCTGTCCATCTCCAGTGTAGCCTTTATTACACACACAATTGTACCCACCAACAGCATTTTCACATCTTGCATTCTGGTGGCAACGTCTAGTGTTAGTGTCCAGGCATTCATTAATATCTAAAAGTTCAAATTATTGTGATTTTCTTTCTTTGGATGCATCGGATTTGAATCAAAATACTTCATACCAATAAAAAAAATACTTTTAAATAATATTTTTTGATCATAAAAAAGTACAAAAAGCCCGTAATTGTGTTGTTATCTCTCAATAGAAAATGCAATAGACTATAATGACTCCTTTTTCGGTACTGGCTGATACTCTTATAAAATTTCATTTTAAAATACAGACCTGTACAAACGTCCCCAGTTTTTGTAAAACCATCTTTGCATTGACATGTAAATGATCCTGGTGTATTTATGCAATTTGCATTGTTATCACAATTGTGTGTATTCATGGTACACTCATTAATATCTAATTGAGAAAGTGAACAGTTAAAATTACACTGAGCAACATGTGGATAACGCAAAAACAACAAGCATGTTGAAATAAAATAACTGATTTATGAAAGGGCTCCTAGCCTACAAGTTCAATAAATCTGTCTATAGTTTGAGTCTGTTTTGGTTAACCAAACGTTAATTTGGACAAGATGGAAATAATGACATGGTAAGTACACCAATCAGAACTGGTAGTAAGTCTTAAAATATTACCTTGGCAATTGAATTGACCTTGTTTTCTGTAGCCAGCATTACAATCACATGCAAAAGACCCTAATGTATTTCGGCAAACCCCATTTGGTCTACATCGTGAAGGATTTGCTGTACATTCATTGACGTCTAGTGAGATTATAAAAAAATTGTCTAATAAATTATGCAAAAAAACAAATTATTATTAATCTATAAGCATTTAACAACCATCTTTTGCTTGCATTACAAAATGCAAATCTCCCTTTACCTAATCTTTTGGTTAAGTTTTACAACTTAGGAAAAAAATCAAGAAAAAATGCATTGAGGAAAAAGTTAATCTTCTTATTCATGAAAGTTAAAGTTTGAAAAAAACTTTATGGAAAGTAACCTTAGCTTTAACTGGCATTTCATTTTTCTCCATTAAAATCAAATTCATATCCTTTCTTCAAGGTTTAAAAATAAATTTTTCCAATAAGAGAGATTTTTATCACATTTTTATTTTTATGCAATCAAAAATAATACTATTTTAACTCCCAAAATATATGCCCATAAAAATTTATGCTCTCTTTACACACCAGACGCAAAGAGACTAGGAAGAAAACCTAGTTTCTGTCTATTAGCTTACAAGTTAAATTGTGGCATACCTTTGCACCTCTGTCCAACCTTAGTGTATCCATCTGGACAGTTACAATCAAAGCCACCAGCTTTGTCAACACACACAGCAGGACTGACACATATGTTCGGTTGATCACATTCGTTAATATCTATGACACAAGTGGCATCAAATTATGTTAATTAGTATGAATAAACACAGGAGCTGTCAAAAAGACTGTAAGTAAATATATGGTCAATGACAATATAAAATAACTACACACTTGTGCATGTTTTTCCGTCTCCTGTAAAGCCTTTCTTACATTGGCAAGTAAAAGAGCCAGGGGTGTTAAAGCATTTTGCATTACCATCACATGACGTTATGTCGTCACACTCGTTAATATCTAGAAAAATGAACAGTAAGGGGATCATTTTAAAAGTTACTTAAATCTTCATACAGTGCCTCAGGTTTTGTTTCACATTTATTTATTTTAAAAGAAATTGATGCCAGAAATCTTACAAAGGAATTAAAAGCTTACAAGAATGTTTGTGTCCTGTTTAAAGTTCAAAGTAGTACATTAAAATAGAGATAGTGTAGTGGTAGCATTGTCAACTTGTATACTTAAGGTTGCAAATTCGAGTCTCCACTCCGGTGCACTTTAAATGTAGTGTTGTCAGCCCATTTGGAACCATCTACTGACCCCAGTTAAGCAAGTTAGAGCAATGCTATACGTAGCAGTAACTTAGTTACCGTTGGAGGGGACGAAGAGCCAACTGTTAGGATGGAATCCCACGAACTTCAAAACAACTTATTTACTTGCACTAAAATACATACCTGTACAACCATTAGGATTTCTACCATTGCCTTGAAAACCAGTGTTACAACGACATTCAAATGTAGTGCCTAACCATACACAATTGGCAAAATCGTGGCAATTGTTTTCCCCAGTTGTACAAACTAACAAAAATAAAATTGATCGCGTATTATCATGACTGGTCATAGAGATTGTATCTCTTTCTGGTGTGGACTAACAGCTAACATGTTTGTTTTAAAACAAATTGTAAAATCAAAACTTCCTGGACGTATCTATACATATATGTAATATAATTTCTACTAAAAAATTTTTTTTCCATTTCCATTTTATTCCATCAGCTATGATTTTGTAATGTTTTATAACATTATAAACCATCATTTCATTATAATAAACTACAAAAACTGTTAATTATTACTAGAGTAGAAGTGTCTTAAAAAACAATTGCATCTTCATGCTCCATTTACAATCCAGCTGATGTCTCCATTATTATCATATTTAACAAAGAAGATGGATTTATCACTTTTTTGCGTTCTAGACATGAAAGTTCACCAAAAAAACTAAAATCAATGATGCTATTAGATAAAAAAAGCTTTTTATGACTCAGTGATTCTTTTTTTCAGACAACCTTGAGAAAGTAATTTTTAAAGCAACAAATACATTTTTTCACTGCAACCAGTCAATACCATTTGGTATACCACAGGCCTGGAAATTTGGCAAAAACGATCGTTTTTACCGTGAAGTAATAAAGATGGTAAAGATAAATCGTTGCCCTTAGACAATTTTTCAAATTATACTAATTTTACTCATAATCTTGTTTCTATCTTTGTCCTATTTACAAAACAAGAATTTTCAATGATAGTTTCACACTTCTGGATGGGTCTGCCATTATGAATTAGTATACACAAAATCTCGAAATAACAGAGGCACAAAATACCATGAGTGCATGAAAAATATATCCTGGGTTTTTGTGTCGGAAAAGGCAAAAAAATTTAACATGGATTATATTTCGAAATTTTACTATCATGCTCTTTCGTATTTTTATTGAGAGAATAATTATTGTGGCGCATTAACCATTAATCTATGCACAGTGTGATGTCTGATGTTTTATTATTAACGATATAGACATATGATGAAATTACATTTTTTTAAAATATATCCTTCTGCATTCATTCAATTTTTAAGATCACAAACACTAATATTTTCACTGATCTTCTATGTCAAAAAAGTGCTGAGCTCAAGGTTCTCAAAAATACCAAGGTATTTATGGGTTTAGAGCTAATTGTTACTGTCATTACATTTACTACTTTGTGGAAATGAAAAACATTTTAATCAATCCGTCAGCTTTAAATCATGATACTGGGGAATCGTTTCCCTAGGCTCAACAAATTCCCAAGCCTGTAACACTAAAACCTAAACATTTTTTCTAAATTGAATTATACATACGATTTGGTAATGGAGCAACTGATGAGCTGACTACAGGAAACACAATTGTTGAGGTACTTCCTCCTGCATCAGGTGACTCTAAAGGAAAAAAGGCTTATATAAATTATATACCAAATGATTTCATGTTTATATTGGGCAGTTGTTATGCTGAATCCTATGTAATTAGCTAAAATAATCCCAATATATTTAAAAAAGCCTTCTGGACTTATCACCAACCCATGGCCATTGCAAACGCTTCCAGGCTTAGTCTTTATAATTTTGGCTGTTTTGCAGCAAGTGTGATGAAAAAGTTCTGAAGGCTTCAATTATAGCTTTCGAAAAAAGTGGCTTTTTTTGGTAAAATCTTAATTAGTTTCAAGATATATATAGGAAAAGTTTATCTAATTACACAGAATTATGACATCATAAGTTAGAAGCTGAGAAACAATTGCTGATGAAAGATACTCAGGATAATTAAATAGATGAGTTGCGAATGTTTACAAAGTTCCCTATGGACACATCTTAACAGGCAATAAAAAAAGGACCACATAAAGAAAATTGACTATTTCCTTTAATTTATAGATTTAAGGAATAAACGATTTAAAAGAAGCTGGAATTGGTTTTCTTAACTATATATCATTTTCTCCTTTTAAGATCAGGTTTTAATTATTTCAAAAATTAAGTTGCTTTTTTAACTTAATTTCTTCGATCGTTGCAGTCTGTTCTTTATATTTCTTGCCTGTGTGCATGCATGCTCATGTCCATTGTTTTAACGCAAAATCAAAACAACTACGTCACGCTGCAATTCATCTATATTAATATTCATGTAAATATGTTAAAAATATCAAACTACATAGGTAAAAATCATTTGCATCACTACATTCCTTGATAAACCCTTAAAAAAGAACCTTATTAATTTCAGAAATTAATAACACATTAAGTCGAAAATCTTGAGAACTGGTAAGATTTTCCAAAAAATAAAATGATGCATTGTGTTTTCATGGTGGTATAAAGCAACAGACGTGCTTTGGCTGTGTTGGCAACTTGAACTAATTTGCCGAAACTAAAGCCAGCAGCCAGGTAGCTATCTGTCTGTGCCAGTGCTTAAAATATCAGTCCAAAAATATACTTTAAAACGTTACACCAAAACCTTACCATAAGGATCACACTTACATCTTTTCCAAGATGTGAGTGACCCTTGGGTATTTTTAGCCACAAACTTGGCATTTTCATAAATATTTAGATTTTACTTTTTAACTAGGTGACTAGATGAGTCATCCAGATAGATGTAACGCACCAACTTTAGCTAGCTAACCAGGCTAAATAAAAATGGATAACAGGACGGATATTACCTAACAAAAATCTTTCGTGTGCATTCGAAAATAATATCTTCCCAGAAAAGAACAATCTTTGCACGCGAAAGGAGAAGCGGACGTTAGTGGAAACACTGTGACCTGCGCTTGCTGTTTTTTGAAAAACTCAAAACCCCACCCACTGCAATGCAAAGCGATATTATTCCTAGGATAGATATATACCCATATTTGCTCTCCAAGTGGTATTTTAAACCCTTACGTAATTAGGATGCCAAATCATTCTAAGTTAATCTAAATTAATAAAAGTTTAGGAACAAAAGCCAAACAACACGAAAGTGTTTTGACACACCATCGTTCATCCCAACCTCTTCCCTAGGGCTCTTTTATTTCTCACCGGCGCTGCGCTTATTGACAGGTCTGACATATTCGTCCAGCCATCGAATATACAAAAAGAGACAGCAGGCCCTGTGATAGAGTTTGGCGTTCCGTAATAATAAGTACTTACGGCCATTGCATCCAGATAAGTAAATTACTAAAAAGAAGAAAAAGAAAACGAAATAAACATCTGCAATTTAAGTTGTTTTTTTCTTCTGCTTTTTATTCTGGATATTACTAATAGCCCTTGTTCGTTCTGTACTCTGTGCATAGAACATTCTCTTAGAAGGCTATGGTAAACAAAAATTTAATGAAATTTTGTAAACACGATTAGCAAAGTCGCTAAACATCGCAAGGAATTCAATAATGGCAATAATTTCATTATTGCTTTCCGCAATAATGAAATTCGTGATTATTTCGAACCACGTGCATCTCCGAGCTCAAAATGTACTCGTTGTTCGAATAACACGCAGTGATTTGCCGACAACCCTTCAAACTTTCCTGAATTTCGCCAATTTCCTGACAAAGGTATTTTTCAGTATGTTGATAGAATATTGATCACATAACAAATTGCAGTTTTTATTCAAAAATCAGCCACAAGTCCGTTACACGTTGTTTGTCCTTCTTCTATTTTATATTTCTCACGTAAGGTTGACTGTTGCTTACAAGTTGTTTCGTTCTTTGAAGAATTTTAGCCTCGTGTTGATAACAATATGTTGCATATAAAAAAGCGTGTTTGATGTTTGAATAAAGTAATTTTTTTTAAATTAAATTAAACCTAACAGTAGTCAGCCTCGTCCCTAGGGCTTGTTAGATTTCTTTGTAGGTACGAAGCGTTGTTCAGCTTCAGGTAAAATAAACCTGTGATTTGATAATAAAAAACCATAGTCACTCACCTATTAAAATACATGTCCACATTGCTATGTTTTTACGATAACTTTTTAATCTGTTTTTCTCCATTTTATTCGCTGAAAATTAGAAGTACAAAATATTATTAACTCATCATAAATAATACTCTAATAAAAAATTTAAAATAAGAAATGATTTCTTCTAAAATCTGAAATAAATACACCAGCGAATTATTCCTCAATTTAGCATTAAGGCGTTAAAGTAATATATAACATTTTTGTAGGCTAAATGTGTTTGCTGATTTTTAGCAGCCTTGTGATTGTTTCACACTCAAGTAATATTTACCACTACAGAAAGAAATTATATTGGTCATCGCTCAACTATTTCTTTATTTTAAACTCATATACATAAAGTCTTTACAAGGAAATCGCCTTTTATTCTTACTAATGCTTATTTAATGCAAGCAGATAGCAATTGTTAAGCTGTCATGGTAGCGACATAATCAAATGATGAAGATAACACACAAAAATGCAAAATTTCTTTACGCTAATATAATACGTGTAAAGGTGGCATTGTAATAAAATCAATGCCTTGATTACCGTCGAAACAAAACAATATCAGTTCGAATAGCAAAAGCTTTTGAGAAAATATAATACCAAATGTTTTTAACAGAATAGGTATTAATCAATTCAAATAGCATCAATTTGCATTGATTGCAATGTTTAGTTGAAGTTCCAACAGAGCAGACATGTTGGAGCTAAATCCTGATTCATATACAAACATTATATGCTTTTTCAATAGATCTGCGTTTTAGTCATAGTATGTTTTTGTCTTGTTATAATATTTCCCAGGAAAGGTGGAAAGAGCAAACAAGTACAAGTGGGCTGACAGCTCTTTCTGCTTATGCGAACACTGGGCAAAACTGAATGAGAAATGATAAAACTTTTGAAAATCTAGAGAATAAATGATTAGTCTCTTCCATGAAACGAAAATTTAAATAAACAAAAAATATTCAAAGTTTTTTGCATTTAAAATACGAATATCTAACAGTTTGTTTCACACATTATGCCTACACAACATCACCATAGCGTTCACCCTATTCGATCTGGGAAAGGGCGGATGTAAAAATACGCTCTAAAACATAACTTATTGAATTTTAAGCAGATAGTCGTATATTAGACAAATTTCAAGCTTCCGATGACGTCACAGGGAAAGTGCTGACTTAAGCAGAAATTTATCGCTGCCATTTTGTTTCTTCCATGACGTATTATAAGTGCGCGATGTTTGATTCAATTTGGACAAGCCTGTCAAAAGTTATGAAGGGGGAGAATATGTTCGAAATTCCCCGGGCTGAATAGGGTTAATTCGAAGATTGGATACGAAGTGTGCCAAAAGATAAGTAACAATCAAATTTCAAACCCCACTATACCTGATATTTGAATACCGAAAATTCCGGGTTATATTTTGCCCAGTGAAGCGTGCCATATGCAATGAAAATCATACTGCAAAGATTGTATGAGCATAATGGCCGTTGCCTAATGGAACAGAAGAGATGTGTTTCTTCAACATTTTGCTATTGTCGATTCTAATCCTTGCAAATGCTCAAAGAAACTGGCGAAAAGTTTATTTAGAGGACCCGAAAAGAATACTTAGTGGATACCGTAGAAGTACGGATATCGTGGCTGAATTCACTGATTTAGGTTACGAGTACGAAACAGGTAGTATATGGCCAAAACCAAGAACTGAAATGAGATCAGAGTCTGTCTTTTACACAATAAATCCTAAGACTTTTAATTTTTCTGCAACTGTCAGTAATGCAATACTAAAGAACGCCCTGGGGCGTTATCAAGAGTTGACTTTTCCGGAAAAAGGTCTCCGCCCTGAATATGACCTGGAAAAGATAGAGACATTAGAAGTAATTGTAGCTGAAGTTGACCAACCATTGTCTCAAGAAAGCAATGAGTCCTATACTCTCCGCATAAAAGCTCCGAAAACGACGCTAAAGGCTAAATCAGTGTGGGGTGCCCTCCGTGGCCTTGAAACATTTTCACAGGCAGTATATCAAAACGGTTCCTCCTATTGGGTAGCCGAAAACAAAATCACTGATTACCCGAGGTTTCACTACCGTGGGTTTCTTATTGACACTTCGCGTCATTATTTGCCTGTTGCGAAAATTTTTCAATTTCTCGATGCTATGGCCTACAGCAAGTTTAACGTGTTACATTGGCATATCGTGGATGATCCCTCGTTTCCATACGTCAGCAAAAAATTTCCACAACTTCATAAAAATGGTGCGTTTAATGCGAAGACCCATATTTACACTCCAGAAGACGTACAAGATATCATTGAATACGCGAAGCTAAGAGGGATTCGTGTGATGCCGGAGTTCGATACACCGGGTAAGAAAATGTTATTGACTATTTATGTAAATAATAACCAAAGCAAAAAAGAACATAAGATTATTTAACCCTAAATAATTTTGTCAGACTTCGCTTGCAGTCTTCTTCTGGTTTTGAGGTCAGCAACTTCGACATCAAACTTCGAACAATGCTACAGGGCCTAGGTTCGAGGTTAAATTAGAAGTGTACCGACTGTCCGACTATCTTGTCTATTAAGCTAAGTTATCTAAGTTTCATGTAAACAAAGATGGTGTCGTCAAATTGAGATTAAGTAACGTAAAATAGTGTTTTAGATAACTATGCGAGTTTAAATAACGAATAATTAATCTCGGATAATCGCTACTATCGGCTTGTTTCAGCTTGCTTAGTCATAAAAAGAGAATTTCGAATCTAATTAAATCGTTGCCCCAGTTGCAATTAATAAATAAAACTCTGTTCTCACAAGCTCGTTTTCACAATGAGCCTGTTTCGCCTTGCTTAGATACACACACACATCAGATCAACTTCAACTTTTGTGTTGATCAGATAGTTACAACATCAATGTCGTGTTTTGTGCAAACAAGAAAGCGGGTATTGTCCCGTTAGCAACAGTTGGGCTGGCTAATTTACCTTTAATTAAACGTGATAGAACTTAACCGTGGAGCAATTACACTAAAATCTTTTTATGGCAATATGAGTGGAAACGTTTGAAATGTGTGGTGAGCATATGAAATATAATGCAGCCGAAATTATCACCAAGGTAATACATGCCACGGACGCAATAATAATCATAAACATAGCAACAGTAACAGTTTGACACACAGTTGGTAGCTGTCACTTAAGTTATAGTCAGGTTTTTAAATACAATTAAAATGAGGGACATTTGGTGAGTGAGCGCATGTATCTGAGACATGCTTGTTGCAAGTATCTTGGTAAGAATTACTTAGACTTGTAAGCTTGAATAATACTTCAATTTTATGCAAACACCTTAAAAGAGGAAAGAATTTTTCACGGTGTTGTAATTTCAAATATCAGCGATCAGGTGTGCCTTTGGCAGAAACTAAATTATTTGTAAAGATAAAACATTTGTAAAGAAAAGAATTGAGGATTCTAATTTCGCGTATATTAGGCTAAGAAGAAAAGCTTAACCCTATTATACCTGGGCTTTTTTGGCCCTTGTAACCCTGGGGGGGGGGGCACAAAGTGCCCGCGGGCCATAAATCCTGAACCACTTGTGCTAAAGTGATGAAACTTGGCTCAGTTGGAGAATGTCTTAGTACAAACTCAATCCAGGTAAAAATAATAATTTGATGACGTCATAGGGATTAGAAATGACGTCACACATGTGAAAAATGGTCATTTTCCCAATTTTTCAGTACGTTTTAATTTCTCGCGTGTTACTAATGATATGGCCTTGATTCTTGGTAGATTTGTGGAATGAATATCAAAATATGTGTTTCACATGAAAAAAGTAATTTTAATGACGTCATTGGGATAAAAAATGACGTCATTTCGGCAAAAAAAAATGCTTATTTTAACGATAAAGATAAAAAAGACCCGTTCTACCAGAAATATTGATGCTCATGTCATTAAACTTGGCATATATGTAGAACAGGACATTTTAAGATAATCGAGGTAAGGAAAACAATATAATGACGTCATTGGGATCCGAAATGACGTCAATTTGCTGGATCGATATTTCCTTCAAATCTGGTCTGCTTTTTGTCCCTAGTAACCATATATGACCTTAGCAACACCTTGGTTACCACTTAGTAACCAATATACATGTAATAAATAATTATATACCCAATACAACATCTTATAACATTCTTACATGAATGTCAACGGTTTTCAAAATTCCAAAACATTTACCCCCGCCCAAAAAATGCAATACCCCCAGCAAAGTACAAAATTTTTCCAAAAATTAATTTTTTCATCAGAAGCCATAATAAAAGTTAGGAATAGTCACAAAATTTTAGCACTTAATCACATGTGTATCTAAAGTTATGCCTAGTCAAAAAGGCCGCGGGCACTTTGTGCCCCCCCCCCAGGTATAATAGGGTTAAAGAAACAGAAATATTTTTTCAATTTTTATTAAAACTTGGTGCATCAACTTTACACCACATCGTGTTATTATTATTAAAAATACACATGGATTTAAATCTGGATTTTATTTTGTGAATCGCAATTTTTCAAAAAATATAATTTTAAGGAAATTACTTAAATGCTCCAAATCCGTGAAGATTTCTTCCCTTAAAGTTTGTTAATCAATCCAATCATCTTCTGACTAACAACGCTTATTGTTTCACACAGGACACACCCATTCTTGGGGAGGAATACCCGGTCTATTAACAGAATGTGGTGAGACTGGTCAACCAGAGGAAATGTTTAATGACATGAAGGGTCCCATCAATCCTATACTTGAAGGAAGTTATGAATTTTTGGAAGAATTTTTCAAGGAGGTCAGTATAACGGCGTTTATGTCAATTGCTCGATGTTTTACTTTTTACCCCTTGCTGCTTTACGTGTAACTTTTAGGAAACTCTAGTCGTATCTCTATTTTCCAACGTCATAGCCTTTCCCTTGAAAGAGTATAATATGCAGATCTTATTGAGATTACCAAATTCTTTAAAAGGGTGCGAGTTTCCCATGCTTTGTGCCTACCACCAAGCACAGTATCATTATATTTACAGGGTCGATTAAAGTTTTTTTTACTGTTTCAACCAACTTTACTGTGATCCATATCAGTTGTTGTTGTTTTTTTTAAATGAATAGTTGTAAAGACAAAAAACGATTGAACAAAAAATGTCATCTTAACATGGTGAAACAATCCAGGATTCATGCAATTACAAAATTGACACATGCTTAAAATACGTTTGAAGTAAGAGAACTCGCACAGTCGTCAACTTTTCATCAAACAAACACGAATAGGGTTTTGTTCTCACTTTACCATTTTTTCGTTATTTAAAGAATCTGCTACAAAGTAATTGGAAACAATAGAATAGAATTTTTGTTAAAGATAAAAAAACGTGTCAAAAAACTCAGCCTTTTTGTTATTTAAAGCCAAAAATCAAAAATGTATGGGTAATTGAGCAAAAAATAATGTGTTAAGTGAGTAAAAAACAAATAAAACTAAAACACTGAAGAATGAGATGTAAAAACGTTGATTTTTCTCAGAAAGGAGAATAAAACGACTTATTATTATCAAGCTTTTGTTTTTCTAACTGCGTATCTAACTAAACTAATAAAACATCAACATCAAAACGTGTCGCCAATTTTAATTACTATGCCAATGTCTGTGTCTAGATCTTTTAGCAAGATTCAATCACTTCATACATTATGCAAGACTTATGTATAAGAATGTGCTACGAATAATTTTAGCCTAAAATTGATAAGAACATTTCAGCCTGCTGTTTTTATCATTCTTACAAAAAACATGTAGAAAGCGCAAAAAATAAAATAGATGAAACATTTCTTTCTACATAGAAACTAATACCAAAAACTAGTGTCCAGACCTCTTGTTTAGAATGAAATAATTTTTCTTAGATTTTCAGATCCTTGTTTGCCTCTAGCTAAAAAAAACATATTAAGTTAAATAGAATTTGATTAGGAGTCCACAACCTATGTACTTACAACACAGAGAACAATATTGTAAAAAGAAACTTTTCGATGAGAGAAAATAGAAATCAATATCAAACTTTTTGTCCATACACGCCAGGCCTTATTTTGCAATAGGATTCTGTGTTGAAGAAAACTCTAGCTATTAAATGGGCACCAAACTAATTATTATTCCTTGTAGAAGGGATCATAAATAACGTCACATAAGAAAATAAGATGTTTTCCCCATTTCTCAACATATATTAATTTCTCGCGTGCAATGCTATGGCTTTGATTCTCGGTAATTTAAAAAATTAGTTTTACAGAAAAAGAATTCTCGACTGTCTTATCACAATCGTCGTTCAAAGTTTTTTTACAGCTATTTTTTTATCACAGATCCAGAAAAAGTTTGAAACAGTCACAAAATTTAACTTAGTCAGAGAGGCCACAGACACAAAATTTTCGAACATCTTGATGATTAAAGAAAAGCTTCGTAATCTTTTTTTGATAAAGTCAAACTTTTAAAAAATATCGCCCAATTTCTCGTTCAGATAACCGAGGTCTTTCCTGACGAATATTTACATTTGGGAGGAGATGAAGTTGATTTTAAATGCTGGATGAGCAACAAACGCATAACGCAATGGTTGCAGGATAAAAGAAATGGCGGCAACGGTACTACATTGCACACACACTACTTGCAAAAACTCATTAAAATCATTGAAAAACTAAAGAAGAAATACATTGTATGGCAAGAGGTTTTTGATGACGGAGTGCAGATTAATGATCGAACCATAGTAAATGTATGGAAGGAGGGATGGAAACAAGAAATGTCTAATGTTACAAGCAGTGGACATAAAGCCATATTGTCGTCCTGTTGGTATCTCAACTACATCAAATATGGCCTCGATTGGCCAAAGTTGTATAAATGCGATCCTGAAGACTTCGATGGAAGTATCGAGCAAAAGAAATTAGTAATAGGCGGATCGGCAGCTATATGGGGAGAATATGTCGACGCTACTAATGTTATACCGAGAAGTTTTGGACGTGCATTTGCAGTAGCAGAAAGACTGTGGAGTTCAAAGGATGTTAAAGATGTTAAATCGGCCTTAAAACGCTTGTGGGAACATCAATGTAGGTACATACAACGCGGTATACCAGCAGAGCCAGTTACACGAAGTCGATTTTGTCGAAAAGAATGGAATAGTGGAGCGTAACTTATAGGTCTCCTCTAACCTTTCTATGCACTACTCACGATGTATGCGCGACTTGCGAAGATGGATTTTCACAGCTAGAAAGTTCTCCAGGATACCTATTAACAATGTATTTTTAAGAGCAGACTTGAAACAGTTAGATGCATAAAATTGTTTATTAATTAGCTTTGAACACTCGATCATAATAATTGATTCACAAAAGCAATAATATGTAGATTTTTTCTGCCTCTTAATCCAATGATTTTACAACTTCTATGCTGAGTGAAGCGACATTTTAATTTTGAGAGTTTATCTACTCAAATATTGAAACGCCTATATGGAGCAGTCCTGTCTCGTTGTGGGTACAGTTTGGTAAAAAGCTTAAATAACCACGCATGTAGTTTCATCAGCCTCGTCTCCATGTTTTTTTTGAGAAAGTTTTTTAAGAGCTTTCTAAAAAACTAATCATTGAAAATAAAACAAAAATGATGCTGGTTTCTATTTTAGATAAGAAGGCAACAGTTTTGTAATTTCAGTACAAATCAGTTTGTGTAATTAATTTTCAAGTTTATTAGCAACTTAGTTTCCAGTTCATTTTGGTCTACTTTGTGTGGCTGGTTATCTATATTAAATAGCTACAACTATTTTCGTCTATGATTTCTCCAAAATAGCCGAAGAAGTAGTGAAACCATTCTTGTTAAAACTGACGGTTGGACGGGTTTATCGAATCCTTTGCATGGAATTACCCCCTTTAGCAGTTAGCCGAACATGCTTAAAACCTTTAAATTCTGTTCTTTCCGTTTTGTTTTGTTTTTTTGCACATAACCTCATGATTTAACAAACTGCTTTTAAATGCATTATTCCAGGAAATTGGAATAAGCCGCAACACATGCTACAAAGAGCTGTTTCAAAATGGAATGTCAAAATTCGCAGAGATGTGCTTGAAACAAAATACATGAAGTGAAAGGAGACATCTTCAAGAGCGTGAAACGAAATACAGTTTCTACCGCCAACATCATAATAGTGCTTTATTTCCATAAACAAACCTTCCTACGCATCTCAGCTGCCATTATTAATTCTCTTATTTGCACATAATTCGTACAAGATTAATAGTTAAGCAATACAACTTTGCTAAATCCCTGTTGATCTCCGGAATTAAAACGTTGTCAAACAATAGCCTAATTAAGATTCTTGGGATATGAGTAAATATGACATGACTCATCCGTCAATACCTCCAAAGAAGAGCGAAAGTGACTATAGAATGAGAATGCATGTTTCGTTTAATTCAATTTTCGCTGTCACTTTCTACTGCGATTATTTGGTTTAATTCTGGAACAATGTATGCAATGAATCCTATCTTTTTTTCATTAATTTTCATTGTGTATTTGTTTTTTATGATAATAAACAAACTTCGTAATATCCGTCTAAGAATTAGACGATATTACGGATATTAATATTATTAATTGAAAAGAGAAAGGAAATTTTAATAAAGTTTTCCAATTTTTTATCTCGAACTCGACGTACGTACAAGGATAGACAAAATAACACATTTTTCCATGTAAAGCCAGCGTAAAAAAATTGACACGTCGGATTTTTCAAGAAACACAGTAAGCTTTGATCTGATGGTAATATTACAGATGCATTCAGTTAGTAAAATGGAACTTGTATATATATATTTATATACTTATGAATATATATAAAAATAAGAAAGAAAAATACAAATTACTCACCTATTTCTTTCTAAAAGATCAAGTTTCCAAAAAATATAAATCTATGCTTCTATGTTGCAATTTCTTTTATATATTATTTAAGTCTTTTTGTCGTATTAATAATTATATTTATAAACAGTTATTTAAACTTGGAAATTCTAGCTCCTAAAATTGACATTGTTTAACAAGCTTAGTAGTAGTAGTGAGTAATTAAAATATTTTAAAATTTCAAAATTGCATTTTCATATTAAATATCATTATTTTCTACTTTTGTCAAACTTTCCGAATTCTCTAGAAATTCCCTTAACAATATTCAGCAATTGAAAAGGGATTAAAAATGTTAAATTCTAAACGATTGTAACTTCTTTTTATATAGCAAGCAAGGACACACCCGTTGTTTTCTTCTTCTAAGAAGCTGTTCCTGTCCAACGTAATCATATTTCTTGTTATTATATCTTGCGAGAAATAAGAATTAGAAGAAATAATTATTTTCTATATATAATATACACATATACAAGAATTTTAAAGTTTATAATGAAAAGGCACCATATGAGTCGTTCTTTTCCCATTGTCTCATGCAAGTGGAATGTGTCATTTTATATATCTCTATTGAACATTATATTTTTTTGTATTTGAAGATTATGACGTCATGTAAATGTACTATCAGCAAAAAGTTATTAAAACCTACGATCTCATGAAATTCTGGCTGTAGTCGAAATAACTACCATAATAAATTAATTAGTATCTGTCGGTAATTACTGAGTCGTGTGTTTTACAGGTGATTGGTGAAACCAAAGTTTTAAGTAATAGTAAACTTTAATGACAACCCACGTCGTTTTGAAGATTTGGAAAGTGACCATGGCAACTGAAGATGAAATTTCAAGATCTTAAACCACGCAGAATGCGTAAATAACTTAGCTTTAAAAGATTGGGAAAAATCACTAAGGAAAAAAAATTGAATTCTCTACAAAGGTGGCTTATTACTTTGTATGAGTCAGTTTTGTATTAAGTTGATTTTCGTCGTTAGTGTAGGTGTCTCCCAGCTCTCACATTATCATTTCAAAGCTGTGTAGACGTGTAGATGTGAGAAATATTAACACACTGACTTCATTTGATCCCTCCACCCATGGCTTTTCGATGTGACAGTTCAAAGTGCGCATTAGTGACAAGAGAAACATCAACATGTACAGTAATCACGACATGTCAAAGCCATAGGAGTCTTCTGTAGTTTTATATGCACTATTTTGACTCCAGCAGCAACTTCTAAGTGATGTAGAAACTAGTTTTCTAACTGTTGAGTAACTAAACGCTCTGGTGAAGAGGAACTGTTTCTTTGTCTCATAGCGAATCATTTTCTGCTTTATCTTAAAGCTGAATCATGCCCACGGAAAGCATATATTTTGGCATTTTTGCTGATGTTGTAAAGGAGAAGGAAAAACATATATTCTATCAAGATAAGTTAACTTTTTTTCAGGTTCTCCATCTAGAAATCGTGTAAAGTTGTCCGAATAATAAATAGGAGAGAAGACCTGAGATAAGGTTGAAGAAGGAGACGGAAGGTTGAAATTTGTGTTTCAAGTGAGACTCGCAGAATAAGAATATTGACTAAATATATATTCGTACTTTTAACTGGTAAAAAGTAAGCCTTTGGACGAGCAGCGTCCATTAATCAATTCGTTTACACGTCTTTTTTGATCAAACATAAGAAAGCCTGGTGACAAAGTTGACTGGTAAACCATGGTAACGATAAGAGATTGCAATAGAGGTATCAAGACAAAGAATTTGATTCATAATAAACTTAAACTATTTTAATAGCGTGTCAGATTCGAAAGAAAAAAATTATAAAAAAAAACGTTCGCATATTAATCATAGTGAGCTGAATGTATAGAATTTGTAGAAGAACAAAACAAACAGAAAGTAATGAAAACAAGGACTTGGGAAATTTTGTAATATAGTGGTACCTTAGAAACTGACTAGTCGCCTCACAAAAAATTGAGAAATTTTTACTACTTGTAAAAATGTAAAAAATTTATGTAAGAAACTTTTTTTCACTCCTACCTTTTCCACCAATAAGTGGACATTCGAATGACAGTGGGGTATTATATTAAGTATTATATATGTTGATGAAAGTCGTTGTTTTGAAATTTTTAATTTAACATCCCTCTTATAGACCCTGTCAAAATTAAGAAACTTTTTCTAGTACATAATGACCACAGAATTTAAGAAACTTTTTCTAGTTGACTGTCGGTTACTTATAAAAAAACGTGTAGCTAACTTTTGAAAAAAAAAAAACGTTATGCTTATTTTTATCATTCCTTGTATTACTAATACTAGACCAAACTAGTACCGAGTGCTCTAAAAATAAAACGAACCGTTTGTATCAAAGGTCGATATTTGGCAAATCTTTTCGATAATCGATTCAAAAAAATCTTTTATATTTTATAATAATTATCTCTAACAATGATATGCTAACCGCATCTGTCTGTCTGTTACAGGCAAAGTCAATTTATATTTTCTACAATTTTCTTTAACAGTGTCTATAAAAACATCCCTTATGTAACAATTCTGTGTTTTATACAACTTTCGTTCATACTTTTGATCCACTGAAACCGTATTTTACTCTATTATTCGAGCTTCTCTAATATTTCTGCTTCTCTAGTAAATTTGCCTTTCAATAATTACGCGTGCGGGATTGCTGTATAATTCTATCGAGGTTGTACCCTACCTACCTTACAAAATAATACAACATTTCCGCCAAATTTCAAATTAAAAGTTGTATATGTTGTAATTTTTAATACATGGAATAAATTTGTACCAAACCTGTTTGTGTTGTGATGTTTTACGCATCGTAATTTTGTGTCACATTTTGAGAAACTTGCTGAATTTCTGTCGTTGAGATCGCCTCTCTAATGTTCCTGCAAACCTGTCTTTATTTTTAAGGTTGTGTAATAATAGAGTAAATACGGTATTATTGTCAAGAGAAGAAAACGACATGGTCGAACTATTGCTAATGATTCCCTTGATAATAACGAGCACATAATTTTTTTTGCGCAAATGAAAACGCGTTCCAACTTTGAACGGTTTATTGTCTATTTTTTTATCGAAAAAAATAGTTTTTTAGCTTAAAGAAACTATCCCGCTTCAATGAAATAACAAATTTTTTGACGAAAGGAACTATTCGCGTGGATTCCGCCAAAAACTTGTGATGCACTGAATTGAGTTCAAACGTTTTTAAAAATTACACTTTTATAAAATTATAAAGTTTGAGTCCTAAACTTCACAAACTCATGATTATATATAATATATCAGAAACAAAAAAAAAACGATTAAAGAATAAAAATTCAACTTAATGATGCTAAAAAATATAAAAAAGTGAGTAAGAAATACAAATCATACCTGACAGTGCAAAGCCCGCTTCGCACGTTTTATGTCAGTAATGTCCTATATTCATTAAAAAAAAATCACAGAAAATTTGTCTTAAATTTAATTTTTTTTCATGACTTACTATGTCACGTGATTAGCATGAATTTCATGCCCAATGCGTTCCTTTGGTGGAAAATAAATAGGTATTTGTCGTCTAATCAGAGAAATAAATAGCTAATTAAAAGAACGTAGTTCACATCAACCTAAGTCCCAGATCCGTAGAAATCAAAAGTGACAAACGACCACTACAAAGCACAATAATCTCCTTTCTAAATTCTAACTGGGTGGATCAAGCCAAATACTATTTTTTAGCAGCTTCTAGTCCTGTAACTTCTGTGAAATTGTGTTAAGGATACATAGTTTTTGCCTCTGTTGATTAGTAGACTGGTACTCAAATTCCTCAACCTACGCAATTAATTAAAAATAATGCTGTATGCTGGAATATATATCTTTTTTGCTTTAAAATGATTATGTAAAAAAAAAATACATGGTTATTTTTTTCTTCTTTGTTTTTTCCTTGGTATGATGCAAAAAAACGCAATCCAAAATTTAGCTACAAAAAAAGGCCTTGAAACGAAGTTTAAATTTCCGCTGCTATGAAATAAATTTCAACGGCGAAGACATGGGATCAATCTGAAGAAGAATACACATACAATGAACGAAGACAGGAGTTAAATCTATTCAGTGTAGATCACTTTCCAGGTTATTAGCAGAAGCACCACTTGTAACTTTATGTTATACACTCCCATACTGTCATTTTGTGAACTGAGAAAAACAAATTTCGATACCGTACAGTTAGGTTTTCTAGCTTGTCCCCAATATATTTGTCGATATAGTGGCACGTATCTTTCATAAACATGGTTTATATGAACATTCGGGTGCGTTATGGTTCAAAATTATTCATTTGGCCTCGTTGGTGTAATGGGTTTCATCACCATCTATTCCAAATCGCGGTTCAAACCCCATACTAGCCTAGATCACGAGACGTGATACACCCAAACTGTTCATTTTGGTACTTATCAAAAACATGCTTAGCTATCGTTCACTAGCCAAAAGAAGGAAAATATTAGGAGAAATAAAATGAAAATCACAGCAAATATAATGTCATCATGGTCATACTAAATACTTGAAGAAGAACAATAAGCGTTGTGAAAATGTTAAACAATAAGCGTTGTGAAAATGTTAAACGTAGGAGGTTAGAGAAATAGGTTAAACTTTTCTAAAAAAGACGCAAATCGTTCAAAACAATAACGTTTTTGTCTTCAATGCATTTCAGCTGCAAAAATTGCAAAAGGACAAGTATTTTTTCTTACTTTTTCTTAAATTTTTTTCTTCACCCCCTTCTCTCAAGGGAAATAGGGCTTTCTTAGCTTCCTAGAAGGCCGCTAGGGACGGGGGCACGCTTTCCCGACAATTTTTGTCGACAATGGTTGATATGGAAGAGAATTGTGCAGAAGATGCATTTTTAACCAATCTAGGAGGTTCAAATTTTAACACTCTACCCTAAAAGAATATTGAGGTCAGCTACAGCCCTGTTTTACATCCAAATATTACTATATTTATACACTTTGATACCATTTGCTCTTTCTCCCCAAGTAGGAAACGTAAAGTCCTCAACAATAGATCCTGTGTTTTTATTTTATTTATTTATTTATATCTTGATGGTCTCCTTGACAATAAAGCTGGTATTTTTTATATCGACGTTGAAGAATATAATGCTTTATGAGAAAATAAATTGACGAAATGAATACATATTTGCGCAATATTAATATACCTTCTACATTAAGTGTTGACAAGTATTTTCCATACCAACCGATAATCGCTATATATTTTTTTCGTTCACCAATTTTTCAAGCGAGACATTTGCAGCAAAGTGATTGGGTTCGTTATTAATTTGATAAATTTGATAAAATGATAAAACCGTGACTCGGTTCAATAATTTCTTGAAAAAGTACATTTGTTTACATTGTAAAGTAGCCATTTTTAAAAGTTTTACGCGTTGAATTACCGCGCGATCAAACAGATAAATTTCAACCCATGCTGAAAGAAATATTATCGATAATAATTTCAGCCCGTATAGCTGGGCTGGCGGTTTCAGCCCGGATTCAAATCTACCATATAATCAGCCCCTGAGGCTCAGAACTTTCGAAATATAGGAAGTTATGAAGAATAAATTAAAAACGAATTAGGTATAGATCAAAAATAATAAATAAGGTTCGCACAACGCTCCTCTTAACAGCAGACGATAAAATGCCACTTGCTTTTTTATTCATTATGCACAACGCCGCATTCCTCGCACGTGACACGGCATCGCACAATCACGTGGCAACATTGTGCAGTAAAGGGTTAAACATTCCGTAATTTTTTACCAATTAAATCTCAGGTTTGGGAACAAAATTACAGTCTCTAAACAAGTAACTGTTTTACAGATAAACAGTCGTTGTCTTTAGTGACACAGTGACACATGTAAAATAACATAAGAAATCGTAACCATAACAACTGTATCCGATCCCTCTTGATGACGTCGGCATGTACGTCATTATGTTTCGTCCAAATTAAATGCATTAAGCGAAATATAATCGAACAACATTTCTCGTTGGTGAATGGTTCGCTGCGTCTAATTATTTCGCAATTTTATCCTGGCCTTTGATTCTTCGGCTTCAACATTTTGTCGTGACACTTTCTTTTAAAAATATTCGACAATTTTTCTGCCACTATTTTAGTATAAATCTTCATGTCGATCAGTAATAAAAAGAACGGTAGGAAATTCGTTTAGTGTTTACCGATATTATTTTAAGACATAGCTAAGACCTTTTTTAACCTTTGGGATTCCGTGTAGCAAAAAACGGCCTAAAAGGCATGCATTGAACGGATGCGCGTCACTTCATTGAATTTAATCAAGCTCTTTCCTCCAAGGATTAAGATAAAGCAATGAATTGAGTTTCTAACGAAACGACGTAATTGTTTGTTTCAACTCTCTCCATGCAAATTAATTTTATTTAGATTGAACTCGAAACTTAGGACGATTTTGCTAAATCCAATCGATGTAAATTGCTGTTAATAAGAGTCAGCTAAAAAAAAATTGTTAAAAATTTGACTCGCTTGCCAATCTCGTTCCCAGGTTTTATTTTGGCGCAAGTACTCGTTTAGAAAGCGGAAAAAAAGCTCTGGGGACGAGATTGATCACTTCCCGAAATATATAGTCACTTTTAACACCAAATTTTACCATCACTCTTTTGCCGACTAATTTTTGGAATAATATGTAGAACAATTTGTTTTCAAAGCAAGCACTATTTGAAATAAAAAAGTGAATAATTTTTTATAAACTTTTTTTTTTAAAGAAACCAGTGAAAGGTTCTAGTAAGGGCAGTTTCTAAATTTTTTTTCAATTTTGGTACCGAAAATTTCTTATTTGGTTTCTCAAACCAAGGATCACACAAGCGTATGTGCAAAGAGTTCATGAAAAGATATTTCGTAGAAAATTACGTTTATTAGTTTCTTAATTTTTTTGAAGCCTAAAAAATCCAGTACTGAAAGTTTCTTATTTTTTGGAAGTTTCAGCCTCTTGTTTCTCATAAACGGGTTTCTTTAAAAAAACAATATTAGCTTAGAATAAGCTTTCTTTTCCTACGCTTTTAGAGACATTTTGGTTCTTAATGCAGAGCAAAAACGAAAAGCCAAATTCTGGGGGAAAAGTCTTTACAAACTTTTAGTCACCCAGCCAAAATTTGGTCACCCTGTAGCTACCGACGTTTTACCGATAAGATAAGATAGTGACGTCGACTTTTTTTGTTAGTTTGTTTTTTACAACATTAGCGTTTTATGGCAATTTAGTAAAATTGACGAACACGACATGAGATGACAGATAATTTGTCGTCTGAAAAGACGAGGCAAAAAAACAGCCATTATAATTTGTATGTTAAACCCGAAACAGACCAAAGACCTGGAAAATCTATTGTGCTGACGTTAGTATAATTTAGTGCCGTTGAAGCTTTTGGGTGTGACCACGAAGTACGTGTGTGTGACACGGGACAGCGTGGATGATAGAATGTGGCCACGATATTCGAAATTTGATCCTTTCTTCAAAAATATTTTTTGGAACACAATTCTAGTGTAATTTTTAACTACTGATACATTTCGTTCTAAAAACAATTTTCACAGCGAACGAAAAAATGCAAGCCAGACAAGGTGATATCAAATTGTTAACATTTTACACAAAATGGTGTCTTGGTTCCAAATAAATTAATAAAAAGTCTTATCCCTTTATTTTCTTTAAAATGAGAAAGATAAAAATTGATAGCATATAATTAAAAATACAATCAATGAATTTTTAATTGAAGGCGGGTGCTATAAAACAATCCAATCTGTATTCTCAATAAATAAATAAGGTGCTATAAAAATCATATTCCTTTTTTTTGAATACTAACATTGTTGTTGAATCAGTTATTTTTCCACCTACCCACAATATAACCCCCCGCATTTGATTATTTCATCAAAATTGGATAACGGATATGTGTTTTAGGATTAGCGAGTTCACTCTGTACCCATTCATTTCTACACCTCAGCCAATCCATTAAATGTGTGACACTTGTATTTCTTTTTGGTGCATTACTGGCAGTATTGCCAAAATTTACGCTTTGGTATGGGAGAATGGACCCCACAGTTTGATTTAATTTACGCTTCCTTATTCAAAACATAAAGCCGGATGCACAGCTTTATAATAATCAATGTAAGTTTCCATATTTCGAACTCACCGCGTAAACTGTATTTCGAACTCACCGTGTAAACTGTATTTCGAACTCACCGCGTAAACTGTATTAGTTTCGAACTCACCGTGTAAACTGTATTAGTTTCGAACTCACCGTGTAAGCTGTATTAGTTTCGAACTCACCGTGTAAACTGTATTAGTTTCGAACTCACCGTGTAAACTGTATTAGTTTCGAACTCACCGTGTAAACTGTATTAGTTTCGAACTCACCGTGTAAACTGTATTAGTTTCAGATTGTGGAAGTCTTGTTTTTACATCTTGATAGAATATTACTTTACACTTTGCCGCCTTTAGTCAGTTTAGAGTTATCATGTTATGCATTAGCTAACATACCCTATACTCATGATATAGCTACCTACTAGGTCTATAAGTAAAAGTACCCAGCAACGATGACAAATTTTTAACCATTGGTACCTAGGCCTCAATTATTCAGTCTGTGTTGATTTCAAACGCTAGTTGAATTCTAAACATTTTCCACTCATGATTTTGATTACACACTTTTTGTAACTAGTGCTCTGTGAGTGAAGCCAACCTAATGGTTTTTACCGAGATCAAATGTTTGATTGTAACAAAGCAATGTGTCTGTTTGTACGTTTTACTCTTAAGATTAATTTTACATGAAACATATTCCGTGAAATAAAAAGTTGGGTGACGTTCTACCAACGACAGGATAACGACAGACATTAGCATGTGTTTTTATTAACTGAAGCGACAATAAAGTTATTTTTGCAAATCACATATTTCAAATGGGTTTTAGAAATTTCCTGAAATTGAAGGGGGCATAACCTACCGTACAATTAAAAGTTAACCACAATTTCAAAAACAACACAAAAAAATCTCAAACATCAATATACTTCATGAAATAAATGATCAGCTGAAGTTAAAAATTATATTTCGCTACTTGTTTCGATTAGTTATTTTTGTAAAATACCCGTACAATTTTTAATGCAAAAAGAGAAATCGGAGTCAACTTTTTTAGGATAAGTATCACATTCAAGTTTCATTCAAAAAGTTCTTCTCGCCCTCGTGACAGTGAGCGTAATTTGGTCCTCTACCAGAAAGGCGCTGTCTTAACTAAGTTCACGTGACCTGCATCAATGCTTTGCGCGACTAGATGGTTATTTAATGACAGGGATTATATTAACTGAAAGAAAAGTTCTAGGAGGTACATCTTAAGCAAAGCGATATAATAAAAAGATTATGTCTGTATGATTCACCCAGGTTCACCACGTTAAATGGAATTCTGTGTCACAAGAATAGGGTAGATTTGAATCTTTGATTTCGGGTGTTTTGCAATGATGATGATAAGTTTTGAACGGCATCGTTTTGTCGGAAAGTACTATTATAGTTGATAGACAAAAGTCCTAGGTACAAGGTTGTCGTGAGTGTACACAGTTAGCTACCGTAGTTCAAAGAGAGATTTAAATGCATGCACTTTTTTACAAAAAAATTATAAGAACAATGAGACTGGAAATGGTTGAAAATAAGAAGAAAAAAAATGACAAGGCTGAACGTGTAAAAAAGTAAGAACATCTAAGGCTAAAGTCAAATTTTATGGTTCTTATTAAAAAAAATGTGTATTGGATAGCAGCACAATATTGTAAAGGTTTGGCAGCTTTAAGGGAAAACTGATTCAGTCTTTCCCTAATCACTCGTTTCCAAACTCGTCCCCAGCGCCTTTTGTCTCTTTTTCAGTAAAAAAAAAAGAAACAAAAGGCGCTGGGGACGAGTTTGACTCGTTTCATGAGTTTCTCGACACATTCAGAAGTAATGAATTAGTTGTGTACAATATATATTTATATTAATTTAAAACAAAGTTCATTAAGCTCACCGTTTGTGCCAATATGCATATCCCTCGCTTTTCCGATTACACATCGATAAAAGAAAGCTAATTAGCGCTTGTTAAGAATAGAAATACCATTTAAAATGACTCATACAGAAAATATTTCAATCTGGGAACGCATTTGTTCTATTTAGAGACTTGATTTTGATTCTCTCATTCTGTAGGTGGTATTGCATACTACATTTTGTTTACCCAACCTGGTGTAAACTCTCACAAGAACCAACTTAACCTGTATCATGACTCAAGTTTGTATAAGTCAGGACCTTTTAGTTGTATTTTCATTGACTGCAGTACTAGAAAATGAAGAGGTTATCCTGGGTAATCAACCACAAGCCACCACGCCATATAACAACCAAGGCTGATCACCAGGTCTGCAATAAGTTTTGGTCTCCATAAGCAAGTAAATGGCGACAGTAATGAATGGCTCTGTCCCACATAATCCTTATTGTTGCTTCGTCCGTTCTATTTCTTATGACTATGGTGCGTAAGAATAGTTCAGGATTGTTTTACATCGCTCGCATGAAATAAGAAACATAACAAAATTGTTTCCATAGCAAATATGTTGACTGCTTTAAATTTTTTATTATGGTATGCATTCTTTACACCTCATGCACGTACATAAACAAAATGTCTTAACAATCACACAGATTGTAGTAATACGGTATTTGTTGATTGCTAGTAGGTATGGCAGCCAGGTTGCGAAAATAGCAACAAACTATACAGAGATTTAAGAGTTTTAAATCTCCTGACCTTGAGCACGTATCAATGTGTAGTTCTTATGTACCTCTCAGGAAAAATGAGCACAAAGTGACACAAAACACATATTGAATACGTTGATGATGAGGTGCAGTCACTTGAAAATTCGTTATGATAAGGAGCGACAAAAAGGCGAACCTGTAATATAGTAATCTGAACTCCTAAGCTATAGCCTTATTACCCCTAAATTTTGATTTATCAAAGTTCAACAGACTTGCTTTTTACAAAAAAAAAACACTTTCAAAAGCTACATTAATTTTTTATACTTCGCCATAAATCGACTTACATCAACGTTTAAATTCTTTTCCGTTTCCTGCATTGATTTCCTCCCCTCAAAAAAAAACTGAAGCTACGACCCTGTAAATCCTACTTTTAAGTGCTATTTTTATTGGTTCAACCTCGTTGCCAATGCATTTTGCCTTCTTGATTCCGTAATAACGACGCAGGGGACGGGAATGACATTGGTTATAAATTTAAGCAAGCACCCTAGCGTACCAAATAACGCTCCAACCAAATTCTTTCCAACTCAAATTTATTTATTTTCAAAACATTCTCCGAATCCGTCCCCCGTTTTCTTGTATTGAGTAAAGTGTTAAAGTAACGTTAAAGACTGACTTAACAAACATTGCTCGTGAAAGATAGGAGTGCAGAAAAGTGATTAGTTATTTTTGTATAGGGAAGAACATTTAAATTCTGGCGGCGCTATATATCGCAATCTGTAAACATGAACTTACATTACACGACTTTTGTTTTTCCGAACTTTTTCTTGCAAAACTTCGTCCATTCTAATCGAAGCACTGAAACATATCTGGAGATTAATTTCTAAGGGAATATAATGAGTTTAAAACAATCGCCCACAATGTAAATTCTGTTAATAAGCGACAAAGACTGTGGAACGATATGTAATCAAAGTATCTATGTGGGTAAAAAAAAGGGAATTAATAAATATACAGAACAAAAATGGAACAAACAAGAAATTTGTGTCCATCTTTTTATACCTTACATGTTTTATTCATGAAAAACTCTTCTTAATGATTCATTGTGATTGGTTAAAATAATTTCATAACTCATATGATTGGACAAAATCCTTCTCTAATCCTTCTCATCATTATTAGATTCCCACCCACGAGTGTAATATTATATCCTTGTTCAGACATATTTTGAATGAAACTTATTGGACACTAAAATTATAATATATACCACTAAATCGACGCTTGCATTGAGAATCATAAATCTAATTAATGCACAGCCAAATTTTCAATGACATAATGTCGCAAAGAAACTGTTCGGGGCCTTGTGGAGTTTTTAATTTCCTTACCGTTATCTATCAGCAAACTTTCTCCTGTACAAAGAAATCTGAAGAAAGTCATAAGTAATGGTAGATTATTACTCCAACCTCGTCCCCAGAGTTTGACATATTTTTTGTATTAAAACAGTTCGGTCCTAATACAAAAAGCCCTGAGAACGAGACTGACTCACACTTGTTTCCAGTTAGCACTCACAATATTTCAGCGGATAAGAAAAAAAGTATGTAGACAAGAGGCTTCCGTTATTAGGCGACTCTCGCGTGAAAATAGTTTCAACACAACCTTCAACTTACCTCAGGAAGAACAATTTACTAAATCTTTATAACAACAGCTGACGACTAGTCTCAATAAGAATATCCGTCGTCTGTCTGTTCTGTACCCACGAAGATAAAATAATTTTGTTTACTGGCGAATTTATGGATTTTTCAAAGGCTTACGACAAGCCTCGATTACATTGTCAACTTCATCAGAGCAGCTTACACCCGAACAATGCACACCCAGAAACCTGCGTTTCGTCGATAATTGACGCAATTGAATGACTTTGCGAGGGGTCCAAAACTACGCTGCGCGCAACCATTTTTAACAGACAAAATACGTTTAATAATATTAAAGACTAGTCGTTAACCCATGAAACAATCCACGTCTTTGAATTACCCGCTATTTGATGTGCCCATAGCACGACGTTTTTCTTGCGGGCAGAATACGCCTCCGTGAAAAATTCACGGTAAATTTCCGTAATAGCAAAGTCAATAAAAATATATCGCATTTGTTATTGTAGCTTCAGAATTTGGTGCGTTACAAACAAACAGACAGACAGACAACGGATATTATAGAGTCTAGTCGTTAGGTATACACCGGTATTGCCTACCCAATTTCCCTCAGATGGCAACGGTTGACTCGTAGCTGTGGTAAAGACACTTGCTAAAAATACCCGGGCTGGCCACGCGCCAGAACACAGTCAGTGTTTAATGACACTATCCTCATCCTAATTTACACTCTCAATCTTTCCGATCGTTGGGCGGTAATATATATTCTCTTTTATGCATTAAGCATTTGGTGGGCCTTTAAGCCTAGGAACTGTTAAAGAAAATGTAGAGTTCGTGTTCAGACTTTTGCAGTGTTCTATTGAGTATACCTGTTCAGATGTACTGGAAATGCTCAATTGAATGCAGGGAGGGCTTATTCGAGAACAGCACTTGATAAACATATTGGCTTAGCCACACAATTAATTTTTTTCCTTGTCGCGTAGAATTTAACGACATGTTTTGCTACCATTTTAGAAAAATTTTTAAAAAACAGGGGGTTTTCTTACAGTAGAACGACTTCGCATGTGAAAATATATGGTGCACGACACAAAAAAACTGATTTTTATTTTTTTAAGGTGCATTTTCTTAAAAATACTTCACATTTTTTCACTGACAGTCAATGATTCCCTAAATATAGCACGTAAGCTCTGTAGAAAACCTAAACCTATTGAAAACTAAAAAAAAATTGCCCTGGCAAATGCGCAATCAAAACATGGTTAAAACGGGCTAAAATACCCTATTTTTGACAAACTGACCTCCCAAAAAAATATTTAACAACCAAAAATGCGTTTGACAGTCGTTGAATATTAAAATACTATCTTTTGCGAAGTGGAAACAACAAAAATTAGAAAAAATAGAAAAAATAGAAAAACCTTACCCCTGGCAAATGCACTTCCAAGTTGATACACTTCGCAACTTTTTTAAATAATCAACATAAATAGAGAATTTCCAAGATAAAAACGCTGTATTTTCGCGTCGTTATCGCAAGACCTTTCTTCTTTCTAAAATTCGAATGTATATATTTTTAGTTTCGTGCGAGAGATTAACCAGATTGCATTCTCGTGGGAGATATAGGCATCGAAAAATCTTGTTTTATACTTCTATTTTGTTTCATAATACGATTATCTACGAATTATACATTAACAAAGTTATGTTCACAGAAGATAATAAGAAAGGAGAGTGTTCATTGCTGCTTTCTTAAAAAAATCAGAGTTTGTCAATTTTACCCACCCCCTGGTAACTTAATTAGGTTTGTCACAATGATGCCCAACTAGATAAACTTAAAACATAGCCTTCCACCCTTGTACAATTAAAACAAACAAACGGACTGGAGACTAACTTGCGCATGAAAAATTTCTTCCGCGGCGCGAACTTTTTTGTGAAGATTTTTGTGAAGAAAAGAAAGCGCTAGAAACTTTATCAGAGACCATGCGGGCTTAATTATTATATAACGAAAACGTCACACATAATTATATTTCATTGTTTTTTAACGAATCAAAATAGCGCATTTATGCAGTCAGGGGGTTAGGGTATAAATAAACGCGGAAAAAACGAGAGAAAAAAAATGTCGCTCCCCGTGAAAACATTCTACGCGACAAAAACATTAAAGTCATCTTTTCTTGATATGAAGAATGAACATCTTGAAATTAAATTCGAACGTGTAAATGCTTAAAAAAAGGTCATTTTTTGTTAGTTCCGCATGAATTTACTGTATTTTAATATTCTGTTCCCTTTGAAATCATCAAACACAAACGCCCTATTCGTATACTCTATTAGACGCCCAATGAGGCTTTATAAAGACGGTCAATTATTAAATTTTTTTTTCAGGAAAGGGGCTCTTAATCTTTTGGAGAGGTTAGTCCATAGGAAGCCGTTGGGTCAGTGCTTCCTTCTTCTAAAAGCACTTTTTATGGTCCTCAAGAGCTATGGCGGTCTAACTGCGAGACTGTTTTTGCCCGGATATTTGCGGGACCGATACTTTAAAGGTTAAGATTTTATAAAAAATTTAACTTCGATTTGATTTTTGCATAGCCGATTGGCGTTTACCAGTTTAGCTATATTGGATTTGCGCATACCAACACTGATATTATTTTGATTAAGGATAATCTTAAATCTAGTCCGTTTTTGTGCAATCGAATTTTTCGCCTACCTGTTGAAATTAAAGTATTCCGCGACAATTAAATCTTCATGCAACAAAATAAGAAAAAGTAAGTATTTTCTCGCCGGATTTCTTACAGTAACAATACCCGTCATCTATGTTCAAAATGGTAACCGCATCGCTACTCTGTACCATAATTCCACAAATGGGAGAAACCCGAAATATGTACGATAACCGATTTTTACACGGGCTTGGGACTACAGTTGACACCCTCTAATTCGAATCTCTATAATTCGAATATTTCTATAATTCGAGCAAGTGCTCAGTCACCGTCAATTTTCCTTAAGAAACTCTTATAAAAAACTTTCTACAATTCGAATTTCTCTAATTCGAAACTTTCTCTAATTCGAACAGTTTTTCAGTCCCTTCAGCACGATTCTCTCCCTAATTCGAATTTTAGAGTGTACACAGGGCTTTGACAAATTCGAATGTTTTTCTAAAATTTTCTAAATTGTCTTTCGAACGTTATTTTTCAAAACGTCTCTTCATTGTAAAGCAATCAAATATTCAACGAGTTCCAATAGAGTTTCTTTTTTGTGTAAACTATGAAAATAAAGATTGAATGAAACTTGAATTATGTTTTCTTGATTTTGAAATTAACGTAATTTCTCTCCGTAATTCGAATTTTCACTCTCTGAAGCTGAAAGTTCGAATTATAGAGACTTTCTATATTTCGAATCTCTCTATAATTCGAACAAAAATTTTTCCCTGTGGGAATTCGAATTAGGGAGAGTCAACTGTAATTACTTTCGGGATTTATTATTTTTGTTGATACTCTATTCATTAAGTTGGCTATCAACGCAAATATTGTTGCGTGTACTATCCCTCCACACAGTTACTATCCCTCCAAAATCTGAATATAAATCCTAGACTAACATCCGCAGTTTTACTAAATTGTTTTCCGAATAATCACCCCCGTTTGTCCAAGATATGGGCGCTTGTCTGAAATTTTTCTTTTAAACATGGGCGCTTTTCTAGTTCTAGTGTGGTCCTATTTATATTCAATTTAATTTATAACTAGATAACGTATAGTGTTTCTTCGAGATGTTTACAACAGTCATACAATAACAACACAAAAAATTCTCGCGTCATGCAGTAGCCATAGCGAGATAATTGTACGTGTAATAAACTTTCTTTCTGTTCTAATAGAATTTCAAAGATGATCAGATAACGTCAGGTTAATTCAACAAGAGATTAATCATACGGTATTTGTTCTTTTGTCCGATTAACGATTTCATCTTGTTCGTAATCTTGGCTAATCCGGTTTGGATTCACGAAATCGTTCTACTAAAGTCTTTTAGTCAATCTGTCATTCACCAGTACTTGAGATCACATCTAAGGATAGTATTATTAGTAGCCTAACTTGTCATTCAAGGCTGTCCTTCCATCACCTGTTTGATCTAGAAAAGTAACGTGGTTTAAAATTAGAATGAAGAAATAAGCCCATCAGAAATGAAGTGCGGATGAAAACTCAGCACACTGCAATCCTTCTCAGATGATGATAGAACATAAAAGATTTCAAATTAAGTTTTTTTGTACGTAACGAGAAAATACCGTTTTCAACCAACGCAATTCAATATTTTTGAGACAAACGTATTATTTGTGTGTGCGAGTAGCACAGAGCGTCAGCAATATACTGGTTCACACTTGTGACGCGAACCCAACGCAAACGCAAGATATGAAAGGGTTGTGATATTCTTACATCTACGTTTGCAGCAAAATATTTGTGTGAACTAGAAAACGCAAGTAAACAACAAACGTAAGAAACAAAAATAAGAAAACTGTAATAATTTGAAGTCAGAAATATTTTAAAAGGACTGAAACGGAATTTTTCGAAGAAAAGCTGGCAGAAAAAGTTGCTTTCGTTTCTTAGTGTGATAAAAAAAATAATGAACCACTTTTTAAAGCGACTTTGTGCTGATTTGTTTATTATTAACAGTTCCAGTGCGGTAAATACAATTTTTCTTTATTCTGTTTTCGTTTATTCGTTTCTTAGGTATTTTTAAGATATTACAACAAAGAAAAGCCAAATATGATTCTTCTACGTCTTTTTTACGCCTTATGCTTGTTCATGTTTTGTTGCGTTGTCACGGTCTAGTGTGAACCTCTTCCGTTTGTGTCAGATCTTTAAAATTAACATTGCGCATGCGCATGTTGCTTGCACTTGCGCTTGCGCTTGCGTCACAAATGTGAAGAGACCGACTTTCGTGGACACAAACATTCGCGAAGTTTTCTGTTTTAAAAATTCTAAAAATCTTTATTCGCGAAATATTTCGAATTCGCACAAGTTTTTTAATGATAGTATTCTATAAAGCAAAAAAATACTGACTTTTTTACAAGTAACACAAAATTTTAGCTGAGCCTCGGTGTAGTAGTTGTTTGTTGACATTCAACGTGTTCGTTTGTTCAGTTGGACCAATCAAAATCAAGCTTTAGATTTATCACGTGGTTCACGTCGAAATTGCATAATTGCTTTAGATTGCTCTTTTTAAAGTCCACTCTTTTTATACTATCATAGATCAGGAAGGGCTGTTGCTTAGTAATTACTTCATTGCGTAAAGGATGTCTTCCTCATTTTGTTTCTATGTTGTTTATAGAAAAGCGTGTTGTAACAATACGTACTTTTTGCGGAGAGAAGCGGAGTGCGCGCCAGCGCACGGAGCGTAGCGGAGCCCATTTCCTCATTAAATAAGCCAAATATAAGGGACGGAGGAAAGTGCATAGGATTTCCGCACGTATACATCAAAATTTAAATTTTCGTAGGACGTTTTTGGACTGGGTTGCCCCGTAATTTTTCTGGTTATTTTTTCGTAAATTTCAGATTGAGCGAGAATATACGGCGATGGAGTGCTTTTGTTTATTTAAAGATCTCCTAACGGGAACTTCCAGTTGAGACAAAGTTAGCTCTAACCACGTGATTCATAAGTCACTTTGGCTAATATCACGTGACTTTTTCTCGGATAACATAGCGCCTCAAACTCAAACTTTCGTTAATCTAAGCTATATCGAAACTTCTGGAAGGTCATTTTCAAGAAAACGAAGAAAGGGTATGTTTAGCTAGCTAGTATATCACTATTTTTTACATGTAATGAACCCATTCTTATTCTCACTCACACCTAAGGCTAGCTAGCTTAAAACTGCAGATTTAGATAGAATAATAATAGAACTTAGATAGCATATAGCTAGCTCTAGCTACTGTTAGAGTTAGCTAGCATAAAAACAAACAAACAATGCAATATAACTAGCATCAAACTAGCTACAAGTCTAGCATAAAATTAACTACTTGGCTGGGATAAAACTACCAATGTAGCTAGCAATAAATTGCTATTTTTGCTGGCATAAAATCAGCAACATAGCTAGCATAGAAAAATTCTTTGAGACAGATTTTCTACCTATCCTCTAGCTAGCTATTATCCATATATACTACACAGTGAGTGAGATAATTCTACTCTGTAGGAATGTCCCATCATACAGCTTGTTCTAGCTACAATCGTCCACAAAACGTGTTGTCTCTGGCAATTTTATACCAAAAACCAAGAACCAAAAAGTTTAGCAAAGTCAGCAAAAAGAACATAGCCAGCTAGATATTTTGGAGATAGTACGTTCTGTTCTCACTCGTGATCAATGTTTATATACAGGTATGTCACGTGTAATTGTTTACGTTGCTTAGCCACAAAAGGGCAGTTCTTAACATGCCATATTTTCGTGGACGATTGTAGCTAGCTATATATATTGTACACACGTCAGGAAATAAACTTTTTTAACCCTGCCGCTGAACATACACCAGTGCAGCTCAAGTTACAGAAGCGGAAATTATTTCAATATATATATACATATATATATATATATCGGGAAATTTTTACAACATCAACATTTGTTATTACTGAGGCTTTTTAAATTCTGAACAGGGGTTCTCGTTCAATCGTCAACATGTATTGAAAATCTCCAAATGTATTCATTATTTCTTACTTAATTTCACGATATACAAATAATGTCCCAATAATTTCTGTTTTTGTAACTTGACCTGGTCTTTACACCAATGTGACTCTAACGACGTTTTTGTTCAGTTTGGCAAAATCAGAAGCAGAGAGAAACAGATTTGCAGATGTGTTAAGAAGGGAAGACCAGCGCAATGAGGTATTCAAGATAGCAAAGCAAATGAAGAAGACTAATCAAGATGTTGTAGGTGAGAAGTGTATACGTAATGATGAAGGTGTTTTGGCTAGCACAGAGGAGGAGAAAAGGGTAGCTTGGAAGAATTATTATCAGAGGTTGCTTAACACTGAGTTTGATTGGGATGAGGATAATTTGTCTGATGATGATGTTGTAGAAGGGCCAGCTATGCAGATCAAGACAGAATGGGTAGTGGAGGCTATTAGGAAATTGAAGATTGGCAAGGCTGCAGGAGTATCAGGTATTGTTGCAGAGATGGTAAAAGCATCTGGATATATTGGAGTTGAGCTTATTACAAGTCTTGCTAACCAGATTATAAAGGATGGTGCTATTCCGAGTGAGTGGCAGTCGAGTGTAATAGTGAATTGTTTCAAGGGCAAGGGTGATGCATTAGAAAGAGGTAACTATAGAGGTTTGAAGTTGGTTGATCAAGTAATGAAAGTTATTGAAAGAGTGATTGATAAGTTACTTAGAGAAAGAATTGATATAGATAAGATGCAATTTGGTTTTGTTCCAGGGCGTGGCACTACAGATGCAATATTTTTACTCAGACAGCTTCAGGAAAAGTATTTAGGAAAGAGAAAGAATCTCTATTTTGCCTTTGTAGATTTAGAGAAAGCTTTTGATAGAGTGCCACGTAAAGTTATTTGGTGGGCTATGAGAAAATTAGGTGTGGATGAGTGGCTAGTTACGATGGTACAGACTATGTACAGCAATGCTAGAAGTCGTGTCAGGATTAACGATTCACTTAGTGATGAATTTAGTGTAAATGTTGGTGTACATCAGGGTTCTGTACTTAGTCCTTTGTTGTTTGTTCTAGTCTTAGAAGCGCTGTCGATGGAGTTTAGAACAGGTTGTCCATGGGAGTTATTGTATGCAGATGATTTGGTTCTCATAGCAGAGTCGATGGAAGAATTAGTTGAAAAGTTTGAGAAGTGGAAGAAAGGACTAGAAGAGAAAGGGCTAAAGGTGAACACAGCAAAGTCTAAAGTCATGATTAGTAGCATTGCAGCCAAGTGTGACCTTGTAGTTGGAAAGTGGCCTTGTGGAGTTTGCAGGAAAGGGGTTGGTAGTAACTCAATTTTTTGTCAGACTTGCAAGCATTGGGTACATAAGAAGTGCAGTAGTATTGGTGGAAGGTTAAGAGCTGACATTCAGTTTGTATGCAAGCGTTGCAAGGGTGAGATTATAGAGAATGAAGTATTTCCAGCTTTAATGATGTACAACAGTGGCTCGTTAGAGATAGTTGAGAACTTCTGTTACTTAGGTGATATGTTGGGCAGTGAAGGGGGTGTTGGAAGAAGTGTTACTTGCAGGATAGGTTCTGCTTGGAAAAAGTTCAGAGAGTTACTTCCTTTCTTGACCAGCAGAGTCTTGTCAATTGAGGTAAAAGGTAGGTTGTATGAGGCCTGTGTAAGAAGTGTTATGTTGTACGGTAGTGAGACATGGGCAGTGAAGCAGGAAGATCTTGACCGTTTAGAAAGGAATGATATGAGAATGGTTAGGTGGATGTGTAACGCCAGTCTGAGAGACAGAAAGAGTTCAGATGAGCTAAGAAGCAGGCTAAGTATCCGTAGAATTAAAGATGTTATCCAGATAAGAAGATTGAATTGGCTGGGGCACTTGGAAAGAATGGAGGAGGATAATTGGGTAAGAAAGTGTAGAGACTTGATAGTTCCTGGGGCAAAGCCCAGAGGCAGACCGAGAAAGACTTGGCAGGAGGTTATAAGGACAGACTTGATACAGCGGAAGTTGAGTTTAGATCTAACACAGTCTAGATCAGATTGGAAGAGGGTCATTAATATACCCCGTCCAACCCATGCTAGCATGGAAAACGGACGTTAAGCCGAGAATGATTGGAATAAGAGCTTTTTATCCTACTGTCATGAAAACTTGTTTGCAAAATAAACATATACTGCTGTTTGATTTTTAGCTGGACAGGGTAACAACGGGCTGTTTCCGCTGTGTTTTTTTAAACCGAAGTTGTAATAAAGGTTTTTTGGAAAATGTGTTACGCCTATCAGATGTCCCGATTAATTTTTGATCTTCCACAGAAAATTTTCCCATAAAACATTGCAGTTTTTTTTTGCTTTGAGAAGGTAAAAACAGGTTATAAACTGTATTTTTATTTTTAAATGTTACAAAATTTTCCACAAAGTAAAATTGTTTTAGGTGCGTAGGATAACAACAGGTTATCTGTCTGTTTGTTTGAACCGAAGTTAGGGTAGTTTTTTGGAAATGGGTATTATGCCGAAACGTATGTGCGAAACAGTATACCTGTACAAATCACTCAGCCCAGTGTTAACAACAAGCTGTTACCTGTGTTTCTATTTAACAGAAGTTGCGCTAATTTTTTGTTTGAAATAGTATTAAACCTATATGGATGTGCGACATTGTTTACCTATACTAAGCGCTCACCCTGGATTGAAATTCACTTTTTAAGTTTTGCGAGAAACATTTTGAGAAATTCGCTAAGATGGGCACAACATATAAACAGTATTTTTGAAGAAAAGTTATTATTTGAAAAATATATTACACCTGAACCATGTTACTGTTGTGTGTGCTTCACATAATTTATGATATACTGCGTACTTGTACTAAAGCGCTCCACATGAATGTGTGGCATAGTTTACAAAACTTATAAATCGCTCTACACCAGACTTTTAACGCCGGGTGTTACAGTTACTTGTGACTAAACCAGACATTTCGACGCCAGGTCCCCCTGTCTAGTTAGTAAAAAGGCTATGTGAGCATATAAAAGATGCACATGTAAAGTTTTTCATATATATATATTCATGCCCTGTTGGTCTAATGGCTATGACACTCATGCAAATGAGAGATCCAGGTTCAAATCCTGGACAGGGCTAGGAAAATTATAATTATCTTGCATCTACAAGAAGCAGGTATTCATAAGTATATGATATTAGCTATATTGAGTATAATAGGTAATCTTTGAGTCGTAGAGTGGGGAATTGCGTACATTCTTCAGTTTCATTTATAGAGCCCAAAAATGCTTTGTTTTTTTAATAGATCTATCAATTTATGGTAAAAAGTTTTGTATTGATAAACCTGCTAGGCACAAGAAACCAAAAAAGGCGTTTCTCGTGGACTTCTCTGATTATTTCTATATCTTGACTTTTTAATGTTGTTGTCATTGGAACCAAGTTAATCTCAGATTTATCAAAAAAATGATATGGCGTTATGACCGATTGTTTAATTACTTGTATTGGCACATAATTCTGCTAACATGATTCACTGTATATTGACCTGAGATAAATTTGAGACTTTTTTTTTGAGATATTGAATTTGAAATATTTGCACCTCAATATTTTCTATACTCCTGGACTAATATGATACTTATCTTAGATATATTGACTATACGCAATCTTTGAGTTATAGGGGGGAGATTTTCTATTAAAGTCAGGCACCCCTGCCTTGCCGTTCCATTGCCTTGCCCGCACTGACCGTGCCTTTGCCTACCCTTCCTATGCCTTTTCTGGTGCCTGCCTACTATGCCCTTGCCTGTGCCTCCCATGCCTTGCCTACCCCTGCCTTCCTGATTCCTCTTCCTGTTTCCTTGCCTGCCTTTGCCGTGCCTTTTCCTTGCCGTACTTAATGCGTTTGCCTTGGCAACCTCTCCGCAACACTTTCTATATTGATTCTATGTGAATCGTCAATTTAATCTTGATAAGAATGCGTTTAAGCTTTTAAATATTTTTACCCTATCACGAATGCTTATGCTGCAAATTTTTTGCCTCGCACATCGATCACTTTTCTTCATTCGGATGTAAAATCAGAAAATTTCGCGAAAGTCTAGCTTTTAAAGTAGATCGCTAAAACGCTTTCAAACGTTCAGTTTACACCGGCAGCAAACCTTACTTCCGCCACAAAATATTGTTAGTAATATTAATTGCAATAACATGTTGATCGAGAAAAGCTATTTAATAAATAAAAACAAATAACATTCAACAGACACGACATGCTGTTAGCGATAAGCGGTAAAGTTTACAGGAGGACGCACAATTAGTGGTCGCTGTATGAGGTCAATCTATAAATAAAGCCAGTATCAGCACGATGTGATTTACCCAAAACTTTAGTTTAACAAGACCTTAGCTAAGAATAACAGTCTCAAACCAAGAGTTTTAAAGTATCTGTCAATAACACTCACTTTCTGGTGGCATCCACTCCACAAAATCTTTTTCTTCTCCCATTCGCATTTCATCACTAGTATCTTGCTTCATAGGCGCACCGTATACTCGTTTCTTCTTTTTTTTCTTTTTCTTGGATGGAGGCTAAATTAAAAAAGTATTTTATAAAAGCAACTTGAAAAACTTTGTTTTATATTTTAAGACCAGCCTCGTTCGCCTTGGTCTGTTAACTTCTCTTAATCTGTGCGTTTTTTGCGCTCTCGATGGAAAAATTACAAGAATGCAAACCTTTCTATGGACCGAACGTTCTGTTTATTCATCGTGTGCACGTTTTTTTTCATAAGCAACACAAAATTTGGTTGAGGGTTAAAGTTACTTAAGTTTGTGTATTTCACAGACTCAACCATTGATTAGCCGTTGGCTTAAACAAAAGTGGAGGAGCGAAAATGCGGTAAGAAAGAGATAAGACATTTTTAACAACACCACGGTGTTTTCTCTAAAAAAAGTCCATTTTTTCCAGACGATACTTCAGTAAAAAAAATGAATATGAACATACTTCCAAGTGATTGTCTTCTGTAGCCGAGTTTTTTATTTCTTTGTTTTCATCTTGTTTTCCCGATTTTTCCCCGTCTTTCTTTACTGGGTTATCCGGTTTGGAAACCGTTAAGTTACCATTTATCGGGTTTTCTATTTTCGTTGTGAGGGAATGCTTGCCTTGCTTTAAAGATGTTTCATCTAAAAAAAAAATGCGAAAATCACAGAACGAAACTTGGATTCCTAAATCCTGATCCTAAATCTAATTCTACGACTTTTTTGTTAATGTTTTCGCTAAAACATTGGAAACAATAGATTTCATCTGCATTTTATAGATTTTTGGTTTTCCTGGCTTCCAATTTGCCAGTTTCAGCCACATATTTATATACCTGTTCGAAGAGGGGGCGCAACTTGAACTTTAGGCATCGTATTGCTAAAAAAGAGATTGAAAGGCTTATCAAAAATATATTGATCGAGAGGATAATGGAATTTAATTAACAAACGACAACACGCAAACGCGGTGTATATGCAAGCGCACACTGCTATACACTAACATATAAGAAAACATTAAAATCTCAAGCGTACACTGCTATACACTAACATATAAGAAAACATTAAAATCTCAAGCGTACACTGCTATACACTAACATATAAGAAAACATTAAAATCTCAAGCGTACACTGCTATACACTAACATATAAGAAAACATTAAAATCTCAAGCGTACACTGCTATACACTAACATATAAGAAAACATTAAAATCTCAAGCGTATACTGTTACACCTTCTTCAAATCCCGAATATATTTGTGTACCAATATACACCTGTGTTTACACTTGGTAGTTCAAGTGCAACATGTTCTCTGAACATGTCACTGAAGGTCGTGCTTCAGATAGCACATAGAATAATGCAGCAATAGAATTTTAAATAATCTAGTCGGTGGCCCGTGGAAAAATCCACAGGTTTGCCCGTTCTTTTTATACCGCATTGCGTGCGTCTCGCTACTTGCGGTACCATTTTGCGTGACAGACAGACAGACGTATACGGGTATTATAATTTAAAATAAATATTACCCGCATAGTGGTTTGAGAGGATAACATTGTCTCAGGTTGCCTGAAAGATGTTGCTTCAATTGGAATAATTTGTGCCACTTGAATCCAACATTGTAAAGGGGGAGAGTGTATACCGGTGCAGTCTCAGTAATATTTGACAAAATATTTTTTGGATGTTTCATCACATTTTGGCCACAATTATAGGTAGGATAAATACTACATTCATGCAAATGGAATTAGAAAAAGTCAGTCAATAATACTTAAGGAACTATTAAGGATAGGTGAATAATGTATCACGTGTTCCGCCCAATAAATGCCTCCGTAATTTCTATCTGTATTGCTGACACATTTGATTTTCCTATCTGTGCAAAAAGGTGTAGTCTCGACACATGCACATTTCTTCTATTAAATAAGTTTTGCACGTATGACTCACGCATCTGATCTTACTTATCTATTACTCTTTAATTCTGTTACGTTGTTAATTAGACTATCAAACGAAACCTGCTATAGCAACTAACATATGTTATCTACATATATACATTCTAATACATATTTTACATTCTACTTGTTTAGGACACATAGAATGGTGTATAATTCGCAAGCAGGGAAGATAATCCTAAAAGACATGAATTTCAAAACAACAACAAAAGGGGAGTACCCCTAATTTAAAACATTAATAAGCTATTCACATTTGATTTTACAAGTTAATGACTGGCACAGACCAGAAAACAACCAAAAAATATAAAGTAATTACGCAGTCGAATAATAAACGTAATGTCTGATTTTTGTTTTTATTAAAATACTCAGGGTAACATAACTATCCGACGGATGAAGATTTTTAAATTCGCTAAAAGACGGAAACTATTTAATCTCACTGCAAACCAGCTAACATGATGGCTCAGTTTTATATCTCTTCAACAACATTCAAATAAAAACTTTATTCTTTTGCAGTCATGACTCCGCCAGATGCGACTGCTTGCATAATACACGCTTTTTTATAAGAATATACTCTAAGAATATTCAAAATGAAATTAGATAAAAGTTAAGAATATCTTATAAATATGCTCATCTTGAAATTTTGCTTTCATGGTCCGTCTGTCTGTCAGTTAAGCTAGGTTGCTTAAACATTAGTATTATAAGGGTAATTGTTCTACCGGTTTGTATCATCTTAAAGCCGAATCTCCACTGGACGATATTTGCGACGATTTTTGTGACGAAAAGTAGAAACCAATTCAACTTTTCGTAATGACAAAAATCGCGACCAATCAAATTCGAGTATTGATGACGATTGGCGCAAAAATCGTCCCGTGGGGATTCGCCTTAACTGTGCTAAGCACATGCTAAGAATATATCAGGATGACTTTTACTTAAAAGTTAAGAATATTCATGTTGAAAGGAAAAAACAATATTCCATTTCCACGTAGAAATTTTGTTCCTGAAACAAAAGTTGTTATGTTTCGTCATCATCCCATTTTTTTCATTTTTTTGTATTTCATTGGAGAAAGAAGCTCAATGTACGTAAACAAACATTTTCGATTAAAAAAAATGACGTTCGAATAACATTTGAAAGCGTACATATCATGTTGGTGATTACGCCATGTTTGAGTTGTTCCAAATGTTAGCAAAATTTCCATTCTGTAATATATTAAGGTTTTGAACACATGCCCACCTAACGCACTCATTCAATCGTTCATTTATTTATTATTCATTCATTCAGTCATTCATTCACTCATTCAGCTACTCATCCAATCATTTGATAAAAAGATACATACTTAATTAGAGCTGGCAAGAGAGCAGGTTTTGTTTTTTCAACCAAATTCTTCAGTTTCGTGATTTCCTGAGGAACATAATAAAAATAAGACTTCTTCAAATAATTAGTCTCAGTTTACAACATATATGTAAAAAGCAATCGCAAAACTTTTTCTATAACTTGATATTTTTATTCCACATTTTTTTTTATTCATTTTTAAATTTTAAATTCTACTAATTTTAAGGTGAGTTTCAAGAATTTGGGGAGAATTGTCAATTTCTCAAAAAAAGACTGTAATTACCTTTTTTAATTCCACGAGTTTTCGTCGTATTTTTAACTTGGTGGAGTTATCCATACTATGTTTCATTGTAGACATGTATGCATCCAAACTGTCGCCATCGCCTGCTGCATCTTCAGCTAGAAGAAGAACGATTTCAGATAATAAACTTGCAGACAAGTCTATCTCAATGCAGAATAATAATAATATAATCACACAAAGTTATATTTTTACAATCAGGTTTCTTAGCTAAAACATGACTTCTTCCGCTTGACTTTATTTCCAAAATAAACAAGAAGAAACGTTTCCACCTAACTAAACATAATTCACGCACAATGTGACAAAGAAAGCCAAAAATTTCACAGTAAAGAGTAACAATAGTTTGGAGTGGGTGATAATACTTTTATAAAGACTATTATCCTTAAATACAACATATTTTACAAAATTTATGTGGTAGAGACAGCGACGAAACAAGCCTTACCTGCTTTAGCTAATTGTAATTTCTTTTCCAGGCTTTCCATTTCTTCCTCAGCAGTTTTTAATTTCTCTTTCTACAGAAAGAAAAACCCAAATTACATAAAAACGCCAGAGATAAATGAATTTACTATCTGCGCAGCAATTTGGTGTGCCAATGTCATTTCTAGGTTCCCACAAAAGACACAAAAAATTATTTGCAGAAATTATGCACCATATATTGCATACTTAACTCTTTTCCGGTTGTGATTATTAACCACATGGTAATTTAAAATGTTGTCGTTTTGGTTACAATAAATAAATATCGTGTTTTACTTTCATGTTCCACTTTCATGTTTTAGTTAAGCGATTACAATACACAAGATGACAAAAAATCCAATCATAATAAGGGATTTCTGATTTAAGGGACAGTCAAGATTGACTGTCCCTTAAATCAGAAAGTAAAAAGGCTGAAATAATTTTGTATTAGCTAATACTTTCATCTAATAGCTATTTCTTTTTTTTAAAAAGTCTATAAAATTATTTACAAAAAATTATAGATTTTAACTAAATAATGAATAAAAATTACTTTTTTTTTATCAAAATGGTTCAATAAAAGTATTTGCAAAGAAAATTTTAGACTAAATGAGCTACTTATTATATTCTGGTATAAATAGGGTTAATACTCTCAAAAAATTTAGGCTAAGTTTTAAAAGTTTAAAGCACATTATAGACTGTAAAATAGCTTGACGTTTATAAAAAAATACCCGTTTGCATTATCCTCTGTGTAGTTTACATAAGATTTTTAAAACATACATTGCAACTAGAGCATCAACTTACTAGGGAATCATGGGTATCTACTTTTTGATTTTCTTCTTTCTGGCCGGCACGAACTTTCCGCTGCAATCTTTTCTTTTCAACTAAAACATATGATTTTAAGTAACGCAGAATGAATACCAGGTAAATCGTTCAGTTTACTGTGTGTGTGTCATAGAAAAAGTTGATAGAAATCCATGGCCACGTATAGAAAGTAATTTGCTTTTTTTCTAAAGCAAAAATGTGGTAAAAAAGTAGTGTCAATAAAAAATAAGCCAGGACAATGAGGATGCATGGAGAGGTCACACGTTTTGAATTATGCGCAGGTGAGAAAACAGCATAGCTTTTTTTTTAATAATTGCCAGGGGAATTTTATAACATAGTACCACACAAGTTTCAAATAGAAATTTGACGACATTTTTCAATATCAAAACAAATAAAATTCAAGGATTCCTAGGCCTTCAACTGCAATTCTCAGGACTTTCCAGGACAGTAGTAACTTTCAAAGAATACAGTTTCTCATATCAGAATCTCGTGTTTTTTTAAAAAAAATTAGAAAAAAAAGTGATAACATTTGGTAACACACTGCAGTTTACAAAATAGACTATTATTACCATAGACACTGATTAAAAAAATAATCATTAGAAACAACCTGCTATCCATTACAGCCACCACATAGCTACACACATTTTTATTATATTAAAGAAAGATTAACTATCTCACTTGATCCAGTTCTGTCTAAATAAGAATCTTCATCTGAGTCATAAAAATCATTTGCCTCAAGTTCACGCTGACGTTTCAAACGTTGATCTTCTATAACAACATAAATACAAGGATACATAGGTATGATCTTTAGTTTATGTTACATAAGATGTTTGTCCCAGCCCTTTTTTCTTAAAACCAATCACCAACACACTTATTACTGTATTAAGAAGGTTTCAGCATCTGTTGTTAACAAGGAAATGTGCTACACTAATCACTCTCACGTTATAATGGTTATCAAAAAAAGCTAGCAAATTGAAGGGATCACTATTGAATACCTCGGCACTGATTTTGCAGCATGTCATAAGCCTGTATTAATCGACAAGCTTCTGTAGCGCATGCTAAAACAGCATCTTTTTTAGTCGTCCCACTTCCCTCTGCAACAACTTCACTTCCTTCTGATGTTTCAATTGGAATTCTAGATTAACAATGGTTATTGAAGAGTGATTTAAATGAAATTTTTTCCTAAACACTCAAAGTAGAATGAAGTCTGTTACAATTAGTTATTTTTCAACATTTTATTATGGATTAATTTTTGTGAGTACTAGTTTTTTGCGAAGTTAAAAAGGCACTTTGTTAGGACTTATTATTGAAAATGACTTGTCTTAAATGGGCTACAGTATCAAAATATGTAGCTTGACATTGCGGTGTGACGGGCACTACCCTCTATACTATCACGATCATATAAATGATGTATTTTAATCATAGTACACAATCTTCTTCATATTTCTGATAATTGCAAGTAGTAACCGAAAAAGAAAACATAAAAAATTTATAAAGAGCAATTACATCATGTTAAAATCTCTGGTAGTTCTATAATTTGTAATTTTACACGGATTTAAAAATATGGTTAACATATAAGTATGTTAACATAAGTTCACTGTCTTCTGAAAGTAACAAAAAAAAATGCAAAAATTGTGAAATAATGGTAAAATTGTTTTTTAGCTAAATTTCTTTAATTATGAAAAAATTAATTACAGAAAAATCTAAAAAATAGCTCCCAAAAACTTATTTAGTTAAGGTTATTTTTTAAAATGATAACTTTAGCGGATCACCCATGTATTAACGCATCTTACCTTACTTGAGCTAAATGGGTTGTTCGAGTACCACTTCCACGTTCCGACATCTCATATTCAAATTCAATACCTTAACAAAAAAAAGTTCATAAACCACGAGTGTCAAATATAAAAAAAAAAGTCGCTTCAAAGTGCATGTCTAGCCATAAGTCTGCTAATAAGTCTCATGTAGCCATATAGTAGAAAGGTTGTACAGGCCATTTTATCTTATTTTACCATAAATTGGAAACAATGTTTCAGTTAAAAAAATAATTGTCACAAAGAACACACTTAGAAAAAAAGGCTATATTAATAACAGGCTAATAATAGCCACAGCAGCTAAAATCACCACTTGGACTCAATTTTCAAGCTACTTAAAAACTTAAATATGAAAGTCCTGTGCATATTGTTGCTTCACCAAAAAATTCAGGTGCAATTTGTGTTTTAGGTTACCACTACAAAATCATTAAATGAAGTGACTCAAGAAGCAAATCAAAAAATTTTGATACTCCTGTTTTGACACCATTAATGCTTCACCTTCTTTATAGGTGTTCAAAAGTGAACATTTTCTGAAATTACAAATTAACTTTGTTAGTAAAAATCATTCATTCCTCCATTTGTGTTTGTAGCTTGATTACAAAACACATGTAAAGAAAGACATATACGGAAGTTTGTCTTGCAAATTTCACAAATTTCCAAACAAAAGTTTTTGAGCATGTGGCTCTCCATAAAAATACTTGCAGACAATGCAAGTATTTATCTCAATAAACTTCATTATTACAGCAGAACTGACTAGAAATAGATTTTCTGTTAGAACTGCCAGTTTTGAGAAAGTTTAATACATCAACATGGAAAGTATAGCATTTGCTTTAAAAAACTTTTTACAAACACTTTCCAAAAAATCTGTTTTTTCCCAGAAAACTTACCCTCCCTTTCAAAGAAACCTCTTAAAGATTTCTTGGGATCTTTCACTTCAATATTTTTTTTCTTTTCAAACAATTCTTTCAAGTCCAAGCCTTCATCTTGTGCATCTTCACCTAAAAGCACAACAAACCAAAATTCAGAAACGTGTAACAGAGATCCCATCTTATCTAACAAAGATAAGATGGGATCTCCACATATGTAAGAATTTTAAAAAACAGCTTTCAACAAACACAGTGTGTAAACATCAAGAATATACATTAATAATTAAACACTTTCCAAGATTTGAAATAACACATAATTTAAGGACTTTCCTGGAGCAAGGGCATTTCTATGCAACACAGTAAAAAGACGAAATATGTCCTAAATCTTACCAAATCCCCATGTTGCTCCCTCGTCTTCTTCTTCATCATTATTATCTTCACCATCTTTTTCAATTTCCTTGTTGCCAGAAGCAGTACCTTTGTTGGGTTTATTTTTTTGTTTCAATTTGTGTTTTTGCTCCATTTGTAGTTGCTCATATTGTCTACGCTTCTCTCGAAGCGCATCCAAATCTACTTCTTCTTCTTGATCTTCTTCTGGACCCTGAAATAAAATTAATTAGAAAAACTTAATAGAGTTCAGTATAGACATATAAAACAGCTCCAGCCTGTTTCTATTGGAACATAATGTTCTTTAAAAAGTACTTTTATGTTGTTCAGAACAAGAAAAACACTCATAAAAAGTTTAAAATGTTAAATCTCAGTGCTAAACCCTTTAATTTACAAACCTCAACAATATATAGTCTTGTGCTTCCTCCAAATTTTATCTGGTAACCAACTCTTATTCTAGTGTACACTTTTGGTCGAAGCTTTTCCTTGTTCAGATAGGTTCCATGTGTACTACCCAAATCAAATAAATAATAACCCTTCTTCCGTTTATCCTTTTCAATTACACAATACTGCAATAATGCATGAAATCTAGAACAGGACGGATGTTCAACTAACACATCACAATCATCCAATCGTCCAAATGTCAACAAAGATTTTCCTGATAGATCTATGTTATCCTTGACAACACCATCTTTTAACACTGTCAAGGCATATTTATTTTCATTATCAGGTGGTCCAGTCCAGGCAGGTTCTGTGTACTGCAACCCAGTGTTATTAATATCTTTACTTTCTTTGCTATCATTTTTTTCCACACATATATTTTCTTTTATTGATTTTGTCTGCTTACCGACTGAATCAGTTTTATCCAGGTCAGTTTTATTAGAATCATTTGCAATTGACTTGGAATGTGGTTTCACAAACTTATAAACAGGAAGAGATGGTATTGCAAACTGATCTTCTTCTTTGTCTTTTTCTTCTCTGTTGCCAACATTTGATTCTTCAGGTATCAAGAATACATCACTTTTTTCTGGTCCCTTAGAACTTGGATTTTTATCAGCTTTTGTCTCTCCTTTAAGCATATTTTTCACATTATTATCTAAACATTTTGTACCTTCTTCTACATCCATCTGAAAATAAGGAACAGCAAAGACTTATAAAATTCATTACACAATTTTCCATGTTACCGTTAAATTATTTCCCATTTAGTGGCTGTTTTTAAACTTACAGATGCAGCCCTGTTTTTAAGGTTACCTGTAATCCTTCAACAAAATATTGAGATAATGGCACTTTTTCGACCATTTTTCAAAGTTGCAAAAAGCATCGACTCGCAAAATTCTCTCCAGCCAGTAGGATGCAAAGTGCTACCTTTTAGGATGCGTAGGTTATGTAAGCAGAGTTTAAATTACGCTAGTTACACTTTTTAATACTTCTGCTCTCAGAATAATCCAAGAAAATAGTGTGGGCCCACAGGCCCTAAAATTTAAGAAAAATGGCCATACTGACATCAGCAACAATTGCCAAATTTTGAGGGTTTTGATCTAAGCAAATAACCTAAGATCCTAAGTCTGCTGTAAACAATGACAAGTTAAAATTGCTAGAATAGAAATAGCCTATTATATACTGAGTATATAATAGCCTATTAACTGACTCTAAAAAAATAAAATAATGAGAATGGTTACAACAGATTGTGTTAAAAAAGGTTACATTAACAGAAGTTTCAAATTTCAATTACCAGGAATATTGACAGTATTCAATATACTACATTTTTATTCTAAAAGTGAAAGTGCTTATGAAAGTCGAATTAAGAGTTGGTTTAAAATTTTGGTTGTGCGCTACAAAAATAAAATCACCTGGTGTTTAAAAACAGTTTTGAGTCTTACCATGACTATTTTACATTCCAGTCTGTGTAATCCTTCTCTTTTACTTCACCGTAACCAACCAAATCGGCACTTTTGTAAAAGCCTAAAGATATGGATGGAAATGTTCACTGCCTGAATGACCTGGTCTTTACAGGGACTTCTGCATTGCAAATGATATTTTTATATGGTGTGGAGAATAAAAAGTTGTTTATCGAATTCTTTAGAATTTTTTAAAAATCTCGTTCTCAAGTTATTTTAAGATTTAAATATTTAAAATCTGTGAACTTATGTCATGAGTTTTGAAAAAATGCTGATATTACAATTTCTACCTTTAAAGATGAGATCATTCTTAAACTATAAAACTTTACATATGTCAAAATCAACAGCCTAAATCCACACTCCTTAAAAGTTTAAATACTATGTCAGTTTGTAAGATATTTCAAGTAATATAATGCTTACTATCTTATTACATCATCAATAAAGTCAAATGGAAATCTTTGAATATCTTAAGAACATAGAACAGAACAAAAAACATTTTTAAAAATATCAAAAAACTTAATAAACAACTTTTTATTCTCTATAGCATGCAAAAATACCATTTTTAATGCAGGAATCCCTTTAATTAATATTATATCCTCTAAAATACTAAAATGAACCATGGTAAGATTTTCTTGTAATGGCCAGATTATTTTGAACAACATTTAAAAGTGCAAGAAGCATATACTATAAGAAAAAAAATAGTCATTCAGCAATTCTTTGTTTCTGGTTATTGTATTAGAACAAATTTTGAAGAGATTAAAAACAGTGAGCAGAAGTCTTAAATTATATACTGGTGGTAAAACCTCCTGAATATGTTTTAACAAGTGAGAACACATTGCATCATTTCCACTGTATATTCTTTATTTTCTTTCTGTGTTAGCAATGCTGTTTTAATAAGAGACAACATTCCTAGTTTTATTACTCAGTTGGTGAGAGCAACATACCTGCTAATACTGATGGATGATTTATGTGCATCCAATGACGATACTCTATATTAAAAGGACTATGCACATAAAGGATGTAAAAATGCACACTGCATAAAAAAAGTGAAAATAAAAAAATAAAAATAGCACACCACAAGATACAAGGCAATTAGCATAAATGTGGTCAATTTTACATATTTATGTATATATAGTTATAATAACGTACAGTTCCATTTTTTTATCTCTGCCCTGATGTCAGCTTTTCTTTTCATTACTTTTTTCATTATATATTTGCCCAAACTCAATACAGCTAGAGAATTTAAAAAAAGTTACATTTTCAAACCTTGGCTTGTGTTCATAGAATGCCAAACACGATAGCTACCAATAACAGCAAGTACTTCTACAACAAGGAAACCTTTTAGGATAGTCTTTCTCATTATACATCTATGCTATATATATTATGATTTCATAGTAAATCTTGACATTTTCTTCATATACAGGTTGCAATGAAGAGCTTTTCTAAAAAATTTAAAAAGGCTGATTAAACAACTGCATAAGCTCTTCAACATAATTTAACCTTATAATTATGTAAACATTATACCTAGAGATCTCTTTAAATCTGATGCAGCATCTATCCCTTTTGATAGGTTGCTGTTTTTGGTACTTAAGGCAGGTTTCTTCCAACTTACTGACTCAGGTTTATTGTAAAGAAAATGGGTCAGTCAGAGGACACACACATAACATATTTACGATGGTGGCCTAATGATTTCTTTTTAACTTTTGAGAAATTATACACACTTTAGAACCACATAGACGTCTAAACAACCTGTTTATGAACAATTACTTTTTTATGATGAATTTACTGCTTTTTTATTTTTAGTATCTAAAAAAAAATTCCTTCAGTGTTCTTTTTAGCAGTGATCTGTAAAATAAATTAAATATCAGTAAATTGAAAGTTTGTTTTGACCTGGGAACAGAGACAATACAAGAAACTGTATTTGTTAAAAAATGCTATGTTACTAGATTTAAGAAGGTAATTAATACCTCCAAAAAGATTTTAAAGTCATTGTTGTTGCTTCGACTGGCTTTATGTGCAATAAACTTGCATGTTTCAGCAATCGAATTAAGGGATCAGGAATCTTGATCTATTTTTGCAAACTCACAATATTAAGTGAATAAGATACACAAATTCACGATCTCAAAATTACATTTTTTCTTGTATTTCTACCTTAGCAATATTTATTTTAACGATAATAAAAAGTTATCACATGTTAGTATCACAAAACCCACCAGTCTGTTTTTTTACAGGGAATAATACCCTCTGTTTTTTAACCCTATTCAGGCCGGGGGGGGGCAAAAATGCCCTACCTGGCATACTTTCGTTAATAACTCTGGAACCATAAATGGTATTACCCCGAAACTCCTAGTAGCTGACTTTTCATCATTTTGGATCAGAAATATGGAAAAAGAAAATTCCAAAAATTTACAGCAGGTGGTGTGCCACGGCCATTTTGGAAGGCACTGTTCCAATTATTTTTAGCATTTTGGTATATGGATATTGTAATGGACTTAAAATGTTAACATTTAGGTTTATATGTCCGCCCTCTGATGCCCGTGGGCGTTATTTATTTATTTTTAGGGAACGCCCACTTAAGCCTTTTTTTTCCTTAGTTTTCACTGAAACTTTGATAGCTGCGTTGCTTTTCAATAATTTTTATATGCTTTTCTCATTTCATTGTAAGCATTTCTCAATAAAAAATGTAATCAATCTATGAATCTTCCCAAAAAATTTCTTTTCAAATGTGAATAATACTTGTTACGTTGGCACCTCAAAGGGTCTCAAACTAAGCCAAAATAGCTAAAATGTTTATTTAATTATTAAAATTAACATTATTTTAAATATTTACAAAAAAAGAAATAAAAATCTATCATGAAGCTACACAAATTCAAAAAAAAAATGCTGAAGTCAGAAAAAAAAAATGCGGACAGTCAACATTTGAGGCATGATTTTTAATTGTCATGTGGCAGACATCATCCGTACCAAGTTTTATAAGTTATAACCTAATACAAGGGAAGTTATGGGGGTAGGGCATTTTTGCCCACCCCCGGGAGGACTATACTCGCTCCCCTATACCCCGGCCTGAATAGGGTTAATGCGCACTGTGATCAATTCTTCGCAATTTCTATTAAAACTTCAAGAGAGATTCAATTAGTTTCACATGTTTTTTTTGAGGTGCAAATTTGTGAAGTATATACAGGATGTTTTTAAGATATTTTTAATTTTTTTAAGAACTGAAGAAAAATATATCAACAACAACTTTTTCTGTAAGTTTATTTTTTATTTATTTGCAAATAATATAATAATAAAAATATTCGCTTTTGATTAATCAACTTAGTGGATTAATCAACATCAATTAAATTTTAGGATTCGCAAGTTTAATAACTTTTCACCAAACTTAAAGGTTCCCTCCGACGTTTTAATGATGCTAGCTAATTAAGTTCTATTCATATAAGTATTAAAGAAAATAACATTCGTTTTTTACAGAAAAGTTTAGTACAGCAAATAATTGTGAATAAACTTTCAAATTTTGTGCTACCTCATTCCATGCGGCTTTATCATGCTCACGCTTCTTCTCCAACTTTGAAATGCATAATGGCTGCATAATTGACGTCACAAGGACCAAAGAATCATAGGATGCTACGCTAATTGAATCGTGTTTAGAGTCCGCTTGATATGTTTCGAATGTTAAATATTAATCATAGATTGACGATTTAGAGCCGGAAAAACTTTGTTGTTTTTAATTTTGCATAATGCAGAATTATATGTTTTCGTTCAAAAAACCAACAAAATTGTTAAATACTACAATAATTATGTTTTCTTCGGATGAGTCGGAATCAGAATGTTTTAACGTTGTACTTGGGTTCTAGTTTGACTTAAAACGGAGCGGGATTTATCTGATTCATTGTGGGTAACATATCACAGTGTGATAGCAATGAAGAAATAACAGAGCTAAGGCTTAACCTTATCACTACGTCGTAGTGTAAATGCGCCAGTTGCAGTCAAATGACCACAAATAATTTTGCTGTCATAAACAAGATTCAATATAGATAACTTACAAGGTGTGTACAATTCAGCGGCATGTACGTAACTTTATATTTGCCTATGCTGATTATTAAGTTATTCAAAATAATTTAGAAATAAAAGGTATTGTGAATCACAAAGATTTTGACCCGATTGTTTTGAGGAAATGAAATCTATGAACAGCTGTGAATGGTATGTATGATAGAGAACCCACATATCTTCCACCAAGAAATAACGTTCCTAACAAGTAAGCAGGTAATGATCGATGATCATTGATTGATGATGATTGACACGCTGTTTATAGAAATTGGTTTATAAGAACATCAGGCTGGGATTTCTTATAGAACATATCGCTATGATGCTTACCACCAGTTCACATGGCGGAGACACAACAGACTTGGCAAATCTGTGCAATGAGTCATCCAACCACGTGCAGTAACAAAAATTTGTGATACTTATCCAGAACCTGACCGGAGTATACATAGAATATATTGGAAGGGCGTGTGATGTCTGAAAAACGACTTTGGGGTTTTCAAATTAAAAAAATAAATAAATAAATAAATAAAAAGTTGTTATTCGTGAGAATTTAATTGAGTTTTCTACAAATTGCTCTCCACGGGGTCTTTAGGCAGGTGTGACGTCAGCTCGTTTTATTCCAGGTTGGCAATCCTTCTCTCTGTCCACTGCATGTGAATATCCACCTAAGATATGTCCCTCAAAAAAATATGTTTTTTCTTGCTTCACCTTTTTTGCTACAACGCGCTTCGTGTATCAAAAAATACTTGTATTCCATAATTGCGCTAACAGCTGGGTTCCGTTTGCGTTTCGACGATCTACTGCTCCCCAAACACCAAGATCAAATACATTAAAATCAATATTCTACGATTCAGAATGTGATTGCGGATTTGTGATTACAGAAATGTGATTATTAATTAGTTGTCATTAGCTGATTTGGTATCTCAATCGACTGATCAAAGACAGTGACTTTTAAAATAGTTTTAGCATAGTTAAACTAGCTGAGGGAGAACTTCTCGCTTTATTTTTATCCTTTGACAGTCTGTAATTTTTACATCCTATTATACACAACCATGTTTATGATATTCAAAAGATAATATTTTTAAAGCTAATTAGACAAAAAAAATTTAAATATTTAATTTCGAAATCTCTCTTTGTAGTTTTCATGCTGCAAGACTGCGGTCTGTACCTTTGGCTCTTGTGACATCATGAGGTATCCTGATATTTTATACAAGACTTTAAAGCGTGTTTTTAATGCTGCAATAATGACGGTCGAAGCACAAGGTTTTACGAAAACATGAAATATTTATTTATTTATTTATTTATAAAATATTTATACAGGATAGGTCGTTTCAGTTTATATACATAATGTTTACATATATATTTACAAGTGTAAAATAACTGCTTTCCAAACGAGTCCTGTCAGTAAGGGGTCGTCTACAAATTTCGTATGATATTTTATACGAATATATACGAATTTAATTGCTTTTAATTCGTATAAAAATCGTATACAATTCGTATAGTGTTAAATAGTTATACGATTTTTAAAAAATCTAATACGAATTTTATACGATTTTCATACGAATTGTCATACGAATTATATTCTCTTTTATACGATTTTCATACGAATTGTCATACGAATTGTATTCTCTTTCATACGAATTGTCATACGAATTATATTCTCTTTTATACGAATTTTCATACGAATTTTTATACGAATTATACTCTTTTATTTATACGAATTTTCATACGAATTATATTCTCTTATTTATTACGCATTTCTCACGAATTGTCATACGAATTATATTCTCTTTTATACGAATTTTCATACAAATTATTAAGATTTTGCAATACGAATTGCGATACGAATTTTTAAACGAATGGTCATACGAATTTTACATGTTAATTTTCAATATAATTTCTTCATAAAAATCTAACTTTCCGCTATGCAGCTAGCCTCGAAATAAACATTAACAATTTCTAAACGCCGTTCTTATTACTTCAAATGATTAGAACTTTTGCTTTTCCTTTTTAAACTTTTAAAATGCGATCTAAAAAAACATTTCTATCGCCGTTTTTCGTTTTTAAACTTTTAAAATGCGATCTAAAAAAGCTTTTCTATAGCGGTTTTTCGTTCTTAAACTTTTAAAATGTGATCTAAAAAAACATTTTTATTGCTGCTTTTCGTTTTTAAATTTTTAAAATGCGATCTAAAAAAAACATTTCTATCGCCGTTTTTCGTTTTTAAACTTTTAAAATGCGATCTAAAAAACATTTCTATTGCCGTTTTTCGTTTTTAAACTTTTAAAATGCGATCTAAAAAAACATTTCTATCGCTGTTTTTTGTTTTTAAACTTTAAAAATGCGATCTAAAAAACATTTCTATCGCCGTTTTTCGTTTTTAAACTTTTAAAATGCGATCTAAAAAAGCTTTTCTATAGCGGTTTTTCGTTTTTAAACTTTTAAAATGCGATCTAAAAAAACATTTCTATCGCCGTTTTTCGTTTTTAAACTTTTAAAACGCGATCTAAAAAAGCTTTTCTATAGCGGTTTTTCGTTCTTAAACTTTTAAAATGCGATCTAAAAAAACATTTCTATCGCTGCTTTTCGTTTTTAAACTTTTAAAATGCGATCTAAAAAAACATTTCTATCGCCGTTTTTCGTTTTTAAACTTTTAAAACGCGATCTAAAAAAGCTTTTCTATAGCGGTTTTTCGTTCTTAAACTTTTAAAATGCGATCTAAAAAAACATTTCTATCGCTGCTTTTCGTTTTTAAACTTTTAAAATGCGATCTAAAAAAACATTTCTATCGCCGTTTTTCGTTTTTAAACTTTTAAAATGCGATCTAAAAAAACATTTCTATCGCCGATTTTCGTTTTTAAACTTTTAAAATGCGATCTAAAAAAGCTTTTCTATCACCGCTTTCCGTTTTTAAACTTTTAAAATGCTATCTAAAAAAGCTTTTCTATAGCGGTTTTTCGTTTTTAAACTGTTAAAATGCGATCTAAAAAAACATTTCTATCGCCGTTTTTCGTTTTTAAACTTTTAAAATGCGATCTAAAAAAACATATCGCTGTTTTTAACTCATAGCTACGAATTTTTTTCAAGTCATACGAATTTAATTTAAAACTCATACAAATTTTTTTAAACTCATACGAATTTAATTTAAAACTCATACGAATTTAATTTAAAACTCATACGAATTTAATTTAAAACTCATACGAATTTAATTAAAAACTCATACGAATTTTATACGATTTTAGAAAAATTTCATACGAATTTAATTACTGTATGGAAAAAGAAAATTCGTATGACCCCTAAGTAAATCGTGTTTGTGCTTTTATTTTGAAAGTAACTCTTTAAATAATACTTTTTTCTATAATGTTTTAATGATTTCTTTCAATTAAGATTAACTTGTTATAACGTCGGAGGCAACCTTTAATTCCTGCAAAACGAATAATTTAGGTCATCCCCAGAATTCATATCCCGCGAAAAATAAAAATGAGCCCACCATGCAAAATCTAGTTCCATGAAATGTTGAAATGTACTCACAAGAGGAGTTTACACTAAAGAATTACGTTGAGACTTCTTTTTCGCTATATGCCTAGTTTTCGATGGTGTTCGAAGAAAATGCCAATCACATCCTGCCTAGTCAGACATTATATCAGCATTGGTAATCCGATCAGCACGACATAATCAGGGAAAAAAAAACATAATCGGGCCATGCGTACATAATCCGGTCGTCCTGTTTTTATAAACAGGTCGTTTTCGCAATCTGGGCAGAACAGGCCCACATCGCTATCCTCAAAAACGAAAAAAAGGTTTCTAATGCCAAAGATATTGATTTGGCTGTATTAACCTCATCAGACTTGGAATCATCGGAAAAGGAAAATGAGGATTAATTTGCTAGATTTTTATACGGCGTGGCTAAAGAACCGGTACCGGCTCTTTAACTAAAGAACCGGTAAATTTTTAGCCGGCTCTTTAACTAAAGAACCGGTAAATTTTTAGCCGGCTCTTTAACTAAAGAACCGGTAAATTTTTAGGTCACATGATTAATCTGGACCACCATGCTATACGGCGTGCATTCACTATGCGCGCTCTTTCCAAAATGGCTCTCATTGCGGAAGGTCAGTTGTGTTGTGCTCTTTGTTCGAAGAACTACAACAAAAAATTAGCTTGTATAAGCAGATAAATTTTACTGAATTGTGGATAAGGGATTGTAGAACCATAAAAGCAGCACAGGGAAGGGTTAAAAAAGAATTAAATCCTGATTTGAAATATTACGAGTTAAAGTATGCATGTGTTTACGGAGGAAGGTCGTTCAAATCTTGTGGGCCAGGATTGCGAACGTCATCGTGAGTAATTTTTTATTTATGCTTTCCTAAATTGTCAGCTCTTTTATTTTGTAATGTTTTCCATAGAACTATGCAACAAGGATGCCCCTTTACCATAGCTGTAAGAGTGTCTAAGGATGGAAAACACTTGCAAGTAAATTCATTTATAGAGGATCACAACCATCCTGTCAGTGAGGTAAATATGCCTTATTCAATGCACATCTACCTATTCAAATTGAATTAGAAGATGTCCATCTGCAGTAAAAGGTCTTTTGTATAATTTCCTCAAGTTTAAATAAAAAGAACAAGGGCATATTTCCCTGTTTTTAGTCAGTCTGGTAGCGAGCTAAGAGGGTTTCTTTCATACTCATGCTGCCATTACATAACGTTGGATGTTTTGAGGTGGGGTTTATGACCATGACAAATAACGCACCACATAATTTAATAATTAGGGCTGTTATTACGCTAAATGTTTTTGAATAAGTTTTTACAGTAATGCAATTCTCACAGTTCGTTAGGAATTGTGTGAAACTCCTGTGGTCTAAAGGTAAGATTCTTGTGGAGAATTTCATAAGAGATCCAGGTTCAAATCCTGGCAGGAGTTAATAGGGCCAAAGGTAATGCCTCTCTTTGGTCATGCTACTTTGTTTTTTGCAGATACAGTGTGCAAAAGCAGTATTTGGAAATATGGCATGACAAGTGAATAAATATATATTTAAGTTTTTATAATTCTAATTTTAGAATGTTCTCTTCCCATTGATTTTTTGATCAAATATTACTCCAATATCCACTTTTTTTAACCAGCACTCTGTATCTCTGAAAAAACCTGGTGCTTTAAGTCTATTGAATCACACGAAAAAAACCGGCAGTCTAAGTATTTCTGAAAGAAACCGGTGCTTTAAGTCTAATGAGTCTCACAAAAAAAACGACACTCTAAGTCCACTGTCTCTACGAAAAAAAACAGTTCTCTAATATTTCTACAAAAAAACTGGCACTCTAAGGTAACCTTGTCTCCTACAAAAAAACCGGCACTCTAAGTCTAATGAGTATCTTACAAAAAACCGGCACTCTAACTTTTACGAAAAAAACCGGGTTCTCTAAGTATCACTGCAAAAAAACCGGCACTCTAAGTCTACTGTCTTTTACGAAAAAAACCGGCACTTTAAGTATCACTGCAAAAAAACCGGCACTCTAAGTCCACTGTCTCTACGAAAAAAACCAGTTCTCTAATATTTCTGCAAAAAAACTGGCACTATAAGGTAACCTTGTCTCCTACAAAAAAACCGGCACTCTAAGTCTAAGGCCACCATCAAAAATATGTTATGTTCGCGTCCTGAAGACCTCGCAAAAATGAGTCGGTCGGTCGGTCGGGCGTATTTTTTCCCGGGATTTTCAGATGGGGGCAAAATTCGTTCCCAGGGCCAAAAAACAGTATAGCGCCACTCAACAGACCCTTTTTTCGCCGCCCTGTCTGTAAACTTGCCATGAGTACCCTAAAGATATTAATTTTTACGGGAATTAATTTTCGCGAGTTTTAGTCAATTTTGGGAAAATTAGTTCTCACGAATTTTTTTTTTCAAATATATATCGTTTGGATCAAAAAGTTTTTTCCGGGTTTTTTCCGACTTACCGACTCGGGTTTTTATTGCCAAAAGTGAGTCGGTCGGAGGACGCGAACATAACATATTTTTGATGGCGGCCTAATGAGTATCTTACAAAAAACCGGCACTCTAACTTTTACGAAAAAAACCGGTTCTCTAAGTATCACTGCAAAAAAACCGGCACTCTAAGTCTACTGTCTTTTACGAAAAAACCCGGCACTTTAAGTATCACTGCAAAAAAACCGGCACTCTAAGTCTACTGTCTTTTACGAAAAAACCGGCACTTTAAGCTTTCAGCTTAAAGCACCGGTAGCTCTTATACGCCATTCACGTTGATTATTTAGCAAAAAAACTGCATTGTTGAGATCCAGAAGGTGTAATACTTCATTCAGTTAACAAATATCATGTCAATTTCTTAAATATCGTTGCGCACATGCACATGCGATTTTGAGCTTAAAGAACCGGTACCGGTGCACTAGCCACGTCCATTTTTATATTGTGTTTTCTTTTTTAAAAACTATTTTCACAAAAATGTGACTTTTTCTTAGATTTAACCATAATGTTTTTGATAAAAAAAATTTTTAATTCAACAAAAAACTAAAAGCTGTGTCTCACACAAGACACCCAATCTCTCTCCTAGTTGCCATAGCTAGAGCACACACACATGATGTGTAGAAAAGAGGTTTTGGGCGGGCCCTTTTAGTTTGGCCAATGATATTGTGCAAAAGAAAAAGCGAGAAAAAAAAAACCAACAAAGTTGTGGCTATGCCAAAAGGCAAAAATATAATCACACGTTCGTTCGCCAACAGCAAAGTTACCATTATGAATATGGTTTGTAACGATGTAACAAGTAACACGAAATAGTCTTTATTTGGAGGCGGTGAATTTACAGTGAACCAAAATGAAAGAAACTGAAACCGTTCTTTTCTTCTTGTGTTTGTCTTTTATTTTGTTTTCTCTAGCTAAATGTTATTTATTAGTTAAAATGCAAGAAAGTTGTATATATTGGATTGCATATAGTTCTAAAAGATTAGGTATAGCTAGCTAGCTAGCTAGCTATACACCCTTGCTAGCTTTTACATGGTGTTTTGGTCTGGCTGGTGTGTGTCTGTTTTGTTTGTTTTTTCGCAGTTTTACTTCAAAAAAGCAAAACTCTTCATAACGTATTTGTTTTTTAGCCACTATGCAAATTCATGGTTTCCCACAGAAACTTATTACTTATTTACTTACTTACTTACTTACTTAATTGCTGTTCCCAATAAAAACACACTGTAAAGCTAGCTAGATGTATGAATTTTCTTTTGGTAAAGTTTCGGTACTGGTCAAATTAGTAACACTTGTCAGTGGCCCTTGAAAAATTCATGGGTTGGTGCGTGTTTCTTGCTACTTACGGTACTATTTTGCATTACAAATGTATACAGGTATTATAATATAGATGGTAGATCCTACAGATTTAAGGCTAAGAATGGCTATCATATAGCATGCAGTAAGAAGTGAGATCACGTAATTTAGACATTCACGTATAGGAAAAGTAAATACACTAGAGCAAAGTGCGCGCTCTGGGTACAAGTTTGTAATGGAAAAATATTAATTATTTGTTACTGTGAAATTATTCTATAATCAAAACTTATTTATAATCCAAATGGTGTCTGCGCAGTGCGTGTGTGGCTGCTGATGGTCTCTAAAATGAAGTTGTTTGGAAGGCTGTTTTAGCTAAAACACAAAATCATTAAATTTTCCCTTCCAGGAGACTTTTATAGGGTGCTTCCGACATTTTAATGATGCTACCTAATTTAGTTCTATTTATATAAATATTTAAGAAAATGACTTTCAAATAATTGTGAATAAACTTTCAAATTTTGTGCTATAACTCGCTTCATGCGACTTTATCATGCTCACGCTTCTTCTTGAATTTTGAAATTCATAATGGCTGCATAATTGACGTCACCGAGACCAAATACTTATAGGATGCCTCCTACGTTGATATTCTACGGACTGATTCGTGTTTAGAATTCCCTTGCTATGTTTTGAAGTATTAAGAGCCATTGTCTGTAAGAATCAGGCAGGGTGAGGAAGTTGATTTGTCTATATCATTCCATTTTGATATATATTGTTCCAATTAATGATTTGAGCATTCTGTCAAAATTTCACGGCAAAATTCCAATCCGTTCTCATTTTATGGCCATTTGAAATTTCGGGTTTTAGAGGCTAGTGACATGAAAAATTTCAAAATTGGGCTGAAGAGGTTATTTGAACTGAAATTTTAATTGAATGATCACTAAAATTAGATCTTTGACTTTTAAGTCTGAAAATATACATAATTTTGAACAAGAAAACCAAAAAAAATTACGTCTAAAGTATCTCATTATCTAAAAATCATGGCTCAAAACCTCATTTCCCTGCTGCACGACAAAAATTGGGCCATTTTTGAGGGTCAATTACACCAAATTTGGTAAGTTTCATCTGTTAATGCTTTCATTTTCCTAAAATACCCTTGAAATTCTGTAAGAAACATAAAATTGGGGTCAATCACTCTTTCAGATTTTTCAAAATGGCCGCCTGAAACATCACTTGCAGTTAATTTTAGCAAAAATGTTGCTTTTTTGCCGCCATTTTTTTAAAAAGGGCAAAAGTTAGAGATGGTGAATTTTACATTTTTTGGTACATTTTCAAGAGTACTTTCAGGATATGCAATCAGAAAAATAGGGTTTTTTGAGTATATTGGAGAATTTTGAGTTCAAAATCCAAAAAAAGTCATTCGTTTTTCAGCCTATTTCCGCCCCATAACTGGGAGAAATACGCTTAAAAATTCTCTTAAATCATTCTTTAAAAGGTATTAGAACGTTTGGGTTTTATTCATCACTGTTTTACTCATAATATGCAATGAAAAATAGGCATTATGTCCATTTTTTACCTTTTTCAAGCCAGAAATATATTTAGGATAGATAGATGATTCAGAGCTAGAAAAACAAAGTTCAATAATTTTGCATAATGCAGAATTATTTGTTTTCTTCTAAAATCAACACTTGTTAAGTACTGTAATAATTATGTCTTCTTTGGATGTGTCGGAAGCAGAATGTTCTAATGTTGTACTTGGATTCTTACTTTGTATCAGTTACAAAAATTCCCTGTGTAAACGAAGTGTTGACTTCAGTGTCTTAAAGCTAAATTAAGTATTAGAAATAATTATACAGATAACAGTTCATGGAAATATTGTAAGGTAGTGCCTCTTTCTTGGACTGCTTTGCAAAGGTTCACTGTGCTGTTGTTGGTAAAACCGTTTAAAAATGCTGGAAAGATTTGGGATACCGTGTACATCAGAAAGGGCCTGTATTCTATCCCCCAAGTCAGGTGGTATGATTTGGGTGACACCTAAAACGATAATAACACTGCTATTATTGTTAGGTAATGTATGCTCATAAATCAGATGAAAATGCAATAATACTAAAATTGATGAATCCTTAAATTTTGGTTTTGCCTCGTTTTTTTGTGCTTCAGTCTAAAATTAAATTGAAACAGTTGTTGTTGCCTTAAAGTTGAATTGTGTTCCATAATTAAGCTGACAGCAGGGTTCTGTTTTCGTTTCGACATGGGCGAATTTACTGTTATCTAAACCACCTGGTTCACATATATACATCAAAATTGAAATTGATTTCTTCTGCCTCAACATCTTCCACATCAACATCTTCCGCATCAGTCGGTTCAAGAAGGTATTTCATCATCTTAAAAAATTAAACAAAATTAAGAAAGCTGAATTATAAGAATTATATCTACACATAATGCACTTACTTGACGATATTCAATCTTCATCTTTACACTTTTCGTTTTGGTTTCACAATGTTCAAATAACGTTTTGATTGCATCCATTACCAACTTCCTTTTTTTTGTGGTTTGTGTATGCAAAAAATGCAATTAGTACTTTTACTTGTTATTAGACGATTTTGCATCTCAATCGACTGATCAAAACAGTGACTTTCAAAATGGTTTTCGCAAAGATAAACTAGCTGAGGAAGATCTTCCTGCTTTATTTTTGCTTTCCATTCTGCAGCAAGCTTTTTATCCTTGACAGCTTAAAAAAAAAATGATTTTTCGCTCTGTAATTTTTACATCCTACTACTGCACATCAAACCATGTTTACAATATTAAAAAGAAAATATTTTTAAAACTAATTAGAATTATATTAGAGGAACAAATTTTTAAAAATTAATTTTAAAAGAAATCTCACTTCGTCGTTTATGCTGAAAGACTGTGATCTGGGGTTTTGACTCTTGTGATATCAGGAGGTATCCTGATGTTTTTTTGAAGCGTGTTTTTAATGCTGCAATAATGGCGATAGAAGCACAAGGTTTTATGAAAACAAAGAATAAATAAATAAATCGTGTTTGTGCTTTTATTTTGTAAGTTGCTCATTAAATAATAAGGTCGGAGGCAACCTTTAACTCAATCTTACAGTAAAAACGGTAGCAGCTATAATTCCTAGAATAGTCCCTGCCAGTCTAACCAAACAGGCGTGTTAAGGTGACGCAAGTGTTTCAGAAAAGAAAAAAACAATGAATTATATGAATGAATTATTAATATCACTACACCTTGGCCTGGGTGGGTCGGTAATTGTTGCTTTAAGTACCCAGGCACCTGCAGGTATCAGTGAAAAGTCTGTCAAGACTGAAGATCTCTATGTCTCTACTAAAGCATGGTTTCTTATGTGGTTTTGAGCTATGGATTGTTTTGCAAGTGAGACTTGAAACACAAGCTTTATGCAGTGATTACAGAATAGGCGGTTAAAATAATGGTAGATGTTTAATTCTGTGAGTTTGGCCAAGAAGCGCAAAATTAATATCCTAGAAAAGTTTTGGAATTTTTGAGAATACCTCTAGAACAGGCCAAAAGAGTTCTTTTCCCATGTCTACACAGAATTTTTACAAGACTAAGTTGCAATGCTGTGAAGAGGGTTTTTCACAAAACTAGCTTTTTAAAATAGAAGTGAATAGAACTGGAATAACATTATCGAACAAAACTATATGGGGTTCACTAATTGTGAAAAATGAATAAAGAAATATATTTGTGTTCTGTGCTTAATGTGTTAAAAATCATTAAAGGGGCTACGGAACGGCCATTGGTTTTCGACTTTAGTGACTTACACGAAAGTCGAGCTGATGGCGGCGAAAAACAAACTGGCTATTTTTCCGGCATGTATGTAATTTACAGACTCAAACATATATATCTAGAATTTTTATCTTCTCCAGCCTTGGTCATGTTTTCATCCAGAATGAGTCTCGCCAAAATATTTCTTTGTAATATACTTTTGGAAAAAAAATATTGAACCAACAAGCAAAGTGCGCTGGTCTGTTCAATGCGCAAAACACATTTACCGGATTTTTAATATGGGCGCGGGATATAAGGAATGTGAGCATTTTAACCGGTTCGTAGCCCCTTTAAATCACCTATTACTTTAGTTAATTTTTGTGATAAAGTTTAAAAACAGGTTGTCTTTTAATTGTCATTGTATGTATGGTTGCAGAAAGCATAAAATGTTATGTAATATAATATATTCCATGTTACCAGAAGCTAAAAAATGTTTGTTAAGGTGCTTTATATAATAGAATATTTACAGTGTTCATGTAAAAATGTTTCTTTTACTTTAGTATATAATTGTGAAATGAAAATATAGGTGCAACCATGGCTGATAAAGATGAAAACACAGAAGCATCCACAGAGATATTGTCATCGACTCAAGATGGAAATTTAGTTATTGCAACATCAGCAAGTCTCAATGTGACCACTCTTTCAAATAATATCATTACGCAACTTTCAGATATGCCAGATAGCATTATCACCTCACTGTCAACCAATGGTAATATCATGACATCACAAGGACCAATAATCATCACCAACGAAGGAATTGTTTTTCCTCCAGGTAAAAGTATTAGTTTAGATTGATCATAAACATAATGTTTTGTTGGTGAAAATGTTTAGAAATAAGTCTTGAAATGTCAGTAATTGCAATGCTAATAATAGAAACAGTTGACACCATCCTCTGGCACAGGCTCATAGTATTTGGGTGAGTGGGAGTTTTTAGATGACATAAACTATTTCCCTTAAAACGATTTTGCTTTCTACAGGCCTGTTGTAAACACATTTAACAAAGTTTTAACGTTAAATATTTTAGGACAAAATTACAATGAAAGTTGTTTTGGTTCCAGCAACGAAAAAACGAGGATTTGTTCCTTATCGTTTCTCTTTTCTGAATCCTGATGACAATTTTGTTTGCTTATACTTATTATGGTTATTTATTTCGTATCTAAGAAGAACTCAAAAGACTATATTTTTGAATTATTTTAACGTTCACACCAAAGTCACTTATTTTTACAATATTTTTACAATATTTTTACAATATTTTTACAATATTTTTACAATATTTTTACAATATTTTTAACATCCTCCTCCTTATGTTTTGCATCTTCAATCTTGAAAGCGGTGACAAAAAATGGCGAAACAAGATAGAGCGATAATGAAGAAAATAGCATCGAAGTTGCTTAGTAATGCAATATTATTGTAAAAGCAAAATAAATCAACGTTGTTCTTTGTCAATATTTTTTGGAAAAAAGTCCCCAATTTACAAAATGCAATCAGATTTTATCAGACTTTTAAAATGCGGAATAATAGGGTTTACCGGGATTGTTTTTTGGTTGTTTGTTTGTGAGCAAAATTAACGATACATCGTCATTTTTCAAACACGGTCAAAACAAGGTTAGAATTACGCAGACGGGCAGTAAAAATGGTAATACTGACGTCAGTAACAATTAGCATGTTTCAAGAGGATGGATCTAACCAAATAAGCTAACATCCCATGTCCTAAGTCCGCTGTGAATAGTCGTACTGCTTCATTTATTTTGTCAATAAGTTTTTTAATTTTTTTTTAAGGAAGCCTCATCATGCGACATGAGGATAATGATAATTTGGATGAAAGTTCTCCTTTGGAAGAAAGCTTGAATGACGACAGTGCAAACGACAACAACGAGTTTGACATTAAAGTTGAAAGTAATGCTTTGAAGCAAAACCAGATAACCTCGTTTAAGGTTGAAAACAACCCAGCGGACAGCGCAAACTCGAATTTTACTATTAACCAGAACGTTCTGCAGAATATACAAGATTCCGAACCAGATTTGCAGCATATGCCGTTCAGTAACAGTGAGCACGTCACTCAGTTTCACATTCAGATGCCGCTGTCCATGAGCGACGTTCAGAATTTGCATAAAATTAACCGTAACGTGTTTATGAGCCAGGCTGCTTTGCCGGAAGACGTAAAAGTGTTGGACAGTGAAAACATTATCATCGAACGTGATACGAAACATAACTTTTTGACGACAACGGGGAACGCCGACAACAAGGCGATGATAAGCAACGACGACGCCAAACAATATTTAACATCCGACGCTAATTTTTCTACCGATGAATCTGGAAATATATACATAAAACACGAAGCTAGCAATAATACCGAAAATGTCGATTCTAGTTCGGTTAAATCTGAAACTATTTTAGCAACTGCTAACCAATCAGCGACCAGTGCTTATCAACCAATCGTTTATGTTCAAGTTGGAAGTGATAATCGAGCACAATTGTTACCGATCGCTTCGTCAAATGGCATTGCTGATCACGCCAGTTCTGTGTTAGAATCTTCAAAACCTAACACTAAACACGAACAAAAGAAAAAAAGAAAAGCGAAAAATCCACGTGCTCCTCCCAAGCTCGTCAATGTTCTCCCGAAGGAGGTAAAGAATGCGGAAAAGACACCAGCACTGAGAACTTTAGCTCCTCGATTGCTTTCTTATCCCCTGTATGCGGGTGCACAGGCCGGAATTGGTGCGGGTAAGACCCTTCTACGTCCATATAACATCGCTACCATGCAGTACATAGAAGGGGGACAGTATTTTGAAGTGCTGGGTAGGTGCACGCAGTGTTTCCGATTCAGTCGAACAACCTCGTATTGCCGCGCCGAAAAAAATCACCGAGACCCGAAATCTTCCGTGTGTATGGAATGCGAATACGCTGGTTTAAGTACGGTCGTTTGTCGAAGGAAATTGAACCATTCAGCACCGAATGCACAACCGTTGAATATTGTTATAAACACAGCGTTGCAAAATCCCGACCATGTAAAGCAGTTATGCTCGCGTAATTATCTCCCGGCGTGTTTCGGGGAGCTTCATAGTATTGTAATACACCACGCTGACATAACGTTCGTGGCACAGCGACACAAAGTGGATGATCAAAACTCCGAAATGCTGCCCACTGTTCCGTTAACTAGGAAACCTACAGATTACGCAAGAGGCTATTTATATCCATATAGCAAAGAAAAATGGGACATCTGGCTAACGAAGTTTTGCCATCAAACTGGTACTAATTACCGAATACGCACAGGTAAGCGAGTCAATAAAAAGACTGATCACGGACTGGCGAATCATAATGGCAAAATAACGTCGTATAGAACGTTAGAAACACAACTGTATAATTGTGCGCTTGGTGGCAAGCCTAGAAAACGTAAGCTGAAAGATGGCATAAGAAAACGCAAGGAGAGAGGTTCAAAACTCATAGGTTGTCCAGCTGTCATTCACACGCGCTTGTTAGAGACTGAGTACGAATGGTGCGCGTTAGAAATTACCGTCCCAAAGGTTCTAGCTCACTTGTCGTGTCACGACCCGCGCGGTAATATCAACAATGACGTCATCGATTACGACGATTTACTATTGTCTCAAATTAACCCGACACAAATACAGCAACCAAATCAAGACGTTAGTAACCAGCAGCAACAGCGGTTTGACTTTGTTCAAGTTGTCGGTGAAGAATCGGCTGAAACGAAGAAGAAAAATGAGTCACCCAGTGAAATTAAGCGAAATACAAGGAACATTCTAGTTACATGTGCGAGCTTGCTTGATACAATCGACAATACGGAAGTTTTATCCAGTCTCCAAGAGAGTGCTCAAGACATACTGAATAAACTCATTAAAGAAGCAGCAACGGTAGCGAATAAACAACCGGCGCCGAAACCAGCCAAAAGAAGAAAAGGTGATGTCGAAATTGAGGAAGAAAACGTCAACGAAATCGAAATTGAGCAGGTGGCCTCATCTACGTATGATCAAATGAATATTAATTTATTGACAAATGTGACATAAGTGTCATCCGCGTAATTTATTTTAGTCTAAAAAGATCAAAAAGTTCTTTATTTTCAACATAATCTCTTGTATTGCTAAACAAGTTGTTACTTAGCATCAGAAACTTTGGTGGTAGAAGGGTGATGAGCTATACTTTTAGGAAGTTATGAAGCGTTAAAATTGAGATTACATTTAAAAAATTCGTCGTTTGTTAAATGAGCGAGATTTAAACCTCTGTTGCTTGGCCCTAGTTGCTGAAACCCCAGGATGAAGCAACTTGACTGCTTATAGAAAACGTGAAATATAGGTAGAATTACCTGCACATTGTGTAACCACTTCTTTGAAGCAGTTGGTGTATTTCTTCGTCAAAAATATTATGTTGTGCCCATTTTTATTTTCTGACATTCACCACACTTAATATAAAAATTATCATTTTTTCTCTATTTTGTAACATTTTGTGCTGTAGCTTTTACACCTGTGGCCAAAATGATTAACATGAATGGTGTCAGTAAATACATTTGGTACTACATAACTAGATAACTAAGAGTAGTAGCGCAGTTGTTAAACATGCCGTGACCGAAACACTGTTCTCAGGTTGACTAAATGGATCACTAACTGTTTCCATAACTTGAGCGAGATATAATTTCTTGTGTTGCCTTTTTGATGAACTTTTCTGATGCATCCCAGGGTGTAAGTGCGCAATTATTTGTGAAAAATATTTTTTGCGAATTTCACCCGCTGAAATTTTAAGCATTGTTTATTCGCAAAATTTAGCAAAACTGTTTATTTCTTATACCTGCAAAATTTTATTTCTAAATTTTGTCAATTTTTTTGTTCGCAATAAAATTGTTTAGTCTGGTGTCTACGAGTTGATAATGGAGTGACACAAAAAAAATATGAGACATAAGCTGGAAAACGTGTTGAGTAAATTTCATTTTCTTTTATTTCATGAGGAAGCAAAGCTACTGATTTCTTTGTTGTTCATACTTCTGAAAGCAAAAATAAATTCCTCAAAATAAAGCACTTTGGGGCAGAGATAATGGAGAGCAGAGATACATAAGAGATTTCTGCAGTATTTTCAACAAAGTAGTCAAAGGGGAAACTATAATTAAACATTATTCATGTCTAGTTTGCTTGTTATGAAACAAGTTTTGTCAAATAAAGTTAAAAAAAGGTTATTATTGTAATTACTAGGATTTGTCATCTTTCTAATGACTCTCGTTACACATTTTTAACCCACTGATTTTTACACTTACAATTGACAACAAAAACATATTTTTATACTGGAAAATAGGTCGATACAAAAAACATTGATGCGGTTAAATTAACCGACCCACAAGTGATGTGTGCAACACATTTCTTTTGAAAAAATGCAAAAAATGAAGTTTTCGCGAAAAATCTTACGCGAAGTAGAGACTTACTTAATACTTTTTATCAATACAGCCAGCCTTTTCAAAAACATTGACTTGTAATTATACCTTGTCGTTGTTTTTTTTAACCCTTTCTGTACCAGAGAGTCTCGCTGCATCGCCTCGTACGCCCTGAAACCATTTGATATTTGTAGGAAATTCAGTCTACTTTCAGAAAACCGATCTAGAGTGTTCAATAGTCACTAGCCTTTCCAAAATGGCAACCAAGACCACCCGCCCGCAGATGGTTGAGAATGAAATTATTAAAGCTAAAGGCAAGACCGTTTCATCTTATCCTTAGGCAACATTTTAATTTTTTTTTTTAATTTGTTTCGTCAACAAGCATAACTTAGCATATTTTTAGCCTGATTGTGTTTTTCGCATGAGCACACCCCAGCCTGGTTTCGAATTTTCACTTTCTTTAAAAAAAACCGTACATTTTATCAGCACGGTCAGTCTTTTAAACAACAGTGTCTTGTGTTCAATAGATGACACCTTTTAGGTAAGCGCTTCCTTATTATGCAACATCAATTTCCTTCGTGAACATTACATCAAGACATTAATTATCACTTAATATAAAAAGAGAATTTATCGTGAAGAATACGACAGATGCAATTTTATTGTGATTATAACTAACAGCTCCGATCCCACTCCTCTTAAACTATTGACACTGCCCGAGTAGTAATGTATCACCCGGATACTAAGTTGTGCTAATTCGGAAATTAACTATCAATACTTTGTTGTTGTTGAAAATCTTGTTACCGCGGGTTTGTCAGTCTCACCAATCAAAAAATACATCGTTCAAATCCGATTCTTGAATAAGCTATTTAGATGAATTTTTTTACAGACAATGAAAATAAAAACAGCCCACATAAAATGCTCTACCACTACTTGAATTTTCAGCAATCCCATTGATGCCATGTACACAAGCAAGATTGTATATACATGGCATCTGTTACAAACACGTAAAAATAATTCTTCTAATTAACCGCGTGTAAGAAACTCGTTAACAATTTGTTAATTAGGAATTAATTAAACTGATTATGCAAGTGGTGGCTGTATATGAAGGTGTCCCACATCCAACAGAATGACATATGAATGAAGTCACGACACATCATACAAAGTACAATGATTTTGGCGTGTCTTGGTAAGAAAAGTTAATCTCTATTTTTGTCAGTTGAACGAAGGTCAATAACCTCGTCACCAAGGCTCTTCGACTGTCTCTTCTTTCCATTGAAAAAAACAAGGAGCCCTGGAAACGAGGATTCCTGGGGTTCCCTTTATCAATTTCACGGAGCAGGTGTCAAAGGTCCTAATGTTCTTATCTTGTTTAAATTGTTGTTACTTCTCTTTCTTTTTCTACGATCATGTTTGCATTTCGTTCGAGGTTATTTAGAGAGATTATTATTTGGTGTGTTGCGAGTAACTTAATTTCTACGTTGGTTCTCTTGCTTCTAGATTAGAAGATTTTGTGCACTTGATCTTTTTAGATGACCTGCTAATAAAAACACAGTTTTCTTGACAATTCATGTCAAACGCTATGAATATTCACAAGATTTGTGAATCATAAACTGATTGGATTAAGTTTAAGTTCTTTTGAAAACATATTTTTATCCTTGGTTTTCACTCCAAGTTCATAAACAAATTGTGAATAATTTAGGTCGCCATTGAACCAAATTAATTGATTATTATTTCCGATGTGAAACGAGGTGTGACAGCTAATGGTACTATTCTTAAATCATGTGGGCGACATACTTACAGATATAAAAAAAACACTACATCAGAAGTGATAGCAGATCCTATTTATGACTGACTTTAAATGACATTCTTGTCCACAGAGGTCTTTGAGATTAACCTCGAAGTTTATCTCAAAGACCTCTGGAGACGAGTTTAAAGTGTAAGTCCTCCGTTACTCGAAAAACACGGTAAAAACAAAAAGTTGGTAAAAATATTTCTATCACGCTTTCTCGGGTTTTATTAATTTTTTTTATTGCTGATAAAATAACATGTAATAATGTAACGTAAAAGAAAAAAGTTTTTAAAGATGGCTCCATACATCCGCTTGCCCCGCAAAAATTTCCGTGTAATTTTATTGGTTATTGCGTCAAGAATAGAATTTGAACAAAGTACTTTTTGATTGGTGAAAACTGACAAACCCGAAAACCCGCGGTAAAAGATCAACAACAACAACGCACTGATATTTAATTGGTAGCTTCCTTGATGTCCATCATTTCTGTACTTCGCGCTATAACTATAATTTCTTGATTAATTTTGATAATTATCGATTGATCAATCGACCACAACTTTATGCAGAGAGATAAAACCATATCACTAGGGTACGGGTGTTAAATATACTCGAAGACCTCGAAACACACTGTGGTCGACAGTACCATACGTCATGTTTGTTTCTTGCTGTTGGAAAAAAAACTTTATATAGAGTTTGTAGAAGTTTACCAAAATACGACTTCGCTGGTGTGTATATTCACCACGTGTATACGTTGTTGCTTCAAGGAGGTTGCTTGTATACGGAAGTTAAAAATGAATCGTTGTGTAGATTTACCAATGAAACATTTCCACAACCTGTTGTATTATTTTCATATCTGAAATGCGTTATGATCTATTTATTACAAACATTTTTTTCTTTTTTTAGGTATTTTTTTGTTGGTAGGGAGTGGAGTAGCCTCAGGTATTTTGAGACATTTTATTTCTCGCTGACAACAACCTCGTCCCCAGTGTTGTTTGATTAGAAACGGTGTTTTGAATGCAATCTTTGTTTCCATTCACATACCATTCCTGTCCCATTTTATAAAACAGAACTTCGACATATATTTGAGATGTCCCCAATTTTTACTTTTTAAAGCTCGAAATGTTCTTCAGTAGAACCCCTGTACTTTGTTGCTACTCTAATTAAAATATGACTTTTATTTCATGTTGTCAGAGAAATTTATTGTATAATTTTAGATTTCTGTGCCAGCCTGCGTAATGATTTTTATCCCTATCCTGGTGACTGTTCAAAGTATTACAAATGTTTAAACCACGTTGGCACATCGTTAAAATGCCCTGGCGAGCAGTTGTTTGATCCTGAGTATAGAATATGTGAAGACGCTAGCTATGTTAATTGTTCGGGTAATGACCAAAACTTTGTATAACCTTCCTTTCTCCATAAAAAAATCTTTTTTCCAAGTTCCAAATTAGACTAACAATTTCCACTTTTCAATTTGAATTAAATGAACTAACTGCAAGATTTCTTAACGGCATTTTTTCAGAAGAAAAACTTTATATCCAGTGATTTCGCAATATAATTATAATTTTAAGTTCCGTCAACATTTCTGTATTAAAAATCATAGGAATCCGTGCTCTAAATTGACTCTTTTTATCACATTTTCCTTATTTAGCATCCATTGGTATGCCTCCCACCAGTGTTGGATCCACTACTGGCTCATGTGCACAAACTTGTCCATCTGGCGCGGTTATCGCTAAAATATTAGACCCAACTTTGTGCATCACAATAATACGTTGTCATAACGCAAATTCAGGCGCTTATCAGTGTCCACATGGTACGGAAAATGTTGGTACACCATCCGGCCCTATGTGTAGGCCTACCGACTCTTCAGCGTGTACTCGTAAGTATTCTGCATTTTTAAAAATATCTGATGATGTTTGATGACTATTTTATGCGATAGATATCATGATATCCCGTAAAAATATCTGATGATGTTTGATGACTATTTTATGCGTTCGATATCATCGTATCCCGTAAAAATTTCTGATGATGTTTGATGACTATTTTATGCGATAGATATCATCATATCCCGTAAAAATTTCTGATGATGTTTGATGACTATTTTATGCGATAGATATCATCATATCCCGTAAAAATTTCTGATGATATTTGATGACTATTTTATGCGATAGATATCATAATATCCCGTAAAAATTTCTGATGATGTTTGATGACTATTTTATGCGATAGATATCATAATATCCCGTAAAAATTTCTGATGATGTTTGATGACTATTTTATGCGATAGATATCATAATATCCCGAGAAATCAGCATGACATAAAAAAACGAAAGTATCTGGAAATATTACGTTAGGGGAACATTAAAAAGTACGTTTGCTGAAATATTCCCTCTCCTTGTTCGTTGTGTTCCCTCCCCCTCAGGACGAACGTTTAAGTATTATGTCTATAACAATCATTCTGTCAATTTGCTAAAGCACCACATTATATGAACAATGTTTTATCATTAAATCTACATTATCAAAGTACCACTTCACTGAGTCTACAACAAACTATTTTCCATAAAAGAAAAATTTGATTGATGCATTTATATATCGTAACAATTTTCTTTCTATTTATAGTTATTGGTGGAAATCCAACTCCTGGTTTCTGTAAGCTAAAAGCAAATGGTGTTTATCAAAACCCTGAAGATTGTAACTCCTATTTTACGTGCAACCAAGGCAGTACAACATACACAAAATGCGGCAGTGGACAAACTTACGATGCTGAATTAAAAGGATGTAACAATGCTGCTGGATTTAACTGTACAAGTTGTGGTGATGAAGTGCGTTCGTTGAAACATTCCGAATGTCCCTACTGGGGTTGTTGCAATGGAGATTTTTTCAACCGCTCTCTGTCAACGTGCATGACGTGTGGCAATACGACCACAGTAGTATCAAACAAAGATGTCACTGCGATGAAGTGCTTTAATGGTACCTTGTATGATAACAGGGTTTACTATATCAGAATATGCGAAAGCACATCTGAACTGACCTTGAGAAGTTTACAAAATGTTTTGGAATGTTGCGGTGCTACCATTTTTAACCCAAATACAGAAACATGTCGAGTTTGCGGAACAGCCAAAAAGTTATATAAGAAAGATGAAGCTAAGAACTTTCACTGTTGTCGAGACACCATCTTTGACAATCGTATCTCAAAATGCCGTGTTTGTGAAACAACGGAGAAGTTAATTCCCCGAACGGAATCGGATTACTTCCAATGCTGCGGAAGTAACTTTTACGATACCCGTTTGGACCGCTGTAAGTCTTGTGGAACCAAGGATGAAATATACCCTAAAGACGTAGCCAATCAAATTCAATGTTGTAAGAACAATCTGTACAACATAACAAGTCATATTTGCAAGTACTGTTGTGCTGCTGGTGAAGCGTATGCATACGACCGAAGCATAGCTGATAACTGGTTGTGCTGTGGTGACGAATTCTACGATCGCCGAGTATCTGAATGCATTCAATGCCCAGCTGAAAGCTACTATTTTGATCATACCGATGCCGTCCATATGGATTGTTGTGGAGGATACATATTCGACACGCGTTCTGAGTCATGCCGTCATTGCCGTGACGATTATCAACTCTTACCCACAAAAGACGCCCATAATTATTACTGCTGCGGTAAAACTTTGTATAATACTTTAACAAGTGAGTGCTTAATGTGCAGTAATACAAGCCACGGAGTTGTAAAAGACAACGACTTGGAGCACTACTCGTGTTGCGCAGGAACCTTCTACTACAACGCTAACCAAGTATGTATCTCATGTGAAGGCGTCACCAAATTGAAACCTTTGTACAGTTCAAGTAATAAAAAAATTGAATGGCAATGCTGCGGAGCAAATATAATAAATCCTTTGGTAGATAAATGCGACGACGTGGTTGTGGATTAGATAATTATACACATTATATAATTGTCTATAGCAGCATGCTAAAAAGCTTTTGACAACAATTGAGAAAATAACTAGCTTGATACTGTGCCTGGTTACTTTTTATATCAAAGCGTACAATAACTTTCAATGTAACTTAAATTTAGATAATAAAAACGGTAATATACTCTGAAAATGCATTTAGAAAAGAATGATATTTCCGATGTCTCGTGGTTGTTTGTTCCGCTTTTCCGTCTTTGTTCTCAGCTTCCACCACAAGCAAAAGCACAGAAATTTGAATTCGGTTTTACTATTTAGGACATTTTGAAGCTACAACTTCCGTCACTTCATCACCACTCTTTTTTAACGTTGCGTTCAGATAATCTTACATTTTAACAGCGTCAAGTGAACACTACAACTGACAATACTTGGTCCTAATTGCTATTACCCACTTGAACTGATCTTTCTATAGCAGACACGCCTGAAATGTATGTCCCAATTGTGCAAAAGAGGTTTCGCTGTAATAGTTTTGTCGTGAAATCCGACCGAACTGTTGTAAGGATATTTGAAATCAAAGATATGAACAAATCGTTGTCGATAATTAAGAAAAAAAAGACGGTTGCAAAGATCTGCGTTTATTTCAAACTCGTGAACTTTCTAGCGTTCTACTAATTGAAAGAACGATCCGTCTTCCATTTTTTTCTGAATAAATTCGGACAAGACTGCGTCGCACCGAAGAAATATGTATTAGGAAAGTGCCCGTACCAGGAGGTATGATATAAAGCATGTACAAATGATTTGCAGGCGAGTATGGTAAGTTTTTTTGAAAAAGGTGAAAGTGGCAGAGCATCTGGAGTTGATGACAATTTTGATACATCTCCTGACTTTTCAAACCGTGGTAATAATTTTTAATAATGGAATTTCAGCTGTTTTCAGTGAATGTTGCAGTTTTTCAACCCAGGTCTTTATTCACCATAAATGTCGCCGCGAAAAAACTCAAACAAATGTTTCGTGTAAAATGACGTGAAAACTTGCAAAAAGATTTCAACGACTTTATAGTTAATATATATTACTAATCATAAAACTATTTAAGCCTTTAACACTTAATACAAATATCAAAAAAAAATATACACATATATTAATATGTAACGTGTCATATCATATCGGATAGGCGCGGATCTTTTCTCAACTTTTCATCCAACTGCATGTACTTGTGAGGCGCCATTTCCTTGTGTCTAAAAAATAGTAGTTGTCATCATTTTATTTGGCGTTTGAGAAAAGGCGTAAAAAGTATATTTTGTAATCACTTTATTGGGCGTTATAGATTGGTCTAAAGAATATCAGTTATTAGGCGTTTAAGAAGAGACGTAAAAAAAGACCGCTGATGGTTTGCCCTATAATGCATTGGTTTAAGAACATGATAATGTAAAAAAAACACTATAATTTATTATACTGTTCTTCGTTCAAACAATGCATTCTTAATGTTGGACGAAGAACACTATAAAATATACCCTAATCGAATGACTTAATTCTTTATATGCGATCCCTGGAAATAATTAGTTTGTGAAAAGACCAACATTAAGCTTCTTTCTGTAAAATTTTATATTACAACTGTTTTGGCAAAAGACACGTCGGTCAGAGCAGGTTGGGATGTAAATTGAAAAATTATATCTCCTAAAGGTGGGTTACATTGCTCCATTGATGAAGTTTTGTTTACATTTTCCAAGGTTTTGATTGGCTAATTTTCTATAAACGCATTTTTACCACGGCTCAAAGTAGGATCTGTTTCGATCGCACGCTGCAGAATGATGGTGTCACATGTTTCAACAACAACTGCGCATGCTCAACTCGGTTTACTGTCCCAAAGATACGCGCGCGCGTAAAAATAGTTTAAATAAAAATCTACCTAAAAATAGATAGCTGAATATGACGTATTGATATACTGTGTGGATGCTGCATGACAAGAGAAGTTCGTCTTACCTGTTCAGCCTTAACTCCAGAATGTGTATTCTGAACATCGATTCGCTACAGAAATTTAAATAATCTTCTTCGTCTTCTTTCGACATACTCATCTGGTTTTCTTGATACCAAGCTTGCTTCTTTTGAAGCTCCGAAGTTTCCTACAGCAAGAGTTAAAGTTAGAGAATGTGTTACAGCTGCTTTCAAATTTCCCGCAAAATGCTTACACTTATAGTCTCTGTGATGAAGTGTTTTTATTGTGTTGATACCTTTTCAAAGCGAGCTTGTATCAAGTTAGCCTTGTCAATCAATCTTTGTTTAAGGTCGTTTAAGCACTGTTCTTTCACTTTGAATGCGTCGTTTCGCGTAAGGCGATCAGGATTACCGATTCTTGCTAAAAATGGCGCCAAATAGTCGAGTTCAGCATCACGTTTTCGTAATTCGTCTTCTTTTTCCTGTCTTTCCTAGGAAATTCAAGCAATTTCAAAGTGTTAAGTGAAAATTGATTCACGCTTTTTAAAACTTTTCCGTCTATTTCTTTTATATATTTTGTATATACTGCGCATGACTTTGAATGTATTGTTGTCAGCTCGTTAAGACACATTGCATTGTGTGACAACTTTGTACAGTGTTTTCAACCTCAGCCTATTCAAGGTAGTGGATACAAAAAGGAATAATAGCACACTACGCCCAAAATACTATTCGCGTTAAAACTTTGCAGCCGGTGAGAAACGAGGAATGACGTTGCTCAGTGAAAATAGGTCGGCGAAGTCAAGTAAACAAATTAGATAGAAGCCAATTTAGCAACAACGAAACAAAGTTATAAAATAGATAACATACTATCTCTTGTCGTCGTAATTTCGCTTTCTCGTTTCGTTCTGTATCGTAAACAGACACCAATAACACAGGATTAGCTTCTTCGTTTATTCTTTCCTCCAAAATTTCTCGCGTCTAAAACATACAAACTCAAATAAGATTCTTTCAAACGTTCGTGCTAAATCTTAAAGCCAGTCACGGTCACAACAAGATCTTTCTAAGTGATCGAACATTATAATGGATTAACAATCAAAATTACAATAACAGGTAAAATTAATACAGAAAAAAAGGATGCTGAGTTTATTCTGAATTCCGCATATCTCACAAAAAATACGAGAAAACTCGATTCCCAAATTTGATCTGGCAAGTATTATCTGCAGATATTTAGTTTCTTTGATATATTCTCTTATGACAATGAGAATAGAGATACTCCACAAACCTCTTCTTCGGATTCTCGAATTTTATCTAAACATTTTTTCTCCGCATGTAAAAGTTCAACCATCATGTTGTACACATCCAATTCCTTCATTGGTTCCGCCCGTGGATCAACCTACAAAAACATAATAAAACATAAGAAAAATAAATGAGCTTACAGTCATACAACATGTTAGAGCTTGTGTTAACTTCTTCCAACAAAACCTATATTTTCTTAACCTGCAGTTTATCAAAATATTAGATCAGAAGAAATGGTTAATTACATTTACACGTGGTTAGCTTTACTAATTTCAAGAAATATTCCCTGCTTTCAATTCTTTCCAAGAGGGAACACAAAGTCGGTTCTGAATTTTTTAAGTGGGTATCGACCCTACGACTTTTCAGACGTAAGGTGGAATATTCTACTGATCGAGCTACTGATCTCCAAGCAATCTTTCTCAAAATTCCACCCTGACAATTGCTATATTTTCTGATAGTAGAAAGTCAATCATACTTATTAGCAGTTTTTTTACTGACAAATGACTTTTACAAAAGAAAATATACAATAATTTTTAAATCTGTCTTTACCTGAAACGCATTCGTCATATCCGGTGTGTATTGTAGTTGCGATGTTTTGTCGAGAGAAAAATTAGGTGGTTTCATGAACTCTCGAGTCGAGGCTGTGATTCTCTGATTCTCCAAGTGAAATTTGACGGAAACTCGCTCTTCCGCTACAAGAAACGATCTCTCAGCTACATCTGAGTTAGCTTTCTTTGCTAAATTGCGTTCGAAACGCTCGACCATTTTCTAAAATAAAGAAAGAACGATTTTAACACGAATTTAAAGTGAATACTAAACTAAACGTAGCAAAAAATTGGGGATATAAGCACCTGGGTGGAGAGATAAAATTTGGGGATGCAATGCAACATTAAGATCTTAAAGCCGCATTCACATGTACGTAAATTTTTACGTAAGGGCTTACGGACTGGCCGGTGTTCATTCATTATCTTACGTTACGTAAAATATTTGGTTCGTAAAAAACTGTACGTAAGCCAAAAGAAGGAAAATAGAAGAAATTGCGCAATAACATTCGATTCTATATTCGAACTTCTACAATTTAAAATCTTCAGTCAAAACAAAAACAAAGTATAATCAAAATGTCTTTGTATAAGGAGGAAGAGCTCTCGACTGTCGTTTATAAATACGCTGTTCTTTTTGACAAGAGCCACGCGGATTTTTACAGAAAGGACATTAAGAAGAATGCCTGGAAAGCAGTTGCGACTGAACTTGATTTAAAAGATGGTAAGTCATTCTGTTGCTACGTGGTTCATTTGCTTTTTTTGACGACGGCGACGTCTCCGTATTAAAACAAAAGCAGTTGATAAAACGTGATATTTGTTGATCACTGCCATGTTGAATGAACCAAAACAAAATTTACGTGAGTTACGTAAGAGATTTACGTATATGTGAACAAAAATCTACGTAACATTGAACAAAACCTCACGTAAGGAGAGATTTCTTACGTAAAATTATACGTACATGTGAATGCGTCTTAAAGGGGCTACGAACCGGTTAAAATGCTCACATTCCGTACATCCCGCGCACATATTAAAAATCCGGCAAACGCGTTTTGCGCAATGAACAGACTAGCGCACTTTGCTCGCTGGTTCAATATTTTTTTTCGAAAAGTATATTACAAAGAAATATTTCAGCGAGACTCATTCTGGATGAAAACATGACCAAGGCTGGAGAAGATAAAAATTCTAGATATTTCTATATGTTCGAGTCTGTAAATTACATACATGCCGGAAAAATAGCCAGTTTGTTTTTCGCCGCCATCAGCTCGACTTTCGTGTTAAAGTCGAAAACCAACAGCCGTTCCGTAGCCCCTTTAAGGTGAAGAAAAAGTTGAAAGACCTCGAATTTTTAGAAGGGATTGGTACTAAGCATAAAAGGATCGATTTATATTGTCACATTTGGAAACATTGGTATAAATTAACTAGAAACAAAATCCAACATCCACATTGAATTCTAGCCAACTTGTTATTGCTTCAAATTTTTGAATTAAAAATCTTCATTGAATGGTTGGCATTTTTAATTTATTCTTAATTTGAGCTGCTGACTGAAATACATAAATAAAAAATGTATAACGTGTAACAAGAATGTACAAGCCACAAGTACTCTCAAAGGTCACTTACAGCCACTGGTCTTGCGTTGGAACCTTGTGGTCCAAATTTCTTCACACGGTCTTGGAACGCAGCGTGTCTGTAGCATAAGAAATCTTCCCTTCCGGTGTACACTTCCGTTAATTCTTTACTAGATTCTTCTCTTCGGCTTAAACCGTCAACCCTTGCGCTGCAAAATGTGAAATATAAAACTGTTTTATCGGAGGAACCTCTTCAGGTAAAACTATAAAAAGTATGTTTTCAAGAATGTGCTGTAGACTGTTGCTCCAACCTATTATCGGGGATCCTTATGAAAGAAAGGCGGAAAAGATTTTGAGAGGCGGCGAAAATTTTGTCTGTTAAAACGTGTACCTTGCATAGAACGTAAAAATTCTTTCCGATTCTGGAGCAGCAGATGAAGCTTTGTACGAATGCTCTATAAAAAAAAATTATGACAACAGCAGAATTAATTTCACAAAGTTTAAAATACATTTGCAGCACAAATGTTTTTTAATTTCATTGCAGGATGTAAGCTTAACGAACAATTAGTTGGGAAAAATTATTTGTCACCTTTCGTTGACAATTATTTCGTTATATGAGTTTGTTATTACAAAATTTCATTCCGACAATCAACAACAGGGATTCTACTCTTATGTCACCTGATGTGTTAAACTCGATTTCATATTTAAAATTGTGGTCCATAATGACAATAAAGGCTGCAGTATGTGGTTTGTTTTGTTAAAAACTTATCAATAATTCATTTAATCAAAAGTTTCTGAAAAAAATTTAAAATCGAACCTGTTAATGAAATCAACTATTTAATTGCTGAGAATGATAAAATTACCAATGACAAACGTTCAATTACATATTTTACAATACATTATCACAACATTATAAAAACATCTCTGTACAACGATCACCTCTAATCAACAACAATTACATTTGATCCCTATAAGGTTCCACTACTGTAGCTGTAGGATAACTTCAAATTTGATGATTCTGTAGTTTAATGTTGTTTTTTCTAATTTATCTGAAGTGGAAACGTTGCCCAATTATTTAAGCAAAGTTACATTGATCCTAATCCACATTCTCGGCGCAGCTATTCTTTAATTCCAGAACGCTATTATACTTTACCTTTTAACGCTTGCGTTCGTCCTGGTAGGTAGTACTCGGTTATCCACCCAGAAATCATATTATGAACTTTCCTTTCCAATTTATCAGCACGATTTTTGTACAACTCTTGAACTTCTATGACGTTTTTCACTATAATATTAGGATTACTACTTGTATATGTGGAAGTTAGACGCTGAAGTTGAGACACTTATAAAAATTTAGGAATTGATAAATCTGAAATATCACTTAAAGAAGAACAACAGTACATACATTCGTTATCGTTCGTTATTGAAATCCTTGAGACCAATCCATCCTTGTTCAAATACTCACAATACTTTTCCAGCTTTGCTTTCTTATACAGAACTGTCTTTTTACCATGTGGACATCGAGTGTAAAAATCTATAAAAAAAGCAATTCTATCCCTTATTGATGCACACAAACTGTTAGCAGTCTTATACTGTTCTGTTTTTGGTCACTTGCACCTCTATCACCATCATCATCATACTCATCCTCGCCTAAACCACCCATTTCCAATGCCAGCATGGGGTAAATGGGTATAACATTGTACCTTTAGATGATATTTCAATTTTTTTCACCCAAGATGGAGGGACATCAATGCTTTCTTCTACATCTTCCTACAATAATGTATGCAGATGTTGATTGGAAATAACCTTGTTGACACTACAGTTTTTATCACCAGGAGATTTGAGAACGTTTTTTGACAGTTATGTTGGGTTATAAAGTATTTATATTACACGCAATCATTATTTTTTATCTACAAGTTACACGATTTTTTTTCATAGTTTAAGCTGTAATAAAATACAATCTCTCTAAAATAAAAACAAAAAAAATCATTTAAAAATCATCTGTAAAGCAAACAACATTTATACTAGTATATTTTATCTTATATATACGCGACATATAATTTATGGTTCCAGAATTTTAATTTAATTTAATAATTTAATACACTAGCGGCTACAAAAAGACACAAAAAAAGATTTTTCGCAGCATTTCGGGTGAATATCATTCGCTCGATTGGAAACAAAGTTGTTTTTAAGATGGCCAAGTTGCATTACACAGAAAGAATTCAATTGTCTAAAAATATTAATGTTAATGTCACTGGTTTGATTTGCGAGTGTATTTTACAACACAATAATAAAATTTAACCTCTTCTTCATCAAGCTCCAGCAAGTTCTCGTTTACATCAGGAATGACTAGTAATGGTTTATCAGTGCTAGGAAACATTGATTCCCATTTGGCAGCATCACCCAAATCGTATGACATGTTCTAAACATATATATGATAGGTGGTAATTAATAATACTTCTTTTTAAACAACACTATGAACACAGGTGGAGGATTTTTACATATTATTATCATTTTTTGTTTTCTGTTTAATGCTATAATTAAAAATTGCATGAATTAAAAAAAAGCACATTATGCAGTGCTGAACACAGGGAGAAACTTTTGACCAACAGTTACCTTCACTCCTTGTGAACAGTCTTGCATATTAACCCAAACATTCCGGTGGTTCCAAATACTTTCAACTCCTAAGTAACCAGTAAAATCAAGGGGCTTTACTTTACCAGTTAAGCTTTCAATGTAAAAGTTTTCTGGAACTTCCCTTTTGCCAGACAAAACTAATATCCAGCAATGAACCCTCAACCCATGCAACTTATCGACAGGAGGTCTTTCCAATTCCTAAAGAGACAATGAAGAAGATTTAGTTAAATAATGTTAACCACATGTACAAAATTAAGTAGTTAATGAAATATGCAGATTTTTTTGTTCCAGGGAAATTTGCCGACAAAACCAATAATTAGAATTAAAAGTGCAGAAACAGTCTATGGAGCAAGAATGCATTTAGAATGCGTTCTATTGAGTTGCATTTGTTAAAAGAAAATTAAGCCAAAAAAAACATTTTCCCTAAAATCTCCTCTAACATTTATGTTGATTTCATTTATTTAAAAAATGTCTTTTTCCTATTTTTATAGGCCCTAAAGTTCACAACTGTAGTCGCCATAATTGAAAAAAAAATATAATATAATGGAGATCTATGATGAGTATTATGCCAAATATATTTAATAACCCTCCATCTTGAATTAAGGAGCTAGTTTTTTTCTTACTGCCTTGATGCAGAAAAATGTTTCTATCCAGATATGTTAATTTAATTATGTAATAGTGTAATAAATATGAAACTATTTAAATCATACTTAGAGTGAATTTATTGGGAACACGCATGTGAGCTCAAGACAATATCTTCTCTCCAGCCTAGCATCCTCACCCGATTCTGCCAAACTATCCTCAGTTTATTTTTACAAAATTGAAATAAAATTTCTACTCCCAGTTTGTGTTTTTATTGGGAACGACAGCAATTAACCCTTGATAAATAAAAATTGAAGACCTAACATTCTCCCCAGCATTTTGAAGATTGGACAAGATGGACAAAAACGTGAATAAAAAATAATAAAAAGTGACATAGAAGTGATGCAGAAACCATATCGTAAAATTAATGGCATGAAAAGAAAAAGAAATTCATTTTTTGGCCCAATATTATAAAAACTATAGGAAAATGTTTGGGCAAAATATTTCGAATATCTATATATATATATATATATATATATATATATATATAAAGGCACCAAATTTCAACACTTTGAACCTAACAAGTTCAAATACTATTTAAAAGAATCTGAAAGGGGGAGGGCACTAGAAGATTAGGATTGAACAAACCATAATTCTTTGTTTTTCTTCTTCTAACAATTTTTGATCTTTGTCTTCTTCTTCTTTTCGCTTCTTTTCTTCCATTTTAGCTTCAAATTTACTTTGAAGATCTTTAGGTGGTTTCACAGCATACTTATTGGCAACATTTTTATTTTCTTCATTTCCAACCTGATTAAAAAAAAGAATAAACTATCCTGGTTGTAAAAATGCAAAAGAATAAAAAGCAAAAAAGCAAAAAATGAAAAAAAAAATGCTTTCCATGCTTTGTTTAAATTGCAATAAAAGACATAACAACAAACACACCTGTTCAGGGTTTTTAAAGAAAGGACATATTTCTCGTGTTTCATCCATCAGAGTCACCTCTCGTGATGCATAACCACTGACACAATAGGCGTCGTATCCACTCCCAATTAACAGTGAGCATAGCAGATTACAGTAATCAAAACAGTTACCATATTGCCTTGACAACACAGTTGTTGGAGATGGCAAAACCAAGGGCTATAAAATGCAAACACATTCATTACATAAAATGCAAATACATTCATTTATATACACAAAAGATACAGACATCAATTCAACTTGAATTAAAGTAATACAATGGAGAATGTGCATTCCAAAAATTATAAGCAAAAAAAAAACTCTATCAAGGTGGACAGATAAATTGAAAAAAAATAAACTACTGTCAAACCAGGCATATAGCTCCTTCTATATTTCCACATCTAGAATCTTTCCCTATGGCTTTAATTTTCAAGTTTACATAAAGCTCTAAAAATTACCAAAGAAAAAACAAAATGCTATGGCAAATTATGTTTCAATAGTTCGTCAGTAGTACTAAAATTGGTAATAGCACAAAAACAAACCTCAACAAAATGGTTTTTTGAACAACAAAAACACAAGTAAAAACAAAACTAATATAACCTACCAGGTCAATTGGTGGATCCAAAGGCTCAAAGTTCAAGTAATCAGCAACAAATTCCGCACAACCATCATAATTGTAAACTTCAGTAAATTTTAGCTGAGTTAGACGCAAAGTTGTGCAAATAAATTTCTAAAATCAAACAATGTGAAAACTCAACAAAGCATCTTGAGACAGAAGCTGCTTTCAAATTCATCCACTTCCCTTGACTCATTGCATTCAAACTTTTTTTTATGTTATTCAGAACCATACGCACAAGAACAACCCTTAGTTTAAGCTACAAATAACTAGCAGTAGAATATATAATACAGAAGTTAATTTACAAGAAAAATGTATATTTTTGTTAATATGATTTTACATGTTATTTTTCCAAAGAGTTGTGTTTTGATATTGTAACGTAATAATGCTTAGGTCATCATTAATATATATTAGACTTTCCGTGTGTGGTCCAAAGCTGTAGCTGCAGGTAGCAGGAATAAATTTCTGTAGATTTTTCCACAGGCTAGGCTTACATCTAGTATTAAATAATATTATGAAAAATAACTGATTATTTTTCTGATTTTAAATGCAGCTTGAGCTTGCATTTGCTATGTGAAAGATTTAAGGGTACTTTAAAACATTAATCAAATCTTGCTAACTCTCCCTTTTTGTTTCTGTTTGTAAAATGGAAGTGTTATTCTTACCTCAACTCCACATTCATTTTTTGGTGAAAGAAATAAATGCTTGCGATCACGATATAAATGGCTATACTGGCGTTGAAAGTTTTCACAACATGTCAGCATAAATTTTTCTTTCTCATTGTTTTCTTTATATGACAATGGCAAGTTTCCAAAAGAATCTTCATGTTTACTATAAAAAATATTACAAAAGTATTTAACATAACTTGTGGTTAAGCCTATGCAAAACTCGACTTAGGCAGAAGCATAATAGAAAAGGCCTGCAATTTGAGTTGGACAAACAAAATTTGAAAATAGAAAATAAAAATTTGTTTACTCATTCCCTCTCTTGTGTAGAGCTCGAACCCTGATCAAGAAAATGTATAGGATCATGTGCTTATGACAAATGCTTAAAGAGATTTGGGGGTTTAAAGGTTTTTTGGTCTTTTAATTTCACAGTCCTAGAGATTCAAGTCAATATGGTAGATGTTTCATTTGCTAACAATAAATTAAATTATTTTTGGAACTACTAGCTAGAAATGTTTATCAGATATATACTCAGACTAAAAGCATACTAAAAAACATACAGGTGCATAGGTAGAGAGATGAAGGATCGATCGATCGAGCAATTTAGTGTAAAGCTAGCTACCTACTTTATGGATGATCCCTATAAAAAGGATGAAAGGTAGCTGGCTAGCTATAGCTATGAATGCCAAAATGTGTCATGCTGGTCTGTTCCATTGGATTGATATTTTTGCGTGCTTGCAATTAAATTAAATGTGTTTTGGTTGATACAAATATGCAGTTATATTACCTTAAGGATATAAGACTTGGGGGAGAAACGACTATGTTTTCCAATTCTTCACGTAATTCTTCCATTTTTCGGTCTGTTCGAACATGGCGGCGTGTTTCTGCGAGATGGTCATTTTTATTTGATGACGATTTGTCTTGGTAACACTTTCGATTTCGTTTTTATGTTTATTTTACGGAACGTGATGAAGAAACTAAATAGGTGTGCGAATCAAACTTGGTTCTCATTAACATAACACATGTCGAGAGAAACTGTTTTCCTACAAACGTCGCACGACAGTGTTGTACAGCAGTCAACGTTACGACTTTATTGGAAACTAACTACAAAAAAGCGACGCACGAGATATTGCATAACAATAAACAAAGAATTTTTCCCATCCCTACGACTGTTGCACAACAAGTCACTTTTAATAGAAACAAACCTTGATGGAAACCATAGTCTTGTGACTATGATTTAATGAATAACAACCAACATATCTTCCTGCATGCAAACAAGGAATGCAAAGCAAATAGAAAATTAACGTGTTTTTAAATAAACATGATATCAGAAGAACCAGCAATAACATTTCTTAAAACATTCGAAAGTTGTCAACAGCGGGAAATTTTAAATTATCAACGAACCAGCGGGAAATTACAAATAACCGGCAACCTTGTTTCCAACGAACCCTGGGAACGAGAATGACGTAACCATGTGATTATATGATTGGTTTTTCTCATGTCGCAAATAAAGTCAAATTTAGTCGGTGAATATAGTATAGCCTCGTTCACTGGGCATTTTACTTTTATGATGAATGTGCAGCAGCCTATGAATTATTGGCATCTCCCAAATGATCGCTTTAAAAGGCAAGAGATCCTGGGGAAAAGGATGTGACTAAATTTTTTGACGAGTTTTGTCACTATTTATTTTTTTATTTTTTTATGTATTATTTATTCAGCTTCCGTTAGACTCTCCGCAAATCATTCTTCTTCCTACATACATAAAAAATAAAAAGAGACAAGAGTGCTGGGAACGAGATTGGGTTACCATTTCTTTGTGGCTGCGTGTGTGTCTATAGAGAACCTAGGGAAGACACAACTTTTATACAAACAACTGTGTTACTGTAGGTCACTGTGCGTGCCTGCATTATTTATAATAATCAGAACTTCAATATTTTTTACGATAGACAACAAAAAGAAAGCCTGTCTATCCATATTCACCTCAGATACTTCATTGCAACAGCCTTGAAGATGCTACCATCTTCACATTTGAAATAGGATCGTAGAATCATATCATATCAACATAAGCTTGGCTACACCCTCAGGCTAGACCGGTTCGCACATGGCAATCTGAAACAATTAACCTTTCGTGTAAAGAGGCAAATTTTTATATATCTTTTTTAATGATTGTCAAACAAGATTCTTTGTTGTCCTAGTGAATTGTTAAGCGTGCTTGGGGACGTTACCTTGTTTGACACGTGTATGGTGTGGTTGTATAGTCAAATAAAATCACTTAGTAATAAAATCACGAACTGTCTGTAGATATGTCTACAGAGAGAGAAAATCTCATTTTTAGGCAACAGGAAAGTTCTTGACAAATCTGATTCGCAAGAGCAAAATTTCACAATGCAATATATTGTTGTGATGCTATTTTCAAGGTATCAACCAGGGCCAGGACTGGTTTTAAAAGCAGAGGGGCCAATAAGGTGACTATGGTTAAAAAGTATACCTGAAACGTCGATACTCTGATCAGTGGTGGAAATTTCGGCTATGACATTACAAGTTTACAAAAATTTCCTTAAGATATCTATAAACCTGTGGGCAGAATCAGTTTTTTTACGCAAAGTTATTAATAAATTAGAACCTAGACATTCGATTCTGTCTTATGATTTCAGAAAGTTGATATCTGTTTTCTAAATCTGCAACAAAACATAACGCCGGCTTATTTTTTACAAAACACGTCACATTTATATTAAAAATGGTGCGGTTACTAATGACAAATCTGTAAAAACCAAACTGTTGCCAAAATATTGCATTTTTGAAAAAATGCTGCCTTTACAAAATAAATGCCGAATGTATTGTAGCATAATTCATGATAAATTAAAAGTTAACACCAAAATAGCAGAAGGTTTCATAAATATTTCATTGGTTCTGCTTTCATGTCAAGATGTCACTATGATCCTTGTTCTTCTTTCATCGCGTTCGCTATCAACGAGGGTCGTTCTAAGGGGGTCATAGTGCATTTAATCTATTTCAGTTACCAAAGTTTAAACAAGCACAGCAGTAGCTCAACAAATAGACGAAGATTTCAATCATATATTTTCGTGGTGAACGCTAATCAGAAAGGATAGATCCACACTTTTATAATCTCTGGCATGAGTTGGCAGGGATTTGAACGTTCTGCAATGGAAGCGAGGCTCTACCACAGACTAAGGAAAGTATAGTGGGAAAATTAAAACAGCCTTAATATACTTAATTTTTGCGGTGTACGTAGCTGCAGCGGAGTCAATATAACATCATCGAATTTTGATGAAAGCATAATGGACGATGCTTATATCTTAGCCAATGTTTTGTTGAATTAATTAATCACATTAAAGTTAGAGATTTGCGACATTTTTTGGATGGTCCCCGCCGTCGCCACAACATGCTCTATCAACCAAAATCACTCAAAGCCCCCCGAGCGTTGTGTATGGCGGGGTGCGTCCTGTTTAGGGGCTTTTTATCGTGAAATGAAACACACGAAACCTTCAACATGGCGGCGTGCATTGGATGGAATTTTGTTGTTGATTTTCATTGATTATTTCTTTTCAGCTTAACATTTAACTGTTTATTTTTAGCGCTTTTGTGACGGTGACTAAGCTTTGTTTTATCTCAAGTTATTATATGTGTTTTTTCTAATTCTAGCTAGTTCTAGATAGCTATCATTAAATGAAACAAAAAATTCTAAAGAAAGATGCCGTCACTCTCTGATTTAAACAACTTATTCCCAACAAAGTTCCATGCTGTTATCTTTGTTGGCTATATGGGTCTATTTATTAATCAAGGTATATTTATGTTTTTCAGGCATGGATACTATTTTTTGATAAAAATAAAATCAATCATATATAACTTTCCCATGAGCTTTTCCCAAATAAAATTTCTACAAAAGATGCTACCAAGAAATAAATTTTCATACAAATATATACAGGTTTTATTGTATATATCCAGTTTTGCAGTGCTTTGTATCAGCGACTTTGCTTTTTCACATTTTACAGATGAATGCACAGAAAATGAATTTTTGATTCTTCTATGCAAGGTTAGTGCACTTTAAAAGTTATTGATTGTTTTTATTTTTTTTCGAAAATCCATGACTGGAGTATTATCATAATTTTAGCTATAGCTTTACTGTTATATTTTAGAGTATATAATGTATTCATTCTTGCAACGTATGAATGCTACTATGGCTCAGGCAGAAAAAAGTAATAGCGAGTCAGCAAACTTACGAATGACAAACTGGATGAAAGATTTGCAAAATACAAAAGTCGAACGAAGTGAAATGAACAAACTTGTTATGGATTATTTAATCACAGAAGGTTTTAAAGATGCTGCTGAAAAATTTAAAATGGAAGCTTGTATTGAACCCAGTCAATCTTTTGACATTCTGGATGAACGTATCCGAATTCGTGAAGCTGTACAAAATGGTTGTATAGATGAAGCTGTAGACTTGACAAATTCCTTGAATCCAGATATACTTGATTGTAGTTCTTACCTATTTTTTCATCTGCAACAACAAAAACTTATTGAACTAATTAGAGAAAAAAAAGTTGAGAAAGCTATTCAATTTGCTCAAGATGTACTTTCAGAGTTGGGCAGTGAAAAAAACGAATTGCTTGAAGAACTTGAAAAAAGCATGGCATTACTAGCTTTTGATGATCCGGAGACATCACCTTTCGGTGACTTACTCAAACTGTCTCAACGGCACAGGGTAGCCAGTGAATTAAATGCTGCTATACTAGAATCACAACACCAAGAAACCTTGCCAAAACTAGCTGGGATAATGAAGCTGGTTTTATGGTCTCAAAACGAGTTAGATAAAAAACATGCAAGATATCCTAAGATGGTAGACATAGCAACTGGAAAGATTAAAAACTCTTCAGATAATAAAATAACTACTATAACCATCACATAATATTTTGTGTATATATAATTATGTACTGTGCATATATGTGACTGTTACATGAAACATAAAAAACATGCAAGATCTCCTAAGATATCCTAAGATGGTAGACATGGCAACTGAAAAGATTAAGAACTCCTCAGATGATAAAATAACTATATATATACTTTAACCATCACATAAAATTTTGTGTATATAATTATGTACTGTACATATATGTTATTCACCCTCTTCTTTTTTATGTGACTGGTATATGACACATATATAACTGCTGTTGTTTGTATTATTTTTATTGTGAAATATCTTTTATGATATAACAGTCTTTGAACTATGGCTATCTTCTTTGTCTAGGAAATGTTTATATTTCTTTAAAACATTTGGTAAGTAAGTACAGTAGACTCTCGATATAACGAACCCCTGATATAACGAGCACCTCGATTTAACGAACCAAATTCGTTCCCCTTGGATTCTGCCTTAAGAAACTCTTATAAATTCCCTCTATATAACGAACCCCCGATATAACGAACCCTCGATTTAGTGATCCAAATTTTCCGTCCCCTGAACCAATAAAACCTCTATATAGCGAACTCAAAGTATCAAATGCTACAAAATACGACAAACAAAACCAAAAAACACGCAATGTTTTCAATATTTTTACTCCACGTAGATAGCACTTTACGTACAGAAAAAAGAAAACATAATGCAATGTCATCCAAATTGAGTGATTCGAACCATAACATTCGACGTTCAAATCTAAACACTAAGTGTAAACAAAACGCAAAAAACTATTCAAAATTTTAAGGTGAAGAAGGCAAATTAAAACAGCAAGTGAATGATAAATCTTTTCACTTCAAAGGAAACCGTTGCAGTGGTGGTAAGCATAGCATGGTAAGATTTACTGGATTAGCAGCTGGAAATGCAACCGGAGAAAAATTGTTTTTATTTGTTATTGGAAAATCTGCAAAGCCACGCTGTTTCAAGGGAGTTAAGTTAAGTTTGGTAAATCAAATTTAGAGCCATTTTTGGAAAATGTTGAAACGCGTGTCTACGCAACAAACAACCAAATGATTTTATTATAGAAGTCTTCGCATTGCTTTTTGTAAACAACTCGTACATATTTTATTCGAATTTCGTGTGATTCAACCTTAGTTAATTCTACATATATTTGACGGTGTTCTATAGTGAGATATAAATCAAAAGTGTTTTTCATCCAAGTTCTTCTAATGGACAAAAATTTAAGCGATTTTGTGGAAATTGGGGAAAAATTTCCATTTTTTCTGATCTCTCGATATAACGAACCCTCGATATAACAAACTTTTTTCCATTCCCCTTACTGACTACTTTTTCTTTTTGTGGATTTTTTTTTGTCAGAAATCCCATAGTGATCCATTTACAAAAGGTTTTATATAATTGGTGCAACACATGACAGTAGTATCAGCAAAAAAGAAAAAAACTGTCAACAATATTTTTAAGGACTTGAAGGGGAAAAGTTTATTTTTAACCAACAATTTCAGATTCAAAAATTTGACCATCAACCTTACTAGTAAAAAAGGTACATCTATTTCAAAGCTACCAAATCGGATGTAACCATTTTAACCATCTTACTAAAATATTGCTTTTCTTGTTCTTTAAAATGTGAGCTTGTGAATTATAACTGTGGCGCCGTAGGTAGTGTTTATTTCTGTTTTCAGGTATCTTGGTCACTGCAACTAAAGACAAAGACAACAAATATTCATACAATCCAACAATCACTGTGTTGTTATCTGAAATTTTAAAACTCATTGTTGCATCTATATTATTTGTTAAAGAGTAGGAGCAATTTGTTTGTTTGTTTGTTTGTTTACTTCCACAAAAATTTAAAAAAAACTTAGAATTTGGCATTTTTGTTCATTTATCTACCTTTTTATTTATTGATATATCTATTTGCAACTTGTGTAATGTCATTTTTAGTTATTTTTTTGATTTTTTAAAAATCAAGCTAGAAATTTCATTGTGCTAATTACGGAAAGTAACCTTTCTTTGAAATAACTTGAAATTTAAGTATTATTTTTGGCTGAGTGCAGTGAAAGTTATTTTCTCATGTAAAAATTGATTGATAAAACTATTTTCATAACAAGACGCACATGTTTCAAGCTCTCAATGTAATATTGTGCTAAACAGTTTAAGCCAGAGGATACCTCAGTTAGAAAACACATTCGCTGAATAAATGGTTTTTTTAGAGCATTGATGATAAAGTGTTCTTGGCAAATAATGAAATCCTTAGAGCTGTCACTATTTCATTGAACTGTTTTCTTTCAATCCTAATTCTTCTTTCCCTGTAAAAATTTGTCATAATTTATGCATTCATCATAAATTATTCATAAATGTTCATTTGGACCTTCTGTGTTAAAATCAGGAAATTTTAGGTTTTTTTTATCATTCTCGACTTAATGTAGATGAAAATTGTTTCTAGGGAGTATTAAGGGATTTTTCTTTTAAATCTTGTCAAACACTCTTTGGATAGTGCATTTAATTCTAAGCCAGAACAATGTTTTTATACTTTTTCATATTCTAGGTCAGGTGTGTTTGCTTTGTTTCAAGGCTTTATAAGATATTTCAATGGTATGTTAGTTATATATTACTACCTTTTGTTTGTTTACTATATTACTACCTTTTGTTTGTTTTTTGTAACTATAGTTTCCTTAATGACTCATTCAACGATTATAAAAAAATAAATTGGTCCAAATTATCCTAAAAATAAACAGCATTGACATGTGCATATTTTTCTCAATATATATAAAAGTGACAGATTGTGCTTTGGAAAAAAGAAACAAGAATTTCAAATTTACAACGCTGGTTGCTTGACAGTTCCTTCTTAGCATTGAATTTAATTGTGACAAAAACTTGTGTTCTGTTGAAGATATAAACGTCAATATTAGATTAAAACAATTCTTGCACAAAATTGTTGAGACAACGCTTTTCCTATATTACTGAAAGCATCAAGTGGTAAGTGGTAATCTCGTATAGCATAAGCAAGGCGAAGAGCTTTTATTTGGCTGGGCACACATCATATGCCTGCATTAAAGGTCCAGTAATTTGAAAAAATGGCCATGCTGACATTCAAGGTAGTACAAATTGTAAATGCTTGAGTTATTGTAAATGCGTGGATTTACAATAGAAAATAGCCTGCATAATTTATTGTGGGAATGCACTTCAAAATTTGTCTATCTCAATATATTTTGACTATGGTTTTAATCTTAACAAACTTGTAAATTCTTACTAAAAACAGTTAGTTGAGAAAGTCGTGATACAACTGACCTTTGTCATTGTGAATTGAAAATCATTGTGGCCTTGGTGTAGCATAACATCCAGAACATTAAATTTATATTTAGTGGGCATTTTATAATTCTCTAAAGCTTTCTTCAATTACTGACAAAATTATTTTTTTCACAATAAAGCCAGTTTGCTTGTAGATAATAAAAAAACATTTTAAACGTTTCGATCAGCCTAAAATGTCATTGAAAATTTTAATCTGATTCGTGGTGGGGTGGGACTGAAAAATCTTTCTACGTATTCGACATGAAATCCAAATTTAATTCAGATTTAAATTCAAAGCAAAATGTTTAGTGAATAGTTAGTGGAAATTTTTCTATATGGTCCTCATGTATTTTTTTGTTAGTGTTCCTGCTGTATTTGGTTCCATCTTTCTTATATTGTTTGTACAACAACTTGGCATTTGCTAACTTAAGCTCGTACGATCCAACCACATACTTTTTGTTGCTACAGTTCAGAGTGGTAGTGACTGGAGTGGTGTTCCAGGTAAGTGGTTCTTACTGTAAAAAACAATGTTAATATTTAAAAAAGCGTTCTGGTTCTGGGGTGCATGTGATGCACACGGTCACACTTTCTTATTTACAATCAAATTGGCAAAATGAAAACACTGTTTACATTTCTGTGTATCTTATACTAAAAATTTTAACTTAATGTTGAACCTTCAACTGATTGTAATTCAGTGAAACTAGTAGTATGTTCGCAGGGAGAAATGTTCGCAGGGAGAAATGTTCGCAGGGAGAAATGTTCGCAGGGTGAAATGTTCGCAGAGAGAAACTATATCCCTGCTAAAATTATTTGTACCGCCAACCACGAAAGGAAAATGATATAGATACCTTCTACTTTGTTTTGTTGTGGTGTATTTATTTATACTATAAACGTTATAAGTTAACGTACGAGGGATAAACCACGGAAATCAGTCCAAAGTTAGAAATTCTCAAGACTTTATTTGGTATTTTTTCTTATAATTTTGAGGTCACTGTTCAGTCGTTTCCAAATTTTTGTAAAAAAAGTTATTGGGTACTAAAAAATTTAACTATTTTTGTCTCCACTATGTTGGCTATTTTTATTTATGCGCAGTGTTGTGTCTTTCAAAAGTAAGCAGGTTTTATCATTTTTACTGCAGACAATGTTGAGGGTGGGAATAAGAATCTTTTGGTTTTGTCAGTGCTAACAGTTTGTTATGATCTGTGAATATTTTCTTTTCAAGGTAATTTTCAAGAAACAGCTTAGTCGTATGCAATGGTTTTCTTTATTTCTCCTCACGTTCGGATGCATCGTGAAACAGCTGGACACAACTGCTGCAAATGGCATACCGAAACTTAGCATAGCTTTCAACATGAGTCTGGCTTTAATTTTAGTTCAAATTTTTTGCTCGTGCTTTGCTGGAGTTTATAACGAGTATTTGCTGAAAGGTCAAGGCGAGGAGGTGCCGTTTATGCTACAAAATGCATTTATGTACGTCAATTCTATCATTTGTAATGTGGCTATCCTTGGTTACACTGGTTCTCTGACAGAAGCTATGACAACGAAAAGCGTGAACTCCATCCTACAAGCGAAAGTTTTAATGATCATTTTCAACAATGCGGCGATAGGTATTGTTACGGCCATGTTTTTGCGCTCGTTGAATTCGATCTTAAAAACATTTGCGAGTGCTTTAGAGCTAATGTTTACAGCCGTCCTATGCTGGATCATTTTCGGCATTCCTGTTAATATCATGACGGCTGTTGCTATAGGAATTGTTTCCTACGCTACTCTCTTGTACGCGAAGAATCCGGTGGATAACACACCCAAGAGTAGTGGCGCCACTAAAGTATGAATTCCGCGGTAAAAGTCGTTTTAGTAATGTTGTGAGTTTTAAGGACAATATGGTTTTAAAGGGATAAACTTGATTTGAAATATGTACAATGTAAAAGAAAGAGAGCTGTTAACATTCGTCAAACATTTTCATGTGAATTCTCTTCGTTACACACACGGGTTGTTCATTTGAATACAACCCTCACTTCTTCCTTTTCGATTAAAAAAGATTAGTGAAAGAAGTTTTTATATAAAAGCGATTTTTCTCTGTAAATAAAAAAAGAATAAAACGTGATAAGTTTGACGAGGCAAAGTTTACCTCGCCTTTTCAGTCATTGTTACTATTAAATAACATTTCTAGCTTATTCCATAACATAGTGATGTTATGGAATAAGCTACATATCGTCTTCAAATGCAGGAGTGGAATAACATAGATTTATCCTTTTATATTTTTTGTTACGGCTTTTGTTTCGTTATGATTGTATATGTTGTCTGTACATCATATAATGGAAATGATATTTATCCAAACATTGCGAAGTTACTTTTTATGTCAATTGGTATGCCCTACCCTCTGCAGAGAGCTGCATGTTCAAGACGTTTGCTTTACGGAAATACTGTAATAATACTGTAATAATATTTTTTTATTCTTTACTGCAACTTTTAGTCCAAATTGTCCTGAAATAAAACAACTTAACTTTGCTACAAAAAGTTGCTACAAAAACAAGAAAGTAAGAATTATTTTCCTTGAAAAACAATAATATTTAAAGCTGATTTCCACGAGACAGATTTCAGGGTGGTCTAGATACTTGAAATACTTACATATACTTGAAAAAATATCAGTACTTGAAAATTTACTTAAATGTATTTGGAATTTTGCAAAAATTTAAATATACTTAAATAGTAGCCTCTATATACTCAAATATATTTGAATTTGAAGGTATGTGGGATTACCAACATTTGTTATCTAATGTCTGGCAATACTTGATGGAATCAAACCTGTTTAAGTGTTTGTTTCACGTTCTCAGTTGTTAAAACGTTATCTCTGTTTTCTTGTTGACCCTAGTTGCACCAATATTATGAATACACAAGTTTGTGATGGTAATATAGCAATATTAGTCTGCTTTTCGTGGTAAGTACGTACAGTACTCAAATATAAGTATATGATCTGACTAATTTCTAGATATTATCTGAACAGTCAAGATACAATGTGTATATGTTTGTTATTTATTTGTGAGACCTGCAAATATTTAAAGGAATGTGATGTTACGTTTTTTAGATTCCTGTTTTTTTTATGAAAATTGTCGAGACTAGGTCCATTTCTATACTTAAATATACTTGAACAGTTCGGTAACAATACTTGAAAATACTTGATATTGAAAGCCTAAAATACTTAAAAACTGAAAAAATATACTTGAAATCATACTTGAAATCATACTTGAATTGTATTTTCAGAATCTTGTGGTCACCCAATTGTGAATGGCGAGTTCGGCGGCAAAGTAACTACGAAATGTATTTTTCATTTTCACGAGAAACAAAAAAAATGTGGCGAATGTAAGCACTCTGGGGTATTAAAAACAAAACAGATTTTGAATGATTTCCAGTATTGAGATTTTGAATAATTGCGCTCCGATTGGTTAAAAGTTTACAGCGAAGTATTTCGTAGGAACTTTCTATTTTTCGAAGCAAACTCAGATACGCAAACGAATGCACTTGTTTGGGTACACTCGCTTTTCTCCACAAAACCTATACTAACCAAGAAGTACCAAAAGTAAACTGCTTTTATCTTAATCGTCGTAAAATACGCGTTTAGACAAGTTGTTTAATATTCATAACAAAAATATAACGCGTTTTTATGGAGTTATTTGTGGGACAAAATCGTGTTTGGTTTTCGTCGTGTGGTTTTACGTTTCGTCGTGATACTCTTCGTCGCGGCACACAGTTTTCGTCATGGCGTGTTATTGTCGTCGTGTGATTTTACTTACGTCGTGACATTTCATTCTTCGTTGCGTGGTTTAAGTTTCGTCGTATTACTTATCGTGGTGTATCAGAATGGCGCAAATTTTATATAAAATCACTATTCGTGCTGCCTACCTGGATAAAGTCATAATCTTTGATTATAAATTACAGACATTTTCGTTGTTTAAATGATAATTGACTAGTTAGCTTTCCAGTTGCTGTTCATTTTATTGAGCCTGAAGATTGAGCAGAACAGAATCAGGCACCAGACGGAAGTAAAAGTAAAAGTGTACATTTTCATTATTTATTGTTCATGCTAGCCAGCTCAGGGTAATTGTATTATTTTATGTTGAGCATGTTTGCAACTTACATTGTGTTCTTACATTGTGTTGGAAACACATGTTTAGCTATTTTTTTAGCATAAATTTAGGTCGAATATTCCATTCCGGCACTGTGCTTTAAGCACACTCCCAACTTCCCTTTTTCTGTTTATTGTTTTTATAAAAATTTGAGGCCATTTTTTATATTCTTTCTACGTACTATATCTGAACCTACTTTCATTCTTTTCTTTTAAAGTTTGCAGTTTTTAACACTTTAGCTCGCTAGTTAACTCAAAACGCTCGACTTACACTTATGGGGCTCCTGTGGTAATTTCATGACATTAGTTCACGAAATTAGTTATTCCATGTAAAAGTTCATGAAGTGAAGTACGCTGCAACGAACACAATATGAAGAGTTATACGACTCGACGAAACGTAAAACCACCCAATGAAGAATAATACGCCACGACCAAAAACACTACGACGCGAAAAAAGCTACGCCGTAAAGAACAATACGCCACGACGAAAAGCACAACGACACGATGAAAACCATGCTACGAGGAATAATACAACGACGAAAAGCATTACGAGGCGACGAAGAGCATATACACGAATATTGCCACACAAATAACTCCATCCAAACGTCTCCACTGTTATTAAACGCCGCTTGATTTTTCACTCAGCGCATCACTGGTGAAAGACAAAGCGAGGTTGCGTCGTTGTGTGATTTATAAATTTGAAATAACCGGGCGGCAAAAGAGTGTTTCTCGTTTAGGTGATTTAGAACCGCCTAACTCGTCGTCTTTTTACTCGAACGCCCAGTTTCAAAAGAATTGAACAAGATAATTCGCTTTTTAGAACCTCACCCTACATTAACTAAAAAAAGGTCGGACCAAAAAATTTCGGACATCACTTTTCTATGTTAACGATTTTAACAAATTTTGAACAAATTTATTGATTTAACAAAATTAATTTTATGATGATATTAAAACAAAACACCAATATTTATCAAGAATCTACCTGTATCACACCTCAAAGTAAAATATCTAATAGAATACAAGGTGCTTAGTCTAAATCTGAAAATGGATCTTCTGTTGCCGCCTTGACCGAATCCCTTGATTCTTAGCTGCTGAGAATTTCTAACATTATCATAAAGCCAATTTAAAGCATGAACTGGTTTCATTACAATAAGGTTGGTAACACATTATTTATTAAAAATAAAGACACACCATAAATTTTTTTTGGACATTTAGGGCAAATGAAAAGTTCGGACATTAAAAAGATCGGACACATAAAAATTCGTACAATTAAATTTTCGGACTCACATTTGTCCGAAAATAAAAACATTCGAACTTTTTCGAAGTTATAGTTCTTAAAATTTTAATTAAATTTCCTATTTTCCAAATTAGTACCGTAGAAAGTGGTGATTTCTTGAAAATATCTCTGCACTTCATTTACATCATCCAATCATGACGCAGATCCAGGAGACCCGGGCTAGGGCCTTTTTAGTAAGACAACCTTTAACCGATGTTGTTGTTATCGTCGACACAACTATCTTGTTACCATTAGTGCACGAAAATACTTAATTATTTGATAAAAATCTTTGATTTAGAATGTGATAATGCAAGATTTAAAATAATCAATATTACACAATCAATACCAACTTTCTCTTAGAAATATCTTCAACGAGGTAACCAGCCTCGTCCCCAGGGCCCTTTTACATCTATAATAGGACTAACGGGACTGTTCAATACTTCCGCCTCGTCAGCCATATTACGGACCTTATGCAAAGAGAACGACAGATCGAACAGAATAGAGTAGTTTACTTTTACTGCGCATGTGTATTGTAGCTCTCGTGCAATTCCCCTTGGTGCCGTTGCCTCAGTTGTCCTTCTGTTTGCGTAATGTTGGTTAGAGCCCTCGAAAGGAGATTTCAGATTAGCAGATATATTAAAACTCACGACATTCGCACGAAAATAAAAATTAAAGTAAAGGAACAAATGAACATGATCAGTAAATACACATATACAGGAGTTCAATTTCGATTTCGAAATAATAACACATATATTTTATTTGTAATGTATAGACATCAACACATGATCGTGCTGAATCATGATCAATAACTTTACGAACTTGTGATGCTGGAATATTTTGGCAACAGAATTGTGATACGCCTCCTAGAAGCTGAATAAAAGTAAAAATATCAACAATACATTAAGTGCTACCATGTTTGTTAGCTTCGTTTTTCCTTAGATGACAATGTCTTTTGTGAATGAGGTCTGGGTCCAGAATCATGAAAGTTAAACCTCGTCCCTAGGATTCTTTTCCACCTACGAGGTTGTGTCACGCGGGTTTTTTATTAGAGTTAGGGTTGTAGTCGTTAGGTTAACTTACACGTATGTATAAAACAATGTAGAACACTTCGTTTGGAAAATAGAAGTAGGGAATTTTAATTTATCATTTAAGTCATTCATATTCAGTGAGTGATTTTGTCTTTGAAAATTTCGTGCAGCATATCTTTGCTGTAGAAAAAGTCTCTTAAAAAGTGATATCATTTTCACAGAGTAATTTAAGGGTATGTTAAAAGAAAAAGTTGGCCCAAACAAAAGAATTTCATGCATTGATAATTGCTTTTTTTCTCACACACAAATTTAAATAGTTCAACCTACTTTGTTTAATTTTTGAAAAAAAATGCTTAGAGTCTAGTACGTGAACCTCGTTCAAAAAACAGCCTTTGTAATAAGATTACGAATGAATGCATCAGACAAACACGATGTGAAACTGCTCCAACCACCTCTTACTGCATCTCCTGAAAAAATACACACATAGTTCAACGCTTTTTAACTTTTCATCGAAAAGATAAAAAAAACTTATAAAAAGCTTGATTCCGACACTTCCAAATATATGAGATAAGCGTTGTTCTGTGAAGATTTTTTTGCAGAATTTCTATTGGTGGAAAGAGTGTCACGTGGACTCACCGTATTTGTCTTTCATAAACAAACTCGTGTGTTTGTGTTCTATGAAACAAAGAAAATACCAAACGTAAATAAATATCAAACTTGAACAGAAAAACTAAAATGTCGACGAACAGAAGAAATCTGTTATATTTGGGTTAGATTGCAAAAAACATTTACGACAGTCATTGTCGACGGCCCAGTCGTCATCTGTCGATTTAAACCCTTGTGTTATATCATTCTTCTCTTGGATTCTGTCCAAAAAAGCAAGACATTCTAAACACTCTATTTACCAAATTCATTTCTGTAGACGAGTACTAAACCATCTGTTCAAAGTTTTTGTTAAAATTTAATTTTAATTGTTATAGCTTTAATATTGTTCTCCATTCTTCACAACGTTTTTCTAAATTTGTATGTGATACGCATCACAAAGTTGTATAGTCTACAAAAATAAACTTTAGCTAGAGTGTCTGGCCCCTTAAGATGGCTAGTTGGCTAGATAACTACAAAACGTTTGCACCGAGATTTAGTTTGTCGTTAGAATCGCCAAACACACGTTTGCACCAAGCATCAAAAAACACCTTTGTCAAATCTTGTACTACACTGCAAAAACGAGTAACTTTTACCAATAGCTTTTTGAGGTGTTAAATACATGTTCGAACAACATTTCGAAATCTTGGAAACGGAAGCTTCGTGGCAATGCAGTTAATATTGGCAGAGAGTCATGGAGAATGCGATAGCCGCATCCTTTGCGGTTTCAGTTATGTTTCGAGAGTGAAACAAACGCGATGAAACCTCTGCTATCCATTTCGAAATATTTGAACTACCAAAATAGCAACTTGTTAATTCCATTTACGCATGCTTATTTGACTTATCGGCTGGGTGTTGGAGGTTGTTCCCAGTCTTAATTTTTACAATACGATCATCTGGTGATTGTGATGAAATCAACTTAGAAGTTGGAACAGATTCTTCAAAGTTGATGGAAATTCTTTGAAGTATGGTGAATGAAAACATTCATTTCATCTACGAATGATACGTTGCTACGGGAAAATTGAAATGCAATAGACCTTTCCCGAATTTCCTAATTATGCCAAACTCAATTAAAGAGGTCGATACTAAAAACGATTCTCATCCCTAAGTTCCTTAGCAAAAGGTAGAACAAATTACCTAATTTCGTAATTATTTCTGTTCGTTAAGTGCCTCAATTCTGAGCTGAAAGTTACGGTCAAACCCTTAATATATCCCGAGCTTTCTAAGAATAGCCTCGTTTTCAAAATAATTATTTTCTTCAAATCTAAATAAAATCCAACCAGAATATTATGTTGCTCTAAAAACTTTATTTTTGTCATGATAATTTAATATTCTATCTGAATATCCTTATTTGAAGAGCACAGAAACATAAAACTTTGGATGACGTCATAATTATTATAATTTATGAAATTCGGGAAAGGTGTATTGATCCAATAATATCATTTTTAATTTCACAAACCAAAGATAAAGGAATGCCAGTACAAAAATAGATTTGTTGACCTTCAAATTTAGAAGAATTTTAAGATAATATCGAGCTAAATTTGTAAAAGATGAGATTTCGCGTTCGTCTGTTATAAAATCTTTCTTTGGTCCTTTTTTATTTTTTCCTAAATCCCTTTCTATTTTTTCGTTATTTGACTAGATGATGTAGTGTGAACGCACTCGTCTGTTGGCTGGAGGTTCGTATTCGAACTAGCTTATTAAGAGCTATCTACTGACCACAAACCGGCTTGTGTGGCAGGCAATCAAGTGCCAGTTGTTTGAATAAATTTAGTTTGAATATTCCGACATGCTTTTTGCACAACTATCAACTGTTCTGTTTTATCAGTTACGAAAACGGAAGATAGTGTGACTTTCTTTCTATTTATTTGGTCTAAAAATTGATCATATTCATTAAGTTTAAAACAATTCTTTCAATTTTACCTTGGAGGAAAGATTTTACTGAAGGTGTCGGGCTTTTAACTTACCGTATTCCCTCTATTAATAACGCTTATTGAATTTAGGGGTGCGGTTATTATAGAGGGTGCTAAAAAATTATTTGATAGGTATAAAATCAATACTCGTTTTATACTTTTATGTTGCGACTTTTACTTAAAAGACTATAATATACAGTATAATTAAACTCTAGTAGCTTATTTGATGCATGAAAAAAATTCTATTCCTATAACGCGTTTACTTTCGAGTTTAATATCGTACCTCTGATAACCGTCCAGGGCGCTTTTTATACCACCAACAACGAATCGGGATTAGCTAATAAATAACAGCTAATAAATAACATTAGGCGTCCTAAAATGATATATCACAGCGGTAAGCTGTTTAATATATGTACACTGTTGAAAGCAAAATGAATAGTGAACCAACGCATCAAACTCATATTTTATCTCCGAAAGTTTACATGTTCAGAAATAACAATAACTTGATCAAGTGATTTTTTCTCCTTCATTAATGTTGTAGTATAAATTATAAATATCATAAATACGAATAAAGAAAGATTAAAAGCAATGACGTAATATAATTAGGTGCAGAAAAATATATATTACAAATTAAGCCACATTTCATTGTAAAAATTCACAGACACATCTGTAGGGCAACAAGGCCATTATTTTGGCAAATTTAGCAACAATAATCTTAAAGAACAGAGATGCTGTACAAACGATATATAAAAAGGCAAAAAAATTTTGGTTGGGATAAAATTTCGCATTTTTCTTCTCCACTGTCTGCTTTATGTGATTTTTTTGTGAAATTTTATCAGAAATTAGTATTTATTATTAGGAAATATTCCCTGCGGTATAAAATATTTTCGAAAAATCTTTCACTAAAATGTTACGGTTTGAACACAAATCTAATTTTACGTACAACTCACACCATCATTGAAGTACATCACAGTATGTTATTGACACATTTCAAAACGTTTTGTAACTGAATAGAGGTGAATTTTACAGCATGAAAATTTTATATATTAGAAATAAAAGTTTATTTTTAAGTTTCACTCTGCGTGAGGTGGTTGAATTCATAAACATTCCATACAAAAGAACATTGTGTATATATTATTCCTGAAAATAAATATTTTAAATGTTTTGATTATAAAACAATTCACAAGAATAAAACAATCAGACTCCCGGATTATAACCTGAATTTTAAGGCTCTTCTTACACTACACCGGGCAACATCATTTTAATCCTAATGCAAGTAGAAGGTTATTGCTTTAAAATTTAAATAATATTAAAGAAAATTAAAAGGTAAGACTATAAAAAACAAGAATAAAAAGATGATACCCTGAGGGGTAGTATAAAATTGAATAACTACAAAAAATAACAATAAAAAAATTAGAAAAGAAAAAGTCATCTACATTTCACTTCTCTTCATAACAGCTTGAACACACGTCACAACTTGATTGTAGATATTTAACTGTTCATCATCAACGATTGTTACAGGACATTTGACATGGTTATATTTAAAAAATGTGTCGCCCTTCTTGAAATTTGGTACCAGTGTACAATTACAGGACCAGATCTCAAGGTTACGTTGCTAAAATCAGAACAGTTTATTTCAGAGTATGAGGTTTTTAAGCTCATTTTATATTTATATTTTATGATTTTAGAGTAATGAAAATAAATTTAACATGGACATGGGATCCATATACTTTCAAGTTCACCTTGGCAATTCTTCTAAAGCAACTTAGGGCTTAATATTTTTGCATTTTCTCCTATTTCACCAACTGTCAAACATCTGATATTTTTACCCGATTTTCAAGAGCATGTTCGAATCTACTAAAAAACTCCATTTATTCAGATGTAATATATTCCACAAGTAAAAAAATGGATAATAAGAATTTCCAAAATGTTGTAACAAACCTGCTGAAATGTGTGTTCATATTCGATAATAACTCCTGACGGTGGAATCACTAGACACAAAATAAATAAATAAATAAATTACAAAAAATTATTACACACAAACAATAAAGATAGCATTGACACTTACATTCATTACAAAAGTCTTTAGCATATCCAGTCAACACTCTAAAGAAGTATATAAAATCAACTTAAATTTGTCATCCCCAGATTGACGGAAAAGCAATAAAACAAGTTATAGACAACGTATACCATACATAATTTCAAAAGTATATACCAAAAACATTTTTAAGGATTCATAATTTCACGAACATATTTATAGCTTTTAGGAATTTTTGTTATAAATAGTTTTTCATTTGGAATAGTCTTTAGTATACTTTATGGAATACTGAACACTCTGTTGGGATATTTTTGAGAAATAAAGAACAAGGTTAAGAACATAAAAGCTAACCTCCTATTACAGAAAACAATTATTTTAATGGAAACATTTGATTCAGCGCATTTTAATTTGGCAAACACTGATAACTGAAACATTTTGTTTTTAATTTTTTGTTTTATAATAATGTTGTATAATTAGATATTACCTTGTTTCCATTTGATCACCCCATATATACACATAAACATTTCCAGTTTTTCTTTTCAGCCAAGTCCATGCCATAATAGTTTCACCTCTACTCAATATTTCTATAGGTACAATGACATGATAACCCAAAGATGTAAGCACTTCGTATACTTGAACTCGATGTTTTGAGTTGGGAAGACCACTTTCTCGTAAATACAAAACAACAGGGAGTTTAGTACTAAAAGATTTCTCAATAGGGTACATTGTTGCAGATGGTGGACGAATATGCCAGGCTGGAATTTTCTTTTCCTTTTCACTGAGAAACAGTGCATATGCATTTGAGATTTTGAATTCTGCGGGAGTTGGAAGTACTAGAAGCTGATCTAAAAAGGAAAGTCCCTTTAAGAGAAATAAATAAAAAATAAGAATGCTAGATACACAGATTCCAAGTTTCCCAAAAAATATTCACTCTTTACAGAGGTCTCGTCTCTGCAGACATCTGAAAACATTTTAGTCCAGTTACAGGATAGTTTCAAAAATTAGCCTTTCCAGATATATTTTTAAAAAAATGAACAGAGAGGTGATTATTTGACACAACATTGACTGTTTTAAAAAAATAAGGATATAAACTGTATGGTTGTTGCAATTTTGGAGAAAAACATTCTAGACTTTTCTGATTTTTTATCATGCTTTTTACTTTGGCCCAAATTTTTGTGAGTTTTTAACAAATGCAATATAAATACACATACTTCCTGCAAAAATCGTTGTTCCAAAAATAAGAAGTGGGGCAAAGAACAAGACACACAATAAGCCAAGACCACAATTCCAGCAACAAAATGCTACAAAGTCATCATTTTCATCCTCTTTACCATTTTCAACAAACGCATTACCATCTGGTAAATCACTAAAAATAAAGTTTTTTGTGTACAAAAAAGGTACAGCAGACTACATTTCCTCAATTTGAACAATTTCTAGCACTGTGAAATTTTCTATTACTCTCATACAGTAACTTGCCCTTCAGAATATTTGAGTTTTTAATCTTTAATTTGAACACCATTAAAATAAAATGTGTCCACATGTCTTATGAATGTAATTTCCTTTAGAAGTATATAATATATTTTAAGGTTTTAGAAGAGAGTATTTCAGTATTTTTGAATGTTAAATGCATAGGAACCACACTGGCATATTTTACAAAATTAGTTTCTATAATTTAAACTATACAATTCAATAAAATATTTTGTTTCCTTAAACGTCTGAATTATAGAAACTCTAAATTCAAGTAATCAAAAGAAACATCATCTAACAAAACATAAGTATAACACAAAAGCCATTACCTATATTTAACTGATCCTTTTTTATTGATATACATATTAACCATATTAGAGTCATGAACAGCACCTAACTGAGAACTTATCCAGCTCTGCCAGCTTGTCATTTTGTTTTTAACATATTTGTGTATCAAACGATACATGAATATATTTGAAATTAAAAAGTGTTTAAAACGACTAACAGCATTTGTATAATATTTAACACGATATGTCAACTTTGTATTTGCAGTTTTCAACCTAATGAAGTGTAAAACCTTTCTTGTTGCATAAACTGTCATAGAAGTGAAGAAGAATATATACTGAAGTATATAACGATAGAAGAATGTTTTCTCAGCATAAATCCTTCTTTTTAAATACCACTCCCTACGATTCTGTCGATACTGACTTCTTTGAATATGATTAACAGAAAAATGCATATTTAACTCCCTGTCCCTTTCCTCCTCATCACAAGATAAATCATCCATAAAACATGACCCGTCAATTTTTAGGAAGCTGTTATCCTTCCATATTTTCCCTAAATTTGTAAATGATATATCATGGAAAACACTGTCCTCTAAAGATCTGTTTACATGTCGCTCTCTAGATATGCCCAATTTTTCATTATATGAATAATCCTTCATGGAAATACTTCTTATACTATTGGACAAGGGTGCATCAACTTTTGTTGATGAACTGTTAAACTCTGCTTCATAGTCTTTTCTTTTTGAAATGCCATTTGTTGTAGCTGCTATTCTTGAGAGTGGAATAGGAGTCGAGGTTGTTAGTTTGTACGTGCTTCCTACTATAACTTCATGTTCTTTTGCTGATTGAATTACTTTGCATGTCACAAGGGTTGAGGAACTAATATTCTTAACAGTGATCATGTTTTTCTTTTCATTGGCGCTGTATGCCTCTACAGTGGTCCCTTTTTCAAAGCTGTATTTTTTATTTAAAGCAGTTTCACATGCAGCATTGCTAAAGCTGCAATCTTTCAGAGCGACCACCGGCGCCAGATCTGGGAGAGGCAGAGTTCTAGATAGTTGCTCTTCTTCCTTACAGGCATTCTTTTTCGTTTCTTTATTTATCACTGTTTTTCTTCTTTTCAAATATTCTGTTTGTGGCACACTTGCAGTAGTTAAATGACTGCTATATTTCCTGCCATCTCGTAATTTCATCTTCTTTTTTGATTCCCTTGCTGTCTGTCTGGCTGGCTTGCGCGCGGAACGACAAAATTTAAAAACATGTAAACAACATCATGATATGACATGTTTGTAAATACCATATACGGGAACTGTCGGCACTCTAAACTCGGTAAAGCAAAGAAGATACTGCTCAAGTAAAATTTATGTAGGAAAAACACATTGATAACGACAACATGTTCCATTCGGAGTGTGCAGCTATACGGAGTACGGCTCCGTATAGGCATGCGTATACGGAGTATAACTTCGTATAGCGACATGCTTACTCCGTATAGACGGAAATATTTAAATATCTCAAAGCCGCGAGAGCGGCGCAGACAGCTTTGAGAGTATAACGCCGAGACTGGTTTGGCTAGACATTAGCGAATGCAGCATGAGCGTCGAAGTCTAAACTAAGCATTCTTATTAAAAATTTACTCTGAGCTATTCCAGTTTAGAAAATTGTGCCTAAACAAGCAAATAATTTGTGTAAGAAGAAAAAAGTCTAAAATATGAGACAAGCATGCAGAGTACCAATTACCGTAGATAACAGTTCCAGCTAATAAAAGTTCGAGTTAACCGGTGTTCGAGTTACCGGCAGTCCTACTGTATGATGTAGTTTACTATTTGCGTTTTGTATGAAGTTTATTTTTATGGCTTCCATTATATTCATTCTAAGCTTTATAACTTTGTTTTGTATGTTTCTATATGCAATAAAACTAACCATACAATCAATGACTTTTTATTATGTAACTTTAAATTTGTGTACTTTTATACCAGCCATTGTAAACCTTAACTCATTAACAATACATCGAATTCTGTTCCTACCAAACATGTCACACTCCGCATACTTAGCATGGCACACTCCGTATACTAAGCCTGTCACACTCCGTATAGCATACTTCGTATATTAAGCATGTCATACTCCGTATACTAAGCATGTCACACTCCGTATACTAAGCATGTCACATTCCATATACTAAGCCTGTCACACTCCGTATAGTAAGCATGTCACACTCCGTATAGAATACTCCGTATGGCATACTCCTTATAGCAAATTCTGCATACTCCACATAGCGAATTCTGCATAACATACTCTCGGTATCTCACAATATGTATGCCATAATCCTTTTTTTGCAATCAAACTAATGTTCTCATACTCCGTATAACTACAATATACCTCGTATGTTTACGATGGATAAAAAGTAGGAAAATGACGTGCTTGTCTTTTTAACTTGTTCTTTATGGTGATTATTTTTTATTTTTTTCGGAAATAGTTTTAAACAGTCTTATATTGCAATATTTCACTTTAAGAACATTCGTTGGCAGACTCCGTATAGCTAAACAAACTCCGTATAGCAGCTATACGGAGTTTACTCCGTATAGAAACCACACTCCGTACGTCACAAACATACTGTAAGAAGCACAATATCTCGTACAATAATTTATTAAAACAATGATTTCATCCTTATTTTAAGTATTATTTTTGTTATTGAAAAACATAGAACTCCAATTTACTTTGCCACAATGTCTTTAAGAGCCATGTATGTAAAATGCATAGTTCAGCCTGCGCATCCAGACAGACGTGTATACTGTACCTAGCTATCTAGCAACTTCATTTCAAGTTTCAAGCTAGCTAGCTACCTATTCTTTTCTTTTTTTAACATCATGCTTCCTGTTTCTTATTATTTTTTTATATTTCATAGAGCGAAAGTTTCTTTCATTTGAAAATTTCGTTTAAAATAAAAGTTGGATTGAGCGTGGTTGCCAACAAAGTGTTAATTTGTTTCCATAAAGCCACCCAAATTCACCATTTTTTACCACCCCCTTGTGATGCATAGTAACAAATCTAGTACCACCCACCCCTGCCTCATACAAAATAACTAAAAATATCCGTAATACATAAAAAATTCTCTGTTACATAACAAAAGAGCTCTGTCCCTCACCCACCCCTAAATTTTCGTAACAGTTCGTAACAAAAATGAACATACCCGTCAGGCATTTTATGTAATTATTGAATGGTCCCTAAATGAAAACTGCAAGGTTCAGTCTGAATAAACACAAACTAGAAACCTTTTCCCCAATCTACCTTAAATGATCATTCTGGGGTGCTTATTTTAACTTCTCCATCCTTTTATTAAGTTAAAAAATATTACATATAATGTAAAGTATTATAACCACTAAGCTATGGCGCCACATGGTTTATTTTTTTGTTGCTGTTGTTACTGCTGTTGTTAAAGCTTACAATTGGCTCCCCAATACAATTGCAAAAAGGATCACGCAACCTCCATCCCAGAATCTGTGTCTCTTTTTTTTACATCTGACAGTGACCAATAAGTGCATGGGTGTTGAGAGATAAAAAACCATCAGATCAGGTTCAATTTTGGCTCCTTTAAAAGGGTTTAGACCAGCTTTTTTCCCAGAGACCTTATTGCCATGCCAGGGTGTTGGAAAAGGTTGAAGGATATTAAAAAAACTTCCTCAAATCTACAGCCCTTGACATAAATTAGTGAAAAGGAGGACAGAATTTCATATAGTTCGTAACAACAAGCAACTAAGAAAGACAATTCTATGTAAGTACAATCCAAACTTGTCAAAGTTCATGTCAATGTCCACACTGGACTAGATTATTTGGTTAGATCCAAAATCTTTACAGTACCAATTTTGGCGGACGTCAAATTCAACTTTTCGGGCTGTGGAGTGAATTGTTCCATAATGCGGACATTGTAAAACGTGCAGCTTGCACATTTTCAATGATGTTTACTTAACATGCATCTCACGCCAAAGTAAAACTTTTGCAGTCTACTGTCTGCAGATTACTGGCCAAGTGATGCTGTTTGGCCATTTCAAGAAATATCCAGAAAGCGTTGCATTGCATGCACCTTAAAAATTGCTTCTGGCACTCAAGGCTTATGGGCTTGTGATTTTTAATTTAAAAGAATTCAGCACAAAAAGGGATATATTATCAGCTTGTTTCCAAATATGCAAAAAGCACATCAAATAATGATGCTCTATTATTTCTTTTGAAATTTTGCCATATACTTACCACAATGATGGTAATTTTGGAACCTCTATGTTTTAGTGTGACACAAAAGGAGAGTTATAAAACCGATATAGACACATGGGCTAAGTAAATGTACCCTTCTTTGCTTATGCATATTGCCATGTCTAAAGAGTGTTTTTATCCATGCTTTCACATATTGTGAAGCACAATCAGATAACTTTACTGAAGAGGATGAAAAGTAGGAAAATCAGAACAATTTATTGCTGCCATGATTTACAAAGTTTCCACAAGAGATTTACAAAGTTTCCACAAGAGATATTAACAAATGTAGTAACAATAAAAATGTTGGCCAACATATGGTCCAACCATGAATGTTCAACTTTGATATGGAACATCCTAAGCATAAAATAAATAATGTGTGCAACATTATCAAAAAAAATTGTGTTGAAATACCAGATTTTGAAATGTGTTATGTTGTCCTACATTATTAATTATATCTTTTTTCATATTTCAGAGATATATACTTTACCATTACAAAAACCATGTTGGGGCAAACATTTATGAGATTTTCAAAACTGATGAGGCCAGTACTAAACAGATCAAAAGATTGTCGAATATTATGGAAAAAACAATGCACATTATATAGAACAGAATATTTTTCCTCTGAAAGTAAATTAACATTGAATATTGATAAAACAGCTGTGCATAGACTAAAATCCATTATTGAAAACAAGGAATTTTTGCGTGTATTTGTGGAGGGTGGTGGATGCTCTGGATTCCAATACAAGTTTGAAATCGACACAGAAATTGATGAAGATTGTGATATGATATTTGAGAAAGATGGTGTCAAAGTAGTGGCTGATGAAGAATCTGTCAAGATTTTAAACGGATCAACAGTGGAATATCATGCAGACTTGATTCGTGCTGGATTTCGTGTTATAGATATTCCTCAAGCAGAGAAAGGTTGTTCTTGTGGAGTTTCATTTTCTGTGAAGTTATAGTATTCTGTTTTTATGTTAGCACAAAAGTTTCACCCTTAAAACTAAGCATCTATAGTAAGGAGTGAGTTAGGGTAACATTTGTAATGTCATATAAAATTCAAACAGAAAATACACAATTGTTGAATTGAATACACACATTAAATTACTATTCTGTGCTGTATTATACATCATTTTGGGGTCGAATTTGTATGTTATGTATATTTAACTTCTTGAGTGTTTATTATAAGTGGATGTAGGAATTAATGTGAGACATAAAGTAAATAAAAGATGAGATCTTTCTAACACAAACTTTATGTTGTAAACCTCTATTTTACTACCTCGTTCTAAATTCAGTATCTCTTTGTTTACACTTTTATAGTTTAATGATTTAAATTGTGATAATGATACTTGATACAATTAAATTTTAATATTTGTATAGCAAAATATGGTAATGTTTTTAAAATACACCAAGTAAAGCTTCATACAGCAACAGTTTGTGGAAAAATCAGAAAGAACTTCAGCTGAAATGACAAGAAACTAAAAATAAGTTTTTTCTAATCATGCAAACATCCCCCTCAGCAATTGCTGCAGGTAGATTCAAGTAATAATATACATGCATTGTCTTTAAGATTTTCAACATTGAAATTGTCTTGCTGCAAAAATTGTATTTTAGTTTTTTTAAAGTTATTGCTATTCCCCAATAACATCAATTACTGTTTTTTTATATTATAAATATATATTATTTATCTTCCTGCAGATATATATAAGGTTTAAATGTATTTAATAGAAAAAATAATTTCTTTACAAATTTTACATTGCTACAGTGTTTTTTATAGGATTGTGTTGCAGAAGTGCTTTAAACATAAATTGGAGTTGTTACATGCAAAGGAACATACTCTTAAATTGATTTCCAATGACAGTTGAAACATTTTCCCTCTGGCAATAATTTTAATTTTAAGTGTTGTAGCTAAGCTGCGGTGTGAACATAAAACATAAATAATTACTTATGTATCTGGATAATGCTATATAGATATAGTTTTAGTGTTTCAATAACATTCTCATATAAACGTTTGGTTTACAATTATTTTCTTTGCATGTTTTCAAATAAATTTATATTATACTCTGATACACTAATAAAAACATTATTTTTGTTGTGAATGATTTAAATCGCGTGCCTAGTACAAAAAATGACATTCAACCTAGTGAGGTTGTTGAATTTTATTCACTTTATTCCATTGAAGGATTTTGGTGTAAAACCAGTGTTTCTACTTTATTTATTCAAAATTTATTCAAATTCACGAGTCAAGTAAAAATAGAAATTTATTTTTTTAATCTAATATATTTTTGTTGCAATCTAGAAATTCTTGTTGTGCAAAATAATATAGTAGTTGCAAAGTACATAGGAGAAGTACCAAGTTTTCATTTTCACTAATAACTCTTCTTTCTTCTTGTAAACATGCTTTGTGTTTTTTATGTCACTTTAGTGGGTGCATGTAGAAACCTCAATATAATGTCACTTTAGTGGGTGCATGTAGAAACCTCAATATAATGTCACTTTAGTGGGTGCATGTAGAAACCTCAATATAATGTCACTTTAGTGGGTGCATGTAGAAACCTCAATATAATGGATTTCCCTGATAACTTGCATATATATTAAACGTTTGTAATATAATTAAATATTCTCTTTTATATTTAATTTAAAATGAGATGTGATTGCATGCCTTATTTAGGACCATAATATTTAAAAAATATGGAGACTCCTGTGAAGGAAATTAAAACACCAATAAAAAAGAAGAAAATAATTCAAACTCCTCAGACGCCACAAACCCCGACAGTTGATGTTACTGTACGACGGAGAGTATCAGATATTCTTGTCACTTTGCATAAGTGTATTCAATCGTGGGAAACTAATAATACTGCAAGTTTTAACACAGCAAACACATTATGTAATCTATACAGCCAATGGAACAACGTTAAAGATGCTAGTGATGTACCAGAAATCAACGATATATGCAAGCGTCACTATTATGTTAAATTAGCGTCAACACGAGAAGATTTGTTAAAACAATTAAAAAAGCAGCACGAGAAGTTGAAAACATTAATAAAAAAAATGACAAGTCTTGGGGATAATTTAAAAGCTCTATACTATCTTGGGTTGGTTTCTGCTGATAATACCTACAATGACAGCAGGGATACAAGTGATAGTAACAAAAGTACTGAAATGCTTGAAAAAACTGATCCTGCCATATTTGCATCATGGACTACTGGTCAGTTTTACAGAAAAACAAGAATCGTTTTAAACATGTATACAAAAGAGTACTTTTTGAAGTGTTCTTTGTACAACAGGTTTTTTCAATATAGAGTTGAAGACTTAAATGAGGAAGGAACAAGTGTGTTAAATCAATGTATTAATGTTTGGTTGCATCAACCATATATTGAAGAAAGATGCACATTTTTGCTTGATTCGATGTTGGTGGAAGCTGAATTAAAATAATTGAGTATATGAAAAGAAAAAAGACAAAAAACATTATTTACAATGCAATAAAACTTTACTGCTTTGTTCATTAAATTGTTGTGATATAAATTGTGGTTGTTTGTTCTTTAATGTGTGTGTAACTTCATGTTGGTATATTTTTAAAAATGATAGAGTGAAAATCAAGTACGTTAATTGGAGGAAATATGACATGAATTTTAATGTAGTGGTCAACTAAATTGAGAATTTTTTGCACTGATTTTTGCTAACATTATGTAGGTTTAATTGGGCAAAAATGAAACACAGCTTTTAGTTAGATATTTTCTTCTTGTTCAGACACTAAAACTGATTTACTATGATTGTCTCTTTATCAACATAATAATAAAGTGTGTCTTCGTGAAGGTTAGTCAGACACATAAGGCACATAATTATTTGAGTAATTTTAAGTTTGTTTTTGCTTTGTGAGTAACCTGGGTTTTTATTCATATTTATATTTGCTAAATATCAATTTTTAACATAGCATAAGAAATAAAAAGCTAGATTTGTGACAATGGTGGAGTTGATTAAAGAGAAAAAGCCAGTAAAAGGTGCCTTAGTACTGGTGAGTGTGTATGTATCCTTATAACTTACAAATAAAGTCCAATATCAAGCTATGTTCCAATTTTCGTTGATTGAATCATGATAAAATACGAAAAAAGGTTTTTCGATGAACTAGACAGATATTCTGGTTTATGACTGCATTTTTAAATAAATACAATGCTGCAAAGGCAGTCCAGTGAGACAGTAGCAAAGAAAACTATTTGCATTGAAATTCTGACATACAATGCTTGTATTATGTCACATAAGTCCAGGTCTAAATTAGACTTGTGGATTCATACCAAATTTTAAAGCTTGTTACAATGTATACATGTGATGATAACATAACAATGTTTTTGATATCTATCTTACGGTTTTAGGAGGATGTTGATTTGCCATATGAGGAAGAAATTCTTCGTCATCCATATTCAGTAAAATGTTGGATGCGCTATATTGAACATAAAATTTCACACGGTGGTAAAGGACATGCTGTAAACATTCTTTATGAAAGAGCATTAAAAGAGCTTCCTGGAAGGTAAGATGCATGGTGCATTTATAGACAACAAAAAAAATTATATAATATCCCAAATTGTCTTTTGTTTTTTATGCAGTTCTAGGCTGGCTTTAAAGAATTGTGTTTATATTTTTTACAGTTACAAGCTATGGTATAATTATTTGAGGTTAAGAAGATTACAAACAAAAGGAAAGTAAGTACAAAGCACAATTCATATATGTTTATATTTAAACAAAAAAGGTACTATTTCCTTCAGCACAATAGTGTGATATGTAAGAAACTATCTGTGATTAATATTGAGCTGGATGTTGTATGTCGAAGGGCATAGGTCATAGATTGTGTTGATCATATAAAAACTGAGTGACAATTATTCTGTTTAGATGTATTACTGATCCTTTATTTGAGGATGGAAATAATGCCCATGAACGAGGCTTAGTTTTTATGCACAAGGTAAAAAATATTTATTTTTATAACCTGTTATTGATATACGCAGTAGCCAAGCAGGACAAAATAAAACACTGTGGAATACCTTTTAAATTTAAATGTAAATATTTAGAGAAGAAATCGTTATGAAAGCAACTTTTTAAAGTTATGTGGCATCTTCTCCTGTCTTTCTGTACTAAAAGAAAAGATAGACAATTTATTTTTAAATTAAAAATATAAAAAGTTTTGTATGCCAGATAGTTGCATTTTTTGTCAAAGTTTTTTTTTTTTTATAGATGCCTCGTATTTGGTTAGATTATTGTCAATTTCTCATGGACCAGAAACTGATAACACAAACCCGACATGCTTTTGACCGAGCATTAAGAGCTCTCCCCATTACGCAGCATTCGAGAATATGGCCTAAATATCTTGCTTTTGTCAATAAATATGATATACCAGAAACAGCAGTAAGGGTTTACCGCCGATACTTAAAGGTGAGTGTTGTTACCACTGCTACATTCACATGAGTTATATTGCTTATAAATAAGATAGGGAAGGAAACTGTCATGAAACAAAACTTCCGCTGGAAGAAATTTTTATGTTTGCATGAATAAACGTTTGCAAAAAGAGCATTATAAAAAAAAAATTTTAATTTTTAAAAAAGTTGTGAGTCAGAGATTGAAGGTTAGTTTTATTAAGTTTTTTGTTTTGTGTGATGATCCATTTGGTATGTAAAAACGTGAATCACACCTCGCTGGAATGTACTAACCTTAACAAGATGGAATTTTTCAAGAAATCTTTCATGAGAATGGACTTTCACAAATATGTCTTTTCTATTTAATTTGGCAACAATAGCAAATCCACTACAAAGTTTGCTAATATGCAAAGTTTTTTTTTCTTGCAAACTTCTTTGAAGTAGCTCGAGTTTTTTATTTAGCTTGAACCTGAAAACACAGAAGCTTATATTGATTATTTGATGGATATCGGATGGTTAGACGAAGCTGCTCTAAAACTTGCATCTATTATCGATCAGGTAAGAATCAAAACTTAACTACCAATGTTTTAATGTAAGTTTACGAGTTCAATTGATGAATGGTTGTAAAAGGGATACAAGCATGTAATGAATATATACTCCTATGAGCAACTAAATAAAAACTGGAAATTTAATTGTCTTAAGCGCCCTAAAATATGCTGTGACTCCCATGATATTGATCAATACCCCATTGTTTTACGACCTTTCTTAACCTACAGGAAAAATTTGTGTCGAAGAAGGGAAAATCAAATCATCAGGTAATTTTTAATTTGTTCTTTATTTCTTATTTTTACGCGTCCTAAAAAGAAATTTTGAACTATCGCATTGTACTAAGTTGACCAAATGTATTTTCTAGTTATGGCATGAGTTATGCGAGTTAATATCAAAAAATCCCGACAAGGTAAGGTTTTAATTCCTTCTTTTCTCTAAAGCTGCAGTATATAATCATCATGGGCAAAATACAATGAAAGAGGAGGGCTAATTTCAAATTTCGCCACCACAAGTGATCACATTGTTTGTTTCTATATTAGAGTTGCATCTTGATCTTATCAAAGTTCACTTGTCAATGTTCACAGTCCATGGGACTATTTGGTTAGATTCATACTCTTGGAACATGCTAATTGTTACTGACGTCAGCATTACCATTTTTCTCCATCTTTGTGGTCCATGCGCTCAAGATTGCTACTAACAAATCTTAAACGCTCTCTACACGACCTGCATGTGCGCAAAAGTAGCAACTTTGCAGCCTTCTATCTGTAGAGTATTGGCCATTTAACCATTTTTGCCGTATTTGAAAAATGATAAACGCATTGACATTTTCTCACATTTCATATCAAAAAAGATCGATTTCTTGTAAATCTTCAAGCATTGGTTTTACTTCTGTTTTTTTTAATCAAAATAAATTCAGGTCAAAAGTTTAAAGGTGGCTGACATTATCCATGGAGCTTTGCGAAGATTCACAGACGGATTAGGGCAGCTGTGGTGTTCGTTAGCAGATTATTACATCCGAGGAAGTCACTTCGAGAAAGCACGTGATGTATACGAGGAAGGCATACAGACAGTGATGACAGTTCGAGATTTTGGTGAGGTATGGCTCAGTCAGTATGAATGTCCTTTCAGTATTGGTCTGGTGTACACGTTTTTTATTGTATTCTCTCTAAATGTCCAAAAGCAGTTTATTGATTATTGAAATTAGTTACTCAGGACAGCCTCTTCAGTTCCTATTGGTACTGCTATCGACGAAGGTCCTGCGTAAGGGGTCCTCGTGCATTTAAAGCTCTCAGTTAAAGATGTAATATTTATTATAAAGTGAATATTGCGTTTTTTGTCAGGTATTCGATGCTTATGCACAATTCGAGGAGAGCATGATCAGTGCGAAAATGGAAGAATCACAAGAAACTGGACTTGATGCTGATGGTGAAGTCGATTTGGAATTACGCTTAGCAAGATTCGAAGTGCTCATGGATAGGCGACCTTTACTTTTAAACAGGTCAGTAGTTTTGTTTTGTTTTTTGTGAATTTACTTTTTTCAATCAGTGCAGACCTACAAAATCAGGCGCAACGCAGGGAGTGAATTGTATGAGCGTGAATCGCAATGCTTGAGTTTTTGCTGTACGTACTTTTTTCAAATTTCCGTCATGATTGGAAGTTGGACAAGCGAGTGAAAATAATCCAGCATAATTTATAGTTTTGTTTGAGAAGTTGTCATATACATAAACGATACATGACCCAGAATCTAAATTATGCACTTGCATGCGTAACGTATAAACACTGATAAATCTTCTTCCACTAATTGATAAATTTAGGCTGTCTTAATGTTACATAAAGGTAATAAATTTCGCATGTAGAATTTTTTTTTTAATTTTCGTAATTTTGAATAAAAATTGTGAAATTTATTACAAGTCAACTTCAGAAAATTAATACTCGCGAAATTTATTTAAAAAGCATAAATTAAAAAGTTTCTTTTCGCCCACTTTTTGTCAAATTAGTTATCGTAGTTTTTTTTCAAAATCACGTAATCTCAATTTTTTTAGTTAATACTTTTATTGTATTTCATGTATTCGAAAAAAAACATTGATTCTAATGATGTTGTTTGGTTTTGTATTTAGTGTACTACTCCGTCAAAACCCTCACAATGTGCACGAATGGCACAAACGTGTTCAGCTTCACGAAGACAAACCTCACGAAGTTATCAACACTTATTCCGAGGCGGTGCAAACAGTCGATCCCATGATGGCGTCTGGAAAGCCGCACACTCTTTGGGTGGAGTTCGCAAAATTTTATGAAAAACACGAACAGCTGAAGGAGGCGCGTATCGTGTTCGAGAAAGCATTAAAAGTGAAGTATCGACACGTGGACGACCTGGCAAGCGTATGGTGTGGATACGCTGAGATGGAAATAAGAAACGAGTACAGTATATTTTTCTCGACGCCGTACCTTTTATTCCGACTTAGGTGGCCAGCGCAGCGCAAGTAATCTACTTGAAAATTAAGCCTAAAAAAATTGGAAAATAGTTTTGGCCTTGGAAAAATCTTCTTCATCTTCATCATTTGTGCAAGGTTTTTTATTATCTACTTAAGTAGGATAGCATTTTTGTTTTAGTTTAATTCTCCCACTTACACGTTCTGCCTTAAATACTAATCTTGAAAATCACAAAATTGAAAACATCCTAAAACTACTGTATTTTTAATACGTTTGTTTTTTATTTAAGTAATTACGACCAAGCATTGAAAGTTTTACGACGAGGTACGTCTGTTCCCCGTAAGAAGATCGGTACTAGTTATTACGACCAGAAGGAGCCCGTTCAAAGCCGTGTGCATAAGTCAATCAAAGTATGGTCGATGTATGCTGATCTCGAAGAAAGTTTAGGTACCTTCCAGGTAGGTAGAGAAGTGGAAATTGCTGAATTTGATGAAATTTTAATCTGGTCTTCAAAGGCTTATCAGTCTAAAAACTTTTATTTAAATGCGTCTAAACACAAGCTGATATAAGGATACAGCAACCCTTTGCTATGTTTTTCTTTAAGACACATTTCTTTTTGTTTCTTTAAATTTGTGAAAGAAACCTTAAATCAGCATTGGATAAAACGAGGAAAGGGGCCATTCAAAAATACGTTAGCTCAAATAATCATCATTTCTGTCCCTCCTCCACTTTGTTCACTGAAGTTTGCTTTTGACCCCCGAATACGTATTCAAGACGCCACCAACCCCCTCCACCTCTTGTCCTTTTTTCGTTCGTTACAACACGACCCTTGTCCCTCCTCCCTCCTCCTTAGAACGCACTTTTCAAATGTAAGCATGGTCAGCATATTTTGCAAACTCGCACATTGAGCGTTGTGCCCAACCTGTTTTCATGCTCGGCGTTGCCTACATGCCAAAAATATGACTTGCCCTATTTGTAATTTTTCGCGTTTTATGGCACTGTTTTGCTGTTTCCTTTCTCAACCAAATTTGACAATTGGGTTGATTTTTAATTACCTAAACACTCGATTTAGGAATTGTTTATTGGAAACAACTTGATGTTTTATTAGCCTCTAAAACGGATTCTAAGTTAGCGGGAATATTTGTGAACTGAAAGGATACCATGACGAAAGATGTAACATTTTCTATTTTAGTCAACGAAAGCTGTTTACAATCGTATCATCGACCTTCGCATTGCAACACCGCAGATTATCATCAATTTTTCCGCTTTTCTTGAAGAACACAAATACTTCGAGGAATCATACAAGGTAGCCATGATTTGAGAACTTGACTCGCATATATTTTTCTTATGAAATTAGTTTTGTGTTACGGATCGTATAAAGCGGTATTCTGGACATCGAAAAAAAGCAGAAAACTTGCGTGATTTTTGTTGCCTTCGTTCTCAGTAAGTGTGACACAGGACGTGTCAACTGATGTAAGACGTTAAAAGTGTCGTAACTCACTTGATACGTGCCGTATGGCATGTGTTATTTGTCGTAAAGCACGTGGTGTTATCGTACGACTTGCGTTGGGCGTCGTAAGTGACGTAGTATGTATCAGGCGATATGTTAGTGTCGTAAAGCACGTAGTAAATGTCGTACGACATAATTTAATCATTACATGACGTGCTAAATATCTTACGAGATGTGTTAAGTGTGATAAGACACGTTTTGAGTATCGTACGACAAGCCACTAATGTTGTCGTTTTCGAGAAGACATCATGTCGTAGACCTATTTTTGTACCCAAATGACGTTTTCTGATCATTGTTTTTTAGGCATATGAGCGAGGCATCGCGCTATTTAAATGGCCTCACGCTTACGATATTTGGAATACGTATTTATCGAAATTCATAAAGAGATATGTAAGTTGAAATATTTTGTACAATCTCGTATAAAGTATAATTCACTCTCAACAACTTTCGATAACTCGAATTTTTTCTTCGATCTCTTGACTCTTATGCACAGGCAAAAACACTCGAAAACTCGAATATTGCATACCCGCATATTTGTCTAATCTTTAGACAATTTTTCAACATCTGATTTCTCTATTCATTTTCTGACCAAATTAACGTTCCAAATTTTAAGAGAAACAGTGAGAAACTCGTATTTTTTCTCGGTCCTGAACAAGACGATTTTTTCAAGAGTCGAATATAAGTATGACAAAAAAAGCTACATTAACTACTTTTTATTTTTATTGCTATGCAGGTCGGGCTTTAGTTTATTATTCGCTTAAATTTAAAAATTGAAAGGTCTGTCCATTTTGTTAAAACGTCGCCTTGCACTTTAGGGTGGAAGCAAGCTGGAAAGAACCCGAGACTTATTTGAGCAATGTTTAGAAAAGTGTCCGGAAAAGTTCGCAAAATTCTTTTATCTCATGTATGCTAAACTTGAAGAGGACTATGGGTTATCGAGACATGCTATGGCTGTGTACGAAAGAGCTACCAAGGCTGTGCCTAAATCTGAACAATACGAAGTGAGTACCGTCTTGCCTTCTTCTAAAGTTGCTGTTAAACAGGGTCCTTAACTGATATGAGATGTACAAAATAAACATGGTCCGTGGAGCCTTAATGGAAATATAATGACATGTCCGTAAAATATCCGTATTTTGTTTAAAATGGCGGAGTGTAAATTATTTCAACAGAAGTGATCTTTCAGTCAACCCGACAAAACATTGAAGTAAAGAAAAGCGGGGTTTTGGCTGACGTTTCATTAATTTTGTCCCGCGTTTCTAGACTGTTGTTGACTGATGTATTCTTTTTCAGATTTTCAACATCTATATAAAACGCGCTTCGGAAATGTTTGGTATAACACACACACGGGAAATTTACGAGAAAGCCATCGAAGCGTTACCAGACCAGAATGCCAGGTAAGAATTCGACCTGATAATTCAAAGTTAAAGTTCTTTTTTTTCATAATTCACTTTGTGATAGCATTCTCTTAAAGCTATATTTTCACCTCCTTTTAATAACCTTGACTGGAAACAGTGATATCAAAAAAGTTTCATTCCCTCTAACAAGCCTTCAAAATATCGACAATTCAAAATTTTCAAACGCTTGACTGCCAGCGATAATGATTGTGGTTTTTTAATTAAACACGTACTGCGACACTATAACAATATCTTTTTACCAAAATGACGAAAGCTATGGTTTTCTGAAACTCGACGTAGACAGTTTATCCTCATTACTTTTTCTTTAACGGTAAATAAAACGTTAATGTACAGTTCGCCTTGAGGTTTGGTTTCCGTGTGTCGAATAACAACTCTTTTTTCCACTTCTCTTCTCTTCTGTGTGACCACACAACTAATACTGGTTGACGTGAAACAAAAAACAATAACATAACGAGGTTGAATGACTTTTAATTGCGATAGTGTGTTGTTGTTGGAACGTTTTGACGAATGACCTCACCCAGGTTTAGAATGGGAAAACTTTAGTCCATGTAACACGAGATATTTTCATTAGGCTGTTTAGATTCAACATTTCACGGACGCTAACCCTGTATATTTTTTGATCCTCTCTATCTAGTCGTGTTAGATTTTATATAGCAACTTTGAAGATTTCATTTGTACAGGGTGGAGTAAATAAAGTTTGTTATCATATATTCTACTCTGCTAAATATCACAAATAGATAATAAATATCACAAGGCCACCCAGTAAGCCCATAAACTACAAGAATTTATGAATCCTATGTAGCTACATTAATACCTGCAAACATCAATAAATTTCTTTAGTTTAAGTGTTACCTAGTCTTTTTTTGGCTGGACTAAATAGACGTATCGATTTTTCACGCACCCAACCTAGACACGTTTTAGTTTTAAGTTCTAGTGTGCTTATTGCTTTCCAGTTGCATCTTCTGCTTTTAGCCGACTCTGCAATTTGTCACATTGTCACGCGATAACGTTTACTCGTTTCACTGGCCGGTTTCGTTCGTTCGTTCGTAATGTTAATATTAATTTATTTTGTCATTTTTTTAGAGATATTTGCATGAGGTACGCTGAGTTGGAAACCAAACTTGGCGAGATTGATCGAGCACGAGCGGTGTATAGTTATGGTTCGCAGATGTGTGATCCGAGGGTGAGTGCTAATTATCTCCTGTACACTAATCTATAAAGAATCGCATTTGTATTTTGTGAAATTTGGTATTCACTTGTTTAAACTTATAAAAAAAACGTTCAAACGAATAGTCAAATCAGTTCATTCTTCTTATGAAATAACGGCAAATCCTCTTGCTCAAGAATTTTCGACCTACCTAAAGATAGTTTGACTTTCAGAAGTGTCTTACATAATTCCCAGCGGATACGCCCTATCTATCATGCAGTATCTACCTTTGGGCGATGACACATAAATAACTGATAAATATTTTTGAGTGATGTGCAGCGCCTTTTTTAGGGCGTTACCATTTCTCGCTGCAGACAGTTAAAAGTTATGTCAGTAATCTTTTGTTATTCTTCTTCTGTTTCAGTTGACAGCCAACTTTTGGAAAGCGTGGCATGATTTCGAAGTGAAACATGGGAACGAAGATACATTCCGTGAAATGTTAAGAATTAAACGGAGCGTTCAAGCTCAATACAATACACAGGTTAGTGCGGAAAGTTGCTGTTGGAATGATCCTGTCGAAAATACGATTAATAGCAACCGGGAACTTGATTTCGTCGTCTAAATTAGCTACTTTAATTGGAGAAACGTCGTGAAATAAACATTCAAGAATTTCGCGATTTTTGACTTTTTTCGCGAAAGTTTGTCAATTGTGGATTCGCGAACATTTATCAAAAAAAAAATTGCGCATTTTTGAATCCGCCAAAGTTTCTCCCGCCAAAGTTTCTCCCGCCAAAGTTTCTCCGATTAATGTTCTCGAATTTATTAGAAATGACTTGCTGTTAGAATTATTAATAAGATTCGTCAGACCTTCACAAAATAACAATGTTGAATTATTAATAAGATTCGTCAGACCTTCACAAAATAACAATGTTGAATTATTCGATGTAGATTTAAATTTGCACGGAGTAAGATATGTCAGATTTTTTTTATCTAAGGAACAACTTTTTTAATGCTTAGAATATTTTTTATTTAGGTTAACTTTATGTCTGCGCAGCTGTTGGCATCTCAAGCCAACGCAGGTACGAGGAGGCTCCTAAGGGAAGCTTTTTTTTATCATACTATTATAAGATCGACACGAGTAAAATTTAAAACTATATAATTCATGAATATAAAAAAGCGAAAGTTATGCCATAATATGTCACTATCTGTTTTAGAAATGGCTGCAAAGAACGAAATGGAGAAGTTAGAAGAAAAAGCGACTGCCCTTGCAGAAGATGCGGAAAAAGACAGACCAGCACCCCCGCAGACGCAGCCTCCTTCTAAGAGTGTGCTTTTCGTCCGAGGTGAAACACAAGCAGAGAGTCTGGCCGATGTTGAGAGTACAAACAATCCTGAAGAAATCGAGCTGGCTGAAGATAGTGATGACGAGAGCAGTGAAGATGATGGTAGGATACAACGCTTTTAAGTGCGCCACACAATAATGCCACCCAGTTAGACTGCAACTTAATAACAATGCCGCCAATGAGAGTGCCGCCGTCCCTTTCAAGTAATAAACTAACATAATCCATGAATTGATAATTTTGTTATCCGTCCCAAACACCTCTCTAAATATGTCCTCAAGGTGGTTCCGCATAAAAATCACCGTGTACACATGACTCAAAGAATACTGTACTATACTATGACTGTTTCGTTCCTTCTGTGACTATATTCACGTGACCGAGTTATTTAATTGTGGTTTTTGTTTCAGGCGATGTTCGATTGGAACAAAAAGAAATACCAGAGGAGGTACGAATTTGTGTGACGGTTTATTTGTACTTATTGAGACTAAATTCTAATTCGAGAAAAGGGTTCTATCAGCAAAAATTATTTCATTTTATAACTTTTTTAAAACATTCACCTCGTGGGAAACTAACCATGCGTTGGTTAAAAACTATCGTAAAGATTGATATTGCGTGAGAAGCTGTTATGTGAAGATTTTTTATATGTTTCTAGGTCAGGCATAAACAGTTTAGCTACTCTAGTTTAGCTGTAGTTTTGTTCTAAGACTAAATAACTAAAAGGCGCCTGCGATGCTGGTGGTCGAACTGAGAAAGTAATCGAAACGCTTATGAAAGTGAACTTCGGACATAATCTCTTGCATTTTCATAGAGAAAAACAGTCTGGTGACGAGGTGATATAGCGTGACAAAAAGAAACGATAACTTAAGGCTTTGTTTATGTTCTTAATTATAAAAGCAATATTTTTATTATAAAAAAACATTCTTTAATTATTCATGTTTTAATTATGCAATTAACTCTAATTTATTTAATTTATTCAAAGGTATTCGGTGGAATAAAAAAGTCGGATTGATTGGTCAAAGAAACTAGGTCTGTTGTGTTAAAAGATCCTAATGTTGTTAGAAGAAACGTATATGGGAGGGCAAAAACAACATCAGCAAACGCTGTCGGACGCAGTCATGTTTTTTATTCAATGTGTAGAAAATGTAACGACAAAAGTGCGACGTCACAAATATCTAATTATAAACGCCGGCTGTTTTTATTTCACTGTGAGCGTTTTAAAAATAATTCTTCTCCCTGTTGTTTTACTATTTTAAATAAAATTGTAATGGATTCATATCTAGCGAATAGCTCATCAATAAAAACAGTGCCGTGACACGAGAGATGATTTTAAAGTTATCATTGTGTATATGAGTCGAAGGACACAATCATTTAGAAAATGCGCTGTCGGAAGTTTTTAAGTGCAACATTGACATGTTAACCGCAAGCGAAAAAATCACATTCGTTAGAACAGCCATAATAGTCGAAAGGTTAATCTTGGGCGCCACTGCAATTTCCTTTACTTTAAGATATTTTGAGGCAAAAAAAATAAATTTTTATGCTGTAATTTCGAAATGAAAACCTACGGCGTTTGGCGCGATTATTTGTTGAAACGTCTTAAGCCAAAAATATTAAATTGACATATTTCTAAAATTAAAATCGAGTCTGTATTCTGCCTATTTTTATTACTACCATACCTAAAAAGTCCTGGAGAGGATAAAAGTACGGAAGGGGGAGAACTCAGCCTCGATCCCAGGGCTTTTTTTCTCTTTTTGATATAAGTGACATATATTTTTTTCTCGCTGTCACTTATATCAAAAAGAGAAAAAAAGCCCTGGGATCGAGGTTGGGAAGAACTAGCCTTCACTCTCAAGTAACCTACCGCTAAGGACAAATTAATTTTGGTAAAGACGTCATCTAGTGGATCGGCGTTGTAAAATGGATCTAAGTTTGCGAACACCACAGAAATGACTTGTATCTCAGCTGTTCTTCATCTATTTGCGATTTCAGATTTCGAGTGAATAAACGATGGCCCCGAGAAAATTTAAAAACTGGCTTTTTGCGAAATCTGCGAAACTAATCCTTGTCACAAATCTGAAAGACAACTAAAATATCCGCTATTAATCTTTTGGGTTTTTTTTACGATTAAGGTATTGACCACATTTTGGGGGATTTTTTTTTTGATTTCAGGCTTAATTCGCAAACATTTATTCGTAAACACACATTCTTTTACTCCAGCACCAATTTGTGTTTCCAACTGACTTATAGTGAAGTTTAATTATAATTTTGCACGTATTTATTTTTAACGGTTATTTGAAACAGAAGAAGGATAAACTGTTTTAAAGAGAGCTATCAAAGGTATAAGGTATTTAAACATGTTTTATCTCTCTTGAAGTAAATCCTGTATAACGTATATTGACTGAGCTTGAAGTGTATGCTAATACATCAAGCCTTGAAATATCAATGACGTATACCGTAATGATCCGATTAAGCGCCCATCATTTTTTAAGCGCCCCCTCGAATAAGCGCCCACCTGATAAAAGGGGGGCGCTTAATCGAAAACTACCTTAAGAAACTGGGCGCTTATTTGAAAATTTTACTTTCTTATATTGAGAACCCTAGAAAGACTTCATTTTGTTGTATCTTTTGTTCAGTTTTATTTTTCAGGAAAAAAAAACAAAATTGAAAATTACCGTTGTCTTTAATTTGTACAAAATTAGGAAGAAATTATAAGCGCCCAGCATTTTTTAAGCGCCCCCCTCGATTAAGCGCCCCCCTCGATTAAGCGCCCATGCAAAAAATCCAAAAATTTAATAAGCGCCCAGGGCGCTTGTTCGGATCATTATGGTACTTAATTTTTTCAGCAATTTGAGCATATGGCTATCAGAAAGGTTGTATAAATGTTTAATTATTCCCACACATGAACAAACACAATTAGTGTCAAACTGTGTTCAATCGGAAACATACCCAGTACCTCGAACGCACAACGGATGTAATATAAATTAAAAAATATGCTTTGCAACAATCAGTGTTCTGGTTTACCAATCAAGCTAATTGAACACCCCACGCTTCGCTCATTGAGACTGAACACCTTTTTTTTCTCTTACTGCTTCGAGTTAGTATGTTTTTATTTTTAGTGCTAAAAATCACTGATTTTGAAATTGATACGACTCCAATCCCCCGAAAACGGCGCAATTACGCAACCCTGGAATAAAAATAAAAATGCCTCATTAGTCAGGGCTGTTAGTGAGTTTAGTTGTCATAAAAATATGTGAGCGTTACCACAGAACGTCTTATACTTGACTCGTAAAAAACCCACAGTGACTTATTTTGAAGATGGCTTATTCAAACGAAATTTTTTATCCGCAAAAAAGCCGCATTACCCAAGCGCGAAATACCCGAAAATATTTGTTCCCTTGATGTCAAAGATTTTGAAAAAATTGGTAGATATGCTGGCAAATATTTTAATTTTTTTTATGTAGTTCCTTTATTATAATTTTATAACATCCTGTGTCAAATGTAATGTGGTCTGTCACCATTCCAGTATCAACACGTGGAGTGATTTGTTTGAGGGAAATTTGCAACACCGGTAACATTAAACATACGGTTGACGTCAAAGAGCTCGTGTCTCCATGGTATATTCAGTGTAATTTTGATTTTTAAACGCATATCTCTGAGACTGAATGCAGAATCAGGTTGAAATTAGTACAATATAGAGCACTGAACACGCGGTCTTTTGAATCATAGCCAAACACAATGGCACCTAAACAAAGTAACGATCAGGTCTTTATCAATTACAATTACATTAATGCGCTCTGAAACTATGTTTACACATTGCGGATAGGTCTCATTTCGGAATCGTTTTGTTCCGGAATGATGTGTGAACATGATTTTCGAAAAACAGAGGAGCGGAATCATTTCACTATTTATAGCGGAACGGAATCATCCCGTTTCGCATATCGAGTAGCTTCGAAACCGTGTGAACGCGAGGCCTACCCGCAACAAAAATCATTTCGGAACGACATCTATCCGCAATGTGTGAACATAGTCTTACACTCCGCTTGCTGCCAGTATTTATATAATTCTTTCTTTATATTCGCAAAAACGAATTTATGGTGTTCCTTCAAAATGTACTCCTTATTTAAATTTCTAATATTTTCCATAAAAATCGTGACTTTTGATTCGTGGTTACCATATTTGTTTATATCTTCCCCAGTCCTCTAGTTTGGAAATTTACTAGCTTGGTATTTCTCTTACCACCAGGAATCTGGAATAATTAAGGTGGGAAAAATTACGCTGGGTCGCAATCGAATTTCCTGGCACTTTTTGATTGGTTATTTCAATTGTTCTTTACTCACGTGATCATTACCGGCAAATCCTTTGTTTTGAACACGGCAGGCCTCATTCACTCACCCAAACAAATATTCGTATTTATTTTCGTTACAAAATATTCGTGTGCCGTTACACGCCACACTAGTTCCAGTCTTATTGTATAACACGTGCAACAACTCCTACCCTTCTCACAAGTCGATTAACCATCAGAGCTGTAACAAGTTAAAGAGAAAGCCCACCCACCCACCCCCTAAAAAGTTGTAAAAAATGATAAGGTAAATGCCTTACTTTAATAGGTAAATGAAACCAACCTCATTTGGCTACGAGGTACCGAAGAGTTTTTATCCTGGAAAAAGCAAATCTCTAAGTAAAACTTGCACTTAAATCAGTAGAAATAAGGCGAATACCTTCTGATTGCTTGTTGTTTATTTTATATTATGTACATATATTTTTTGATGACGTAAAAAATTGTAACGATTCTGAAAAAGTGTAGTAAAGACTGATATTACGATGTAATAAAGATTGATATTACGATGAAAATAATGCTGACTGTTAGCTGAGTCAAAGTTGTAGATTAGTAGAGAAGCCACGGAGGCATATTGCTACGCAGGAGGATGAGTTAAAAATTCAATATCGTTAACACTGACCTTAGTAGAGAAGCCATTGAGCATATTGCTTAATGACAATTAGGCCAGATATGCTTTACATTTGTATTTTTACACTTATGTATTTACGAATTTGTACAACTCTGATAAAGACGACTACACCATAACATAACTAAGACGACTACACTACTAAATACCGCGTTATTATTGTCCCGCATGGAGTTTAGAAAATAAATAAGGTTATTTTCGGTTGAGCAAAGCGAATTCGAAAATAAAAGTAATTCTCTTACTGTTTAGGAAGGTAAGATGTGATCAGGGTGATTTTTTGTCCATGGCTGATTTTAGTTCGGGGTTTGCTCTAAGAAATTATTGTGTTAATTGGCGTATTTGAATTAGGGTTTTGCTCTGACACAATGATTTGCGTCTAGCCTTTCGTATGAGAAAAACTGAGTTTTGATATCCTCGAAGCTTAGTTAACTAGGCTAGCGGGAAGCATGTTGATTATTTGAGATGGATGCTAAAAATTTCCGAAATTTCGTGTTGCCGCTTTTCCTAGGAAAGGATGAAATGACGGTCAAACTCTCTTAAAAAAACCTCTTTGGAGCTAAAGTTTATAGCGGACACGTCCCATAGCGGACGTTAAGGTCCCGATTAACACTACCCTCTAAAACAGACTTACCTTTCGCGGACACGTCCAATAAAACAATTCTTGTAAGAAGTCAGTAGAGTTTTATTTAATTAGGTTTATTTCACTATACCCCAACACCTCAGAGAAGGTTTTTGAAGCAACATGAGATCAGTGAATTTAGGAAGAATCTCTCTATAGCGGACACTTTTGCATGTCCCCATGGTGCCCGCTATAGAGAGGTAAAATATCATTTTTTATTTTGTTTAATTTTATTTTGTAAGTAGTTTTTCGACTTTTACTTGTAAGGATGTCGTACCCAGTGCATATTTGATTTGACTATGAGAGAGTTCGACGCAACAACAACAAACATTTAAAAGAAAAATTCAGGACATGTATAAAAAAAATTACAATTTATTTGCGATATTAAAAAAAAAAACCACCGACTTAATGAAAAATCATTTGTTTTTATTTCAAATTTCTATTCGACTGAAAAATTTCATTGAAAGCACGAGAAATCCAACTCAGCCTTTTAATATCCGACTACACTCAGTCCAAATCACAATATTTCGTTGATAAAAATGTCGAGTACATTAAAAATATTATAACTAGAATATATTACAAAATTCTATTTCGTCTCAAAATTTCTAAATCTTTTTTTGATTAACTGCATTTCCACACAAACACACTAAAAATAAGAAAACCATATTAGAAATCCTATAAAATTACCCTTTCTGAAAATCAGGGGTAATTACTGGTCAAATTCTCAAAATTAAGTTCCGCAAAAATTAATTCTAATAAAAGGTATGAATCGTGTTAGCTTTTAGCAAACCGATTAAAACCCTACGAAAAAAAGAGTTATTATTCGTAAAAATAGATCCCGCATATGTCCCGCAAAAATTATCCTCTTAAGCAAGATGAATTGTGTTTTAACAAACTGTTGAAGCTTGAGAACGCATCAGAAAAAAAAGAATGTTATTAGTCGATTCTCTATAAAAATAGCCGTATTTTGTCTGTCTCTCCGCAAGACAAGTGTCGTGCAATGGACACACAAAATAGCGTGTAATTTAAAGACGGACGACCCAGTGGATATTTCCATGGGTTAACGACTATTTTAAAATAATAGCGAGAGATCAAGGACGTCGTTTAATTACCTTACAGCCCCTTCCAACTTAAGTTTAATACACACTGTAAAAAAAGGAATGTTATTCTGAGAGTTCTCCCGCGAACCAGACCCTAGGGTCTTCATGGAATAGGGCTGTCAAGGTCAATTATGACGCACTTACCAGCAATCATCTCCTCCTGTACTTATTAAGTATCTGTCATCATGCGTGAATTGAACATTAGTCACGTGCGCAGAATGTCCAACATATTTCTTTCCCTTTGTCTAAACGAGACATCAAAAAAGCTGAAAAGGCGAGGCGATGAGGAACATATCAGAGAAAATAAATTAACATGCTAGTAACAAATGACGCAGAATCCCCGGTTTTAATATTTCCGTCGCATTGCTTCACCGTATCAAATCAGAAAGCGTAGCCACGCAACGGTAACGAATGTGTCGTTGTTGAACATGTGATTCGATACATAATAACAACCGCTAAATTAGTTTTAACCAATACAATACGTAATGATTTATTTCTCAGAATTCACATCCTTACTACCAACATAGCGAACGTGACGTCATATTTATTTGCCGACAAGAAAGATAACTTTCAACGGAATATTCTGGGAGAAATCCGGACATAAATGGCCGACAGGTATGAAAACAGACCGACAGGCACGACAATGGCTTGTCGTGCCTGTCGGTCTGTTTTCAAACCGATGTATTATTCAAGATAGCAGTCGGTTACTCAGCAACGTAGACAGTTACGATATACATCCTCACACATCCAGTGAAAAGACAAACAGAGGAGGAAAGAAGTTGAAGCATTTCAAAAAGATTGCGTAATATATATACATATATCAACAATCTTTGTGTTGGGCGGTGAATAATCACTTATAGTCAAGTATTTGATCATCCACAAACTTGTTTTAGCTACGTAAACCTCAAACATAACATTGCGCACTAAGACACACAAAAGAAGTAGAGAAATTCCGAAGCTAAACCTTACACTGACAACGATAAAAAAATCCGAAAAAAAACAGTGACATGATAACTTCAAATTTCTACAACATGTCGTATCTCTTAACAAAGAGTTAAGAAAAGTCAATACAGACGACTAACCTCCCACAAAATTCTGTCAAAGTTGTATGCACAAATGTACACAGACGTTTTGAAGGTGTTTGTGTTTGCTTGATAGCAGATCCACGTGTTGGTTTACATTGTTTATTGCGGATAAATAACCGAATTGCTAAAAGCATACTTTACTGGAAAAGAAACATCTACCTTGTATCCGCCTGTCGTCATGACAACAGAAAAGCAATCTTTCAAAACATATAAAAAACCCGGCAAAAAGATAACTAAAATTTACCCTAAAAAACTAAAAAAAATTTGTATGTCAACGGGCCGACGCTGACGTCAATAAAATGTCTAAACACAATTATCTTTTTCGTGTGCTGTTATTCGTATGCAATAATTATATTTTTGGGTGTGGACAGTCCCCTTATGTTCCATTCTTTGTACGAATTAGCATGAATTAGCATGCGAAGTATTTTTTTCTAAGAACAAACAGCCTCAGCTAAAATGTAGGCGTTCTTATATAAAAAAAGCGTGTATCAACAGTTTTTGATAATTTTGTTTAGCATAAAACATGCGAATGGCGAACATCAAAGATACATCGCTGGATCATCACTGATGTATGTATTTAAATGCGTTGTTGAAGTTAAAATTCAAACAAAAATATTTTCGCGAATCATCTTGCGAAAATCGCGAATCATCTTCTCGCGAAAATCGCGAATCATCTTCTTGCGAAATATTCTTCTCCTGCGGCAGAACTATGTGAACGTTTCAAGAACATTAATTTCGAATTATGCGTTCAACACAAAGAACAAAATATCAAATCTCTATTATCCTCAATATCAAACATTCCAACAAACTGTGTCAAATTAGTTGTCACTTCAAAAATGACCGAATTCCATTTTCCAATTGTCAAAGGAATTCCTCCATAGATACGACCTTTGCATGCACTCCCAGCGAATAACATCGACTGAGATGTTGACACAATTTTGACAGGACGCTACACAGATGGGAACGTGACGAGGTCAAAAATTCCAGGATCGTCGCATCCTTCGCCCTCAACTTTCCTTTATTAGGCAAGATTTCATTGAACTGTAATGTAAAACAATACGATAAAACTTACGTAACGCTCGGTGACGGGGAATTTGTACAACTTCACGTAACCAAAGTCATCTCCTGTGGCTAGTGTTTTAGCAGTGTGAGTTAAGTGTGTACAGTTTATGTCTCCTTTGTCAGCGTTCTTCGGCCAAATACCAATTACATCGCTGCCCAGTGTGCTAAGAAAACAAAACAATGCAGCAATATAAAAGAGGCGTTTATTCATGGATCTTCAGAAAAAATAAAAAATTTTTGAGCTGAAATAGTGAGAAAAAAACCCAGTGGGTTTTCGAACTTTTGTACTAATGGTTGCCACTCTTCAGGGTCAGATTTTAGAATTTCTGAGCAGATCACGGTATTTCCCTCCACAAAATTTAGATTTGAGAGGATTTTGTTATCGAGATGCGAGATAACTAAAATCCCCCCAGCGGCAAAAAGAAATACATACATAGAGCATGCTTGATTACTTTGTTGGAATATCATCAACATAATCATTGTGTGTTTCTCCACGAAAAAAAAATTGGGAAGGATTACAAAATCAAGTGTAATGTCAGAACAGAGGTGCTGTGTTTCTATATACATTCGACGTGTTATCTTTTTGAGGTTAAGAAAAATTACTATATTTGTTAATATTCTATATTTTTGCGATATTTCAAGGTTCCGAAGCTCACAGACACAGCAAATACTTCAGTGCACAATAATTTAAAAAATATTCAAAAATGACAAGGATGAATATTTCAACCTATCGAATGATAATTTTTACAAAAAATCTTTATACAACATTCTGACGCAATCTTTCGTAACAAAACTGAATTTTTTTTGGAAATATTCATATTTTAAGGTTTCTAAGGTTGTTCTCCACAAAATGGTTATATTCAAGGTTTTCAATGTCTGGCAAACACCCTGTCATATGCTGCACGTTTAGCAGAAAAAATTTACACGACCGATTCGGTTTGGATCACGAATTTCCACACTGCAAGCAAATCACAATGTTACACGTCGGCCGAAAAAACCAAAAAACAACAAAGATACATCTCTAAATTCCATTACTGAAAAGAACATTCCTTACCACGTCCAAGAGCTCCAAGTTAATCTAGAAATCTTTGCTTCATCTGTCACGTGTGTTCCATCCGGTACCGAGAAAATTAGCCGTTCGTAAGAGCCTGTGCACACCTACGAGAAAATGTAGATAAAAAATAAGATTTACTGCATAAGGCAGGAAGCAAACTACTGAATGGTAAGAAGTTTAGTTTGACATACAAATAAGCAACAATGCGTGACGTAATATAGATATACATTCACTCTTAAGCGGTAAAGATTTCAAAAATCAAAACAATCCAGAGAATTTATCATTTATTGCATTAAAACTCAATTTTTTAATTTCGTAAAGTGACACTTCTAAAAGATCAATATTTTTTGCGCTGACTTCGATACCGCATAGCTACATCAATTCCTCGCCTCGCCATTTAAAGGGTGATAAAATCAACCTGATGATGAAGTGGCGAAGTTATCTTACAAATAGGAATTGTGTTTAAAAAAATAATTAAATGAAGGTGTAACATATCGGAAAGATTCAAAATCCCTTTCCTCTCAAAAAATCAAATTTTCCGCTGCGTTGAAACCACAAAATAGATCGTTAATCAGACTTAAAGAAAGGAAAAAGAATTTCCGAAATGTTGCATAATTGAAAATTAAAGGTCGTTACTCTGATTGTCTAAGTTTAACATGAAACCGCAGATGAGATGAATATACATAAAAATAGGGTGGTAACGATGAAACAGCTGTCCTTTTCATGCGGTTTACCCTCGGAAGGATATTATTAGGCATTAATGACAATTACACGGGTTGGATGTGAGAAGTATCTCAAACAAAAAAGCAAAAGTAATAATAACGTTAGTCTCGCTTATCCAACTATCGCCTCCCATAAACTTTCCACGAAGAGAACTTTCCCCTTTCTTGGAGGTCAGCGGTACAATGCAACGGTTAACTACGCAATAAAACGGTCACAATTATACATAAAGAAAACCACAATCAGCGGAACGAGGGTATAATTTCATACTTATATTTCCGTTCTGCCGTACGGCTGACGACCGCCTGTGTTACGACATCGGGAATGTTAATAATAAAATTATTCCAATTTGTTGAAACTATGATTTAGTGCTACATGTCACGGTTCTTTTGTCATATGAAGTAGAAAAAAAATATTTTTAAAAACTTTGTAAAAACAAATGTTTATGTCAACCTGTCTGTCCCATAAAAAACGTGTTTTTGCAAAAAAAACAAACTTCTAAATCTCGACAATTCAGCTGCCAGATCATGCATAAGAAATTATACACGAAATTTCGACGGTGCTATCAAAGGGAATTTTTCATAAACATTCCCGCAGTTCGACGACTTCTGACTACTGCTGCCGAAAATATTTCACGCACCTTACGTATTAAATTATTCAGCCCGTAAATCTATGCAGAGCCACTTGTTGCTAATTAATGCACAGAATTAATTCATGCCATAATGTAACGATATTTTCCGACCGTAAAGAAAAAGCCTCGGTGAAAAAACAAAACAAAAAAGGAAACATTAAAAAAAAACAAAGCGAATCTTCATGTACCAGCCTTTTTCTTCAGACTAAATTTTTTCGGTATATTTTCAAATGAATGAAAAAACGTGAAGAAAAATATGTTAACAGTAGGCGTGACGTCACACAGCAGCGTTTACTAATCTTCACGCAACAATGAACTCGAAAACAACAAACAGAGGGGGAAGTTCTATGTCACCAAATGAAGACAAAAAAATACCCTGAAAAGAAAAGTCTCAAATGTCGAAAATTTCACATTTTTTCTCGAAAGACGCAAGTTCATTTTTTGTAATGTTTTTCTGAGTAAAATGAGAGATTCTATATTCTCACCTGTCGTGCATTTCTATTTGTGGGTGAAAAACACACAAGGTTCAGTGCCCACCACTACCTGCATGGCCGCTCATCCACTTGTACCACACCACATACGAGGAACTCTTGTACAAAAAAACAAAAATAGTTTTCTTGGTGCTCCTCACCTTGACGTAACGAAATTCTTCCGTTTAATTATTTCTTATTTTAACATCAAATGCTGTACAAAGAGCGCCATAGCATGGAGTTTCTAGGAATTTAACTTTAAAACTTTTGTAGAACGATTTTGTCTGTCCCGGGGAAAAGTACTTCAAAAAACATTTAAACAAATCTCCACAAAGTATGGAAAGCGTACGCACAACTATTGATAAGTTTAAAATATTCTCCAACACAAAAATGGTGGAGAGTATTTTCCGCACAGTGATTTTAAACATTTCGGCATATACCGCTAGCCAATCAGCGCGCGATATTCCATTTAGAGAACGAAAAAAAAAAGAAGCATATGCAATATAACAAATGGAAGCAGTTTGGTGTAAACATAAACGAAAAACGAACACACCACAAACAAGGAGACGCTCAATTTCTTTCCAAAGCGGTATTTATTGGTGATTGTTTGAGACTCAAAAATAAGAAAAGAATACAAAAGAATATAACAATAAAAAGATAATTTAACATCTGCTTTGTGTGGAAGATTTTCTTCACAAATGTTCTTTTCCAAGGTAAAACAGCATGGTTGCAAATTTAAGCACACCTTACACGAAAACCATACGAGTCTGATTGCAATTGAACGGTTATGTGATTCTTTTGTATAGCTTCCTAACCCTAAATATACTGGCACCTAAAAACCTAAAATATTTACGAAATCCCTATTATTGGTAAGATATAATAAATTCCTTTAGGATTGAGATTGGAACTTTAAATTTCCACCATAACTTTATTTCATCAAGAGGAGTCGGTGCTCGGACAATTTTCGGCACATTGTCGTATGGAACATGCGAAGATTCTATGATATGTCAAATAGCTTTTATTTGACAAAAAGAAAAACTGAAGTTATTGTAACAGACAGTTGTATTTTGGAGGAACTCCAAACGTGTGCCGCTACAGAAAAAGTGCTGACATCAGTATAATTTTATTGCCACCATTTTTTTCTTTTTATGACTGCGTCAAGTTTGATTCGATTTATGAAAGCCAATCCAAAATTATAGAAAAAAGAACTGTAACCGTGTGACACGTGATTAGCTAATTATAAAAGATAGCCAATAGCAACTCTTCAAAGCTAAGCACGTTATTTGAATTTGCCTGTGTTTTTGGTTACTTTTTTCTAAATAAGCTCTCGTTTTATTCCCGTTTTGATGTTCACGTTTTTTTATAGAAAAAAAGTTAAACAATGATTATTTTTTTACACGCACATGCTCTGGAAATAATAACATATCAATGAAAAGTAAACAAGACGTACAATTTTTAAAAAGTTTTGAGAACAACTCATTTTTAATGGGTCTCAAAACAATTTTGAGACCCATTAATTTCAAATAAAACTATCATCCCAACAACAAAATATTTGAAGAATCCAATGCATTTCCTACAACCGCATCGGGTATGTAGGTATATGTATGCCAGTAATATTTCAAAGGTTATTATTGAAAAACAAATTGCGCAAATAAACAAGAAGACGCCAGATAGTGTCACCATCTATATTTTGGTGTCAATGAAAGTCACGCATGAAAGCAGAACGTGTACATAGTCACGCGGCTAATTCATAGAGAGACTTAAGCGCGTTGTTTTTACTAAGCACGTCCTCTAAAAATACGTCTACCAACACGAACTTTTGGTAGCATGACAAATGATTTGGTTCAACAAAACAAAATACAGTGTTGAAGTTATCTTAACAACTTCGTCTCCCGGACACTTTTTAAGTTCACTTGTGTGATTTAAAGAATAAACTAAGGATGAACTTGGCAAAAATGTAACTCATATGGTTGTTAAAGATGGTAGAAAGGACAGTAAATCGCAAAGTTAGAAACACTACAGCTAATCAAGTGTGGGTACACCCCCCTCTAGAACGAATAAGAAAGTGTAGGATTTGGTCTAGAGTTGAGACTGACAAGGAGGCCTTGTGAAGGACGAAAGTTGACACTTCGAAACTAACACAACACAACTTCCCAACACAAATAATCATTCTCCATCAAATTTTTCATGTCAAGATTTTAACTTTACTTCGCAATGTGGACAAGAATTTGCCGCTATGGCAGAACTTTTTTCTAAAACCATTTTAATCTGTTATTTATTTAACTAAGTTATCTCAGGTTTTATTTTGAGCGTTATTTTGGATATCGGACGTTACTTTGGACATCCCGAGCTTCTCGTAGCTAGTAACCTTTACGTTTACTGAAGCAAGCAAGTTAGGCGTGCGTGCGGACGTGATCTGAGTATAAATGCTAATTTGAAAAACAAGTTCACATCTAGTTAAGAAACAAATAAAAAGTACAAATAGAAAAAAAAAATGATAAAAGTTTAATAGAAAATATAATCACAAACAAAACAAAACAAAACAGGTCCTCCGTTGTCGTAGCTGCGGCCTCCTCCGTTGTCGTAGCTGCAGCTGGAAAATTGCAAATGAAAAAATACTTTTTTTTTAAAGGTAAATAGTACTAGCATAGGATTTGCACCAAAGATGTTTGCGCAACAAAGACACGCTCAAAAGGGGTTGTTGTGAGATGACAGGCCTTATATATCAAAAAGGGCGTTGTGAGAAGACACGCCCCACATTTAAAAAAAGGGTGTTGTGAGAAGCACATTAATAAATAATGCTCTTAGTTTCACGCTTATAATCATTTTCATTTTAATAAAAAGACGCAAAGAAATAGAAAGATAAATAAAAGCATAAAAATAACAATAAGTAGTAAAAACGTCCCCAGCATCACCTTTATTTCCGGAACAATAAAAAATGGTGCTTTCATTCTCTATCACCATACAGTTTTTTAATCCTATTTTCAAAGAAATTATACACGTTCCACAATTTTCATTTTTTTTCTAAAATACGTTGTTTTATATTTTGTTGAAAGCAACGGATGAATGTAAAGACAAGGGATCATAAAATATGCATACAGTATGGTATTCTACTATCAGAATAACTACTAGTAAAAACACTGGAGAGTGACTATCAGAAGAACGAAATAAATTGCGCAAGGCGGCTTAGTAAAACAAAAAAATTAATGCAATTGGTTAAATTATTTGTTTTGTTTTGTTTTAGAAATAATTTGATATACCTAATTTCATCGAACCACTTTTATGTAGAGATGAATATGGTATGTGTGAGTTGCACTTGGGTGGGGCTACATATGGCAGCTACGTTGGATAGGCTTAATACATATTACAGCCAAAATTAGGTGAGGGTGTCATGACAGCTACAATTGTTTCAGAAGTTTATAGAGATATTCAGTTGGTAATTTTATTGACCCCTCTCAGAAAAATAAAATCACGTTGAACATGCTCGCAATCCAGACCAACGTGTCTTCTTCTCTTAAAACAAACCATATATGAATGCAAGGCTTTCTATAGGACAAAAATTTAGAACAGGTTATGAACATGCTTATCCTAATTTATAGCTTTGAATGAAAACTACTAAAACAAATGCACATTTTGAAATTAACAGAAAATTCGAAAGAACATTGTTTTAAAGAACATTTGTAAGTTCTTTAAAAAAACATGACCAAAATGAAAAAAATAAGACTTTTTCGAGATTGCAGATCTAGCTTGTCCAGGAAACATGACATTTAACTCAAATAGTCTCAGCTATCAAAACAAGAACAAAAAGGCGGGTGGAACTTAAACGAGTGCTTTATTATTGGAAGGGACAGTTTTCACAAACAGAAATATCTCGTGACTAGAGATACCTATCGATTCCATGCATCGATTCCGTGTATCGATTCCATGCATCGATTCCAAACCTGAAACAGACTAATAAAACCCAAGCTCGTGTAGTAACAGCAGATTAATACGTGAACTGACGACACTGGGGTGAAAAGAACGGATTTCCTTCGTTGATGTTGTGGCTAGCTTTTTTCTTATTAATTGTTTAGCTGCTTGGATGTAACAGCTAATAAACCGAAAGGTTGTAAGGTCGACATGTCTTTAATCAATTCATAAATGGATTAGAAGAGACGATATATCTCTTCTGCACGATCGAAAGATAGTAAACACGAAAAATATCTATGCAGTAATCATTTATAAAAATTAGTAAAATGGACTTCCAGTTGGACTGTCCAGCTTTCTAAATAGTTTTTAATTTATAAACTTCTGGGTAACGTAAACGTATTAAATGCACTGAAAAACATAAAGCGATCTATAATCTCTTCTCCAACGTGTAGAAAGAAATTGTTTGAGTAGTTTAAATGCACTGTATTTTTTATTTTTTTTCAAAACGAAAATAATTCTTTGTTATTCAAGTATTATTAGGAGCTCAGCCTTGAATAGCTCATATCTTGATTTTTAGCTGGCTGCATACACGAGTTCTGCACGAGATCCCATGCACGACACAGCCGATGTATCCATACACGTGTGTATATAAAAATAACAGTTGGTTATATGCACAGAAATATATGTACGAAACGTTGTAGCTACGGCAGCTGAAAACTAGATCAAAATCCATGCACAGTATAAGGAATTTATGTTTAATATAAACATTATCCAAAAGGGAGAAATATGAATACCGTTTACATAAATTTTATGGCCACCTGCGAAACACCCCCGTCTCATGCTGCAAAAAGATAACAGCACTAACATACAACATACGCACTTCGTATGTACACACAAAACAGCTGATTCAAGTTGCTATGTGCGAAAGCTGCAAGTACAAAAAGAATGTTAGCTTTTCCAGCTTGTAGTGCACACGAAGTCGAAATGAAAGTCAAATATTAATTAATAACACTTTTAGCACATCTTTTCAAAACAATTTCGCAAAGCAAGCACTCCTCATTGTTCGTCGTTGCTGCACTGCAAATTTTACATTTATCTTATCTGGGCTCTAATTACTGCAGCCTGTGAAGACGGGGGTCATTGCTGCGGATTTTTTCCTGGAAGTGTCTTTCTTGGGAACAGGAAAAGCCCCTGCCCCCCCAAAATGAGAGCAATCTATGCACACAAGTAGAGGCATGCCCTAACATGACCATTTTATTATTTTGTTATCATGACTAATGGTAATTGCACAATTTATCATTACTGGCGGCAACAATGCAGGACTTTCCCTAGTTTACAGTACGAAATAATCTTTTCTCGATGTCCCAGTTTCTCTTTTAAATACCTTTAGCGAAAAAACTAAAAAAAGAATAACACAATAAGACAAACTGTGCCATTTGTTCAACAAGAAGACAACCCTCGTCTTTCAGTTTAAAACTCTTCCTAAGTAAACAAAAAAATAACATCCCATTTCCCTATCTTTTCTGCGTGTCTTGTTTAATCAGCAATTAATAGTTAATTAATGCAAAAAAGCTTGGCTATTGTTCGAGACAATTTGATTACCATGGTTTAAATCGTACCATTCAATTTGCGTTGACAAGCCAACCGCAGCTAGCGTAACGATAATTTACATAAGAATGGCTGTGTCATTAAATTAATTGAAAATGGAAGGCGTCAGTTTTTCCCAACGTAAACAAACCATGGAAGTGCATTTAAAAAAATATAATTTAAACGATTAAAACTTAATCAACATAACCAAATGATATCACACAGGTTAGATGAACTCGACAACAATATGCCATTATATAAAAATAAGTAAAAAAAAAGTTAGAGCTTCGTCATTTTTCTCTATTCCTAAATGTTACCATTTTTGATATTCTTATAAACTGCAATCAAATAAATTTAGACGCGCGAAACTAAAGTACAAATTAGGCTTTTCATAAGACTTCTGCTTAGGATGCATTTGCAGTTGTTATTCAACCTCGCTCACATGGCGCATGTTTTCGTGCTTACATCTCGGCTGGTACAAAATATCATCAAGAAAAAAGTTACGTAAATATGTTACTGTAAACAGACCAGTGGGCGAGTCGAAAATAGCTTTTTTATGCTCTAATTTTTGTGAGACATAGGTGGGTCATGGTAGCAATTCTAAAGCTTTAACCTGGGGGAGTAAAAGTGGTTCCTTTTCGATTCACATTATACTAAAACAAAAGGTGATTTATCAGAAGTTTTCAAATTGTTTGTTGAAGATTGTACGGAAAGAAGATCAAAAAGATTTTATGTTCAAAATATTAAATTATCACAGATTAAAGTTGCTTTAAAAGTTTTTATTTTTTTAACAAAATAAATATTACTTTCTAATGCGCTGTACATTTCAGAAAAATAGAGCTGTCGCCAGTTTTTTTACTCAAAGAATTTGATAAACATAAGAAATATCCATTGCATAAATTTGTTTTCAAAACAAAACAATCTATTTATAACTGGTATAAATTATGCGCTTGATTAACTTTTAGAATAAATTATAATGTAAAACAAAAGAATAATAGATTGAGAAACGTAATCTTATTCGATGTCGACAAAACAATGTACAAATATTAGCAGGAGCCCGGGTTGTTATTAAAAATGCGAACTTTGCATAAAGAGCTCATTTAACATCAGACCACGAGAGAGAGAAGAACACAGGAATGAGAAATACAGATTTAAAATTTGTGGACATGTCGAAAAGAACAACCTTACAGAAGGAAGTTGAAACTTGTTCAAAAGCACGAAGAACTAAAACTGTGCACTTTGCTGATGACTGTGGTTTTCTACTTGTTCGCAATTACAATTTACCAGAAACCGAAAAAAAGCCGATCAAAAAATTATCTAAGTTATCGAACTTTACAGAATGTGAATACGAAAACGACGAAATATACTTAGAATCGACACTCACGAATCGTACGTCGGTATTCGGTACTATCGTGTCAAGAAACCCGAACATTTTATGCGACGAACTTAAAATTATTTACAGTTGGGACAACAATAATTACAGATCGACTTTACCCTATTTATTGGGAAGTAATAAAAGACAGCGATTTTTATTTAAAATCAACGTACCGAAAAAGTTTATACAGAAAGACGAAAACAAGTCGGTGAGATTTTATATTCAACACAACTGTCAACGGTTGAAAAATTTAAACGATGGAAAAGATTTCAATGTTATGTGGCACCCATGCTAAATCATTTAAAAACACAAAAGACTTGATTATGTTTTTATGTTTTGTATCGTAGTTGATTGGCTTCGTTAACGGTAGCCGTAAAAAAGGTTTTATTTTTATGATATATATATATATATATAATATTAACAATATTTTGATGCATAGCATCGAAAAAAGTATTTTGTTGTCTTCGTATAGTTTTTGTTGCTTCTTTTGTTTCTGAAAAAAAAGTGTTGCTTTTTTATTTAAACTAACACTGTGTGAATTCCTCAAAATAACTAAACGATAAAAAGTAAGAAAGATTTTTGTTACGTTTTGTTGTTGTTTTTAATTATTTTGTACGTTCTAAGTACAAGTTTTATGTTCCTATAAAATATGATTTTTTATAAAAATTGATTTTAAAAATTATACGTTTTAGTTATTGCTTTTTTGTGCGGTGTGAACTTTTTTTTTCGATATTTTTTTTTCACGTAAGTTTTTTATGTTTTATTTTACGTTCGTTTATTTGTTTGTGCGTCCACATTTGACATTTCCAAAAAATGTGACAAAGTTTCTCTGCAAAAAAAAAAAAAAAATAGAAAACAAAAAAACTAACGTTTATAATATAAACGTTAGTTTTTCTATAATATTATTATCTACTAATATCTTTCAAGTTGTTAGAAAAGAAACTCGACGATAAAAAATCTTGCAATTTTTTCGGTTTTTAAATAATAGATTGTGTTGAAAAACCCTATTGGCAATTTAAAAATATTATCACAAGTATTTTGGGGTTTTCCTCAGACGAACAGAACAAAAAAAGTTTAATTATAACTTCGAGCACCTCAATCCATAGAGAAGCGTCATTTCACATTATTTCAATAAAATATCAAAAAGTAAAGATGTAATTTTTTCACGGCATCTTCCTATATTTTCTTTATTATTATTATTATTATTATTATTATTATTATTAGTCGAATGGAATAGCCAACATTAAAAACATACAGGACCTCCGATTGATTTGTACAGTTTTACTGAGAGTTTCTAAAAACGCTCGTTATAGAGTTTTTTTCCCTATAATTTTTTATCTACAAACACACAAAATACAAGTTGGTCAGATAAAAGGTTATTTTATATGAGAGGCGTCATCGATAAACCTTAGCATGTATGCAGTTAGTACGGTTTTTTAACATTTGTAACTAGGTAAGAAAAAAAAAGAAAAAAAAAAGAGTAAAAATGAATAACTTGCAGTTTTTATACATTTCTTCACCCCCTTGCAATCCATTGGTTTCATAGCTACTGTAGCTAAGACGTGTACATGGTTTTTGACACAAGCAGTCACAAAATGACGATCGAGGCTAACAAAGTTTAGCCTGGCTCGGGCCCTAAGGTCATTAGAAGAAATTTTAACTACAAGTCATTAAGACATTTTAACACGCCTCGTTTCATTTCAAAATCATTTTTACGACCTTTTAAAATTAATTACAGGAGAATAAGTACGAAGTTTGTAATACTGTTAACGCTAATCGTCTTAGAAATCATATTAAAACTGTTATGGTAGAAATAAAGTGGTACGATGTTTTTGTTGAAATAAGGTAGTTGTAAAAGACACCTTTGTTTTTTTGTTTCATAATTAAAAAACTGGATAAGATTTCATGGAATATTATTACTAAGGTCATAACTTGAAATCTAAACCACAAAACAAATTATTCGAGGTTGTTCTACAAACTTTCGCTAGAAAAATTTATGAACACATTTTTTTCGTACGAGATATTTGATTCTATAAAAAAAGTTTTCGTCTGCTTTACTTTATTATTTTTGAGACAATAGCAAATCAAAAAGTGTTCTGTGTTATTTCAACAACACACTTCGACAAAGTCAACAGGAGGGTTGAAATTGCAAACAAAAGATTAATAACCAAACACGAAACATAAAAAAAAATTACCAGTAAAAATATTTCGTGCGGGGTGGGCGGAACGATACAAAAAATGTGAAAAAGCTGATATCCAAAAATTATACATTTTGAGTACAACCGAACTTTTTTATAAAAAGTAAAAGTAAAATTTCCTGAACAAAATTTTTTTGAATATTTCTAAAACTTTTTTTTTTTCAGTAAACAAACTTTATAAGAACAAAGGCTTTGATTGGTCAAAAATTAAAAGTTAAGAATATTCTAAGACTCGCATGGAGACTGTAAGAACATAAATAAAAATTCAAAGAATTGCTGATATACTGACCTGTCATATTATTTCGATATTTCCAAAAAATTTTATATTAAGGCATTGAAATGAAAAAAAAATGTCACGTTGAGTGATGCTATAAAAAAAAGGCAAGCTTTCTTTTTTTAAAAAAAATTGAGGCTATCTGCAGAGTGCTCAATAACCAGTACAGCATTTATGTCTATATTTCAAACCTTCCTGCCAAAAGCAAATACTTCCATCCAGTACATGTATTAAATTTATAGAACAAAATTGTTTAGTGAGAAAGTTCATATCCTACAAAAACGTTGATCCGCTGGTACACTAAATTTACTGATAGAAGTCGCTTAAAAAACAAAAAAATCTTTCCTGATCTAAACCATTATGGTAGTCACCAAAGTGAAGGCGAATATACGAGGAGGTTGGCTTGTTGTCGTTTTTAAAGTGGGTTGGACCACTGGGCAGGCTTACCTATGGGTTAGCCTCACGTATCTATTTTTTTATATTATAAGCACATCAGAAGTATTTAAAACAAATACCCTTGAGTACTCATTGACGTAATTTCTCAATAGCAGATTAAAGTTTTATAACTCGATAAGTTCATGTACAAAAAATCATGATATCATTCTCGCTTTTATAATCTTCGCCTTAAAAGAAAGATGAAAAGGGGGAATTATCTATACATGTTGTTATTAATTTTATTTAAGACTTTGGCGCTAGCGAAGTCCTTTTGTTGTCAGAATTAAAAAAAAAATCTTTTTAATGGCCGATTGCATTTTGTCGCCGGAAGCCGAGGTTACCTTCAATTACAATCTCCAATTCACGCGGTGCTGCCATGGGTGACGGAGCCTTCTTAGGCTTTTATAAGACAAAAAAAGCCTCGGGTTTTCCATTAAACGATATGCAAGAAATTGTTGCTTTAGTCACGTTTGTTATTCAAAGTTTATTTCGTGCATAGCCTTTCAAACGGTCAATTCACACAAAAACTGTCGACCGTTATCAGACAGTTTACATTAGCCACTTCAACTTCAGTCCATCAATTCTCAAAGATCGTCAATTCAGTGTAAATGTGGAATATTATTCACAGAAACAGTCTAATGGAAATAGGCCTTTATTTGGACATTCCAAACACAAGAAATATTCTCGTAACATACAACGCTGCATCTTATACTCTACAGTTGAACACGCTAACGGACGCAACACACTAACGTTTTTTTTACAAAAGAAAAAGGTTGTCACTGAGGCTAATAAATTCGGTTAAAAATAACCTAACATTTGGTTAACAACTTATTTACACTTCATAAGTTCCTCCACGAGACAGAATGTTCCTGCACACTTAACTCAACTGAGATGAATAGCTGTTAATTTCAAACCAGATGTAAACGACCCCTTTTAATTGTGAAAATAAAAAAACATGTTAAAAAATAACAGATATTATTTTCTTTGATTATTCTGAACTTTATCAAATTTCAATTCCAACAGCACGTGTTTTAACAATTGTTTCTCGGATAACAAGTAAACATGAGTTTCTTTAAAAAAAAATATAAAAGAAAAAAGATAGTTGTAAAAAAAATATTCTAATTATGATCTGATTATCAGCTGATACAAAGCCGTTTTACATTATGTTTTTTCTCTCGCCTTTTTCACATTATGTTTTTTTTTTAAAACATAAGACAGAATTTTTTTACCTAGACATAAGTTATAAATCGAGTGAAACAAGCATAAAAGAGAAAAAAATACCAAAGAAATTTTATACAATGTAAATTTTTAATAAGCATAATTTTCCGAGGATCAGTTGAGATTAGCTACACAGGTTGGGCTGGCTCGGACATGCCCAGGTGCGCATTTATTTACCAGACTTTTTCGGATTAAAATCTACAAATTTATAAGAAGTCACGGGAAGAAATTAGCTGTGAATAAGATATAAACACGACTAAGGTTTTCGCATGTGATCAAACGTTTTTATAAGAACTAGGAAATTTGGTTTTAGCCTAAGATGTTCTTACTTTGTTCTTTATTCTAAACATTTTTAATTTGTTTTACAGTATATCTTAAATTTTTGCGACCTAAAATCTGAAGCCATGTTTTACAAAAATGATTCTGAGAAAGATTCTGTCTTACAAAATATTTCTCTAGTTTGTTGGGATTTCTGCTATTGTTCTTACATTCTTCATAAGAAGCATTGTCAATTTCCATCTAAACCAAGCCTTTGTATCTTTTTGAAGGAGTACATTATTAAAACGTACTCTACTACATATATACAGGACAAGCCATAATTATTTTAAAATACTCCTTTCTCGTAATTATTACCCTTGTTTAAATTCGAATGTAGGGAACAACATCTACAAGAAGTCTTCTTAGTGATCATTCAGAAAATATCATATAGCACGCACGAAAACGTGTTTCTTCCAAACACAAAAAGAGTACCGTTTTTATTACTTTGTAATTAATATTATGATCAAGTTCTTTTGATGACGTTGGTCACGTAGAACTGACATTGTCATCACACATCCTGTCAATAACGAAATGACAAAACAATCGGACGCTACCAATGACATGGTAAGTTAATTAAACCTTTTCGCATGTTATCGAGCTCAGTGGAGCAAAATTAGCAGCACCCTTCTACACAGACCCTTCACTCCTTCCTTGTGGATCGAGCTTACGTTTTCTTATAAGCAAGTCGTTAAATTTAAAAAGAATTGTTAAAAGGTAACCGCAAATCCTTGACTTAACGCACCATGCGAAAAACACATCATTTTCACGAAATCGATAGTTTCTTTCAAGAAGACGTGCACATGAATAGAATTACAAATTTGAAATAATCGAAATAACATTGACAGCAAAATTATTCACATGTTTAACATGACAAAAATCACTTCCTTCTCACATGTCTCATTTGCGTCAATGGAAACAGCGACAGATTAGCAACGGATAATTACACACCTCACGAGATTGCTTTCAAAGAGAAAGAACATCATTTTTACAAAAGCTACGCAAAGTATTTTTTATAAGCATATTACTTTTTCACCCCCAATGCAATTATCAGTACTGAAGTAGCAATCATGTATGAATTTAAGTTTTTCATTGGTCAGATGGGCTTTACGTAAACTCCAGATTGTTTATTGGAATGTGGAATACATCATAGCATAGTGGAATCAAGAACATCGTAGAAAAGAAAAATACACGTATTTTTTTAATACACGTATTTTTTTATAAGCAATTCAACTATGGGCGTGGTACCTTGAGTTGCTAAAAAATTCTTTAAAATTCGATAGAAAAGTTCCCTAAAGGTGGCTTGGCAAAAAGTCGATTGATTTAACGATCAAAAGCCTTGCGAAAAATGGACGGTGTTCACCAAAATTATTCGAATAATGTCAAGTACTTAATATCCAGGCTAAAAATTATTCCGTTCAAAATCAAGAGAAAGGGGCTGTTCCATAAATGAGTAGTAACGAAGATCTCAGGAAACACGAAAAGAAAAATCAATATAGGCGCAGTAAAGCATTTTTAAAAATGCAGCCCAAAAATATAATGTTGATTGTATCAAATATTGTTTATATTAAAATTGCTTAGAACTTTTGCAGGTTTTAGTAGCTACAGTTGCTTATAAAGCGGTTGATGATAAAAATTTTTGTATACATTTGTCCACCGTAAACGCCGTTTCTCCTTTTCTCTATTTAACGCACGTTTATCCAGCTATTTATATATAATACAAACATTGTGACAGGCTCCCAAACTAGAGAGAAACATTGAATAAACAGTGTCTACTTAAAATCTTCGAAACAAAAAGAAAACCTATCAAATATACAGGCTTTTGTTTAAGCTCAAATAAGTAGTAAACTCGATTATCTTCTAATACGTTTGGTTAATCGAGCAAGTAGCTCAGGAAAAGAAGTTGTCGACCTACAAAAAATCCCTTGATGTCAACAAGAAAAATTAATTTTGGATAGCAATGGCAAGTTCTTACAGACGTGTCCAAGGAGGCGTAAATAATAACAATAATAATAATAACAATAAAATACTACTAACAGAAACTTAATTTAATTTGGAAAATACATGTTAAATTCGTGTATTCGGTACATAAAAACAAGTAGAGCTTCTTAATTTATCATTTATTTTCACGGATGTGTTTTGGTTTTACTGGCATGAATTCATCACAAAAATAGTGGTGTTGTGTTCTTCTCGCTTATTCTTGCTAAAAATAGCACAGTTGTCACTTCTTTTCATCTCGAAGATAAAGCCAAAAAAAAGCAATTTATTATAATCCCAACAAATTACTGAAAAGCAACGCTGATATAGATCAATATTTATATCTAGTGTTGAGTTTTAAAGTCAACACGACATATGGCTACCCCGGGTATGCGATATAAAATAATAATATTAAAGTAAGTTTAATCGGTCAACTAGATTACGCAAATTGATCAAATATTACAAAATAGAAGTTGAAAGATATCATTTCATATGCGCACACGGGAAATGTTATTTCGAATGCGTCACAGCGTAAAATATGATCTGTGAAAAACAAAATAATGCAATACAAGTCAAACGTTTTCTCAAATATTTCAGGGTCCGCAAACAGAACGTTCTTTTATGTTGACTGACTTTCAGGAATTTCAAAACAAAAAAAGACAGACCACCTGGTGTCAAGCTGCTATTGTCAACAACGACGCCAGACATTACAATCATGACAGGTTCAAGCGCGAACGTTTTTTACGATTTATATTTTTTTGTTTATCGTTTCATTTGAAATGATTGTGAAGCAAAGTGAATTCCCATATTACATAACTACCACGCCTGTCTGAGTGATATTTTCTCATGCTCGAATGTCTCTCTTCATTTTATCTCATCGAAAAATTGACGGATGTGATCCAAACACAAAATATCAACAAATACAGTGGTACTCTCCAGCAAACTTTAAAATTTGCGGTTTGAAGTGATTTTATTTCGCAGAACCTTACGCCTTGGGAATATGAGGTAATTAATAATGAGAATGAGAAGACAAAAGCCTCGCTTGAACGACTTTCTAGTGATTTCGCATGATTTTGTTTAAAATGATATTCATAACACAATTGTCATTTTCGTCCACACATAATAAACGCTTATGCAAAATAGACGGCCAAGTTTAAAATATAAAATACAATAAACGCCCAGGGTACATTTTATATCGGCGAGTTAAAAAGATAAAGGTTGTAATGAACCCGGGGTATAGTAAACAATACTCTAAAGCATTTGACACTATCGACCACTCTATCTTACTTGAGAAACTCTTGAAAATGAACTTTGCAACGAATACAATTAAAATTATTAGTAGTTATCTTATGGATCGCTACCAATACAGTCGACGCTCATTATCTCGAACCTCCGTTATCTCGAACTTTCTCTATCTCGAACTTTTTCTTCGGTCCCTTGAGTTCGAACTTTTCATGAAATACGCTCGTTATCTCGAACTTTCGCTATCTCGAACTTTTCTTTCGGTCCCTTGGGAGTTCGAGATAACGAGCGTCGACTGTACGTTCAAATACCTGTTTACTTTGGTGTGCCCCCAGGGCAGTATTTTAGGTCCGGTCTTGTTTAATCTTTACGTCGCAGAAATAGCTGAGCGTATGTCATCGACAACAATACAATATGCTGACGACACGACAGTATATAGACACTGCAAGATTCAAAACATTTTTAAGTGTATTGAGGAGATTGTAAATACCACTTGACGTATGTCTCAGTGCGACAGCCGTACGTCATACCAGGACTACAATAGTACGGTCGAGAATTTGCTCTCATGTTTATTTCTCCATTGGATCGGCATTTATCTTTCGAACATGCTTCACAATTCATTGCATCGTGTTGTCCTCTTCCCTCTGGCTTGTAATTCAAATCAAGCTGACGAAACGTATCAGAGAGATCATCATCTTCGTAAAATTTTTCTTTCACTTTTCGTAATAATTTCGTCAGCACACGATCGATTGCTTCTGCAGTAAAACGCGGCTTTATAAAAGCACCCTGGCATCTTTTACATTTTTGTCCCTCGGGTTGCAAAGTTACTTCACCAATACATTTGCCATTGCGTCTTGTTAACCGATACTCAAAGCCCATGTAACCGTTGATAGAAATCCATTTTCTAATACACACAGCACAAATATATGATGCCTCTCCTTTTGAATGGTATTTTAACGGAGATAACGCATCACATGATCCGAGAGCGTAAGGATGCACTTCTTGCGTCTCTAGTTCTTTGAACAGATCGTCAAAAACCACCGTCCACTCTTCTTTGCTATATAGCAATGGCTGGATCCATGACATGCTGCCTCGCCGCTTTTTAAAGTAGGGACGCTACTTATAATAACAAAAAAATATGAGTTGATGTACTACGCATTCTGTTAAACCAATCAGAATTTCTAATAATTCTCTTTATATTAATAAAAACGAAATAATAAAATACAAACTATTGAGTATCTATATAACGACAAAATAGACCTTTAAATTAATTACTATCACCCATATAAAAGATGTTGTTAATAAATTTTCTTTCGGGTTTTTTATTTATGTATTTGTTATTTATTTATACGTGTATATCCGTGCATGTACAGCAACCTCTCAACAAGACTACCGTCTAGGACACCAATCCTCTTCTCATGCCGATCTTTTCCTAGATTTTCTTCTCTCGATAACTTCCGCCATAAGATCGATATTGCGTTATCATTCTTTTGCGCAAAACTTTCATTAGTGGCGCTCTGGTATCCAAACGCCTGACACTCTGGTTGTATTTTGTGGTAATTCTTTTATAACATTATTTCTCATGTTGCTCACCGAACGCAATGACACGTTGATTAAGGTATCAAGTAAAAAAGTGCTTGTTAGGACACACACTGAAAAAGCAACACGCAGTACATGATATCTGCGATGATCGAGACAAAACAGCTTGGCAAACACGCTGTACAAATAGTCCTAAAAATGGTTGTCCGCAACTTGATATCTTTTACAGTTCTTTAAGATCCCTGAAGCTTCTTCTAGAGGGATAGTCACAGGCTTAAGAAAATGTGAAAGAAATGTATAGGCAGGCATGATTTAAATAACGATTTAAAAACAAACGTTGTATGGAGGACTATCCAGATGAAAAAAATAAGGTAAAAATAAGGTAAAAGGGGCGTCTACAAAAGGTGTAAATGCAAAATGGGCGGTACGTCGATAGTAATTTAATGGCGAAATTAGACCTCTATTATGTTATACTAGTTATTTATTGGTGTAATTAGGTGGTCGCAATTTATAAAATGTTAAACTACGCTTTAAAACGGTTAAATGTCGTTTTATTGCCCAGCTAGCACAAATTTGACAGTAATGAGAGATGTATTAAACCTTTGTTCGTTTGTAAACTCATACAAAAAAAACAGTAGTAGGATTTCCCATGACGGCAAATTAATAAGCCACCTATATGATTAACCTTTCCAATATTTCATGACAAAACACTTTACAACAGCCTGTAGAGCTTTTAAAAAACCTTAATAATCAATTGTTGAATAGAAAAGTTATAGTCAAAGCACACTAGTAGCTGACGCGAAAGTGTTGATGTATTGGTTACACGAGGACGGCCTGGTAAAGCAAAGCATACCGTAACGAATATAAAATGTATTATCCTAGTGATAATACATTTTATAAGACTGCCTGAATTAGAACTCCAACTTAAACCATGAGTGAAAAATTGAGCGTTAAAGAAAGACGGAAGCGAAAAATAAGTTTGAAACCAATCCAAAATCATCCAGAAAACAATGTCGATTACAAAAGTTCGGTTGGAAATCAGTTTTAAGCACCAAACACCCAGTTCAGATTGTAATTATATAAAAAGCAGGCAAGAGAAAGAATTTTTGGGCTATTAACTCTAAAGAATCGCTTATTATGATAGGCACATTAAAAAAAAACTTTCAAGTTTCATCATATAATCATTTCACATTAAGTCAACATCCTGTGATGACAGTAAAAAGTATGGACACAAAAATTGGCAACGATTAAAGATTATTCATCAATCAAAACCATTTTAATTACCTTAAAATCCCCACCACCGGTACAAATAACAAACATTAAATAACCATTATGGGTACTAATAAAAAGCACTGAGTCGTCACCATAGCAGCGGTTTTAACTACGTAATTCCATTTATCCCTATTGACTACACGATCTTTAAATAACAGCAAGCATCGCTCTTTATAAAGAGTTATAGGTAGCAATAGAAATATATAGTTGTGTACTAAGACCCTGTCTCAATAAATTCTATTTAACTAAAAAAATTTCAAAAGCGTGTTTTCCAACAGTTCGAATAAACGAACAACAGGACAAATTCAAAAAACTTTACAACAATATGAGAAAATACCCTGATGTTTTTCGCACAATTCCCCTGACACCTAAAACAACTGGTGTTTCCTTGTATGGGGACGGAAATAGGTCCAGTAACGTCACAATGTTATTTTACTAACCCTAATGTAACCAAGTAATGGAATATAAAATATTATAAATGTTGTATTTAAAACGTATTAAGAGTTAATCATAACATTAAAAAAACTTATTACGTGTGGAATGTGGTCAGCACATGCACAATGAATTCAAGAGAACTTGACCCGGTAAACAAACTAAAGTTTTGAAGATTGGGTCACCATGTAAAGATTCTACTAAAGGGGTGGGTATTCAATAAATAAAAACGAGTACTAGGGGACAAAATAAAAACGAGTACTAGGGGACAAAATAAAAACGATTACCAGGGGACAAAATAAAAACGAGTACTAGGGGACAAAATAAAAACGAGTACTAGGGGACAAAATAAAAACGAGTACTAGGGGACAAAATAAAAACGAGTACTAGGGGACAAAATAAAAACGATTACCAGGGGACAAAATAAAAACGAGTACTAGGGGACAAAATAAAAACGAGTACTAGGGGACAAAATAAAAACGAGTACTAGGGAAGACACAAAAAGATAACAACAGTCGCTACAACATAAAAACAAACATACATAGACAAGTGATCAGCGATTTAACCAAAAAAAGCAAAACTTAACTCCCCCGAGACATTTTAAAAAACTGCAAAGTAGCCTGGTAACGAAATTATCATGTATTAACGGTCAAGAGATAATATTGGTACTTTGAATTATTTTATACAGAATGTAAACAACTTAAAGTCTTTGTGGTGACACCGTGTTGAAGCAATTTTGGCAAAAAATACAACTAGAAAGTTGACCATAAGTGGATGAAAATGAGTTATATGGTTTTTGACTCTGCCTTGTTAATTGTTCTAAATAATTCAATATAGTAAGCAATGCACAAATGTGATGCGTTATTACACGTATTACTTGAAAGGATCGTATAAATTATGTACGATGACAAGTTTGGGAGTCTCTATCCGCAGAAATTATTTAAAAACAGCGCTGTCAACTTTGAATTGTGGGTAACAAATATGATGCATTTTGAATACCAAAATGCTGTGGGATGACCGTAATTAAAATTGAAATTTAAGCAAATCCATTAAGGTGTAATTACACTGATTAAATATATTTTAGTACTTATTGGTGGTTAGCTAGCTATAAGTGAGTTTTAAGCATTAGTCAGGCAAGATCATGAAACTTCGTGAAATCTCTCCTGGATATCCAGGCCACTTAAATTGAAGATTGTTCTTGACTAAAATTTTGCTAAAGCTGGGAATATGTTGACCTAAAACAAAACAACCAATTACGTGGCTTGATTGGTTCACACTCAAAACTATTACTTAAGTTTGAAATCAAATTTCAAAACCGTATAAACAAATTTTAAGCTGGAGGCTTTGCAGTCATTCAAGTTACTAAAAGCGGATCACAGTTCGATTAAATAAAACATGTAAAAAACAAAAAATCTTAAGATACACCCTGCAAAATTTTTACAAGATGAAATAGTTCCACACTCCTTTAGCTAGGCTAAAATCTTTTCATTGCATGGTTAAAATCTTTTCATTGCATGGTTAAAATCTACACACCATTATAAGCAAAACTCTACTGTAAGCAGATATTCCATGTAAATATCTTGTGGTGGGTAAACAGTTCGAATGGCGAGCGGAAACTACATTTAAAGGTTACTAAATATAACCATATGGCTGGTCGATGACAACGTAATAATTTATAACCCAGACGAGCTCTGGTATAAATA